>OX411306.1:40874004-41513943 GCA_948150685.1 Rhaphigaster nebulosa
CGATCTATGAATACCCGATTTTTCAAAAAATTATTTTTATTGTATTTTTTTTTTTAATATTTGTTTTTATTGCAATCCTGTATATTTATAATATTGTGATTTATACTTTGCAATTATAATAGTTTCCTATTTAACCATTCGTCAGGGCTATGCCGCCATGGCAATCATACATTTTCGTTATTATCAGGAAAAGGAAAATTCCGTTGACTTTTTGGGGTCAAATTATTCCATCTGAAGACCATCATTTACAATAGACGAGGTATGTCCTTACTTGATTCGTTCTGGGTTTAAATGTAAATAGAAAAGATAATTTGTGACCAGCCGACAGACTGTTCAACTAAATGTAAGTAGAAATTAGAATTATTTCACTCAGCTTTTTAATACACTATTATATATATTTGTTTGTGTGTGTGTGTGTGTATATATATATATATATATATATATATATATATATATATATATATATATATATGTATATATATATGTGTTTGTGTGTGTGTATATATATATATATATATATATATATATATATATATATATATATTATTTATTAGTGTATCAACATATTTTGTTGGAATTAGTAATAAATCGTATAAATCATTTGATTCTGTAAAATTAACTTAAGTCGTTGAAAAAATACATATTTTGTTAGTGTACTCATTTTTTAACTGTTATTTAATAAATCCTTATACAAACGTACTTTTTTATTGTATTTTTTTAATACATAAATCCTATATTACTTAACATCGTTGGGAATGTGAAACAAAACAAAAGTTATAATCCCGTCCAAAATACTGTAAGCATCCGTTGATGTTATAAGAACCTTAGCAACCAGCTAAAGTAGTGGTTATTAGTAATATTTTTTTTGTTGATATTTTTGGAAGAATTTTTAAGAGTATATATATCCAGATATACAGAGTATGTATGTACACTCTTTTTATTAGTTTTTAAAATGAATGACTAATACAAGTAAGATGAAATAAAATTTATTGAAAAGAAATGACAAAAAAAGAGTAGAAAAATATTTATATTAATATTAAGGAAAAATACATAAGTGTTGTCCTGAAGAAGAGGAAATTCCACGATATTACATCGAAAATGAGTAAAATAATGTGATAAATTTTTTTATATAAATAAAAATAGAATAAATAATTAAAAATAAAATAGAAAATTAGAGGAAGAAAATTACTTCATAAAATACTACTCAAAGGAATCTTGGGGCATTTCAAATCTCAAACCTAAATTAAATATTTGAGTTTTCGAATATGGTTTCGGAGAACGCTATTTGACCACTTTTCCTTATTGACTGGTCCACAACTAATTAATATACCTTAGAAAATGTAAAGAGTTTCCAAATTTTATATAACTTACGATTGGCTTGTATTTAACTAAGTGATGATTAGTAAGTCTATCTGGACTGTTTAATGCCAATTCGACAAAAGGTGGGGATTAAAGGTGTGAGTGAAACTGAAATTTGAAACCAGATGAAGAGGAAACAAATAAGATGTCCATTATTCATAAGATCTAGGGAGCGGTGAGAGTTATACATATTTATAACTTAAGAATGCCCTTATCCTTGAGCACTAACAACGACAGTTAATCTAAACGGTTTAATATGGATTTCTTTGAGCCATTTCATCATAAAGTGTACTTCTATTAACTGATTTTAGCGTGCGGGTCAATGCAATCAGCAATTGAAGAAATTAGTTGAATTCCGTTCAAGTTAAAAAATTCTGGTATGGAATAATTAAATAAATTTAAATATTTAATGGGTATTTTTAGCTATATCATATTTACTGTGAGGACTATGCCAATATTTATAGCCAAAAAGACCTACTTGCAAAAACTTTAAATTTTCCAATCAAAAATATTATATAATAATAATTAAAGGCTTAGCGAACTCGGAGGTTCGATGCCGATACCACTAATCGCTGTCTACAAATCGCTGTCCTCGCGCGGATCTCATTACCGCGTAGGGGAGCGTCCCACGGGTGGCGGATGTGGGGATGGTCGGTGGAAATTCCTTGGAAGTTCCTCCCGGCTAAGTCCGATGGACTCGCTGACCAACAATGAGAGCGCCCCTCCAGGCTTGCTGGAGGGTGTGACGTAGGTTTGAACGCCCTACTCACATATTTTTAGTTCACAAAATACCACAAAAAGTCATGGATCTCTCTGAGGTAAAACGCTCATTATCCGGAAGTAAACTAGTCCCCCGTTCGGGTCTCCGGGTGGGGACTGCTTCAGGGGATTCATGGCGCAAGTTGAAAATTAGAGATTTAGGTATAGGGACGTGGAACGTAAGAAGCTTGAATACAGCGGGTGGGTTAAAATCGGTGGCAAACGAGGTTAAGAGATACAATGTAGATATCGTGGCACTGCAAGAGGTTCGGTGGCCAGGGGAGGGTTCGTTAACAGAAGGGAACTATTCTATTTGGTACGGTGGGAGCGGTAATTATTGTTTAGGTACTGGATTTCTAATAAGGAATAGATTGCTCTCCGCATTGAGGGACGTAAAAGTTTTTAGTGATAGGATATCTGTGGCCATATTTCAGGGGCGGTGGTTTAAAATCGCGCTGATAAACATACATTCCCCTACCGAAGACAGTGATGATGAAGTTAAATCAAAAATATTAGGACTGATAATACCATGGCAGGGACACTGGTAAATTGACTAAAAAAATGTACATACCGACTTACTTTATAAGTAATAATCGATCAACACAAAAATGTTTTACTAACGATTTTATAGTTATTTACTGAAGCATCCCAACAGGTTAATTAAGGACATTGCAATGATTTTCATTCCTTTACAATACGAGAAAAGATTAGAAGGTGGTGAATAAGAGAAAATCTTACGTTACTGACTGGGTTAACTTCAATTAACTCATAAATATATTTTATTATTATTTTTTTTTTTCAAATCCAAATATTGAGTATGAACTAATCCAGGTTGGTTTTTATGGATATGAACTAAAAAGAATCTGATATTGTCCGCCGTGAAAACTTCTTTATTTATGGGCTTATTACCATTTATTTGTACTTTATCAGTGGCCTCTTTTAATTACACTATTGTGGATAGCTCACCTTAAAGGAAAATATAATAAAACATAAAAACTTTTATAGTATTCATTTTAGACAAAAAACTGCCTTTCCTTTGACTCCTACGTGTTCTAATATTACCATCTATAGTTTTCATATTTTTTTATCTATTACTTAAATGGTTAGTTCTGTTCTGAATTTTGGTCAGAAATTTGTATTTAGGCACCGCTGTGCGGTGGCTAAGAGAGGTACTGAATTGACACTTCTAAAATACTTTTGCAGTTGGAAAATTACTTTTTTATTAAAATATATTTTGAGTTGTATTAATAATTAAGTAATATACAACATTCACTTTTATTATATTGCTTTAATTTTTCCATAATTTTCTGATTTACATGTTTTTATTTCATGAACATTTATCACAGGCATATCTGTTTTTTCTTATTTGTATATTCATTCATTTATTGACCACACCCCCAAACAAGATTCTCCTGCATACACTTTCCACGGTCAACCAAACTCTCACCATTATGAAATAAAAAAGTTTTAAATTATTTTTGGGTATAATCTTGAAAATTTATACTCACGCTTTCTTTAAAAATTATAGCATACATAAATGATATCTTATTCCATATATTAAAGTTCTTTTTTGGTACAATATGACTTTAAAAATTGATCGGGTTGAGGGTTTAAGGATGTAAGACATGGCACGATTTACACGAAAAGTGAAATATATTTATGTATTGGCACGGATTCGACAGTCTACTACCGCAAAAAAATGAAAAAGCCATCTACGCGAAAAAATAAAACTAAAAAAGCAGAGTTTGATTTACTTTAGCTATTTTAAAGTAATTGGCTAGATTTCGGCTGCCTTTAACTCTGGCAGGATATTTTCGAAAAAGTACCGATAGATACATACGATAATACGATAGTACGATGAATAGTTGCTCATCTTTGCTAATTATTGCATTGGCTCATTTATTATTCAAAACATCAAATGTGTCTCTATACTGACATGACATGTAACATACAACGTTTAAAAGGGTTTCCATGTGCATTGATAAGTGGTACTATGATTATATATGGGATTTAAGCCTAGAATGAATTTATCAGTTGGCGTATCTGTTTCAAAGGGGCGGGAGGCTTGTTGTTTCACTCTTCATTATGACTGTTCATTAATTGCCTACGTTTACTGCGTAGAATAAATTTATTCGATTCAATAGTTTTAAGTTTTTATGAGCAAATTAGAATATTTTTCTACAAACATCAAATAATTGTTTCCCTGTTTGTTATATTTAGAGTTTATATATTATTCCTTGTGTGCCCCTACATTATGTGGAAAGAAAATTTTAATAATTTGAAATTCTTTTATTTTTAGCATTTTACGATTTCATTCTCGTGTTTTCTCTTTTCACGGGCGATGGCGATCGACAGTTGCATAGCGTGTTCGTCGCGCGGTGAAAATGAGAGTTTCACCGAACGCCTATTTGCGCGACCAAACGTCGCCTGTCTTAAGTTTGGAGAGGGGTTGTGGTTAGAGCTCCGATGTGATCTGGGCCTGGAGGCCAGGCTGCGTGAGTCGATGCGATGGTTGATGCCCAAGTGCGGTTTGAAGGTCGGTGCTCTGTTGTGGACTAGGTCTAAGACGCAGCATAGCCTTGGAGTACTTATAGTGTTATTAGTGCTATATTTATTTTAGCTCTAACTGCTGCAATCAAATCAAAATGTCAAGTGCTGGTCGAACTGTTGAGATATGTTACATTTGTCGAAAAGCGCTACCTATTATAATAATTCAAATATACTGTTAATATTCAGTAATAATTATCCTTATTTGACTGAAAGGCAAAATTTTGGTATTAACAAGGCGAAGAGTTGGGGATTAGCGGAGGTGAAACCCCTGAAGGATTGGCACAATGCTATTATAGAGATTATTGATTTCTAGTTGGAGCCCTAGTTTAGGGCAGGCGATGGTCCTGGTCGATATAATCTACATACCTACTCCACTGCAAAGGAACTTTCTTAGATACAAATACGAGAAATTTTGGAGCTTTAAGAACAAATTTTACCTAATATCAGTGAAAAAAAACAGAATTTTAGTGATTAATTTAAACATATTCATGATCTCTTCCCTGGGACATTGTTTTTATAAATCTATAAAAGTAGTCTTCGTTTTTATATTTATAAATTTCGTATTTAAATTTATTAATTCGTAACTTATGTATTAATATTTTGTGGTATGTGATTCTTTCACTGCTTACTAACCCCAAAGATGGACCGAAATAAATGTATTTAATTTTTAAAAATAGTGGCGAACCTATTGAAAATATTCAATGAGCACCATTCCTTAGTTGTTTTTTTTTTGTTTGTAAATATTTGATAATTTTTTAGTTTGCAAGTAATAATTTCAAGAATTAATACTTTTTGTCATTCATTATTCTTCTTATTACGTACATTTAAAAGCTTATGACATTCAATTTCTTAAAAATGAATCCACAAATTTTTATCTAACCCAGTTTAATAGTCAGTGTAAAATAGTAGATGATTTATCTACAGATTTCTTCTAGCTACTCGATAACATAGTTACACGATATTTTTTATTGGACAAAGCTTTATTTTCGGGCTATGTCAAAAAATATATCAGTATGAGTTTTTGATTTAACATAAAACTGTATTTTATAAAAAGAAAAAAAAATATTATTGGAAAATAACCTGCCTTGGTTAGAAAATAAGCCCACGTAGGTAGGATCAGTTAACAGCACCATACATCTTGACACCGAGGCATACATAAATCACAAGCCTCATGGATTCATTGGAACATTTTGTGAGTCTCATATTTAGTCGATCATGTTTCACCTTTTCATCAATTACCGTCATTTATAGACTGAAAGGTTAATTGGTATTTACCTGGCCAATCGAAGCATTTGAACATACATATTTTGCGGATCATGCACAGTAATAGAATGGCAGATGCTTTCGTTAATGTGTCCTTACATTTATAATATAAATAACCCAAGATTAATGGCAATCGGTTATGTGATTGGCTAGCGTTAAAAAAAAAAAGAAAATGAACAGCATAACAACATTCTTACCAAGCTTCGAAAAGTTTTACCAATTAGTCTGTAACAACAGAAAATGTGCAAGAAGTTACTCTAATTATACTACCAGGATAACATCAAATATATTATAGATGAGGTTAAGTAGCAACGTAGAAATAAAGAAAAGACTATATCTACTTCGGAAGAAGAAATAACGGCTATTAATCAAGGAAAGTCGAAAAAATGAAGGGATGCTCAGGAGCCTTGTTCTCTGATCCTCGATGATGAGTAGCCTTGCTGAGGTTTGAAGGAAATTATTGGCCCTTCGTAGTAGCAGTGACCGTTCCTTAGTGTTCCAAAGCAGATTTGCTGTTGGTTTAGCTCTGAATGCTTCTGTCCTGAATCGGAGCCAATTCAATAATTATGAAAACGATTCAAGTTTTAATGAAATTTAAAAAAGCGGGGCTGCGCGATCTTGAGCTGCTCAATGTTATATGAAAAAGTTATTTTTTTTTTACTTAAGGCGTTTTTATTTTTATTTAATTTAGATAGAATGTAGTAGATATGATGTTTCCAGACTAATTAAATATGAATAATTATACCGAGATATTCCTAAGACGGTGACCTTGAAGTAACTAGTGAGCACCTGGACGGAATTCTTTTATTGACTTTTAACGACTACAGCAATATCACATACTTGAATGAATGTTTCTAGCATTTAATTTTTTTTCTCGTTAATTTATACATCTATTGCAACTCCGACATAAAATTATAATTAATAATATTATATTTATATTTATAATATAATAAAAAAGTATAATTTTTATTAATAATATAAATAAATATTAATTATTTTAAATTATTTAATTTTTTTCAAAGCGAAATTCGAGAAATTATTATTTCAATATATTTAAAATTTTGTGAAAAATATGATATATAAAATGTGCAAATACAAATATATAATCTTTTCTTTATTTATTCATGTTTTACGAGTAGCTTGGCGTCCGCTCTTTCGAGTAGTTTTAAATAAATTTCTCATGTCTAATTTCATTTGTTTTAGTTCACACCTCTATAGTATATAGTTTATGGAAGAAACATCGGTATTATTTATAATAGAATCAAAAACTAATTATTTTTCACATGGTGGTAATTTGGGAAATTATCACTTAATTATAACTAAAATTTTGTAAAAATAAAGAAAATTAAAGGAAGTCTATTTCATTAATAATTATAAGAAGTCAGATAGGTAATTAGGAACGCAGAAAAAAACTTTACCTCTGTAGAGCATGGAACAAGTGGGTAACGCTTCGGCAGATACTCGATACAATAAATCTTTTTGGTGCCTTTTTAGTTCTGGGAGGATGGTTTCAATTGGTTTCGATGAACCAGCTCGTATATTAGCTGTTTTGAAATTAGGTACATAACTTATAATTTTACAATTTTGCCAAAAAAAAAAAAAAAGAATCATTGAAAAAACAGCTTGCTTTTAAATATAGATTTGCTTTGAAGTTCGGATCGTAGAATTCTCTGATCTCTGCTTTCATGTTTTACTGTTTGTTTTGATAGCAAACTGTTTACTGTTACTGTTTACTGTACATGTTTACTGTTATTGAGGCAGACTATAGCAACCCTTTGGATGCTCAAGACCAATCCATTTTGAGTACTGCAAAACAAAAGTGCCGACTTGATGAACCAAAGCAATGCACTTTAAAAGTTCTAACACCGTTTAACGATTTAAAAAAAGAAAAAATAACATAAAATAATATTGTAAATAGTAAATAAAACAAATCATATCAAATGTTATTATTAAAACTAAAGACAAGTTCTTGAGCATTTTATATATATTATAAAAATAAAATCAATAACGTATTTATATAAGAGTGCCAATCTTTAATTATTAGAAGCATGGGGCGCTGTATCAATTTATTTTTATCAATACCTAGTTATTTTTTGTGATTCTCGTTTTACCAATTATGTTTCTCAGAAAGATAGTGTTGCTCCTTAATGATCTTGTTACTTTCCACGTGTTAGATTGTGCTGATAAATAAATCTTTTGATTGGAAGCGTTCTAACTGCTGGTTAGATACCTTGATAATCTTTTAACGGAATCATTCCCTCAGCTGTTTTATATATATATATATATATATCTATATATATATATATATATATATATATATATATATATATATATATATATATTCATTCATATATATATAATTCATATATATTAAATATATATATATTTTATTTCATATTCATATTTATAAATGAAAAAAAAAACATACCTATTTTTTAGAATAATATGGTTAGAACCCAGACGTTTTTTTACATTACGTATTTTAGTACAGTTGTTAAAAAACAAAATAAATTTTAAGGAAATTAAAGGAAAATCCAAATAAAAGAAAACATTTTATTATGAATCTGAATGTTGGAAATGAAATCTATCTTATTATATGTATTTTTAAATTATAAACCTATACATATATATTAAATAAATAGGCAGGATTTAACGTATAAATGTTATTTTATTTATTACTTTGGCACGTTAACGATTATAATCTATACCGATTATCTTCAATATATAGGACTAAATCGAGTCTGAATACTGTCAAACTAAATATACAATTGTATACAAAAATATTCTCTGTTATTCATAAACGGATTCTTATTATTATTTTTCCTCAATTAAAAAGATTATGGAAAGAAAAAAAAAAATGTTAAACTTCATCTTTTCTTTAAATTAATCAAAAAATAAATTGTAGTTTGCCACGTAATATATCTTCAGCTATATACACACTGTTCCCCGTTTGTAATGACGAATCGAAACGTCATGACAAACGGGGAAAGGAATGTGAGATATGCGATGTCGAATAATTATTTTTATTTGATTATTGATTGAAAAATGGTTAATAAATTTATTTTCTGAATAATAGAATAACAAATAAAAGGGATTTTCATTATGAAATACTTTCTATCTTAATAAAATTTTCCCAACATTGGTTTAGGCCAATCGACCTAATCGAAGTCGAATGATAAATCAAACGGAAAGTCGAACAGCTTGGACATTGCTTTAAGGTGCTAAAAAAATATCTACTTTCAGTTTGGTTTTATTTTTCGTTTCTGAAATAAATATTGCAGTTTATAATTAGAAATGAAAAAAGCTTTATAAATAATTTATTTATATACTTTTATTATTTTACATACTTTAATAGCTTTGGCCATAAATAAATACCAGATGGGCAAATTTTATTTCGAATAATGAACCGATTAAATTTGTTATGAAAATATTTATTTATTTACTATTTATAATTTGATGCTTTACATTTATCTTCGAATAATGAATAAAAATAAATTCGTCATAAATAATGTTATTTGAAAAAAATAACATCTGACTGCTAAATATTTTTATTCAAAAATATCTTTTGGTGAATAAAGATTTTTTACATCAACAAGATTCTATGATGTATATTAATTAAAAAAAAAAATCAACTATTGCTTAAAAATAGAAATGTACTGAGTATAAAATAAATTTTGAGACTTAATTATAATGTGTATCTCTATTAGGATTTATTTTTTATCATAAATATGTAGGGCATGAATAGACGTCATTTGCTTTTACACTCCTTGATGACTGGGCGTCAATAAACGTTATTGACGTCAAAGGGTAAAATGAGTACATGGAAGATGAACCAAAAAACTGAGAATTTAGCCAATGGAAGCGGAGGAAACCCTCTTAACGACAATTTCTTTCTTTTTCTTTTCTTTTTTACTGGCTTTTAACAGTTCATATTTTGTAAAGAAAATCCAACGATTGTGTAGTAGTCACAAAAAAAAAAGAAAAAAAAAATTCTATAAAAATAGTCATAAGCTTTATCTGTGAAGTCTCTGATTACCTCTAAGCCTATGCTTCCTGAACAGCAGGAACTGATTTTTTTTTTCAAGCTACTTACTGGTCTTTACTTTTCTTATAATGTAAATGTATGTTTATGCGTTTTTACTCGCCGTAATTCTGATTTTCTATGTATTGTAACTTAAATGTATCTGCAACTATTACATGCGTTTTGCAACTATTAGAACGTCCGATGCAAAAATATGATAACTATCTTTTGAAGAAGATTTAAAAAAAAAAAAGTAATTATTAAAGCCGAAGAATATTCTTTATTCCTAAAGTTTTAACTGCGATTGAACTAGAACTTTTGAAAATTAATGGTAAAATTTTTTTGCTTAAAAAATTAGCAAACAAAATAGTTTGCATAAAATGTAAGTATTGAAAGATTTTCAAAATATTGATAGTGAATAGTGAATTCCAATTAAATAAAAGTAAATTCAAAGTTTTAAAGTACATTAAAAAAAGTGAATTCCAATTGAATGATTTTCAAGATGGGGGTTATATATATATTTATATGTGTGTGTGTGAGATTATAGGAGTATAAAGATAAGATCTTGGATATAAAATAAGTCAAAGTAAACAATAAATTAGACAAAATAAATAAGTTAATGGTGTTTGAAACTATAAGGAATAAAATTAATAATGATGTCACCTCATTCAAAGCGGCTAATGCTCAGAATTGATACTTATTGAATGATAATGAACCAAATAGTCATAAAGAAATAAATTGTATAAAAGTAAAAATAGAGTAGAAAATAAAACAAATTTAGTTATGCCGGTAAACATTCTTAACTTGCTTTCATTCGTGGAGCATTTTATTTTTGAATTACAAAATAAAGATAGAGAAGAAAAAAGTGATGTTGGAATCCTTGTGTTGCCCTTTATTTATTAAAAAAAATTCTATGTTAAAAAAATTACTTTAAAACTTGAAATCATTTCTAAATAAAAATATCTTTTTCTCTCTTTTTTTTGGTGATGAATTTATTTTAATGAATTTCAAAGGTATTACTTATAAGTACATCGACTATAAACCTTTGAAAAATCATCCAATCGCCATTTAAACGGGTCGTTTTCACATATTCGCAAATGTGGGTAAGAAGGACTTGGCGTGCCATTAAAAAGCAATCAGTCATGGTGTGATGTTGGAACTTCCTCTCCAAGAAGAAGATAAAGCATTGCCTAAAGTGACTACTTAACTGCGATCTGATGACCGCTTACATTAATGTTATAATGGACCCCTATTGGCAGGAGTGGGCGGGGAAGGAAAAGATGCTAAACAGTGAAATTTTAAATGGGATATATCTAACTAGTGGTTATATTTATATTTTTGTGATTGTTCGGAATACATTTTCTACTTTATTTATAGCTATTTT
The DNA here is from genome assembly GCA_948150685.1 of Rhaphigaster nebulosa. Taxonomy (NCBI): domain Eukaryota; kingdom Metazoa; phylum Arthropoda; class Insecta; order Hemiptera; family Pentatomidae; genus Rhaphigaster; species Rhaphigaster nebulosa. The sequence continues at coordinate 40,885,341 of OX411306.1, forward strand.
TTAAAATTATACCTGTTCCATATTTATATTAGGTAGTCGAAGACTTTTGGGTGCAACTCAATTTATTATTAAAAATCTCTTAACGCAATCTTAGGGTAATATATATATATATATATATATATATATATATATATATATATATATATATATATATATATACATATATATTTTTTTTTTTTTTTTTTTTTTTTTTTTTTTTTTTTTTTTTTTTTTATAGAACCGGAGATAGAATCCCAGACTGGCCTCACTGATTTTACAAAATCACTTAGTGCATTTACAAAATTGGTAATCGCTTTGGAAAATGCGGTTAAATCATGACCAATCATAACATATAACTTTCACACTTCGACGAGACACGTGTCCACCAGTACATATCGGCGATCACCAAATGCCACAGAGGGACACTATGTTATCTTAGACTAATACAGGTCAGCCGAAGGATGACCTGGGACCCAAGCATCAAAATGAAAAGAACGAATCTAAACAAACGACTTAAATTACACTACTCTCTTTTTTCCAAATCATCAAAATTAAAAATAAGGCAGAAACTAAATACATACTCATACCTTTTTCCTGTACCTATTTTTGTTAGTTCTTTTTATTCTGCTATTTAAATTTACTGATATATGAAATGAATTGAAAAAAAAAATGTATTTTTACAGATATATACATCTTTTTATTTATCATTCATGCAAACTGGTAAAACTGTCCCAGCTTGATGAAGCTTTTATTTTTCATTGTTATTTGTAGATATTGAAATTTTTAGTCTTTATAATTATTTGTAAGTGTATAGAGCTTTTATAATAAGCTTTATTCTGATCATCAAATTTTTTTTATAATTTTTTTTTGTAATAGTTAATGATTTATATTTATTGTATTTGTAGGTGACGAGATAAACACATTATATCTAATAAAAGAAAAAATATGAAAACATTTAAATGAAATTTGATGTGCCTAACTGGGCACTGGTCGTATATGCCCCACCCACCCAATTGTTTGGAGAGAGGGAATTTTTTAAGTGTCATTCCCCATTCCTAGGACCAATGCCCATTGTGTCAGCACTCAAGCATTTTCATCCTGCATGAGAGGTCTTAAGCTTCTTAAAGGGTTAATTGTCTAATGGAGTTATTGGAGTGACCAAGATAAGTTCTAAGAAACTTTATTTTACACAATTGAATTTAAATGATATCATGTAAGTACTCCTTTTTCTGTCCGTGAAATCGATTGATTGAAAGTGTGATGAAGTAGGACTTCTGTAATGACTATTCAGTGACATAGTATAACATTAATGAACCATGAAGTATGAAAATTCGCTCAAACAATAATATATCTCGTTTTGGCCTGTTTTTTGAAGCGAAATTTCTTTCTGAATCTTCTGTATTATTAAAATATGTCTAGGACAACCTCTCGAGTATTTCATGCCCTCTAGCCCCTTTTGCTACAAATATCCTACTCCACTCTTTTTGTTATGATTATGTCAATTATCTACAATTTGTTTCTTCTTAATTTAGATACATAATCACTAATTTTATAAAACCTTTATAAAAAGAGTGTACAATTATTTATATGTTTTAATGTCACAATGCCTATAAAATTAATAATAATTCTTCCGTAAGAAATAATATACAAAATAATATTACTTATGTATTTTGATTTCTAGAAGAGTCATTTCCTGTGACCGAAGATAACAATCTGATACCATTCATTTTTCAATAATCAAAAAACATGTTTAACAAGGAAAATTGATTATATTATAAGTAAGCTATTAGTTAAAATACTTTTACACACTTAAGAACCAGTCTGAAATAACCTTTTTGAAGATTGACACAGTTCTAATTGCGCCGTTTGGGCAAAAAGCCAACCACCTCAATTGAAATTTAGATGGTGGATCTTCAACGCTTTTTTATAATTGTTGTTTAATAGTTCGTTCTTTCATTTTTTTCTGCTTTTTTGGCAATCAATATGTAATTGATTAACAGTTTTTGAAGATATATTCCAGTAGAACTTTCAAAACGCGGGAAATTATTGCACTATGGTTTATTATTTTCAAATAGTCATGCACCCAAAAAAAAAAGAAAGAAAAAAAGTGAAATAAATAGATATGAAATAATGGTTCTCAAACTTATTATATTTTTCATAAATCTTTATAAATGACTGATATATGGACGTATGATAGCTTTAATCCATCGTCATTGTTTCGAGGATCATTCTGGAGTGACCTGCGACTATGGTGCCAATTAAAAATGAAAATTCCAGTACGAGTAAATGCTACGGATGGCGGACGAACGAACTTTTATTTTATTCGCTTTTTTAATTCAAGAGACGTAGAATCCAAAAATCTAATAAATAAAAAAAATCTATTCGTCACCAGTCCGCGGCATTTACTCGTATCCCAGACTAATGTGATTTTTTTTTTTTTATAATTGGCACCATGGTCACATGTCACCCTCGGATGATCCTTTCGTTTCAAAATGGCGGTCGATTGATAACTCATGATACATAATAGAAAACATATTGTACTGCATTGCTGGTAGCAATAAAACCAATATAAATAATTTGCAAGGAAGTGGCTCTAAACGAGTCAGGAAATCAAGCTTCCACCACAGTCAGCTTCCACATTTCGCAATGTGTCCGGCACGGCTGTAAATGAAGGAAAACTATATGGCTTCCTGGAAAAGCCTGGAACGTTGGAGAGGAAAAATAACCCTCGAAATGAAAATAAGAGACAAGATGATTGGGGACGAGACAGCCCCTCCTCAAGGTTAGAGGACTCTTGAGCTTAATAAGGCATTAATAGAACAACAAGTTGTCTCCTCCTCCTGGCATTACACTCCAATCACAATGGCAACCTCTCCACTCATCTCTTCATCTCTCTTCGATTTATTTTTTTCTTTTCGATTTTTAATGCAGGTTTGATTCTGGTTTGTCTCACTTGAATAAGCTTCTGCTACTTGTAGAAACAGATGCGGGTAATCTTTTATTTTACCTGATCTACTCTACAAGAATATATCGTTGATGGTATTGAATTTCCAAATTATTTAAATTTCCGAATTATAAACTAGTAGTTCTGTGGACTGTAGATCTTGCGAAAGAATCTAAAAAACTGCTTTTTATTGTAGCTTTTAAATGTTTAGCCAATGTTGTCATTAATAGAGAACCCAATTCTTGTCTCTGGAGGATGTACCTTTTTGTTATCTAACTTAAAATTTTTACCTATATATATATATATATATATATATATATATATATATATATATATATATATATAATTTATAATATAATTTATTTAAATATTTTAATGTCCTGTATTCACTGTATCGTACTAACCTATACTTACAATCTAAAATCGATCCATGTACCACATTGTATATCCATTCCATTTACAAATTTTAATAATTATATTAAAAAAATATATAAAAAAATGAACTGGATCCTGGAGCATACTAAGTTATCAGGCTTCCACGACCTGGTCTCTGGGGTAATGGGGGCTGCGTTTCAGTAATTTTTGTTGAAATTCAAACCCAAATATATATTTTTGAGTATTTAATTATCAATAAAGCTAATATCGTAGCCATTCAGGGATTTGTATTTTATTTTGCATCAGTTTACTCCAATCACAACGCAAACATATTAAATACAAATGTAACTTTTCTCATACCTCTTTCGTCTCAGTTTAAATTGTTCTCCAGTAATATCAACGATATCAGTAATACAATTGTAAACCGCATTGGCAACAAATCGTCAGGATTCGAAAAGATTCGGGTGAGAGATATCAAAGAAAATTCAAAAACTATCACAGCACACATGTTGGAATTGATCAATTTTTTTCATTAAAACATAATATTATTCCTATATAACCCTCGGATGGTCAATATATTGACTCAATAATAATGACCGTGTAAAGTGAGCTTAAGACGTTAAAGCGAATGGAAACTTCTAAGGAGATAATGTTTACACTTCCTGCATGAATACTAAGCTTTCATATCTTTGGTAGCGAGAAAGCCAAAATAAAAATACCTTCACATACGTCGTTTTTCCAGACGCACTGTTGCAACATCGACGACATCAGTAATATAATTGCAAATCTCAAAGTCAAAAATGCGCCCGGATTCGATCTAGAGATATGAAAGAAAATTCATAAGTAATCACAAAGCCCATTTACAATTGAACATTTTTTCGTTCTGATTGTTTTCACAGCACAAAAAAGAAATTGTATTATTAAAATAAAAATTCTTACACACATCATTTTAAATGCCTCCAAGAAGTATTCATGCCAAATTTAAAGAGAATCTTAACCACGCATTTGGAAGTGACTGTAAAACAAACAGATTTTTTATGACACTGATCCATTGAAACGAGCGCCATCTCGGATCGGAATTAAAAAATAAAAATTCCCTCACATTTGTGGGTTTTTTTCTGGCTTGAAAAAACATTTGTACCAAATTTGAAGAAAATCTAACCATACATTTTTTGTGATTTTGTGATTGGTAAAACAAAGAGGTTTTTTTTATGATATTTGGTTGATTTAAACGACGGCCATCTTAGTTCGGAGAATACGCCAGGGATGTAGTTTAAGTCTTCTTCTGATTATATTGGTCCTAGACTTGGCACTGAAAAAAGCTAAGCCTAGATTGCGGCACTACTAACTCGAGCATAAGAACCTGTAGCCTACGCTTAACACAACACTCGCGTTTAACGACGACCTCGCCATAATTGCTGCTAATGACCGGGACCTGCAACATAATGTAAACATCATGCAAGAAGAGCTGTCCGGTATCAATATGGATACTAACCCACAAAAACGAAATGCATGAGAGTAGGGAGAAAACAGAGCTGATACTTCCTGATGTAACTTCCAAGACAGCCTTCACATAGGTGGTTTCACAGTTATTTACGTACTATGTTCGAATGTTTATAATTAGTTTTAAAAATTATATTTTATACTATTGCCTATAAATCAGCTTCTCGATTGTTCTGTAATCACGCGTTTTATATAAAACAGGTTTTACTGGGGCAATGGCATTATACAACCTTTAGGTCTGATACACAATGATCTTCGATATTACAATGAAAAGGAAAATTCTGGAATAAATTATTTTCATTGAAAATAATTTCATTGATAACTTTTATTAACGGCTTTGACAACTCTAGGCATCCTTTTAATGAGTTTGTTTAACTTTTCGAAACTCATAATGCCCCAACAACTTTGCAGAATATCCATAAGATGTTCTTGCTAAGTTCAAACACTTGTCTATCGAGTTCTTCCTAAATCAATTCGATTGGGTTGAGATTGGGAGACTGAGCTGACTACTTCATAATTATCATGATTCCCTCATCTTCTTATTATTTTATAAAGCCTGGACACAGCTTGAAGTATGATCGTTGCCTTGCTGCCTGATTCAATTTGAAGCAATCAATTTAAGTCCAGAAGGAATAGCGTGATCCTTCAAAAGGTTAAAATATTTCTTTGCTTAGAATTGCATTGATTTGAACGATTTATTCTTTTCAGTAATCTGCAATGCGGCCTCTGACGAGGAAAGTACCTCCTCGATACTTTACTGTGGGGAATACAAATTGAGGAGCAAATTCTCTGAAGGCGAGTAACGAAGAATTATTCAGCGATTTGGAGAAAATACTTCAAACTTGGATTTGTCTGTCTAGAGCACCATTCTCCAGTCTTCTACTGTAAATTCTTTATGAGAAAGGGCCTACTGGCACTTTCTTCTTGTTAGGAAGTTTTCAAAGCTGCAACACGATCAAACTAGTTTGCTTATCTGAGTCATCTTGCAACAGTTGTAACTGAAACAGGATTTCTTTAAGTTCCATTGACATTTGCTCCAATTCCATTAGCCAAGAGTCCTCTATTTCACTTTTTTTTTTTTAAATAATGGATTGGTTTTCAATCTTACTTGTTTATTTTTGGTTGTCAGGATCGATTATTGTTTTGATGTTGATGAATATCTTCAAAGCGAGTGAAGGCTCCATGAACTCCGCTCTTGGAAGTTTTCTAATTTATTTTTTATTAAATTATGAACACGCAATATGAATTAGAAAAAAATAAAAAAACCCACTGCACAACAAATTAAAAAAATATTATTCCAATTAACTTTCAAAAGGTATTCTAACGACTCCGAACTAACGGCTATCTATGTTTTTGAAGGTTTTTTACAGTTCACTTCAATCTTTCAAGTTCTTTTTCCTTTAAAGTATGAAGATTGGAATGAGAATCATCGAAAAAAAAAATCGCCCATTTCAGACAACTATGAACTGAGATATAGCGTATTGGACTTTGTAGACATTGTATAATATATTAAGATCAAAACTTGTTTATATTCCAAAAAATATAATATAACAATATAATTTGTAAACATACTTTATAAAGTATTCTGCGCATGCTCCTATGGGAATCAGTTCACTATTGTTTAGTTATTCGATGATTGGGAAACTATACATCTCCTGGAACATTGCAGATGCTCATTTGAACCAAGTAGTCGACTATTAAAATAGACTATTTCAGCGTCTATTCTAATACCTCTCTACTCGCTAATATAGTCCGTTCCGATTTAATAACTAATCAGGATCTATCGAAGCCTGTTTTACGGTGCTCCAATGTTCGAACATATAACCCCTCATACAGTGGAAGTGCTACAACAATTTCAGAACGGGTTAATTAGAAGAATATGCAAGCATACTTTCCTTTGGAAACAAAAAGCTGCTACCGTTCATAGCACTCTACAAATACCGACAGTGAAGCAATTCCTATTTCCTAATTCCCATGTCAAGTTTTTCGATTCGTTAACTCATGTCGGCAATCCGCTATTTGATAGCATTGTACCTCCACCAGCTCCGAAACGATGGTAAGATGCTGTAGCATCTACTGAATAAAATTAATTAAGCTAGAATTAAGGCCTAATTATAAGTTACTTTTGAAAACAGAAGTGAGCCCCGTCACAGGTATGATGAAATTTTTATTTAATATCAAAAATATTTAGGCATATCAATCCTACCTTAAAATGTATTCAAGATACAGAAGAAGGATCAAAGACCAGAAATTAGCTATTAGCGAAAAATTGACCAAGAGAAAGAAAAAATGGGGATAGAAAAAAAAACCTTGTATCAATGAAAAAACTGACTATTTTTGAAATAAGGACGTTTTGAAGGACCTCTATCCTCAACAAAGCTAGTATTATTTGGAAAATGTATACATATATTGTAACGTTCTAAAAATAATACTAGCTTTGGCGAGGATAGAGGTCCTTCGAGAGGTTACTACAGGGTGTATCAACCGAAATACAATACAAAAATTACAAAAACAAAAAATGGAATTATTCACATTCGTCAGTTTAGCAGGGGTCCGATAATAATAATGAATGTATATATTGTAACATTCTTAAAATAATACTAGCTTTGGCGAGGATAGAGGTCCTTAATAAGGTCCTTAGTTCAAAAATAATCGATTTTAACATTGATACAGGCTAGATTCTGGCTAGTTATTAAATCGGAATCGACTATATTATCGAGTTATTTATATTAATATACAAGTTTTATATACCAAGTTTTGCATTATATTTTAATACAATTCTTTATGAAAACCTTTACCTTCAAGTAAAGTGCCAACTCCGGTGATCAAGTAGTGACCAAAAAGGGAGGTTCAAAACTAGATGTTACAGCGATCGCAATTACAAAATTTTAACTTTGTAAGGCCAACGTTTTTGAATTATGTGAGATAAGAACGAACGTACATACAAAGCTAGTATTATTTTAAGAATGTTACAATATATGTATAAATTTTCTCCTCCTCATCTCCACCCTTCCTTATGCGATTCGTAATAGGCTTTCGGCATCAGCTCGCTTCAACGGGTATTAACTTGGAGATTGTTAAAACATTGGCTTTTAGGTGCGAAGCTAATCATAAAAAAAAAAAAAAAAAATTCAATGGCTAATATACTAATATTATAAAAGATGTAGCAAAAATGTTTTGCCTTGGACTTTAACCCAAAATGATAAGGAAAATCGTGTAAATATTTTTTATTGTACATATATCTTTTTGGAAATAATAAACCATAATGTAATTATTTGTAGCGTTTTTTTTTTCAATCATCACATCATTATAATAAGTTAGGAATACGTGGATTCAAAACTAATAATTTGATTTATGAATTGCATTTTTTATAGCGTATAAAAGATAAAATGCAAGAAAATGTAGTTCTTTACTGATTTTAGTTCTTTTGAACTACGTGTTGAAATACGTACAGATGTTGAAAAAGAACAATTCCTTGAATGAAAACTCTGGAAATGGAAATCCGATAGAGGTTCTTATCTGAGTCGTCTTGCGAAAGTTGTATCTGAAACAGGATTTCTATAAGTTCTATTGACATTCGCTCAAATTCCATGAGCCAAGAGTCCTCTATTTCATTTATTAAAGTGAATTATGAAGAAATCTTTTATATAGCAATATCGTCACAAGTTAATATTCAACTTTTCCTAAAGAAGATGATTCCATAGTTTTGAAATAAAATTTCCGATCAATACCCTTTATTTCTATTAATTATAGAAACAAAATTAATGGAATACAGTACTTGAAATCGGAAATTATAGTGTTCTATGACAGATATGTGGTATCGTCGCTGAACATTTAATTATCTTTTCTTTTATACTGATAAGAAGTGGAGACATGGAAATGCTAGCCGCGCGGCTGTCATTGGAAGCTTATTGCTGCTCCTTTTGTTAAATCATGTAACAGCAGGGCCTACAGCCGCTGTGTAGATAGGGGAACGAATAATCCCATGTATTTTATAGAGGATTTGCTACAGCTATGGGGCCAAGAGATGCTCGCTATTTTATAGAAAACGATTCTCAATATTTTGTAAGTTCAGAATAAAGCAATTGAGTGCATATTGAAAACATATTTATGCAAAAAAAAGGTTTTATTCCTTTATTTCTCAGTTGGATGGTTATAATGTAATATATATTAATTATTAAAGTGCTTTTTGTGAACAAAAATCCATAAATAAAACTAAAAATTGGATACAATATATAGGGTGATGTGGGCACTAAATTTTACTAAGTTCGACTTTACAGTACTGTAATTGTTTTATTTTTGAAGGTAGACATTTCCTCTTTTTTTTTTTTTTTTAATATTAAAATATTATATTTAACCTCCATTTTGATGAGGTTGATAATTTAACTGAATACTACTTGGTACGCACTTCTCCCTACTGTAGGGGGTGTGTGTAAAGGGTATCTAGAAGAATCATTATTCAAGCAAGGCAAGGCAAGGATTATTATACCGGTCCAATCATCCAACATAGTTAAAGGTTGTGTGAGATTCATATTTTACAATCTTCATTGAGTTAAGAAAGCGGGAAGTGGAATGCAATTGAATTGAGCATAGAAAAAAATGATACCAGTTTTAATTCGCTAGAGCGTAGTTGCCTCGATAAGACATGATAGTAAAGGTAAGTGTACACCACGCACACTTGTCACAATACAGCCTGCACTTGTCTCTATTATCATGTTTTTCTGGGTGACTGCGAACAAGCCTTTACAAAATAGAAAACTGTCCAGGAGAAATGTAAATCACAAAGTGTTTTGAATAACAGCTTCTGTAGGTTCCGCTTACGGAAAAAAAAAAGTATATATATATATATATATATATATATATATATATATATATATATATATATGTGTGTGTGTGTGTGTGTGTGTGTGTGTGTGTGTGTGTGTGTGTGTGTGTGTGTGTGTGTGTTTTAAGGCCAACTTTTAGATAAACACCGATACAGCTGTACTGCAAAAATTGAAACAACTTTATCAACAGGTTGGAACTAATATTTGTACATCAACGTTTAGGCTTCAAGCTCCATAAAGGGGCAGATCTTACCAGTTAATGGCTTGGATTTAACGAGACAATTATGCACTTACTCCCAAAACTAAACATAATTCAGGGATTTATCCCCTTCTGAAACTGAATTTAGTACTGTGTGGAAAATATTAAAGATATATAAAAAAAAAAAAAAAAATGATTTACACCACTTTGCGTCTTAGTTTACAAATGATGATGTCAGATACACAATATGTCCGTTCAACGATGGAAAAAAATGTTTGCCAACTAATTTCATTTTTATATGAGGGAGTAACAGTGAACTCAACGCAATTTGGGTTTGATTCCACGCTTTTTTTTCATTGCATCAAATTTAATCTTATTTTTTCGTTCGTTATGAATAGACTAAGAATGGTCAAAGTGCTTATCGATGAGAAAAATAATATTCACTCAAGAGAGTTCAAAGTGTCAAGAAACTACTCGGCAAATTGGTCTACTATGGATCGCAAGCTACAAAAAATGTAAAAGAAAAATAAGCCGCCGGTAGGTGTTACTATAGCAATATGAAATTATACTATAGTGGATCCTCTTTTTAAAGCGAGACTAGTCCTGGTCACAATCTCTGGTCAGGCTTAAAATAAGATGATAGTATTCTATTTTTTATTTCCTCCTCACTATAGAAAAAAAAAATTCAAGAAGTCAAGTACATTGCCAACGTACATGTAATTTCTTCATTTTTTGACACGTCTTTACTTCTCACTCAGCTTTCCATCTTAAGTCAAGTTCAAATTCTCTTTCATGTTTGAAAATTTTTGCTTAGGAACCGTTCAAATTGAATTTAAAGACGAAAGGGCTTAGTATAAATAAAAAAATAATGACATGCTTGAGAAATCGTAACAATAATTAGCATTAGTAAATTTCGATGAAATTTTTTTTTTTCACTATGTTATTTTTGCCATTATTATTGAAGTTTCATACAGTGACTCACTAAATTATTCGTAATTTGTTATAATTTCTTCAAATTAATCGTTTTTTATTTATTTTATATGTATTTGAAGAGGTTAAAACAAATTATAAAGTAATACCAGACACTGTACCCTTGTGTACAGTTTCTCTATAAATCCAATGATTTTTAATTTCATGTTCTCGGTATAGGGCGGGTAGACCTATAACGTGGGTTGTTTCATTTTTCCTAGATCCACTTTATAGTGCTGGTCCAGTGGTATTATTCATGAATGGAACAAGAGATTTTATTACGAGTAACCTTGTTTAATTGTGACAAATAATTTTGGGTCAGATTTTGGATATTCAAAATGGCAAATGCAATGGAGTAATGGTGATGCCTAATTTTCCAATTCACGTGAAACATTTTTAGAAAACCAATTACCAAACATAATTCAGGGATTTATCCCATTCTGAAACTCAACATAAACTCTGAATGCAAACTTAGATTGGATTTAGTACTGTGTGAAAAATTTTAAAGATATCAAAAATGAAAAAAAAATAATAACGCGGGTTGGTTTATATTTCCTTGATCCGCTTTATAGTGCGGGTCCAGTGTTCTTATTGAATGGAACAAAGGATTCTATTACGAGTAACCTTGTTTAATTGTGACTGTGCAAAACATTACTTTGGTGTGTGCTCATCTAATGAGCCTGGAAGACCATTATGAACCTTTGCTTTCATTTAAAAAAAAAATCATTTCGCTAACTGCCACCGAAGATTATACAATGTGAAATACTCATTTAATCATCTGCTGAATCATAATATTAGAAAAGTAATGTATTATAAACGTTAATCGAGACCGCTAAGGATAAGGTCCGCTGAGCCGGTAGACATTAAGACGTCAGTGGCTGGAAGGAATGCATTATGAGCGCTGTGAGGGGGAGGACCTGGGGGGCCGATGTATGCAGCCTGTAGCCTTTCGTGACTGACCTGCGGGCTCCCATCTTTTATTGAAGTAATCTAACTCAGCGGTGCTCTTCCTTTGTCTGCTGCTGAATTGTCCCATGACATCACAAATTACTGAGCCGAGTAGGCCTTGCATTTTTTAAACTTTAAATAATGTATCAGGAGGGACCTTGCCTCCTGTAATCGTCCTTATGAACCCTTTCTTATTCTTAATGCTTCGTATCCCTCATTCACTTTATAGTCCTAACACACCTGAAACGTAGTTTATTTAAGTCAAATTATTTAATTTTGCATAAAATTATCTGAAATTGAAAATTTCTAGATCATCATAATTTTATGATCTTTCGATTCGACAGATGTTTTTATATACAACAAGGATCATAAATTTCTTCAATTCGATCAGTCTTGGAAGGAGTATCGCAAGGATCAATAAGCTAAAAGTCCCTAATTCCAAATCATTTTTCTATTTACATATTTTTTTTTTATTCCCGAATTGGTCTAAAAATTACACCTTTTTATGGCATAAGATAATCCTGATGTTTGGATCCAAATTATTGGTTTAAAGACCTTTTTAATGTCATAAAAAGGTGTATTTTTTAGACCAATTCAAGAAAACTACAAAAATATAATTAGAAAAATAACTTGAAGTTAGGGTCTTTTTTAACGTATCACGACTGTACTCACTTTGGAAAATGCGATTAAGTCATGACAAACATACGTACAGCGTATGTGGAGCGTACAAAAACTCCACAGACAAACACAGTACGTTTTCTTGGAATAGTATTCGACAGAAGGATGACCTGGGGTCCACACGTGAAAATAGAAAGACTCTAAACAAATGACTAAGTTATTGTACACTCATTTCATCAAAACTGAAAATTAGGTAGCAACCAAATACATTCACTTAAACCCATATGGAAGTACGCCTCACAGAGTTACGGATCACCCTAAAAAATTCACAATATTTTCCATCTAAAATTTTAAGATTAATAACTGAGGCTCCTTGGTATGCAAACAACAAAACTCTACATACAGACTTACAGTAACCAACTATCGACCAAAACATAAGTAATCTTTATTCCCGTTTTCAAAATTAAATTCACCAACATAACAATTGGCTGTTAAACGATATGGCAATAGCAGACATGCACAATAGGAGAAGACTAAAAAACAACTGGATGAGAGATTTCCTTTCCTTTTTTTAAGGGACTGATTCAAGATCGGAAGGAGTTGCTGCTGGGTTCTATCCTATCTATATATAATGCCATGTGACAATGTGAATTAATACTTCAAAGTTAAAAAAAAAAAAATAAAAAATAAAAAATCCTTAATTGTTTTGTGTAGAATGTGCAAGATAATTCTTTCTAAAGAATGATTTAATTTAGGTACCCGTAGTAAAAAAAAGAAATATTTCCATATAATGTTTCATCGATGGTGTTATCCCATCAATGGTTTGTAGAAGATCTGATTCTCACACTTCATCATTGAAATAATGCTTATGGGATGTGTGAACGATTTATACGTTAAATAATTAATTAACTATAATTCATAAAAAAATATTAACATCCTTTACTTAAAAAAAAATAACTTTGGATTCCGGGGATGCCTAACTCTAAAAGAACTAAGGGCAGCTAGAAAGCAGCATCGAAACTCTGACAGCAACGTATGCAGAGGATGCAACAATTATAACAAAATATCAAAATCCAGCGCTCGGCTCACAGACTTTACAACATCATCTAACAAAACTTTATGATTGGGACAAACTTTGGAAAATTCGATTTAGCCAAGATAAATCTCAACATATCACTTTTACTCTTCGATAAGAAACCTGCCATCCAATATACTATATCTTGACAATGTAGTAATTGCTGATAAAATTCAGACAACATTATCGAATTTGCCTGGCATTGGCAGAAGAATGACATGGGGTCCACCATCAAGAACAAACAAAAAACGCTAAACGTAATACTAAAACTGACTTCTTTCAAGACGTTAAAAATTGAACACTTACACTTACTCAAACCCATCTGGACCCACACTTCACAGATATATGGGACAGACAAAAAAACACATACAAAACTTCAAATTTTTCAGTCAAAAACTTTTAAGACTATCACCAAATCCCCTTAGGACATCAACAACAAATCTCAATATACCAACATTTACCGAACATATACGGACACACTACAAACGATTTCACGATAACTTACACGTACATTCTAAAATACTCTGTATGACATGTCTTGTATAAATATGGCGACAACTAACGTGCCTGACAACACTCGCAGAAGGCTGAATAGGAGCTGGATGAGGGATCTCCTGGCCTAACTATTTACGATAATCATGGCAGAAAGAGGTGCCGCTGGGTACTACTCTTTATCATGCTCTTCATGCCACAACAATTTCATGCCAGCACATTCAGTGATTGTCTCATCGACTGGTGTAAATACAAAAAAATGAAGCCACAAAAATAAAAGTTGCGATAACAATATTGCTCATAAATAATGCCAGGATAGGGGCGATGACTCGACTATAATGCATTACCAAACTACTTTATCGGAGTAGTATCCTAAAACGTCTTTTAAGCTACTCAGCCTTTTAACTCCCTCAGTTGGTAATACAGTAAAATTATCTTTTAATTTGGAAATTCAAAAAAAAATAAGCTAAAACCGGTCATAAATTGTTTATAACTTTTCTCGTAATAACTGGTAAAAAGATCTGACATTTCCCGGATCTGGTTTTGATGGAGGGAGGGAGAGAAGAATAGAAAACTGATTTATTTTCACTTTTTGTGAATACCTCAAAAACTACGAGGTTTACTGCAAGCATGATTCTGTACAAAATTAAATTCCTCTGAACCAACCGTTTCATATCTCTATGGTTTTATCTAAAATATTTTATTATTTTTGGAATGGAGATCATCAGAATTGAGGGTTCTCGACAATAGCATATTAATAATTTTTTTTAAAACAATTTTGTGGACTCGTGACCTTAAAATCACAAATAAGATCTCGAAAAAAAAATATGTGACCGGTTATAATGCTTTATCTTCCTGTAGTACAGTAAAATTAGGTAAAAAAAACACGCGTAACCCCAACATCAAACAAAAAAAATGCTGAAGCTGGTCGTAAATTGTAAATTATCCTTCTCGTAGTAACTGGTAAAATTCCAATAGTTTTCCGCCTTCTGGTTCGTATGGTAGAGGGAGAGAAGGATAGAAAACGGTTTTATTTTCATTTTTTGTGAATATCTCAAAAACTATGGGTTTTACTGCAAGCATTATCTCATATAAAATTAAAGTACTTTGGATTCTATTTAAAAATTATTCTTTATACGTTTTTAATAAAATCAATGGTTACGGAGATATTAAAGGTATAAAAGTTATGGAACTACCACAAATAGGATTGTAAGATTTAAAAGTTATTTCCGTAGCCGGAATTTTTATTTTTCATTAAATTATTTTTTTTAAATACATCTCTATGAGGAATCAACTAAAACTATCGAAAATTGAGCATTTCATTTAAATACCAAAATAATCAATACCGCCATAGTCGTTCCAGATCAGTATTAAAAAGAAACATCGTGATAAAATTTAATTGACTGACAATAAAAGATCATTTATTTACACATTTTACATCTCAGAACCAACCGATTCATATCTCTATATTGAAGTGTATAGTGTATATTGATACTTGGGGTTGTAGTCAGGTTTCTTCCACAAATAAATAAAAATTAATTATTTTCTTTAATCAATACATTAATTCACTTTCTTTAAGTTTACATACACAGATGCAAAAACTTTCTGTATTTTGACATGCACAGATGAACGGGACGGAACGTACAAGGGACCGTAGCGCGTACAAGGGAGCCCAACTGCTACACCACGGTTCAATATTCATGGACATCAACTTCACTAACAACCCATTAATGCACTTAAGTAGATATGGAAGTACATTCCGTCCCTTAGGACGAATAGGGTTGTAAGATATAAAAGTTATTTCCGTGGTCGGGGCTTTAATTTTTTATTAGATTAAATTTTATTTTAACGTTTTTAGTTTTTTAAGTGGTGGCTATTTGTAATTTATTACCATATGATCATAAATTTACAAATGAAATAACAAAAAACATCAACAAAAAGCAGAAAATACTTAAAATATAATGAAATATTTTTTCAGTATTTGGTCTCACACTGTTTCAAAACATTCGTAATTTGAGTAATCATATTTAAAAAAAAATTGTTAGATACTTTTAAACGGACAGATTAAAACACATTTAATACAACAAATCTTTAGTATTTTGAGGTCAAAATGTTTCAAAACATTTACGGGATCACAACGAATAATTTGAGCCATGAAACTTGAAAATCGGCTGAGCTGTTCGCTCAAAAAATCGATGAATACTAACTAACGGTTCAGCTAAACACATTAGCCTCTTTGTGGCTTCGCCGTAGACGGGTAAAAACCGCAGTCATTCACCTTTGGCTTAGATAAGTATTATCACATATTCTTTATCAGAGCTAAAGTCATTTCTCGCGACCGGATTCAGAGCGGAAAAAGTTTTGTATCGACGCTATGATACTATTTTTAAGAATCAGAGAAAAACTTTTAACAGTTTTCAATGTTTAATGAACGATATATTAGGTCTGATAATCTTGTAGGTATATTTATGTACGACTTTAGGTGTATGAATTCCAATTTTACCATGATTAGTTTTAACTTTCCGCTGAATTATGTTTGTTATGATCATATTTCTCAACATATTATCTAGATTCGTTCCGCCATATCAATCATTGGACCTAATGCTTTCTTGCTCTCAGCCACCACAGTAAGGTCTATAGGAGCGGTGCCATGTTCATTCTACTGGAAGATTTACTGCCCTGTCTAGTGCTTCATCGCCTGCAATATCATGGGGTGAAGGTGCCCACGCAATCACACCTATACCACGCGAACCCTGCATTTCGCAGAGGAACTTGTTATATTTTCGATTAGGTAGGATATAAGCTTAATCCATTGAAAGACAATAGGAATGCAATTATCTATGCAGAAAATATTATAAGTATGCCAAAGAAAAAAATGCGTTTCCCTCCCTGATTATAATATACAGCTGTGGAACAAAATAACCATACAAACAGACCATAAAGAAAAAAGTTTAATCCTTGGATTTCTGTCAAGAAACATACCATTATGAATTGTAGGTTTTTTTTACGAATGGAACTTTAAGATGTCAATTCAATCATAGAGATTCCAAGTTTCATGCCAGTTGTATCCAGTTGTGCGGTTGATACTCATGGAGGAGTTCCTACATGAATAAAGAAAAGGTGAAAAGTTTGTTTTTTGCTACTTTAATGTAATTTTTATCGCTGTTGGGATGGGTATTGTGAAATAACGATTTAGAATATTCATAACATCGTTATAAAAATCATCTACATATTAATAAGGGTTCTTTATCTGGCACTATAGGTTTATCTAAATATGCTCACGAAACAGAGCAGCCTCTTGATTTACAGGCTATCATTTGGGAGAAAACTACCACCCATCATGGGGTAAACTCTATCATCTCATAAAACAGGCAGTTTTTGCCCTTCTTCGGCATCCTCTCTAGAAACGAATTCAAATTTTTACTCTATTAATCATTAAGTGTAAAAAATATAATATATTTCAGCCCTGTGAAAAAATATAAACTCAATTTCAGCATGGCTGTGGAGAGAAAAACGTCTAATCTTATTGTCCAAAGTGAGCATCAAGTTTGTAAAGTCAGTGAGGCCAGTCTAGAGTCGCGTTGTATTGTTAAAATTGTTGTATCCTCAGAGTAGGTAACAGTATATGTCGCGGAGTTGGTAGGTTTGACGTGCATATATAATGAATTATAAAGGAGACCGTATTGATCCTTGTGAAACTCCAGCCAAGACTGGTCGAATTGAAGAAATTTTTTAACCCTGTAGGAAAGGACAAATCTGTGGAAGATTTAAAAAAAAAATAATTGTACTTAATTATTCAAAATAAATACAAATAATCAAATAAAAACATTAATGCTGATTAAGTTACAAAAACAAATTTTATAATGTTATGCACAATATAAAAATTATTCCTTAAAAAAAATTACAAATAAACCTTAGATTGATCTTAAAAGGAAAATAAATAAATAACTTGCTTATTCACTCACTAAAATTTGTTATTAATTGTTATAATTGAAATTAATAAAAAAGTTGTTTTATTAGCAACATTTTGATTTTGGATTGCAGCGCACTGAGAGCCATTTTTAGTACTCGTTTTAAAAGATTTTTTTGTATTTTACGTTCATTTCTTGGTATAATAATGGACATCTGACCCAATCTCACAAGGATTTATACTAAACCTAATAGAAAACAAACCGAAACATTAATACTAAAGATGCAAGAAAACTTCTTTACTTTTGTCACAATAACATTGAGATTTAAATTTAATACTTTCTCGAAAATATGTCTTAAATAGTTCTTTAGTAAGGTTTCACACTATGAAGAAGAACTACAATTACGGATAAGGAGGTAATCCTCTCTATATTGAAGTAAGATTGTATGAAATTTTGGATACTCATACTTGTTAGAGTAGCCTTTCGATTTTGCGACTTTTTATAAAAGACAGAAACATTTATTATTATTGTTATTTTTTATTTGAACTTTAAAATGGTCACTTCTGGAATAATGTTTGTTACTATTACGTTGGGCCTGTATATATATATATATATATATATATATATATATATATATATATATATATATATATATATATATATATATACTTATATATTAGAATATTGTATATTAATTACAATTGGTTTATTAAGTTCAAGGAATAAACTAGATCAGAAGCATTAATACAAGTTTAGTTGAGGAAGGGCGTGACACTAAAAATAGCCGCTAGCGGACTACAGTATTAAACAGGACTCTAATATCGACTGGTCTTAGGACAATAGGGCCAGAGCCCTTGGTATGAATATCTGGGTCTTTATAAACCTAGGGCTCTATTGCATTATACCCTTGTCTCTATTAAATATCTAATGGCATAACATAAAGTCGGTCAATGTGTATTAAATTTGATTGTCTCATAAAATGAATAAATTATTATATTTATTTACAGCCCAGCTGACGCTTTTCAACACCTTTTAAAAAAATAGAAAATATTTTTAATGAAGTGTACAATGGTCAGTTGTTTACATCCTGAACAAATATTATCCCTTTGAATCTCATCGAGAACAACATTTTTCATATTTTTGATCAAACTATTAAAGTTAAAATTTTGACTGAAAATATCCTAAATAAAATGTTCAATAAAACATGAAAAAAAATAGAGAAAAAACATTAATTTTGTATGTTTTCAAAACTTTTATAGTCATTATCGAAAATTTTTACTATCCTATTTTCGTGATTCACTAGATTTATGTTATTTATATTTTTTAATTTAATTTGAATTTTTTTCTTACGGAATAATTTTAATTCATTATAATTTGGAATTTTCCGTACTGAAAAAAAAAATGAACCAAGTGGTTTAAATTCACTAATCAGTTACATATATAAAAAAATAAAACCAAAGCCAGAATATGTTGCATATGGCGTATTTCGATTCTATTAATGTCTTTCAAGAATCTGTTTGCCTAACAAGCAATAACAATAATTTATCGCACCTACCTTAACATCAAGGATTAGAGATTTAAATATTTTTTTTTTCATGACCATTCTTGTAATAGTTGACTTCAATTTAAAAAAAAAAACTAACAAATTTACATTAAATAATCAATAAGATAACTATAAATTGGAAAATTACTCTTATATATTTTCTTTCAAATACTCAATGTTCATAGCTAAGGTGTAAATTAAAAAAAAAAATTGAAACATTTATGATTATTATGTGAAATCAGTAAAATATTTTATGTGAATTAAAATGCATTTTCTCAATTAATTGAAAAATGATGAATGGATTGAACTGTATGATGTGATGGTTTAATGAAAGAATTTAAAGACATATGGCAAAAAAAAAAATTCAAATATTGCATCTTTAAATTTAAAATATACAATTTAATTTTCTGATTCTTTCAATCATTTTGTGACAGGTATGAATTATGAATTATTTAGGTATCAAGCTAAAAATAAATAAATAAATTTAATAAATAAAATCTCAGCTTGGAATTAAAAAACATTTCAATGTTACTCACTTCATCTACACACTAAAACGAAGAAAATTGGAAATCGATTGACACCGACTTCGGTTCATCAAAGTCTTACGACAGATTGTTCTTTTATTGCATATGCTATGCTTTTTTTTTGTTTTTTTTTTTGGAGCTCTTTTGAATTCATCAAGTCCACCAAATACTCTTTAAATTTTTATCTAAAGCGGGAAAACGAGTGAGTAGTTTAAAAGAAAGATAAGTCCTTAGAAATGAGGAACGATCAGTTCAAAATTAACGTGGATACAGGATTCCTTAAAGTAGTGTAATTACTATAGAATATTTTGAATTTATCACAAAGTACCTAGTTCATTAAAATGTCAGAGATTTAAAAATATAGATCATAAATGAATCTAGAAGTGTAGTAGTATAGAATGAAGTAGTGTAATTACTATAGAATGTTTTGAATTTATCACAAAGTACTTACTTCATTAAAATGTCAGAGATTTAAAAATATAGATCATAAATGAATCGGTGAATGTTAAAAAGGCAGTTCTTCACTTGACCAAAGTTTTGGGAAATAAAAAAAAAAAACTGTTAAACCGTTTTCCAAGAACTTTTTCAGCATTGTCAAATATCATTGAAAATAATAAACCTGAATTTTTTAATCAATTCAGTGGACCTAGAATATTTATTATATTAGCTGGAGTTATGCCCCTATAACATGACACGATATTTTTAACAGAGCTTTCTTTATTTTTCCTCTTGAAAGTAGCAAAATGTAGCGTGTCGAAGTTTCAAAAGCAATTAGTGCTAAGTTATAGAACGTGTGTAGTGACAAATAAACTTTTATTTCGTTTAGTGACACCAAATAGTAAACTGCAAAGACCAAAGCATAATTTTTAACATAAACTTTGAGCATAATTATTACACAATATAAAAAATGACAATGCATAGCACAGCAAAAAATCATTTCAGAGATCACCCTCTTTTGCTAAGAGGACCAACTGTTGATTAGGGATTGATCCTTTTATACCATCATGCGGATGTTAACTGAACTGTTGATTAATTCCTCAAAGAAAAAAAAAGAAAAAGTTAATCTTTGGTTTAACCTCCTAATGTTTTGTAGTTAAGGCCAGTAAAGACAAGAATCCTACTGTTTTACGCAGGATTCAAACCACGGTCAATGATGTCTGTTAAGAAAAAACTACTAAGGAAATTGTCCAAGTGGGATTTGAACCCGAACAGTTGGTTCTAATTTTGTATCTGGGGGAAACAATTAAAAAATGTACAATATAATTCCAACTGTATTGCAAAAAAAATACAAGATTTATTTAAAACCTAGGAAAAATTAAACAGAACGGAAAAAATTGTATTAAACCATGAAAAAACATTCAGTCGGTTATCATTTGCAATATCAATTAGCTCATATTATTTTCATTAATTTTTTTTTTTATCTTTCAATAACATATTCGCACCTGCCTAACAAACGAGAGACTATAAGCAAATGTATGGATAGAATAGATATAAGTGGCGTGATAGGTATGAGTAAGGGCAGAACCCAGCAGCACATCTTCCCGGTCTTGAATCAATCCTTCAATTCAGAAAAGGAGATCTCTCATCCAGCTCCTTTTTAGCCTTATCCTAATGGTCATGTCAGCCGTAACCAGATCGTCTGTTTTAATGTCCGTGAAGATTATTATAGAAACGGTAATATAGAGTATGTATGTGTTGGTAGGTAGTTGTTTGCTGTTGGTATGTAGAGTTTTGTTATTTAAGTACCAAGGAGCTTCTTAAAATTTTGGATTGCTAACATTGCAGTTCATGTAAATGAGACTATTTTGCTGAACCGTTCATCTGTGAGGTGTAAGTCCATATGGGCTTAAGTAGGCATGTGGATGAATTGCCTGATTTTTAATTTTGACGATTTGGAAAAATGAGAGTACAGTAATTTCAGTCGTTTGTTTAACGTGTTTCTTTTCATCATGACGTGAGGGCCCCAGGTCATCCATCGGTCGAATATTAGTCCGAATATTAATTTAATTAAATTCGAATCCTTAACAAAATATTAAAATTTAAATTACTAGATGCACATATAGATATATATTTTTGATAATAACAAAGCCAAGTTTTTGATTTTTTTTATTGAGTGAATCTATGAATAATGCCCAATGGATTTAGCTCTATATTTTTATAAGCACGTATTAATTCAGTCTATTTGATGAATCGCTTAAAAAGTATGGCGGATGCAAAATAAAATTATTCTGTAAATTAAAGTTTTATTATTTATTTTTTTGGGAGGAGGGAGGGAGAAGGCAACTCTCTCTGGATGGTGTAAAGTTCATTGGAGTTGAGATAACGCGGTTTATGGAAAACATTGGCACGGGCGCCTGCTCTCTGCATGTTAAAAGGGCAATACTCAGAATATCGGCTCTTTTAACAGCAGCGCTCTGAAACAGCGAAGTTTACACCGCACTCTTTAAATCTTCAAACCTCCCGGAGAACGTCTCTTTAGAATTGGGCGAAGTGATACATCAAATAGAACACGATAATGAAAATAACTCATATACCCCAAAGAAGAGAACAGCCCTTTTAACATTCGATTCAAATGTTGAGCAAAGGCGCTTTTCGATACCCGTTCATCAAGACAGTCAGGTAATGCCGTATAGTTTACACCAAGCCCCCCTCTTCTAGCAGTATTGACTGCGGTCAAAATTGTTTTCATATTAAAATACTTAATATTAATATTGTTTTGTTTAAGACTTTTTGGACACAAAGGATTCCAAAATTTATGAATTAAAAAATAAGCATATATTAATATATTTATCATTACATAAGTTATGTAAACAGTTTCCAAAAATAAAATAAGGCAACTTATCGGCAATGTACCTACCAATGTGAAAATATAATGTAAGCCTATGAAAGATAGTGAAAAAAATGTATATATAAATGATGAAATATTTGCTCAAAAAATATAGATATTAAGAACGTAGGTACTAAATCCAAATATTGATCAATAAAGAAGAGTATAATAAAATATCATAATACTTTTAAAACTTTCTAAGCTAGCTTCCTATTTTGCTATTAGGATTTAACTTTATAGAATACTAGCAGTATTGCTTATTAATGCCAGCATGGCATTGCCGGTGAAAAGCATTGCGAGTTGTATACCTTCCCAAATTTCGTTTTTTTTTTTTTTTATGTTTAACTATTGTTTATATCATTCCCAATCATCATTCATCATCAGACTGTAAAGTTCGTACAAAACTTTTACAAACACCTTTTGAAAAAAACCCAAAAGATTTAAGTTTAATTTTGATGTTATTATTAACACATTAATTGCACATTTCATCATAATTATTGTTATACGATATAAATGGGAAAGTAAATAAAAGTATTATAGCAAACATAGATTCACCGAGGAAATACATCATTAAATTCAATACTTGCTTTGCCGTTGCTGTGGGGATTGAAAGGAAAACAAGAAAATAGATATTTTTCTTACAAAAAATTTTTTATTTATTTTTAAAGCTAGTAATATTATAAATGTGATTTTATTACTTATACAATCATGAGTTATCAGAAAAATATGTTTTTTTTTTTTTAATTGAGTCATATTTCTTTAATATTTTCAAATTGAAACTTGAAGTGTGAACACATTTTCTAAAGCCTCTTAGACTCTATTGCATTTCTATGCTTCAATTATTAGAACTCTTAGGAGAGGGAGGAAGGGACATTTCAACAAAACAGCCGGTTACCAACAAAAATTTTGACAGTAATTATTCCAAGGCCAAACTGGTGAAAATTTGTCTCGGTATTTGACTACATTGTTTAGAATTCGTGTTATTTCATTTAGACGTTTTCTCGGAAGATAATCAAAATAATAATAAATTTGTCAAAATGGCAATAAAGCTTAACATTTTTACACTTTTTCCCTTAATCTCCGATTTGATTAGCAATTTCACACAATAATTTCATTCTTATTAAATTTTTTTTATAGTGAAATTGCTTCCACTTGCATGAATTTGTCATGGTTGAAAAATATTGGCAACTATTACAAAATTACCTATTTTTTCAATAGTTTTTCTCATTTATCTATTTAAAGGGAGCATTTCCCAAAAATTAATGCATAAAACCTTCTCAAAGAAATTCTCTAAATGATAGTGAAAACCTTATCAAAATCGACAGACTACTTTTCGAGTTTTGCGATCACAAACATACTCAGGCTGAATTTATATATATATATATATATATATATATATATATATATATATATATATATATATATATATATATATAAATGGATAATGTGGCATAATATGGGAAAATACAAACATAGAAATTACAGGGCAATACACACTTTAATTTAAAAAAAAAAATGAAAGGATCACTAAATAAAATGCTCAGAAAAATAAATACAAATTACATGTAATAACAACACCAGATTCATCGTCTCACTTCATAAACGCTGACCGTTCCCAGACTAATATCAGTTTGATTATGTTTTTCATGGTCAATTAAAACATATATAGCATAAATATTATATGTACTCCGCTTTATCGCGAAGCCAGATCGTTAAAAAATTGACTTAAGTGAGATATTTTCCATGGAATCAAATCTAAATAGACTAGAAAATGTAAATTTGTACTAAATTTTGTACTAGTTGAGACAGGATAATTTGGGGCTTCGTGTTAGACACTGTAGTATTGAGTAAGTAATTATCGTAAATGAGAAACTTCATAATGGAATTTTTTTTCTTCTTTGCCTACTTAAGGCTTCTAAGAATCAATAAATCAGCGTGCAACGGAAACTTATACAACACCTTTCGAGAGAGAGGTTATTTTTCGATATTCAGACAGTAATTAAAGGATCTACATGTCTTAAAAATGCCATAAATGTACAATGGACAAATTTATATAATATCAGACCTCCGAGATTTCGAAATGAGTTATTATTTTTTTTGCTTACTTATTCTGTTTTATTGAGACCTCTTTGCAAAAAAGAGGCAATCAATGAATGAGCTTGCATGGAGTATATCTAATAATATTAATTTGTTTTAATCGTTAAAACAGTTATCTTTTTAACAATTTCCAACGCGAATGGAAAAATATACTATAATTAATAGCTGTAATTAAATTTTTAATAAATTTTCAAATACAATAATATTATTTTTCATGCTTATCCATTTATATATATATATATATATATATATATATATATATATATATATATATATATATATATAAAATTGTATTATACATGAAGAAGAAAAAATATATTTTTAGTTATTACTGGTCAAAATAATTGAGCAAAGAATCAATAGAGACAGTTATTTATAATTTCAAGCCAGGAAAATATATTTGTGAAATCATGTCTATTTCGTTTAATGTGACATTTAACTTTGATATTATCTTCTCATATTGATATTATCATTAAGAGACAATAGAAGGTATAAGATTAATTTTTGTATAATGAATTATTATCTGAGTTTAAACTTTTTTGTAGTTGATTTAAGTTCTTGAATTCGTTTTTTTTTCTTTGCGAATTATAAAATAGAATATATTGAAAAGAAGCTAACGACGAAGTTCAGTTAAGTGGTTTCACTGCACTTTACTTTCAATGAATAAATACGGACACCAATACTAACGATTTCACCACTTATCACAAGGGCAAACTTGGCAAGGCCAAAACCCTCGTGCTAGGCAATGCTTACTACGGGCTGAGAAGGAGGTGGGTGAGGAATTTCTTTAACTAAACATAAACCGTAACATCAAGACAGGAAGAGGTGCCGCTGAGTATTACAACCTCCCACATGCTGTATCACTAAATACAAAATTCATGCTATTGTTTTTGACAGGCGCCAATAAAGAGATGAAACTGAAAAGATAAAACAAATCTTCTCTGTATTTCCGATGACAAATCAAAAGTAAAGAAAGCTAAAACACAAAATTTTAAATGTTATTATTAAATATTACCAAAGAAGATGGAGTGCTGAAAACCCTGAGATGTTTGAAGTTTACAGTATCTTGACTTTACTCTACAAGAACATCTTTCATTGATATGACCTTCAAAATTACTCTGACCTTTCCCTTTATGTTCTCGTGTTCTCTCTGAATTTCTTAGTTTTATTTTTCTTGGCATTGAATATGCCCTTTTCTAGAGATATTTTTTTCATTTTCTCGAATGATGAAAGAAGTCATTCTGAAATGAATCTCCCAGAACTGAAGAGTTAGCAGATGGCGAGGCGCTCTTGGGTGGCGGCATAAGCCGTTGAAGAAAATATTCTGAAGGAAATAGATTTAAGAAACATGAGCTTTTGTGGAAAGTCAGAAATCTAATTAGGATACTGATCAATCACTTCCCCTATTTTTCTTGCTTGGCATTGACATTTCCCAAATCATAATATAAATGTTTAAATTCATACATCAGAAAATCTTTAGATTCTCACAAGTCTATACACCGGAGATGAACTGTATTAAGTAAAATTTTCGAAGTTTTACAGAAGAACAAAATGAAATTATCGCACTGCAATGCTTGTTGTGGATAGTGCTAAATCTGTATATTACAAGTATTCCATATTTTATTATCTTTTTAGCTTATTAACGGTGCTTAAAACTCGAAAAATATGGCCAGAGTAATGCAAATACGATGATGAAATAAAAATCAGTTTAGCTCTGACGTACGTCAAAAATGTACTTTTGACAAAGACGTCCTATGTAGATTTCAATTATTCCTGTACTACAACGGAATCCAATAACTAACAGATCTATCTTACTTTTCTTCATTGCACCTGTCACAAAATAGGGACGATAAGTGAATATGCACCATCGATCATATTTGGCATATTAGGTTGAGCACAGCGCTATCTCCTCCTGGCATCAAATTAAAAATTTTACAATCTGGTTAGATCCTCCTATTACTTTTCACTGATTCAGAGAATTTTTATTCGGAAATAATTCACATATCCAAGTGCGACGAGGCTATCTATGCCCCTTGGAACTTTCTGTTTGTGTCTATGAAATTTGACATGAAATCTTCTTCAGAATATAGTCCGTTAATTACGAATTCTGGTATGTCTGTCCGTAATGTGCGATTAGTGATACACCGAGGTGATTTTGGGGCCTATCTTTATTACCTTATCTTATTTGTAAATGAAACATTTGTATATTTGCTAAATCGGAAGTTTTGCCGCCCCTTATATTTCTTTGGCGCAAGTCCATAAGATTAAAAGAATGTTCAGTGGATAAAAGAGTTTAAATGTCTAAATGGTCTTCGAATGGTTGGACTAGGAAATTTCACTGTAGGAAGTGAACCCGAGCAATGGTATGATAACATTTTCTAGTTAGGTATCTCATCAAAATTACTTAAAATGTATCCAGGCTGCAGTAGAATAATAAATAATAAACATAAATGAAAATGAACATGAAATACATTGAATCGGGATTAGAAAAAAAAATGGGATTCAAGTCATAATTTCTTGATTAAACTGATGTGAATTTGGTTTTTTACTCCTTTTTTCTTTCTTTTGTGTGTGTGTGTGTGTGATGTTTTAAATTCGTGTATAGTCTTGCTCCAAAACGAAAAGTTGTACGGAATTGAAATTGCGTATTTAAAATATGCATATGCATTTGATGGTTTAGCAACTTTATGGCAGAAATCGAATTACCAGAAGTGCAACGATTTTAATCAAACTTGTTTTATCAATGTACAATATAATTCCATTCAATATCAGCAAGGTTTTCTCCTCATTGAAATAGTCTAACAGTGCTTAAATTCCAAATTTTCAGAATATCTTCTTCTAAAGCGCCATTAATTTTGTTTATTTGAAATGATTAAGAGTATCGTTATTACTAGTATTGAAAAATAGATAAAAATAAACTATGAAAGAATTCGATTATTAACTAAAGGAGAAATATTTTCCCAAGTAAGAAACAAATTTTCTGAAATGAGTGTAGGAAGCAGTAATATAGAAGCTTCATAGGAGATTTTATGGAGAAAAAGGAAATAACAGACGCTATTGTTAACCTGCAAAACCAGCCGAAAATACAGGAGAGGAAAATAGGAGTGGAAGCCACGCCAAAAGAATGCAAGAGGAGAGAACGGCCAAAATCGCGAAGCGAGAGTGGAGGGAAGAAGACTCAGAAAAACGTGGAATGGTGTAGTCAGAGAAACTGGAGAGTCAGATAGGAATTAACTAGAATAGACGCAGTCAGCTGGTGCAAGATCGCTAGTGTAACCAATTGAAATGCATTGAATATGCCAATGCAATGGTGATCTGGTATTTTATAACAATGTTGGTTCTCTTACTGACGATGAGAGACTTTTTATCAAAGATGATGATGATGATGATGATGGCAGTGACGATTATAATTGTTAAATTAGTGTTTAAAACCGGTTGCTTCTACAGGATTGCAATGGTGCTTAGAAAACATTTTTTTTTCATCCATTTGGTTTCATTTCCATTTTGTACTTTGCAATACCCCATACTTTTGATTCCATCATTTAAAAAAATAAAGTTTCATTTTTTCAAAAATGTAGTTCACTTTTTTTAATTCTAAATTTCGGAGATTAAAATTACAATGGTCTAGGGATCATCCAGTTCACCAGTAATCCAAAATTCAAAATTAACTCTCATTATCAAGATGATGTTATTCTTCATTTTCCGGTTCTACAATTCATGGTGAATCAGAGCCTCCTGCAGCAGATCAATCGAAATTATCTAGCAGATCGAGGACAAAAATAAAACAACCAATGAAACACATGAAATATACTAAGGACGTTGCTCATTCCTGAAGTATTAACTCATTTTAAGATCGATAAACAGTTCAACATACTTAACTTATTTTTAAGCTAATAAAAGTGGTATCAGTGACATCATTTTAGAGATAGAAAAACAAGCGAGGCGATACTTTTATCCGGCAGTTTATGTTAACTTTTTGAGTCATCTGAATATACAATTATGCTTTCTATTTTAATGTTTTATTCAATAACATGCATCACTGAAACATACTGTATGGTTAAATACCGGCTGCAAAATGCTTCGATTGAATTGAAGGACGGAATGTGCGACATCTCGGATTTTCAAATGACAGGAAGAAGGATTGTACTTGTGAATCGAAATGAGATTGGAATTGTTGTAATAATGTTTATTTACATTAGAATGAATTATATATGTAAATTATAGTATATTGCATAATTTGACAAGCACTATTGTGAGTGTGGAACTGTTCAAAGTATATTTTAGTGTTTATTTTGTTTTTTTGTTTTAATGAAAATATTTAGTTTATGTAAAACCCCAAAGTTCTGCTCTGTAGATTTTAATTAGTTTCAGTAGTTATTGGTAGAATAAATTTTTGTTTCGTGAGATTGGGAGGGATTGATTATCAAGTATATAAGAAAGCCAATCTGTGACGTTGTTTAAGTTCTAGTCGTTTAAGTCGAAATTTCGTGTTCCAAGAAAGTATATGCCTTAGTTGCAGTTCAAGATATTTAGCTAAGCTTCAGGTAGTTATTATATATATATATATATATATATATATATATATATATATATATATATATATATATATATATATATTGTTTAGTATGCTAATTTCACATACAATTTCTAATGTAGTTATCATCACTAGAGATCAGTAATGTGTGATAAGTTCAGCAATATTTACCCTTGCACTCCTCCCATGGCAGTCATATTCGGCGATCTGTTATTGATTCGTTCCTTGAGGTTAATAAGGTAGGAGAGGACCGGAGATGAGGTAAGTCGTGGCTATGAGAAAGTATAGAGGTTGGTATAGAGAGTAGATGGGATGCCGGCTGTGTGAGGGGAGAATGACTCAGCTCCCGGGTCATCACTTATGGATGCTACTCCCTTCATAAAGTTTGAAGACCACCTCCTCTCTTCCACCCTTCTTCCCTCTCTCTTATTCATACACCAATTCCTAACTCCGCTTCTAAATAATAGCTCCAATGAGTGCTTCTCCCCCGATAAGTGCTATTAACACCTTCAGTGGTCCATAACCTGCCGGGCTCGTTTGTAAGGAAAGTACGATACTGCTCGGTAATACAACGATATGTTATTTTATTATAAATATAATTAAAAATAAACAATATTATATTACACTGTATAGAAGAAAAACACATATAGTAAAACAATTAAAGAACAAAAGTGTTTGAATGGATTTGCAATTGTTCCACTGCATAAAAAAGTTACATGAAAAAACACAAATCATTATAAATTTATTAATTATATTTTTAGATGCGAATTAATTTTGAAAATATTAGTTTATTTTTTTATACAACACTTAGGTAAAAAAATATTCATAAATATTCCATAAGATTAAATTTTTATCCGGCTTGTTTGGTCCTGCTAAAATATTCTTAAATTTAATATTTCCAGTGTTTGAGAAATTATATTTGGGATATAGGAAAATTGTATCACAGATGAAAATCGTCCTTCTTTGGACTATCTCACTTTTCTGCCAGAGTCAGGAGAAATATTTACTCCAAAATTACAAAAAAAACAACATATTGTGTGACATTGGTTTACTTTTGTCTGATGATTGAATTGTAATTATAAATACATTCTTTCATAAATCCGATTTGATGTATTTACTTAAAAAATAAAAGTATAGATATTTTTAAAATAAAGAATGCTGATGAAAATATACAATCCAAGTATTCATTGGGAAACATAAAATGTCTAGTAAAAATTTATTATTTATTTTCATGCATTATTCAATCCTATAAAGAGCTCTACGACCATGTTGTTTTTAATGCCTTGGTTGAATGTTCTTTATCTGTTTAGGGATTCAACAGTAACAAAGCGTCATTCCCACCCTGAATTTTTCAAATTTTAAAGGTAAAATTTGACAGGTATGATCTGTCCATTTACTGAATGAAGATTTTTTCTAATTGAATGATTTCACTCTTTTTTTTTCATAGCTTATATGTAATCATTTTGGATATGAATTGATAGGTCATCAAAAGTTGGATGTGATTTTTTTCACAGTTCCTTTATTTGATGGAATAACGTTTGCTTTGACTCACTGCATAATCCTTAACTTTCCTTTGCAGTGAGTCATAGCAAACTTCATTGCATACTAATGGTGGCATAAAAATCTCATCCAATATTGCTTCTAACTTCATAGAGATTCTAACTTATATATTTAATTCAATATTTAAACTTAATTATTCACGTGAATTTGAGTAGGTAAGTGTATGTATTTAGTTTCAGTATGATTTTCAGTTTCAAAGTAAAGTAGCTTTAGTCATTTAGAGACTGGAATCTCTGTAGCTCAGAGAATTTCGTATCATTTTAATATGTGGAATCCGAAGTCATCGTTCTGTCGAAGGTAATTTGTTGTGCCCGTTTTAGAAACTTGGTATTCGCCAATATGAACCAATAGGAACCAATGTGATTCGAAGTGTTAATGCTATCTGTTTTGGTTTTTCGTTATTTAATAGCATTTTCCTTTGTTAGTATCATTACTGTAAATTTGATATGATACTTAATTTGGGATGTGATACCCAAAAGACATTGAGATCATTGTAGAGCGTGGTGTAGTGTAAACATTATTGTATTGCTAGCTTAGGTAGCACTCAACAGTTGAAAGGGAAGTTGCACATCTCTACAACTGACATCCACGGGTCCGATGGATTTGTCCGTTCCAGAGGAGAGACCGCTGAGGGGTACACAAGTTCTCATTGAAAATTAAATACAGGGAAAAATAAAAGAAAAATTATCTATCAATTTATCTATTAAAGATAAAATGAAGTGATTTTGAGGTCTGTAACTATCCATTTACTGAATGAAGATTTTTAGGTACATGCAGGAGCATGAATCAAAGTATTTCATTAATTTAAATTTAAGAAGTTTATTAATACAATTTGTTGCACTATTTATATATATTAAATTTTTAGAACTTAATATGAATGTATAAACCTACTTAAAAAAAAACAACAGAAAATTAGCTTGGTGAAAATGAATCGGTTAGAGGGGTGTCCATTGCAAAAGGGTTTCCTCTATTTCCAGTTTAACATTTGTCCGTAGGGAGAGAAGTTACCGTTAGGAGAGGATTCACTCTATGAATATATATATATATATATATATATATATATATATATATATATATATATATATAATGATTAGTAAAAGACTCAGTATTGATCCTTGCGGTACCTACATCTGTCTAGACTAGTATGTGAGGGTAGAACGGAAATGTAAACTTTTTTAATTAATGATTATTTTAGTTAGTTTCTCAAATTATATTAAATAACTAGGTAGTCAATATTTCGCAAAATCAGGCTTCAATAAGAAAAAAAAATAATATGATCACAAAAAGGTCCAGGGATAGCACACCTCACACCAACAGTATAAAAAATACTAAATTATATAAGATAGTAGATCACTTCATGTCAGTTAAACACATTTTTTAATAATGTGATTAAGTACTTTTAATAATGTCGATGTAGACCTTACTTCACTTGAGAGTGCCTATTTTGCTGAATATTGAATGATGTGTTATTGTAAATAGATATTTGCAGTGATTAAACTATTTTTTTTTAATGAATTATGTAAATTTTAGCATTTATTGAAATCACTATTACTCAATTGTCATGATCGATACAAATCTTAATATCCACCAAGATTTAAGACTTAAAACACCAAGACTTAAAACGTTAGAAAATAAAGCAATGAGAATAACTCATTGATCAATTGAATACAAAACCTTACATGATTAAAATCAAGGCAAATATTATATTTTGAATATTTAATGTGTTAGACCATCATCATTATATTAAAATGTTACATGCTATTCCCTAGCATGATATCTAAAAAAAACGAAAGAAACTCGCAAGAAAAGTAATGATGTAACCTCGAATATGGGAGCTTAAAATAATTCAGAGAGACGTTTTTAATTTCTACGATGTTCCGTCGCAGGGTTCTCTTTTTAACTCTCTTTCTATAAATGACCTGGAAGAATCTTGGCGGATATAAAGGGTGAAGTCACCGGGGCCTTTCCGTTTTCAAAGGCTCTCTCAAACGGAAAACTGTACCATTTATTAGATTGAAGCTTTAAAAGATTATGAAATATTATATGCTCTTAATAAATGAAAAATAAAATACAAAAGAAAGGAAAGATATTTTTTTGCAAATATAATACGCTTTTATTTTTTTTTTTAATGATTATTGTAATCGGAGTTGATTTACATTAAAAAAAAAACAAAAAAAAACCTGTACCATTATAACCCATGAAGAGACCTGGGTTCGATACTTAGTAAGAACATGCCCATTGTTCTCTCACTAAATTTAAATTAATAAAAACAAAGACTTTCTTAATTGATCCGTTATTTTATTTCCGATGATTCTGAAGTGTTAAGGGACGCAGATGAATACTAATTACCCTTCTCTTTCAATTTTATGTACATTATTTCTATTACCAGAGTAGTTTTAGGAACCTACAACAAGTGAAAGTTGCGGTCAATAAGGATTTTGAACTTTTGAAATTAGTAAAATTCTACAAGAGTCTAAAATAGTGATGTTGTCAAAGGTCCTGCAGGATTTATTTATTTTAGGATATATCATTGATTTAAAAGATTAAACTTAAATAAGGCATACTATTTAGCAAAGGCTATAACTTCACAATCATCAAACTACCACTTTTTGGACTGCAAATTCGTTTCCAGAATTTTTTAGATAAGGTTTTTTATTATTTAAAAAGCAGTATCATGACTAACAAAAAACGCAGTAAATAAAGACCCTATGGTTTATTGCTTCCAAATAGTGTAATTATATATAAAAAAAAATATTTAATATATATTAAAAAAAAAAAAATATATATATATATATATATATATATATATATATATATATATATATATATATATATATATATATATATATATATATATATATATATATTTATTTTTATAATTATATTCATATTTTTCCTCAGTTCTCGTAAATGACTTAGATAAGTACCAATGAAACCTCTAATCGGCCACCATTTCGGAACAAAACTACGACTGATGGTAATATCAATCTCGAATGACTGGTACCAAATCTCAAAACATCGGTCGAGTTGACTTGGAGAAAAGCCGGAGGACGGATGGACTTTTTTTTATTCGAATTTTGGATTCAAGGTATCTGGAAACGTAATAACCTCAATTTTGAGAGAGGGGGTTAAATTTGTTTGTTTTCTTGGCCGTTTACAATGATTCAAATGGAAAAGAATAAAAAAAAAATCCCAGCACAATATGGCCAATATGGGACATTCCAGATTCATGAGACTAATCTTTATTTTTTCCTACCTTGCTTGTCTTCATGCAATACACAATTTCAATAGCAGTGCGTTGTCATAGAGGAGGTACGTATGACAATGTTATTAATAAACATTTCTATAAATTAAATCATCATATTATTTACATGTATTAATAATATTGTAATTTTTTAAGGTTAATAAAATTTGTTATCTGTGATGCAAATAACGAGCCGGGGGACTGCTTTCCTTATTCCTCATCCCGTGAGGGATAGCAATCGTTTTCTCATGAAGCCAGTTTTCCCTGTCCAATTCTTTCATGAGTTGACAGGAATGAAAACTAAGTAAAACATTAGATTATCGGTATAAATTTTTGTTTTAGGAGGATATTCCTGCAAACATAACATAGGTCATCAATGACAGGGAAACTAACTTATTGGTAATGATAGCTTCCATCTGCGAAAAACGTGTAATTAATTTTAAACCTTTTTTTTTTTTTTATTTCAAAAGACGCTTCAAAGAATCTGTAGAACAATATAAAGTGAACAAAAATAACAGTTCATGTATATATTTTTTTTTATATAAAAGATCTCTGCAGAAAACAATACGAACCATTTTATAACCTGTTCTATTGCAGTCGTTCCAGTTCCAATTTATTTTATCCCTTTTACGAAACTATTGGGTTGGAGGAAGGCACTCACAACTAATGAGGATCTGAAAGGCCGGAGAGTGGATCAAACAATGTGATATATTTCCCGCAGGAGGAGGGAGCTGTTGATATCAGTTCCGACAGGTCGCTATACTGCCCACAGGTTGCTCTCTCACCACCGCTCGTCTTCCCACTTAGTCCTTATCAATTTTTCCACTACACGGAAAAAACTTACCGGTAATTTTTAGAAACACCTATTCCAACTAGATCGTTTTTGGATTTGAGAGGATGGCGCATGGATTGCAGTGGGATTAATAAATATTATCCAAAGACATTTATTCAATGACGTTTGGGAGAAAATGTATATTATTCATTAATTTATTTATACAACTGTTTGGGGCGGAATCGCTTACGCCTTATACTAAATTTATAAAACCTTTCAAAATCAAAGTTAAGTTAAATTACAAAAAAACAGAAAGTCAAATTAATTTTTAAATTCAAATAAAATGCAATAACTCAAATTGAATAAAGAAAACTTAGAGTAACAAAATTAATAAGTGATATAATTAACTAAATAAATACATATTTAAATATTAAATTTAATTACAATTTTTTAGGAAAATATGTCAATTTCTTCACCATCTGCTATATTGATCAACAGTACGTCATACTGTTCAGCTTCCTATGCATAGAATCTATGAGGATATACGATACTGTCAAGTGTGTACCGATAGAGTCGGAGTCCCTCGTCATTAAGTTCTCTTGTGTGTCCTATCCTTAGGGGGAATCAGCAGATCGCTTTTAGATAACAGAAAGTCTGTGAGGCAAGTCAGTACGTAGAGTTTAATTATTCTCAGTTTGTTGGCTCTTATTCCAAACCATATGCACTATCATTTCTCACATGTCTTTTCTCTTATGTAAGAAATTATTTCTTTGGTTAGTGCAGCTATTACTGCAATCGCTTTTTTTATTTTTATATTGTAGCCATTATATCGGCTAACTTATTTCCTCTTACCGCCCGATTGAAACTTCAACCAGCACTCTCCAATTAATGAACTATTTAATAATGCACTATGATATACTACATGCTTTGTGATAATAATAAACTATGCAGACAAAAGAAAAAAAAATGTAATTTAAATTTTCCTGAGAATGCATGAGTCATTCATTATTTAATCGACACTCATTAATTATCTCTAATCAAAACAGATACCAACAACCAGTGAATTTGATAGCCTAAACCAAAGAGTAGAGTAATATAGCAGGAGGGACATGCGAGAGCGTGAAACTCAGCGGGACCTCTTCCCGTCTTCTCGATGTTAAGGAATCGAGATAGTTAACATCCTTCATCCAGCTCCTTTTTAGCCTTCTAAGAGTATTCCCGGCCATCTTTAATCTTGTATGAATGAGTTAGTCTGTTATTGTAATTTTACGTGAATTTATCTTTTTGTGAGTTACAATGTATTCGTAAAGTAATATTCCAAACATAACTGTGTGTATATTTTATTTTCCTGAAAATTGTTGACTGAAAAACTTTATGAACATATCATAGATGTTTTTAGCTGTCCCATATATCTATGAAGAGTAGGTCTCATTTGGCTTCGGTAAATATGTGTTAAATTTCTGTCTAAATCACAATTTTGAATACCTTGCAGTAAGTCATTTCAATAATTATATTAATTGTTCGAAGTAAACGAAATTGTTCGAAAATTGTAGAACGAGAAATCGGAAGATATCAGGCTTCATGAGAGGTCGAGGAACTGTTGATCAAATATATTATATTAAATTACCATCAAGCGCCTCTTTGTCGAATTTCATAAGGCTTTATATAGCATTGCAAGGGAGGAGGTATGCAAAGATCTGCTAGAGTCGAGAACTTCCCTCCCTCCCAAGTTCGTTAAAAAAAATTACCATGAGGAAGTTAGGAAGTTGGAGTGTACTGTTCAGGTATGCAGAGGCCCATCTAGAAATTTTGAAAGGTAAAAAGGCCTCAGAAAGGGTGACAGCCTTGCCTGTTTCTTGTTTAACATGACCCTGAAGTGTGCAGTTAGAAGGACAGGTGTACTATGAAATAAATAAAAGAATGGCTGTAAACAAGTATTATTTGGAGCTCCAAAAATTCTAAAGAAGTAAAAGCTTCTTACGAGGTACCAAAGTACAACTTTATAAAAACCTAGTAGGACCAGTTCTGACCCATACTTATGAATACAGGACTATTCCGCGAACTCAAGACTCGTAAGGCTGATCCTTAGAAGAAATTTTAGACCGGTTTTGAACGATAATGCTCAGTGACACAGAACAAACGCAGAAATAGCAAAGCATGCATAACAAAATTAAATTTGTCAGATACATTAAGATAGAAAGACGCTAGACGGGTCATATTGAGAGAATGAAAGACAATGAGCAGAATAGCCATACGCCGTGCTGAGAATCAGCTGGACACGACTGCGGTGGGCCAATATAGTGGCATAGGATATCTTTACTCCATATTGGAAGTAAAGAACGAGATAGAAGTAGCAATCCACCTAGAAGACTGGTGGTTGATGCTACAGGATGCCCTACCATACCACGAGTTGAAGAAGTTTGCCGGAATGAAGAAGTCTTAGATTTAGGTTTTTATGAATCATAATGATTAATTAATTAATTATAAATTTAAAACATAATACGAACATCCATAAAATCAATTACATTATCGTGGCTTACGCAGATCCATATCCTAAGCCTCATTGACCTTATAACACCAATATTATACAGTATATAAAGAACATAATGGAGCAAGATGTGGAGAAAACGACAAATCTCAATACATCATATAGCATTTCAACACGAGACCACTTCCTCAGTTTATCTTGACAAAAAAATTACGGAAAAATATCCAATAAAAAAAATATGATGAACGCCTTGGGCTAACATTTGATGGAAGGATTGCGTGGGGGCAACACATAAAAGATGAGCAAGGCAGTCAGCCGGTGGCTGACACAAATGTATTACATAAACAGAGGGGGTTATAAAAATAAAATTCAGGCAGGAGTTTGCCCTGTATACGCATATTTAGTGGAAGGGAGTGTGAAGAAAGTGTTACACCATGGAATTCACTTCTTTAGATTAAGGGGCAAATATTTTTAACGCATATTAATCTTTAAAAGCACGTCCAAAACGCTAGCCATTTAATGTAAACAATAAAATTGTAAATTATAAGCTCACTAATGTTGGTTTCATGAAAAATTACACTAAAATTACCGACAGATAATTTTGATGCAATTGATGCTAAAACGATTTTATTTTTTAACCTCGTTTATATTATTTTAAACTGGTCTCATAGAAAAGTTGAATCTGATTCTGGCCAACGTACTTCCAACAAAGAATTTAACAATAAAATCTAAACTTTTGCTGACGATCCTGACTATTTTATGTGTTCGATTGGGATCGGAGATCTAATCAGTAAAACCAATTTTTTGCATGGGTAGCAAAAGGCTCCATCTCGACACTACACTACACACCTGCTGGACTTAAACCAATAGACAATAGAGTACTCCAACTGATAACTGGTAACTAAAATAAATCCTACAAAATCAGAATATATAATATTTACAAAATTTCGAAACATGTTCAAGATTACATTAAAATCACTTAAAACAAAAAATCAACCATAGGAAACTACTTGAGAAATGTATGAAAAAATATTAAAAAGTAATCATTATAAAGCAATAAAAGTAAAGTTAACTAATAATTTGGGCCTAATAATTCTTTTTTAAATTTATTTCCTTAAATGCACAACTCATTTAATTTCAAAAATACAACAAATAAACCAAGATGACACATGGCTAGTGAAGAAATAATCCATTGGTAGCACTCCGCTGACAGTTTTATATTTTAGG
This sequence comes from Rhaphigaster nebulosa, assembly GCA_948150685.1. Classification (NCBI taxonomy): domain Eukaryota; kingdom Metazoa; phylum Arthropoda; class Insecta; order Hemiptera; family Pentatomidae; genus Rhaphigaster; species Rhaphigaster nebulosa. The sequence goes on from OX411306.1 coordinate 40,923,996, forward strand.
TCCCGAGATCATTTTCTCTCCTCGGAGAATTATCGGGAATCGGCTGACAAGCAAGGCTAAAAGCTAATGGGTTGAGTGTCTGTGGAATTTATAATGGAAGGATAGATACCAAGTTCGTAAATTTATTTTATTTAATATTTTGTTTTTTTAATTTTGGACCATTAACTTCAAAAGTGACCTTTGCTGACATATGATCAAGTTGATATTTCATATAATACGTACCTACCAAAAAGAGTTGTAAAGTAGTTTCATAGGTCATTATGGATAATATTTTTCATGACATGTGATTGGAACATTGCCGTTTTAAATAAGCACTTGTTAATAGCTAAAAAACGAACAAGGTTCATGAATCAGCACCATATTTATACAATTTCAGGAATTCGGTGTAGAAGTGGGTCGCGGCCATAAAGTCCATGGCCATAATTTTAGAAAAGATTTCGAGGCTATTGCTGACATAACTTTTTACAACTTTACGAGGATTGATATGGTGCTAAATTAAAAAACCAGAGGAAGGTTTAGTTATAAAAATCAAGAAAGTCAATGATGCAATGTTATACTCCATTAATTATACCTCAATAAAGGAAAACAATCATAAAATTGAAATTTATAAAAAAAAAAAAAAAAAAAAAAAAAATCTTAAATCAAAAAAGAGATATTATAGTAATCACATTGGATTTCTATTTTTCCAATGTGATTACTAGAATATTAATTGGAATCAAGTATTAAATTTCAACTTAGTATGACGTATACACTATGCAAAACTTTTATTTACAAATTGTATGATTGGAAGTATATACATTTTGTTATTTAAGATGCATAAAATTATTTCATAGGAGAGATTCTGATATAGTTTTAAATTTTGTGTTAAATGAAAATTTCTGCCAAATATGGCACAATATTGTAAAACATTAAGTACCTATTTTTTTCTTTTGACCATTTCTATTTGTTGCATACGATTAATCACATTGAAAGTATTTCTGTTTGAAGCAATGAAAGGCAGAATACTCCAAACGTCACTCACTACCTTCTCCAGTCCCAACCCACAAAATTACCTCTTCAAAATGTTATAGCTCTTAATAGCAGTACATTATTTAAAAAATAATATTGGGGGTCTTTTATGGGCCTCAAAATACCTGCCCCAAGATTTGGTCATCATCTTCCCTTCTGCTTTATGTATATTTTCCTGATACTAGATGGAATATATAAGATAGTTTGAGGTTATGTATCATTTAAAAAAAAAATGTTCTGGAGTCAGAACAAAAATTCATTAGCGAAAAATTTCGTACATTTTTTTTGTAATTATCGTTCAACCTTCTATATACATTAATTTTAAAATTAATCAATTTGAATTTATTTCTTCGAATGAATAAATGAAATGAAACAACTTTAATATCAATATTTGTATGCAAACATAACCTGAATTCAGGTAAAACATAAAAAAGGTAATGTGCCATCATTGCCTTCTCCATTAGTGGCATACACCTACCAATTTGTTGAAAATTCTAAATAATCAAGCTTTTTAGAAAGATTTAAAAACAAATTTTATAAAAATAATGAACACACCACTGTATGTTATGTTTAATTAAATATTTGTGAAAGAAAATATTAACACGATTTTTTTTTTATAAATTACACTTTAACTTTTCTTCCTAGCAAATTATTTGGATATTACAAATATATATATACCTTTTTTCAATGTTCGTTTGTAGGTTTTTAATTTTTAGTTTTCGAGCCTAAAATGTTCAATAATTGAACATTTAATTTCAAAAACAAAGAACCAAGGAAGGAAGATTGTGGGAATAATAACGAAACTTTTTATTCCTGCTCTAATGAAAACGATTTGTAATTAACGTTTGGCACAATATGAAAAATGACTCATATACCAAATATGTTCGTATAGTTCTGATTAGAATGATTTATTGAATTATTAGTATAACTCAACTAGCAGTTCCTATTCGTTTATGCAATTTTAAAAATTACATATAATTTATTACATGTTTTTATATAAATGTATTAATATATAAATATAGCGACGGAATGATGAGCTATATACATTTGGAGTAGATCAAAGACAAAGACTACAGTAGGGCGCTAAGGGCCAGTAGCGGGCCAGGAGCTAGGGTCGATATCGCCACTCCGCCCTCTCGCGCCCTTCCTCTCAACTCATCTCCTTCCAATATCTAAACACATTTTCATTCCAACAAGTTAGAATAATTTCTTCCATAGTTTCTGTTCCAATTTTATCTCTTTATTTTGAATAACATGTGAAAACTAAACTAATAACTTTAAATTCAGGAATATATGATATTTACTATTACTGTCCTATATTTACAGAATAGAATATACTTCTACACTGCAATGAAGGTCATTGGAAGGGGGTGGGAGCACATTCTAAATACATTTCATAACCCTTAGAACACGGATTTCGGGATTACAGGAATATTTGATGTTTGATATATATATATATATATATATATATATATATATATATATATATATATATATATATATATATATATATGTCGACGACCTGGCGGTCATAGTGGCCGAGGATAGCAGAGCCAGACTGAAAACACAGGCAGAGAGGTGCGCCAGTCTCGTGTCAGAATGGTGCGTGAGGAGGAAGCTGAGCATGGCCGCAGCCAAGACCCAAGCCATGCTCGTAAGAGGCTCCACAGACAGGGCTCACCCTATCATATTGGAGATAGATGGCCAGAGAGTGAGGATGGGTGAGGAGGTGACGTATTTAGGAGTGAAGATGAGGAGAAGATTCGACATCACCCCTCACCTAGACTACCTGAAGGATAGGGTGACCCGGTCTATAAATGGCTTGTACAGGATTGGGGGTGCGTTCTGGGGCATTGATACCCAGCTACAATGACCATTTACAAGGGCGTGGTCATGGGTATCTTGAGGTACGCATCCCCAGCATGGAGCCAACACCTCACGCAGTTGCAGAGGAAGAGACTGGCGACGATCCAGAGACTGGCTCTGCTTAGGGTCACTAAGACATACAGAACGGTGTCGCATGAGGCGGTGCAGGTGCTAGCCGGAGCGATGCCCCTAGACCTCGTCCTCAAGGAGGACAGAATAAAGTATAATGTGAAGAGGCAGGGGCTCGACGCGCTACCGGAGGGACTCCGTACCAGAATCGGCGAGAACCCCAACCAATGGAAGAAGATATTGAGGGAGGATACCATCGAGGAGTGGAATGGACGGTGGGTAGGGAGTCAGAAGGGAGCTACCCTAAGGAAGTTCTTCCCCACCGTCCAAGAAAGGCTGAAGGCAAGATGGGTCCTCCCTGATTACTGGGTCTCGCAGATGCTGACAGGGCATGGAGGTTTCCGGAGGAAACTACAGGAACATGGAAAGGACATAGACCCCCGGTGCCCCACCTGTGGAGTCCCTGAGACTGCAGAGCACGTGATCGTGTCCTGCACTGCAGTAGAAGGACACCGAGCCAGGTTGTCGAGAAGTACCGGGATCTTCGCCCTCGCCGAGTCGGACTTCCCCCGTCTGATGGAGGAACAGGTGTACCCCTTCTTCAAGGACTTCGTGTACGGGTGGAAGGAGGTGGTGGGTCCTGAGCACTTCACACTGGGAAGGGCCAGACCACCCGACGTCGGCGAGCCTGAGGATGGCTGATGGGACCCGGACGGAGGCAGTGGACCGGGAAGGCTGGACCGGCTTCCGGACGGATGCAGTCAGTGAGAGGATCCGGACGGATGCGGTGGACCAGGAGGGCTGGACCAGTATCCGGACGGATGGAGCTGAAGAAGGGATCCGGACGGATGCGGCTGACCAGGAGGGCTGGACGGTGCCGGACGGATGGAGAGGATAAGGAGCAGCCCTAAGGTGCGCAACTGCGCACCGGGCTGCTCCGTAGTAGCAGACAAGGTGCAGCCCTAAGGCGTGCAAACGCACACTGGGCTGCACCACAGTAGCAGGAAATTATAATAATTGTACCCAGAAATATAATACCCTCAGAGAAAATGTAATATAAGAATTTGTAAATAAATGTGTTGATTATTGGTGGCAGTGGCATACGCTACCCCAGCGTAATACCCCACTGCCACCACGACCCCGTATGACCGAAAGGTCAGGTAGGGGGATAAAAAAAAAAAAAAAAAAAAAAAAAAAAAAAAAAATATATATATATATATATATATATATATAACATCAAACATTCCCGTAACCTCGAAATCCGTGTTCTAAGGATTATGAAATGTATTTAGATTGTGCTCCCACCACCTTCCAATGACCTTCCATACAGTGTAGAAGTAGTCTATTCAGTAAATATACGACAGATATATATATATATATATATATATATATATATATATATATATATATATATATCATTTAAAAAATATGGATTTTTGTCACCCAGCTAGACTATTTGCTAGCTGATATAACTCAAATTTTTCGGAAGAATAAGACCATATGGTTCCCTGTATGCACCGACTAATTTGAGGATAAAAAGTTGATCTGATTCATAAATGAAAATTGTTTATGACGTCAATCCTCACACCCTCCTCATGTCACGCGGGGCATCTTACTACGGACTTCTCGAAATTTTAAAATTTTTTTGAAATTAGTGACTATATTGTTGTTGACTTTAGGATACTCCCCTCTACGATAATATTTCTGTAGAAAATGAAACTGAAATCATTTTACTATACTAAAAGGTTAATCATTGGCGTGGCCAGCGGAGAGGAGTCCAAGGAATCCGGTCACCTTCCTCTTCCCCTCCCCACTCTTCCGCGAAATCACAAAATACTTTACTTATTCTAATCTGTAAACAAAAATTGTATAAACCTATTTGAACGTTATGTTGAAAATAATATAGAAATAGAAAATTGTATATATTATCCCCTTGTATCCCCGGTTGGGATGGGTTTCTTTAAAGAAGAACCTTAGATGAGCCTCCCTCCCTACGAAACGAAATCCTGGCAACGTTACTTCTTCTGATAGTTATATAATTGTCACACAGTTTTTTCTTGCTCCTTACAAATTGTCTTAAATCTACCTCCAAAACCAGAAAAAGGTATATTTCACGTTTTGAAAAACTGAGACAAAATTGCTCTATCATGGCTGTCAGAGGAAGTTTGGTTTAGTTTTATTTTCAAAAGACACCACGTGTTCCTTGGAGAAAATTGTTTCTGTTGAAATTCCTTATAATATTTTTATACTTTCTCATTCCCTACAAGACTTCCGTTAATCAAGAAATGTGCACGGCATGAAACACACTAGATACCAACTCCCTATAAATAATGAAAAAAATCAAATTTGTAGGGAGTGAGGAAGATTCTAATTGTATGGGCTTTTCTATGGGACGTTAAGGAAAACACTCTGTAATCATGGGCCTACTCACAGAATATAGGGGATGCCTTGCCCACCTCCAAATAATCAAAAGGAAAACAAATTATATGTTAGTGATGTACGGAGACTAAAATTACTCCAAAATCCGAACTTTATTTTTAAAATTAACCAGTCTAATGGATTTAACTTGATCAATATTAGTAGAATTTCAGAAACTGTCAATGTCTTCTGAAAGCCTAAACTAACCTCAAGCTATAATGGATGCCTCAGCTTAAACTAAAACATACCAACTACATCATTAAGAAATCAACAATTTTAACGAACAGGAATATTATGTTTTAAACGAAATTTTCACCGCGACAGACGCGATATCCTCAGAGAACCGAACAGCTGTCACAGGAACTACGACATCATTGAAAAATATGAGCTGTGATCACAGTAATTAAAAACGTAGCATGACGCAGTGAAATTAAAATGAGCTGAATTCTGCTATAGATAGAACCAGAACACTCGAATTCGCGTCAAATTTTCAAAATATTTAGGAAGGGCGACGTTAGGGCTAAATATAATGCTCTAGAAATTTTTATAACACGTTAATAACAGAACCGTCCGTTTTCCAACAATTTTCTGGTGAAGAACGAAATTTTACCCAACAATTTCGTCTGACTCCCCATAAAGGAGAAATTTCCCAAAATTTTCGAAAATCGATTTATGTGTACTAAAGTGAGTGCACGCTTTAAAGACTTGTACACTTCTACAGCCACTCCAAATTGAGTGAAAGGGTTGAAATTTTGTATGTGAATTGAGTTGGTGTTAAGGAAGTGCCTTTTGGGGTTTCAAGTATTTTCTACCAACCCCACCATGTTGATATCTTCAGTTTTGTATTTTTGTTCTTCAGTATATAATAGACCAAAATACGAAATCAGCAACGGAGCTCTGCTACTCACGACTTTTTTGAAGTTATATTTCTATTCGTTCATTGAGGGCAAAATTTGTATTGTAACGGAAGTGCAGAAATGCGACACCGTGATAGTTGCTAGTATCTGTTACGTTAACACCTTCGTGTGCACGCCTTTTGAGTGAACTGTGGCACTTTATCTGCTTATCAACCTAACCTTGCTTAATTACTAATTATTAACTTAATAAATATTTAAACCAAAATTAACAGCCGACAAAAGTTCAGATAGCCGAAAAGGTAACCCGGGTTTACACGTTTCCCTCTTGGCTTGGCTTCTGACTTAGAATTAATTTTTTGATAATTAAGTGTGTTTTCAGTACATTAACGATTTATTCATCTGGAATAAATTTATGTAAAGTTAAGTCACGTAGTAGAACTCAGTTTATATGGTTTATTAAATTTGAATTTTAATATTCTAATAGTTATTATTTTTCATTTATATATCAAATCTATTTTCCAAATTAATACATTAAACTATTAGTGTAGCATTGATGTGCAATAGATAAATAGAATATAGGTTTTTGGTCAACGTTAATAATCGATACAACTATAGAATGAGTTGAAAAAAAAACATTTTAGTTTGAAACTGTATATAAAAAAAAAAAAACACTTATTTGTTTTTAATTATCTCAACAATTTATGAACTTTTTGTTTTGGTTATTTCTGAACTTGACATTGATTGTTTTTTTTTAGGTTATTTAATTAATATTTAATTTAATATATTTAATTTAATTCTTGGAGGAGGAAAAACAAGAATTTTGCATGTATCATCCTAATTTTAAATGTTGCTATATAATTTTAAATGTCATTTTAATTGTTGATATTAATAATATCAGCATCGTGACAATTTAGATTTTTTGTGTCAGTCTTCTAATTGACTATATTGTCTATGCTTTTTGTTATGTGGATTGCTTCTATTGTACTTTTGTGCATTTTTCTCTTTCTTATATTTTGGGATTTTTTAAATCAAAGCTGTAGTTATTTTTAATACTATATTGTACCAATGCTGTTTTATTCTTGTTCTTGTTATTTTTACAGTTGCTTATATGCTGCTTGATTCTGGTTTAAAGTTTTTTGATGTTTTACCCATAAACATTGGGTTACAGTTATTGCAATCCAACCTGTATACCACCCCCAATTTGTCCAACGCACTCACTTTGTCTTTTATATTACTAAAATATTTGTCCAATGTGTTATTATTATATATACCGAGATCGGGATCTATTAATGTTTTTCTAATTTTCTCAGTTTAACCAGGTCTATATTTTTTACTCCTTGATTTAAAAATATACCGACGGAAGGTTGTATCAAACTACTGGATGAAAATTAGGAAAAAACTAAAAACCATATGAAGATTAAAGATAAAAATACATTTATAGAGTGTCTAAATCTTTGTATTAAACACAATTATTTTAAATTCTATAAACAATTGCATGGATTGCCAATGGGAGGAATGCTGTCCGTTTTGAGTGGGATATATATGAATAACTTAAGAACAGAAGGTTAAGGAATAGAAGATTAGAGGAAATAGGGAAGAAACCAACATTAATTAAGAAATACATAGATGATGTATTGCTGATATCTGATAATAAAAACGAAGAGGAAATAGTCACCCAATTTAATAAACACCAGCATAGAATAAGTTCACTATAGCATAATCCAGTAATAATAAAATTAGATATATGGACATGGATATTATTTTGAAGAACAATAAGATAACTACAAAATGGACCAAGAAGTCAATAACAAGTAATAGACTGTTATAGATTCTATATACTATCGTTTTTATGTATTCCCGGTCTAATAATTTTTTGGATTTTATCAAGTTGCTGGCTACATTGAGTGTTTGAATGTATGGATGGTTCGAGTAGTAAACAGTCTATTACTTGTTTTTGACTTCTTGGTCCATTTTGTAGTTATCTTATTGTTCTTCAAAATAATATCCATGAAGAGTACTATTAATATAAAATATATAAACCGAATAATAATAACAGTGGTATAAGACAGATACTAAACGGGTAATCATTCCAGTTAACATCCATATGACCACATTGACAGATATTCGGTACAGCAAAAAACGATTACATGCAAAAACTCCATTCTCTTCAATCTAAAATATTAGACCTAATGACAAAAGCTCCTTGGAACGTAAATAGCAAAATTTATACCGACTTACAATAACCAACTTATACGAAATTCTTATCTCCGGTGTCATATGGACGCAGGAACAGACTACGTCTGTACATATAACATATCATAAATATATGATAACAGTTAATATGACCGTCAATACGAAAATACGACTAAAAAGAAGTTGTATGAGATATCTTTCGCGAACCTTACCCATACTGTATTTATGCTGACATCAAATTCGTTGAATAAGGAATTAAATTTAAAAAAATATATAACTAGTCTGTTCACGCACACAACTTCCCTTATCACTTTCGATGCTCCTTATCGCTTTAGTCCAATGCATGTATTGCTTGCTGTAAGTATCGTCACTAATATTAGTCTGAATATATTTTTTTATGAAGCAGTCCAAACCGACAATTTTCACTAGGCATGCGATTTGTTGGAGTGACCGACCACAATTTTCACGGAAGTGTGATTTATTTATTGCAAAATGTTTATGCAGATGGATTTTTTTTTACTTATCTATTGTTTAAGAATAACAATTATAAGATTATTTTCAAATTATTTCAAAAACCAGAATACAATGGACTGGATTTTGACTGATCGTAAAGGCGCTACGAAAGACATTTCCTTAAGGATGTTATGAAAATTAAAAAGTGATATCTCGAGTATTTGAGGTATTTAAAAAAAACGGATGAATAACTATACAGAGCTTAGATTAAGTCTAATAATAATTAATTTTCAAATTATTGATGTTTCATATTAGCAGTCGAGGACCAAGTGTGTAATGAAACTGCTTGTAGGTTTACAATCGGATTGTCTATTTCCGAACCACATGTACGTATTTTTTTCTTTTTTTTAATAAGATCTGTGACTTTTAAAAACTAGGTAAAATGGTCAATTGTTCTAAAACACAAGAGCTCTGTAATACTTTAAAAGCTCCTTGATGTGAAGATGAAAGGAACAACAACTTCGGTAGAGTAGAACATGGAGTAACGGTTATGTTCCAATCGACCCTGAGCCCAAGTATCGATAAAAGAAATGAGCTGGCAACTTAATGGGGATCAAATCCGCTCACAGTACCAATTCTCAGTAATAGAGAGGGAACATGTGACCTGAAGACTGTTCTTGTACTTTACACCTCAATACGACTTAGTTCTGGGACCCGGAAGCATTATGTGGAAAGTAACGTAGTTGATGGGACGAACAGGGTTTTTTAGAAGGCTCATACTCTTAGATGTAGCCATTAGTCCGTTTACATTTTTCAAATAACTTCTTGAATCGCAAATCATCTACACTAAATAAATCTAAAGATTCCTTCGTTCCGATATATGTTTATATATATTTAAAACGAAGAGAAAGTTGTTATAAACTTGATACTTATAAAACCATGGGAAATCAGTTAACACAGACTTACGAATTACTTAACACACTGATCAACTATTTTAAAGTGTGGTAATATGTAATCGATAATGAGATAGAATAAACCTTTTCAAAAAAATGAAAGTATTGATTTAAGAAATAAAAAAAAAATGATATATATATATATATATATATATATATATATATATATATATATATATATATATATATATATATATATATATATATATATAAAGAATAAAACTCTTAACTATTGCAGGTGTTGTAATGCAGGTGGATTCAGCCTGAGAAACCGTACAAATGTGACAAGTTATCGGATCATTGCCTAGAATCCAATTCTCCTATTTCGTTTCCACACGCGACTCCCATGGGAAACCGACGTCTCCCATATAATCCACACTAATATTTTTACAGAGCTCACATAACACAGTTTATAATAGCATTCTCATTACATTTCACAATTTTTAATACCACATTCCGGCTAGTTTAATTTTCAATTTATTTTTTATAAGCTAGGAAACGAGATTTTTTTTTATCTTCGAAGAAAGATCGAACTTTATTTATTGCAAGACACTTGCCTATTAATTTTAATCTTCACATTGGATACAATCCTCTGATACTCTTTCCCTAATTTAAAGAGGTGGTAGTACATTATATAAGAGGGGATCTGGCTGGGAACCTCAGTACCATCTTACCTGCATGAGAAGTATAGAATAATATTGGCATTTTGGATGTGATTTGTTTTCTCCATTTTACAAGACTTCTTCAATTATACATGCGTAATCAATTAAAAAAAAAATGTTTAATCAATGCTGTACACTTTCCTTTTTTATTTAGTCATCAAATATTTCCAGCTAACATTTGAAAGAGTAAGTAAAGTAATGAATGGTAAAAATGTAAAAAACAAATTCTATGTATATTATATTAATAGTGGGAAGAAGAAGAATTCTAGAGTTATTTTAGTGGAATCATTTCTTCCTTTATATCTTTATATTCTTTTTTACTACGTCGTTCCACCAATGTATCGGAGCACTCCCCCATTCTTAAGATTTTTTTTTTTTATAAACTCTATATTCCTATTGTCAATATCAATCCTATTGATTTTGTCTGTTAATAAATACATTTAGTTTAACCATGAAGACTGTGTTTTATATCTTTACACAGATTGTTAGGAGTGAAAAATGTTACATCTATCTTTATTATTGCCACGCTGAAAATATTGGAAAGAAAAATTGCTTTTTATCTATTTTATGTTTATTGTGTCCCTCAGAATTTCTAGTCCATGATATAAAGGTTAAATAACACCAAATTTAACTACATTGTTTCAGCAGCAAACAATGCATTGTTGGTTGTAATTACTACCGAGTTTAGTTAAACGATTTAAAATACTGCTATTTTTTTGGTTATTTTTCTACTCTTGTAACTTATTTGTAATTGATTTTATTGCATCGGTTGAATAAAGATAAATATTTATCTTATTACGGTTTAAACGTCGTTATTACAAAGCTTTTCTATTTTTCTAAATTACTTACGTTTGCTATAAGTAAGGAATATGTTTAAAAATAAAATAAAATAAAACCTTAGTGTTACTCATTTGATTCCACAACTAATCTTTTACTTTAGTGATGATTATTTTAATTTAATTTTCTTTTTTATCTATTCTATATATAAACAAATATGGAGTAAATTTTATAAAATACCAATGAACTCAACTAAAATATTAAATAAAGTATAAGATTTTTTTAGAAATAACTATTTTTAATATTTTCGCCCTTTATTGTAATCAAAACAATTTCTTGAGCTCTTTTTATATTGTTGTTTAATTTAAAGCATCTAAAATTGTTTATCTTAGATTAAGGGTTGATGAATATTTTTTTTAATTACAACAAAAATGAATCGTATCATTATTGATAGTATTATTTCGATCGATGTAAAGGATTTTCCACGTTATTTCTAGCTATCATAAATTCATGAAGACATGAATTCCCCCCTCCCTTCCCAAAAAAATGAATAATTGCTTTTCTTAGAATATGTTTTGACGTCAAATGTAACCAACCAAGAATTGACAATTTATTGATGCAATAAAAAGAAAAGAGTGGACTGAAGTGTTAATTATGTCGTTTTGACTTGTTAAATGTAATTTAATGATGTAAATTGAGAGAACTATCCATATTTTCATTTTTAAATTAACTTCCTTAATTTCTAATTAACATTTTTCCTTAATTTTCACGAGTTACAGTAAAAATTTTATTTATAGTAAAAATATAAATAATTAAAAGTAGCTTTATCTGCTTCGGCGCTTTGTGATACTCATCCCTCAAGTTAGTTTGGTAATGCGGGATAGCCGTGACCACACCTGCTCAGCCAGCAGCAGTATTGTAAAATTATATTATGAAACTATGTATATATATATAATTACACATATACATATATAGCAATATTAATAATACACATTAGCTTATCATATTAACATATACGTCTGTATTATATGTATTAAAATACATTGTAATACTGTGAAATATGACACAATAATTAACGATAATATCTTGAATATTTCATTGAGCACTATTGCTATCGAACAAACCCTTATTATGTTTAATAGTTGGCTATGTACGAAATACAACTCCTTGTTTAAAAAAAAACTAAAAAATAATAATAAAAACATATTCAAAATGGATAACGTTTTGTACTCGTGAGTTGTCGCAATTATGAAAAAAAAATCCGAAAAACTCTAGGAGAATTAGTCAAAATATCATTAATAACAATTAATATGATGCATGCATAAAACATTTGTGGATACAAATACACAGCTGATTGTTCCGATTTCTGTGAAATATGTAAATTGAGAATTAGATTTTATATATACATTTGTGTGTTTGTGTGTGTGGGAGAAGGATCATATGGGTAACATACATATGATTTACATGGTTTTATTATCCTACAAGAAATGCGTACCAAAACTCACAGCTAACTCTGATTGCAGTAGTTCCTGAAATCGTAGGCGATCCAATCACCTGAATCGAAAAAAATCTGGTGCGGTGCGCGCATCACTCAACTTTCCCTTACCGCCCTATAATAATTATCTTTTTAATATAATTCTAAAGGGTTCACATAAACAATACTTGAAATAAACTCAGCAGCATTCAATTCTTCTCCCACTTAAGTACAATAAAATAGTTTTTAAAAACCTTTTAGTACAACAATTCTGTACACTACCAATACTAATATCCTTTAACTTTGTCAAGTTGCAAATATATTTTAAAAGTTGCTGGTTAAGTTTCTATGGAAACATTTTCTTTCCATTAAATAATGTGAAAGTAGAAATCATTAAGTTAATTTCCATTTTTGTATTCTTAAATTACTTTATTACAGAGCGTATTGTTTACAACAGATTGGCGGATTGGTGGGAGGAGGTTCGGTCGCATCTATGTCCTTTCGGATGCGCTCGGTTATCCATTTATTTATGCTCCTGATAAAATACACTGTATCGTTGCTAATACTTGTCCGATTTTGATGATTTTTTTTTTTTTTAGATACTTTAATAACCTTTCATATAATTCTGTACATAATTTACTATAAATTACATACTTCTTAAGCCATGCGAAAATAAAATATTCTTTTCTTCATAACTTTTTTTCCTGCATTTTCTCGGTGATTTACTACATAAATGAAAAGTTAAAGGTCTTTATGAAGAATAATTTTGGCAAATTTCATCAAAATCGTTAGAGCAGTTTTTGAGAAAAATGTAAAAAAGTGTAAAATCCTTGATATAATAGCTAATTCCGGTTAGTCCGATGCGTTGTATCTTTGCTAATACTGGTCCGATTTTGATTTTGATGATTCATTTATTTATTTTTAGATAATTTAATTACCTTCCATACAGTTCTATACATATTTTACCGTAAAATGCATACTTTTTAAGCTATGCGCAAATAAAATATTCTTTTCATCATAACCTTTTTCCCTACAATTGCTCGGTGATTTACTACATAAATGAAAAGTTAAAGACCTTTATGAAGAATAATTTAGGCAAGTTTCATCAAAATCGTTAGAGCCGTTTTCGAGAAAATTGTAAACAATTGTAATATCCATGATATAATTACCATTTTCGGTTAGTCCGATGCGCTGTATCTTTGCTAATACTGGTCCGATTTTGATGATTCTTTTATTGTTTTTTATATCATTTAATTATCTTTCATACAAGTGCATAGATGATTTACCATAAATTGCACGCTTTTGAAGTTATGCGTAAATAAAATATTCTTTTAATCATAACTTTTTTCCCTGCAATTCCTCGGTGATGTGATGTTAGTGATGTTAAAGTTAAAGGTCTTTATGAAGAATAATTTAGGCAAGTTTAATCAAAATCGTTAGAGCCGTTTTCGAGAAAATTGTAAAAATGAGTAAAATCGATTATATAAAGTGGCACTTCCGGTTAGTCGATTTTGACGAAAATGTTGCTGTAACATCACATGCATGTGCTAACCTTAAATATGTAATTTCAGTATCGTACAGCTTTCCGTTTTTGAGCTAGACTGATCACATACACAGACACACACGCAGACACACAGACACACAGACCATTTTGCGAGACTTGGTCATTTGGACTCAGGGGACCTTAAAACATATATTTCCGTTGAAAACTCGAATTCGAAAATTTTCACGATCGCAATACTTCCCCTTACTATATACTTCGTATATAGGTAAGGGAAAGTAATACCATAAATAACTTTCACGGTAGCAAAGCCGCAAGGATCGATAGTATCTCATTAGAAATTTTCGAAAATGGTTCATTAAACCTGTATTTCCTGAACCATAGACGGATTCAAAAATAGTTACCATTCTCTTTGGAAATTCGGAAAAAACTTTTGATAAATTCGTTAACCACAAAATTAAATAAATAGCAGACCAATAAATCTATTCTTTTCATTCAATCTTGCCTATCTAGCTTTGCTTTTTCATTTCAGTAATTATTATATTTATGAATATTTGTTTTTTTACGTTCTTATCATGCAAATACTTAATATTCTTTTAATCCATTATTATTAACTTCGTTGTTTAAATTTTTATTCTTAAAAACATTATTTCTGTTTAACATTTAGGTGTATGGGGATTAACTTAAATTATGTCAGGCTGGAATGATCTGAGTACATTTTATCGTCTACATCGTTTCGGCTACAAAGCCATCATCAGCTATTCAATAAAAGGACTCTTACATTCAGTTTAAAAACACATTGCAAAATATTACTTAACTTCATGATATCAATTACCTGTTTTGATAATTAATTGATATCATTCAGTTAAGTAATATTGTACTATGTATTGTTTAAAGTAAATTAAATAGTTCATATAGTAAATACCTGATGATGGCTTTGTAGCCGAAACGTCGTAGATGATGAAATATACTTATTGCGAAGATTATTAAATAATTGATGTTATTATTTCTCATTATTTATTATTTCTTATCCTCGCACACATCTCATTACCGCGCAGGGGAGCGCCCCACGGGTGGCAGATGTGGGGATGGTCGGCGGAAATTCTTTGGAAGTTCTGTGGACTCGCTGACCAACAATGAGAGAGCCCCTCCAGGCTTGTTGGAGGGTGTGACGTAGGTTTGAACGCTCTTCTTACATATTTTTAATTCACAAAATACCACAAAAAAATCATGAATCTTTCTTTGGTAAATCGCTCATTTTCGGGAAGTAAACTAGTCTCCCGTTGGAGCTCTGGATGGGGACTACTTCAGGGGCTTCATGGCGTAAGTTGAAAATTAGGGTGAAACGTGGCCGCTAACATTGTAGGACTAAGAACGCCTTAAGGTCTTTGAGAATAAGATATTGCGTAATATATTTAGTCCGAAAAAGGATGAGTTCACAGGAGAATTTAGTAGGTTACACAACGTGGAAGTGCGAAGCATGCACTCCGTTAATATAATCGAAGCGATATTATCGCGACGGTTGAAATGGGCTTGTAACGAACGAATTCCTAAAAAGTTAGTAAACGCTGAGACGACCAAGGGGTAGATCGAAACATAAGTGGGAGGATTGCGTTAAGGATGATCTTACGGATTTGGATTTCGACAGTAGTCGGTGGACTGAGGCTTCTAGACAGCGATTGGAGGTGTCGGCATCATCATTACCTGCGGGTTCGCATTATTATTATTATTTCTTTATTAATTATATTATAATTAATTATTATTATTATATTTAATTTTCGACACTTTCGAAAAAGGTTTTTTCCTGTAGAGGGGGAGCATCAACTCCAACCACTCAGGTCACTGTTTGTTTAGTCGTTTTTATTGTATGTTTAGAAAACTCCTTACAATCCTTGAGGTATTCAACAGCACAGCTTTCTGGGCTTCATTTATAACAGCTGTCGAGAGGCCCAGCCGTTCAGTCGCTTCCACAGTGGACACTGGTATCAGACCATTGCTGGAGATCACAATAGCCCTCACGATCACTTTATCCCCAGTCTGTACAGATCTTTTAGTTCAGCTGCTAGAGCTTGATATTTTCGATTGTTTTCTGCACATACTGAATTAGTGTTTCCATCATTCGGCACAGCAATATCTATTATCTCTGCTGTCTTCATATTACCATCAATCAGCACGATATCAGGTCTGTTGTGGGTCACGGAATGGTCTGTTATAAACGACTGATTCCAATACAATCTTATCCCTACCCTCTGGACGATTTCTTTAGGACTGTACTTATAATATGGCATCAAGTCATTTAATAATTTTCTTTTTAGTCCTATCGCCTGGTGATAGATTTTGGCAACATCATCATTGCCATTTACAATAATAATCCAATTACAATTACTTAATTAATAATTACAATTACAATAATAATCATTGTTTGTGAGACCCCTCCCACCTTCCTTTCTAGGCAGATAAAGCCTTGCGATGGATGCAGTCGGATGATGCATTCTGGACCCAGTCATACTCGTTCGTATTAGTTTATCTAATTCTTGGAGAGATGTTGTGGACCATTTTAGGACTCCGAAGCTGTATGATATGGCTGGTATAACCCACGTATTTATAGCTTTTATTTTCGATCCTGAGGATAGATATGTTGCAAGGATAATCTTCAATCTCTTCTTTAATGATTCCATGAGGCTATTCTTTACATCCTTCCTCGCAATTTTAATATGTTGTTCTATCCCAAGATACTTGTACATTTCTCCTTTTTGAAGATGCTTAATTCGCAGTTCATCATCAAACATACTTTCAGAAATTACTGGTTTTCCTTTTATCACATGAAGAACAGCGCATTTCTCAATACCAAGCGACATCTGTATTGAATCACTAAACTGGATTACTGTTTTTATCATAGACTGTAACTGAGATTTATTCTTTGCATAAAGCTTGAAATCGTCCATGTAAAAGCTATGGCTGATTACTGCAGTTGATTCATTAAATTTTATTTTGTATCCGTTTCCCTCTCGATTTAATAAAATCGATAAAGGAGCCATCGCAAGACAAAACCAAAGAGGGCTGAGGCAATCTCCCTGGTATATACCTCTCGAAATTGTAATGTACTCCAAAGGGTCGGACAACTGATCATGTCCCATCCTCAATCTTGTTTTCCAGCTGCTCATGAGTTTCCTCAGAAGATCTTCAGCATGTGTATTTTATAGATATCCAGGACTTTTAACAGCCATCTGTGAGGAACTGAGTCAAATGCCTTTTTGTAATCAATCCATGCGAATGACAGATTTCTTTTATTTATGGTCGTTTTGCAATGAACGAGTCGATGATGAGTAATTCTTTACATCCCTGGGCTCCTTTCCTACAACCAAGTTGCTCGAGTTGGATCAAATTATTGGATCGCAGATGAAATTGAATTTTGCTTGTGAGAATGGAGGTTAAAATCTTATAAACTCCGTTAACGCAGGCTATTGGTCGAAAGTCTTGCGGTTCCAATCGGTTTTCCTGTTTTTTAGGAATAAGTACTGTAATGCCCTGACAGAAATATCTATCTGCCCTTTTATCATTTTTAGATAATTGGTAGCTAGTATTTCATGCAAACAGGTTAGATTTTTCAACCAGTAATTTTGAATTCTGTCACTGCCTGGCGCTTTCCAATTTTTCATTTTCTTTGTTGCGATGACTACATCCTGCTTTGATATGTCAAATTCTGGCATTTCAGGTACATCCCGAAATTCATTATTTATTGATCTCAACCATTCGATTTCATCATTGTGAAATGCATTGTCCTCCCACAGCTTTTTCCAATAATCAGTTATATTTTCAGTCAGTGAAACATTCACATATCCCTGTTTACCACTCTCCAAGTTTCGATAAAAATGCCTCTCATTGTTTATGAACCTTTTGTTCTGCTGTTTACGAAGCATCGACTTTTTGTATCTTCTTATTCTGTTTGCATAAACTGCAAGTTTTTGCTTCAGCACATCAGCATGTAAAGCCAATTTTTCGGTAAGCTCAGATTCCAACACCATTCCTAATTGTAGTACAACTATTTCATCGATCTTTCTTTTTAATCTTGTACTTGCTCCATCCGGATTCTTGATATAACTTGTGATTGCCCCAATATTCACTCTGAGCGAGCCTATTTTATTTTCTAATCTCTCCTGCCAGCGTGGCATGGTTGATTTGCATTTATCTTTCTTTGATTCTTGTTCTTCAAAGTCAAGTTCAATAATAACGACTTTTGCTGCAACATAGGCCCAGTGACAAATAGCTTCAACATCCATTTCTGGGTGATTACTAACAAGTTTACTTAAAGCTTCATTAACCTGTTTCATAGTTGTCCGTGTATTAAAGCTATAAGGGACTCTTAATAGGGATGGTCTTGCATCATGTGGCATTCCTCCTTATGAAGGAATGCCACATGATGCAAGACCATATGCCACATGCTGGGATAACAAAGATTGCATTAGTTTTTGAATCTTTTCACCTTCTTCTTCAGAAGGAGCTGCCTCTAGTGCCAATGCTATTTCTAATTGTTGAGGTTCAGTCGGTTGCTCTTTATTTCCAGTAGGTACTAACCCTAATCGCTCAGATATTATTGCTTTAATATTTTCCATTTCCAGAGCAGAGAGAAATTTTCTAGATCGGATAACTCTAACTTGATCACTCAACCTTTGCGTACTCATAGTCATCTGTGGGTATGATTCCTGCCAATACTGTTGAATCCTGCTAAGGTTTCCTGTCTTGTCTGTTTCTAATTTTGTTGCTAAAAGATATGCCTGGATGACAGCCTTGTTCATTTCTGGCGTCCATTTCATCCTTCGGGCATCTCTTAGTCTCGGTGGTCGGGTTCGTGCGGGAGGAGAAATTGTCTCGCCCAAGCCCGAACTCGAACTAGTGGCCGGTTCTTGCAGTCTTGTGGTCCGTTGCTGCAGGGTGACGCCACTCGCTCCGCCATCCCCTGAAGGAAACTGTCGAAGATTTCCACCTGGTGCAGCTTCATTCCCAGGTTCGTCCGAGGCTATACGTCGATTTCTTAACTCCATTTTTAGTGGGTGGTTGCATTTTAGACCTTCTGCCAGGTCTTCCTAGGTAAGATTGCCCTAGGGTATGTACTGAAAATGGCCTCTGTGTCAGTGTAAATGTTATTGTGTCCTGTAATGTGTGAGTTTGTGAACGGTATAATGTACTAAGAGCCCGGGGGAACGTAAAACTCCAGCAACTGCGTTCATCCCTATTCAGCTATTATTATTATTATTATTATTATTATTTTTATTTCATACAATCTTGGCTATTGCCAGAAACATTCACCTAGCCGGACCAAAGTCAAGGGTTAGGTTCAAATTTTAAACTATATTTAAAAACTGCCTGACGATGCTTGTTGTACTAAGGAGAATTGCTTTCTGCCCTTCCTCCAGTACTTTTTCTCGCAGCTTCAAATTCTTAATTGATGTGATGGTATCGTCTGGTATGAGCCCATTGCTGGATATTATAATCGGATACACCTTTATATGCTCCAGCCTATAAAGTTGCCGTAGTTCCTGGCACAACTCTTGATATTTTCTTATCTTTTCTGAAATTGTTTTTTCGATATTATCATCGGTTGGAACAGCAATATCGATGACATAGCCATTTTTTACATTTTGATCAATTAAGACTATGTCCGGTTTATTATTTACAATTCTATGGTCAGTAATAATGGAACGATCCCAGTATAACGTTCTGTTTTCAGCAGACAGCACCGGTTTCGGCTCGTACCGATAATAAGGAGCCTGGTCAGCAACCATGTTATAATGTAAGGCCAATGCTTGGTGGATAATCTTGGCCAGGTTATTGTGCCTCATAAGGTATTATTTACCTGCCAACGCTTGGCACCCAGATGATATATGCTGGATAGACTCAATTGCACTCTTACATAGGCGACATCGGTCATTGATGTCTTCTCCACATATGAATTTTCTGTAAGCGTTGGTGGAAACTACCTGATTCTGAATGGCTAAAATAAACCCTTCCGTTTCAGGAAATAAATATCCTTTTTTAAGCCAGATAGTAGAAGCATCCCAGTTTATTCCTGATTGTGAAAGAGAATGGTAAAACCGACCATGTAGCGATTTATTTTTCCAATTTTCGATCAGAATTTCTTCGGTAGGATACTCTTTATGCTCCGATGAAATTAAGTTCAAAGCTGTGTATCCATTGTCCAATGTTCTTATTATTATTATTATTATTATTATTATTATTATTATTATTATTATAAAATTATAATTTTATTTAATTATTTATTTTTTTAATTATTATTATTTCATATAACTTTGTAATATTGTAATTATTTATTCTTCAAATTTACATTGTATTTTTTTTTAATTCTCCTCATTTGTTCTCTCTTGTTTTTTGTACAAATTTTCTTCGAAATTTCTATGAACTATACTTATTATTTAAACACGTTATTGAAGTAATCTGTGATGAGAAGTGAATTTTAAAGATACACTTATTTAGATTTCGGTAACCATAACTGTATAAAATAAGTTACATGGTTACTAAAATGTAGAGAACAAGAATATCAATAGCAATCGATATCTTGTTATTAATAATCGGAGTCACTGCTTGCTTCACTTTACCAAAGATAGATCGATGGACTATTACGGAACTCTGTAGTTACATATTCCATGGATGAACTTATTACATGAACGAGATTATTGCTCCGTTTAAAGAAAGAATGGAAAGATAAAATAATGATAATGGACGAAGGATTAACATGGCGAATGCAGATTTTGCAGATTACCATAATGATAAGCATGGCAATATGGGTTCCATTAGCATTACACAAGTCCTGGCCCAGGCTTTAGCTTGGTCTGTGCCTGTCTTATCACCTAATTGCTCTCTAATTCAGACCGCTGATTCTTATCCTACAATTTAGCCTAGTAATACCCGATTTCATGGTATACATTAACTGTAGTCCCAGAGGAATATCCCGCCCCATTGATTATCTTTTTATAAAGAAACACAATATGACTGGAAAGCATTATTTTTTTACTCCTGCGGAGAAAAAGAATTAAAATACAATCCCGATAACAGGTGATTTACTTAAAACTTAACATGAATGACCTTTTATGGCTAATTTTATTGTCAACTAAAAAAAAATGGATTGTTATAAGTTATTTTTTAGAGGAGGGAGGGTTAAAAATATAATAGCCAAACAAGATCAAATAAATATTAACGCTGGAGAATATGAGTAGTGCTCAGGTATCGCCCAGCCGTCTCTACATCGCAGTATACATCTCTACAATGCATTTTATATTTGAAATGTCTAGTAGCTGGCTCCTATAATTTTATCTAGTACTGGATATAACCAATTTTTTCCTCACTTCCAACTTACTTTACTTTCGGGACTTTTTAAAGTTGGGGTACTGTCGTAAACTCCTAAACGTGCAGAAAGAAACCACGCGCCTACTCCAGGATTAAAGTGCATACAAAATATATACAGAAGTAAGCTTCTGAAGATTTGAAGTAGAATACTGAGAAGGATTGACGATACAGGGATGAAGCAGATGAAGGAAGAACTCAGGAGGTTGGGAATCACTTACAGAAACCAATAAGAAATATAAATCATTGTCAAGATAGAAACCAACTCAGGGGAAGACTTTCTTACATATAGTTTTTGGAGAAAAAAATAATGCATAATCACCATCACAATTCTAAGTATTACGAGCCTTGCCAATGATCAATTCTCAAAAGAATTTGACGATCTTTTTATTCGTTACCTTCGTTATGATGTGAGTTGCATAATGGCACATGATACCTTAAAGTATTTTATTAAAAAAAAGAGAGAAAGCAGGGGAAGACAATGGACTGAAGAGAAAAAGGGCAAAACTCAGAAGGAATGGAGAAAATGTGGAAAAAGAGAGAAGACAAAATAAAGATATGAAAGAAATTAAATGATATTTGCGTGGTCCTAATTTTTATCGGCATAATGTGATCATGAATATTCAACACAAAGCGAAATTTCGGATAAGATATGGTTTAATTCGCAAATGACAATTCTTTACGTTAATTTCGTTAATGAAAGTAATGCGATAAAATTATATCAGTTTATTGTGACCAAAAACTTGTCATTGTTAAAAAAGGGTCAGCAAAAAAGCAAAAAAAAACACCTTAAAGAAAACAAAGCCAAAAGAAAAATTATACAGAATTTAATATATAGGCAATCAATGTAAATCGTAAGTAAAATACAATTATTCAGTGAATTTTATTTTTTTAATATAAAGAAATAAGTGTATTATAAACAGTAATAATAATAAGTGGAATTCAAATAGTATTAATCGTATATTTAATGGATAATTTATAGTATTTATTTATAGTATATAATATTACAATATATTATATTGCTCTTCATATTACAATATATTCATATATTCATCATATCAAATTGTATACAGCACTGTTAATAGTAATTCTTCCACAACTGTTGTATATTTAATGCTCAAAGACCCGTCTCAGCCCTTATAAATTATTCCTTTTTAAGTTGTTGTGATAAAATCTTGATATTTCTGATATCTATAATGCCTTTTGAACTACAACAAAGAATGACATATCTGCATGAAAATTGTTGAAAAACCAAACTGAAGTAACGAACCGCCGTGAGTTATATCAAGATCTCATTCAAAGATATATTTTTTTAACGAAAAAATTATTAAATATTTTATGCTTAATAATAATTAATATTTTTGATTTGTAATAAGTAAAATTATTGTTTAGTACATATCTGTACAACGTACAACTTTTCTCATTGTTTTCATCTACGCTAACTAAATAAATAAACTTTTTACCGAGCATTGCTTGGTCCTCTGATCCTGAGAACTATTACGAAAATATATTTATTCATATTGTGATATGAATTAATATATTAATATATTAAGTGATATGAATATTAATATATTAAGATAATGTGGGGCAAATGCGTTTTCGGGGTAAGTTCCTATTCGTCCCATGTAATCCAAATCCTGATCTCTTAAGAACTGCGCTTGGGAGAATGGAGTCAAAACGATTTCTCTGAGATGGAGTATAACGAGTTGTAAAGATATCAATTCTAACCTGTGATTATTTGTATCTTTCTTTCAACTTCGGTTCAGGTGTTGTGTTTATACGCTACTAGGCCTTATTTTTTTATTTATTTTTTTGTGGTAAGTGGAACCTTCAGAACCTGTCATTCAAAATACTTTATTATTTACATTCCTCCTTGACAGTTTCCTATTTTTTAAGTGCTAGTCAGAGTTGCTACGGCAAAACATGATAATAGGGCGTGTTTTGTAAACTTATCCCTATTAAAATACTTTGCCATGGCATCTCCGGATTAGTACATTGAAATGAAACTTGTTTATTTCAATACATTAATTCAATTATGTTCCACATTTCACTTTCATTATTGCCACTGAAAGTTTAAAATGTGAATCTCAGACAAGATTAACTTTTTTTCAATTATTACGTCAGTATAATTATTCTCCGGAAACAAGCTATTTTGCACTTGCCGTAATAGCTAACTGTCGTATAGGCGTAATGCCGTAAAATAGCTACTGCTTGAATAATGAGTCTTCCAGATAACTTGTACGCAATTACCACTTGAGACAGGGACAAGTAGTACTACTTCATTAAATTATTAATCTTATAAAGGACGCGGTTGAAACCTGGGCTTGAATATAATATTTAAACATAATCACCAAAAGAATATTTAAAAAAAAAAGAGGAAAAATCTACTTTATAAAATAAATATTTTACATTCCTTAAAGTCGAACTTTGTAAAATCTGCTGAGCACTTGCTCCACATTACCTTATGCAGATTTTATCAATCACCAACATTTTTCTCCCATGTCGATTTACGCAATGGTTGACTGTACTATTTGATAATAATTAAAACATGTCAGTTTACATGGATTACAAGACAATGTATTAGAATGAGAAAAAACGTTTACTTATGGATTTGTTGCCATTATTATTACCGATAGATGATTACCGATCTCATCCAAAATTATGACTCGGATTGGGAATCCATTAATATTGATTCAACTGCATCACATTGCAGGTATCTGTTGAAATATTCATATAGCCTTAGAAACAATCAGATAGTCCATTATTTTGAATAAATCAAATTAACGAGCCAGCCTGTACTTCCTGGCCATAATATTATCGATATCTTTTTCATTTCATTAAACACTAATGAAATTATGCCCTATAATACCTGCTTCATTATGTGTGTACAGGCTGCCTTTAGTTTCATCTTGAAAAGCAATTCCAAATGTAAATTATCACACATACTTTAGTCAAATTCAGAACGAAAAATTTCTTTCTGTTTAAACCTTTGGTACTGATCAATAAATAACGTCATCATATTCTGCATGTGCTCAATTTCTACAATTCAAAATACGAATACGAATCTTAAAAATACGAATCTTGGTAGGAGTACTGCAAGGATCAGTACTGGTTCTTTTATTATACACTATAGATACACATGACATAGATACCAACTCCGAAAAACTGATTGCTACCTATGATGACGATTAAACAATTTTAACAATAGACCATAGCCCCAGACAGGCCTCACTGACTTTACAAAATCGATATTCACTTTGAAAAATGCGATTAAATCTAGGCAAATCATAACATATAATGTTCAAACTTCGACGAACACGAATAAACAAGTTTATATCAGCGACAACCAAACTTCTCAGACAGGCACAGTTCGTTACCATAGATTAACATTCGACCGAAAAAAGCTGGATGAAAGATCTAAGGGACTATATCAAGACCAGTACGAGTTGTTGTTGGGTACGATTTTTCGCCATACCTAACATGCAAGACAATCTTTGTTTTGTTTTTTTATCATCACACTTGTTGATTGTCACTCTCATATGTGACGGGTACGAATCAAGATATGAATTTTAAATATAAAAATCCCAAGTAAAATAAAACTATTCGAAGGATTTTATGTTTTTAATAATAGGGATAATGTTCTTCTGCATAACGTCGGAAATACATCGCTGAGCCCAAATAAGATGTTATTTTACTTCCGCTATTGATTATTTCCAGCCAAGACTAGGATAGATCCGTTCAATTATGACCTAATTTGTTTCGTATCTCACATAGCTAAAATTTATATTTTATATTAATATCACCTTACATTTACATTTACATTATTAATTTACATTTTTTATTCATATCACAATATGAATAGATGTATAATCGTAATTATACTCAGGACCAGAGGATCAACGTATGCTTGGGAATAAGCTTATTTATTCATTTTTTTTAATATTCAGTTATGTACTAAACAATAACTTTACTTATGATTTTTACTAATGATTACTTTTAAAAGTACAATAATGGTGTGATTTAAATTTTAAAAAATAAATAAGATCTTGAGAGTATCTGGTATTTCTAATTGATATTTACCCCACCATACATACACACGGACATATATCAATAATCCATTTTATCCTTACGCGATGGGGAGTCTTGTCCATCGAGGAAGCGGAATAAAGGCTTTTGCTTGGGCGGAGTGGAGGATATAGGGCAACCGAAGTAGCATAAGGCCCCCAAAGCTGTGATAGCCTACTAAGCTGGATTATTCACAGAACCTGACTCCGTACGATCGATTGCCTCTGACCAGTGGCCGTGTTATGGCTGACACTGAATTTAAGGTTAGGAACCAAGATAGGTCCCTAAACAAGCTTCCAGATTATTATTTTGTGTTATTGTTTCTGATGTATAATTTTCTGATTCACTTACCTATATATGAAATATACAGTAAGGGAAAGTATTACGATCCTGATAAATTTCGGATCCGAGTTTTCAAAGAAAGCTCAAGATCCCTGAGTCTAAATAACCAAGCCTTGCAAAAGGGTCTTTGTGATTGCGTTTGGAAAGTCAAGCCCCTAAATTAAAAGTTGAACGGTACTGAAATTGCGTATTTAAGATAGGCATAATTCTTTGATGTTACAGAAAATGTTTCGCCAAAATGTACCAACCGGAAGTTCCTCTTAATATTCGTGCCTACGCACGGACACACTCCGGTTTCTGCAAAGGGGGTGGAGCTGGATGAATGCGTTATCTGACATCTTCCTCGGCCCCTCCTTACTCTGAGACGAGGCTACGAAGATAAGGGAAGACTTGAACTCTTTCAATAGTTTCCTCACCTATCTGGAGACTGTCCTCGGCACTGGGATTTAACCGCATTTTCTTCGTCATATTGATGTTTATTAAGACGGCAGCTTCTCCTGCTTCTTCCCGGAGTTTTTGGAATTTAGCTTTGGTGTCCGAGAACCTTTGGGCCATCATCCGCAAACTCTAAGTCCTCCAGCCTCTGGCTAAGTGTCCACTGGGTTCCCCGCTTCCGTCAACCCAGTATTCTTCTCATTATGGCGTCGAGCACGTTGATAAATAGAGTTGGGGACGGTACGCATCCCTGTCGCACATAAATTAGTCTAATAATATCTATAATAATTTATTCAAGGAATATTAAAAATATATCTGATTACATTGAATGGATAGTATTACTATGGATCACTGGAAATAACTGACACTATAAAAGAAATTTTCTTCATTATTTCCGAAAAGAGCCAGTAATACTTCTGTACCAGTAAATCTACTTCAAGAAAATCATAAAAAAGAAGAAATATAAGCGTTTCTTGAACTACTATCTACCCAAATATATGACACAGCAGTAATAAGAATAGATAGTGAACAGATTTACCACACAGGTTTTCTTATTGGGTCTAGGGAAAAGTTCAGTAAGTACAAGAAATTACCATCCAACAGACGCTCAATCAACATGCTTAACAACAAAGTATAATTGAACGTATCAAGCGACAAACACAGTTATAGCTACTTGGAAAATATGCGTAAAAAACCACTCGAAGTACAAAGGAAGCTTGTAGTAACATTCCACGAAGCACTCAAACTACCCAAAGGTATCGATGCCACTTGAAATTTCCTAGACCTTATGGAACGCTAAATTCTCTAGGTCAGAGTTATTTGCTGGACGAAATTCTTCAATTTTACATTGCAATTGTAGATTGAACATGAATTTAAACATCAACTCAAGAACTCCCTCTGCAGTTATTGCCACAGTTTTCTTCTAATGTTACAAAATAATTAAAATTCTTATCAAACACGGAAGACTCTGGTTTTGACTTCTTATTGCTGTTATAGTCATATTACATTACTAGTTTTTACATTTATTATCAATACAACTTATTTCCTCATGAAAGATATGTGCGTATGTAAACTGTAAGTAACCGTTAAAACATACAAATGATTTACATACAACATACACATCTTTATATAGATCTTATGATTAGAACTTATTTGTTTTAAATTTATATTTACATTTGTTATTCAATTACATTTTGAAGTATTTTTTACTACTAGTGAAGCAAGAAACATCAGCTATCAACTAAAGTTTCATCGTTTATATTCCAGTACATATGGAGTTCTCACTATGTTCCCCTTAATATAAGATATATATAATGTACGAATATATATGTTCACATTAAGTGCTATGGGTGTTATTAAAATATTTAAAAAAAAGAAAGTCAAACTTATTTTATTTGTTCCTTCAATAAAAAATTGATTTAATCCTTAATTTAGTTTGATAAAATATACATGCAGCTAGAAGAAATAGATGAATACCTGTTTTCTTTAATGCGCAAGATGGGTTGATCCATGATTCATTTTTCATATATTACCAATTCATATATTACCAACTTCATTTTTATTATATTACCATTGTAATTTCTTACGAATTCGTATGAGTAAGATTACATACAAAAAAATTAGTAGTCGTAAGTATCTATTTTCACTCACAAAGTTATTACATTCGTTGAGGTAAATGATTTTTAATAAAATTAATATTATTCAAAATTAATTAAATTAGTTATTTTTAATAATTATGTTATACTATCTTGTTATGTTATTCAAATCATACTTATAATGTAAATAATAAATTGTGTAGATAATCATCAGTGTTTTATAATGACTTGGAAACGAAAGCAAACTACTTCGAAAGCAGATGGTGTGTTGGACTTTCAAGGGATCAGCATTTTCAAGCTAGATTTGACTTGTCTGGAGAAGAAGACTCATAGGTTCATCCATTTAACATAGATCACCAAACGTCAGGTAAGAAAGAAGATGGATGGGAGAATAACACCAAAGTAATTTACTCCATCTAGACAAAGTATATATTATCCCTACTATATCGATTCTCTCTAACCTATTTCTTTGCCTTTTATATAGTTGTGGGATAATGTTTTTCATCCATATAAGTTTTCTTTTGAAATCAACTATCCTGCTTATAATGCCGTTGGTAGATATGAATTGAAACAATATCATTCAATATTTTTTATGTTTATTTAAATTTTTTCATTTCTGGTTAGTCGTGAGGCATCCGTATTTTTAATAAAACTTGTTGCTAAACAAATTAAAATTAATAAATCTTTACCGCCCTAAAAAAACGTTCTAGCGAAAATCACTAAGTCCAGCTAATGAATTTTGACTGGTGAAATAACATACATAGACTAAAAAAATTTTAACCACAAATTACGACAAAGTAAGGCACTGAATGGCTTACGGATGTTTATCAGGTGAAAATAAATTGTTAGCTAAGTATAGAAATGAACAAAGTGGGAAATTTGAATTGTTTACAATTTTGGACTCTGTGAATTTTGCTCGAGCTTCCACCTTATTTGTATAAACATACATTTTTAATTTCATCCAGCTTAAATTTAAGTTTCATAGTAATTCTTTGTTAAGGATTAAACTTAATTGATTTATCAATACTCCTCTACATATTTTATTTGAATTTTACGGATTAAGGTAAAAAAGACGAATATAAAAACTAAATAGATTTAGAGTACCAACTTTTTGTTGTGCATTTTTTTTTTCCAGATGGAGTTTTATTATAATTATTTTTTAATAAAAATGTCTAAATTATAACTCAGGGAAATAATGCCACATTTACACTCTTTTATTATCAGTTGAAGACCTATGTAATGAACTTTTTGATAAAGACCATAATACAGTCAAAAATAAAAATAAATGGTAACAGTAAAAATTCAAAGATTAAAATTACGTTTTTTATTATATGTACCATAAATCAGAGGTAAACTGTCGTAAGTTTATTTTTGCTGAATTTGATTTACAATCATATTTACAATATGCTGACCATATTTTCGAGAATTGTAAGTATTGTAAATAAGCAGAAAAGGAAATCAAATTTGCAAAATATAAATATTGACGACTATCCAAAACGAACAATACAGTGCGATCTGAAATATCTTTTTTCTTTTTTGTAAAACTTAAGTTATAAAACTAAAGTAATAATTATTTATGAAATTTACCTCTGAGATACAAGCATATAATTTAATTGTGCTGTTCAGATTTCATTTATAAATTTATTGAAAAATAAATATTAATTTCTTAATAATTATTGTTAATAATCATAAACATTTATAGTTTGGGGTACAGTGGGATACAGATTGCTTAGGAAAGGATCTAAAAGTACAAATTAACTGAAAGAGTTTACATGAATCACAATTTTAGTATTTATTAAATTATAACTTCGGATTCAACGCCGATTAATTTGAAATATGAGTATTTTTGCAATAAGTAGATTAGAAAAGTAATTATTTCTTGAAATTTATTAATTTCAATATAGGGCGGAGCTCTTTTCAGAAGCGTTGACTATGGGACATCCAGTTTATTATTTTCAATGGATAAATAAAATAATGTTTTATGTTATTTTTTTTTTCTAAATCTCAAGGATAAATATTTATCTAAGATTGAATTATAATAATCACTAAACACACAAAAGTATCCAATAATTTCTGGTGCAATAAATTTTATTTTGTGAGGACTATAAATAATTATAGATAAAATAATTATTATAGATTCAAACTGTTATAAATCTAGATTAACCATCGTTTTATATTTTTAAATATAAGCGTATATTTTTTTAATGTTTTCATTTTCTACAATTTAAAGACATGTTAATTTTATTAATAAAACACATAAATGTTGGAAATCACAGTTGAGGATTTAGTAACTAAAGCGGCGTTTACGATACCTCTCCTTGAAGACAGTTCGGTAATGCGGTATAGCCTATGGTGCCCCTTTTAATGGAAGGGTATTTTAAAGGTTTCTTGTGCATTAGTATGAATGCCTCGGATATGTAAGTTGGACTTTGCTCTTAGAAACTGATAAGTAGCTAATGATTTATGTTATAATGAATTAATATTCATTACAATTGCATATAAAGGCTGAAGTAGCTATTAAAAACTAACTAACCTTTAAATTAGCCCTGCTGTATTACATTCGTTTCTTAGTAACACAGTTTGTAATTATTTGCATTACAAGTATTACAGCCATTTCACAAAAGATGTTACATTTTCAGAAGAATAATATTTTTTTTAATAAGTAGGAATATCCGCAATGCCCAAATCGGAAAAGGAATTCTCATTGCCAATAGTCTTGTGATAATTGCTGACAGAGATCAGTTCTCCATTTGTCCTAGTTTTCGGCTTTTGTTTTGAAATCGAAAGTTCCCATAATCGGTGTCGGGTTATTCCACGTTATTGCACTCGTCATTTACTGAGAAAGAACATCGTCCGTCAGTTCACAAACCTACCGCCAATTTACAGGAAAGTGGAAAATAAAAGTAAAATCAATAGCTCAAGGATATACATATTTCCTGTATTTGTATTTTCAAATTCCTGTACGAACAGAATGAAGATTACGGATGAGCCAAGGATAAGATAAGAAGTGGTGAAAGAAAGGAATAAGGAAATGTGGGCAAGGGAGAGGTGGAGGTTGCAGGCACCGCCCTACCGTCTCAGGGTGAGGCCACTATACTCACCTTTATCTCCCTGTCACCGACCAAAATGGTGGTTCGATTGGTATCAGTCAGATCGGAAATAATATACTAGTTAACTGATGGGATGGGAATGATTGCTAGTTCTAGTAAGGCAGCTTCTAGGGTGCCTGTCCCAGTTTGGGTGTAACTAAACATGGAGGTCTCATGAAGGTTCGGTAGTTGTGTTATAGTATTATTTTAGTAAAATTAGGATTTGAGGTGTAGCATGATTTTTAATTCATCTCGAATTTTCGATTCTGGTGAAATATATATATTTGAATAGATTGCCTGGCGGAAGGCATCGTAAATATGACTGATGTTAGATGATTCGATGAACAAATATCTATTTCATAGGAATAGTTAGGATTTTCGGATAGGACTTTCGCGATTAGACCATTACATGCTTATTTTTAATTGACAGATGCTTTATGGCTACATTGTTAAAATGTACACATTGTTCTGTGTTGTAGGTTTCGTATTTTTTGTTCTTTAAAGGAGCTTTTCGTAACATCGTCAAGATGATCATTGACCCATTACTGTGTGTCTTTTCTATATGTATTCTTTACATATCACTTTGTATATCTAGACATGACACTCAAGGAATAATTCAAGATAGATAAGTGATAAATATTGTGGTAGATGTACTTACGCTGCCTGCGCGAAGGGCTTGGCTATGGGGACCAAGAGGAGAGCCGTGACGGGGAGGAGAGCGACCAGGAGCGGAGAGGCTTGCCACATGTTGCCGCACTCTCCTCGAGCTAGTCCATCGTTAGACTGGGCACTGTCGCTATATTGATCCCTTCGCCCCGCCCGCATCCCCTCCCCTTCGCCCTTCGCCCTTCCCCGCCCCTCCCCTCTCACACATATGTCTCTATATTCATTGTTAAATATATATTAATATCACTTCTTAACACATTAAAAAGATCCGAGTCCTGTCTGTGGCCGAATGTACTTGGCAGCTCAAGAATCGCCATTTGAAAATGAAAGATACAGTATACTGCAGAGAGCTTCCGGGCCCTCCGGATGTTTGAATTTTCCGAACGAAAGGTTTCCGTATAAAGCATTTATATTCCTGGATAGAACCTGCATAATAAAATAATTTCTGTCAGGTGAAATACGGAATACTTTTGGTCAATTATAAGGCGTTGATAGATTTAGATAAAAAATAAAACTAAT
Source organism: Rhaphigaster nebulosa (assembly GCA_948150685.1). Lineage (NCBI taxonomy): Eukaryota > Metazoa > Arthropoda > Insecta > Hemiptera > Pentatomidae > Rhaphigaster > Rhaphigaster nebulosa. Next base: position 40,956,297 of record OX411306.1, read on the forward strand.
AATATCAAATAAGAAAATATATTATAACAAACCAGAAATATATATGTAGTTCATTAGTTATATTTATACTGATTTTCTAGAAGGGTGCATTCTGTAATTATTATTCCGTATGTTTTATGCACATTGTAGAATTATCATGTCCTCAGGTAGCATTATTATGATTTATATTATTATTACATTATATTATTATTTTATTTATATCATTATCTTATATTATTATTATATAATTATATAATTATGCAAATTATGTAAAATAAAGATCATATGCTAATTATTAATGCTAAAAGATTAAATTTTTTTGTGAAACTATTTTGCATATTCCATCGTTGTGTTAAAACTTGTTTTTTCGTCTTTAATTGCGAACAATAACAGCTTGAAGGGATAGTACCGTCGAAGTTTGGTGAATATCGACATTTTAAGCAAAACCGCATTCAATTGAGAATTGGTTAACGGACCAAAACGCTCAATTAATTCGGATCGAGATCCAAGAAAACTAATGAAGTTGAGTGAAGTTACTACTACCAGACATAGTTTTGGAGCCTTATCAAATATTAAAGATGAGTCACAATCAAGCAGAAGGCAACCTGTTCGTGTTAGGCCATCACCAATCTACTTACATGATCTACAAGATAAGATGATCTACAACTGCACTAATAACACTCCCCCAAAATGAACTTCGTGAAAACGACTTCAAATTAAATCTTATCACATTGGTGTCTGGTGTACCCCAGTAAATTTTCTATATTAAGTATTAATATAGTTTTTAGTATTTGCTGTTAATAAGCTTGTCCAGCTTTAGAAAGTGATCTGTTGTTATTCGGAAGCTTTCAAACGTGTCTGAATTGCTCTTGGGGTCTTTCAGACCTCCTCAACGTGATTTTTGGTAACAGCCTTGGAGTCCAAATTTTATTTTTTACAATAGTTAGGAGGTGAATATAGTCGTTCAAACAGAATATAATACTCGATAAATTATTTCAACGATAGATGCTTGGAGCTGTCTTTTCTTAAAGGATATTCTCAATAACGCTTTGCTTACTGGCAAAGAAATTGGAAGGTGACGAGACTCATTGTACTTTTTACAACCCTGCCATGACTTGGCAAACATCACATAGCTTATGGCTTTCTTTAGCATTATTTTATACTTTGGTTAACAATAATCATACCGTAGACCAACTGAAGAGCTCTGGTCTCCACAATTTTGTTCTGAAATATACAGATCAACGATGTCATATGATGGAACATACAGTCAATTTTCGCCCTTACCTTTGCGATTCGATGACAAAATAAATCGGTTGGTAGGTAAGAAGGAAAACACAGTCCATTAAAGGACTTGCTGAATCCTAAAAAATGCCAGCTATTCCATTTTCTTTTCTCTGAATTAAAAAAAAAATTGTCCTTCGAAAAAATCAACCAAAAACTAGTTATCTTAAGCAGTTATGACTGAAAGGTTAAACCGAAGGTGAATAAACGCGGAATACCCAACAACCGTTTATTTTCTAATAAAGTGGTAAACGTCCTATGTGCTACAAACTAAGAAAGAATATTTGAATTGACCATGTTATATATGTATACCTACTAAGAGTAGTCTTTTATAGTTATTATTATTTCGATTTGTACATGTTCTTGTTCAATAAAAGTAATTAAAAATAATTTTTTCATGTAAAATAAGCTACCTACATTTTTTTCTCGGTAATTTAAAGAATTGTTTTGTCAAAATTTGAGAAATATGAGTTTTAAAAAAATTAAATTAAATTAAATACATTATTACGTCTATTAAACCGTTTTATAATTTTTAGTATACTTTTCCTGAAGATTTAAGATGGGAATTTCAAATATTTAGGTAAATATAATTTTGCTTCTCTTATTTATATATTGGGATCGAAGAGATCTAGAGATGTTAGCGTATATCGAGAAAATGCGGATATACATCGCCGCCTAGTAACTAGAAAGAGGGATACGGATTTTCATACGTACCAATTACCTAAAGATCGAAGGCTCAGGATAATAATAATAAAAAAAAAAAATTATATCACGCGATTCCTGTCGTAACATTCAAAAGTTAACAAAAAACCGTGGTTATGATGCCAATCACACTGTGAACGATATTTCACGTTTAAAGAGTCTCTACTCATATTGTTTGTTGACATTTCGCAGACGATATTTAATGAAAATAATTTGATATCGAATTTTTAGACTATACCAAAGTAACAATTCGAAACATGAAACTAATCTCTCAATACACACGATGCCAATAGTACGGCTACGCAAGAACCATCTGCAATCACGCACCGATATGCTTCAGATTTGGTCTCGGTCTAGACAGCGCCGCCTGCACGAAGTATAGAGAAACAGCAGTAATCTGTGCCAATAGTTGTCGATCCCATACTGCCAAATATAGGAGATGGAAAACCTCAAAGAACTGAGGGCAACCTGAAACAAAAGAAAATATCTACATAGTCCTCCAAACTCCAATGTGAAAACCAGCCCACCACCAATACACGAGTTCCCACCTCATCCTCAACCTCAGCAGTCTCAGCCAAATTCTTTAAGATCTGATTTGGAACATCTGCTGCAGCCTCTACGATCTGTTTTTACAGGAATATTATCACCTCATCAACAACAACAGTTTTCAAGAATGAGAAAGGATTTCCCAGCCGTCACCTCCGACTGACAATACCTGGCATTAGCCTGAGCTATATATGAGCCTGAGAATATCTGAATATTCAACTTGGTTAGTAGCTTGAACAACCTCATCCAGCCCCTTTTTAATCTCCTTCAATAACTGTCACAGATTACCTAAGCCTTATACTCTGTATGTGGCCAATAATCAGTTATCACCACAGCCCACATTCCGGATAATACTGTTAGAAATCTTTAAAGGAGCTGGATGAGGGATCTCCTTTTGCCTAACTTTTAACTGTAAATCAAGACTGGAAGATATACTACCTGGTATTACTGTCCATCATGCTTTTCATTCCACTATTTTATCCAACGAATCCACTGGTTGTATAGACATGTGTGAATGAAGAAATAGGTTGAAATATATATACATATATATATATATATATATATATATATATATATATATATATATATATATATATATATATATATATATGTATATGTGTGTGTGTGTGTGTGTACGTATAATTATTCTATTCTATATTTTTATATCTTATTCTTTATTTATATTTTCGTTTTCTTATACTGTATATCTTATTACTCTAGTCTTTGTTGTTATATCTTGTTCTGAAACACACTAAATATACAATACTATTTTCCACTAATTAATTATACATTATCACTTCCATTTATTTTTTACTTCATTTTTTCCATTTAATTTTTGTATATATTGTGCACTCCTCTATACCGTCAATATTTTGACAATAACTTTCCGACTGATAGATGTTAAAATACGGTCGGACAGAATTATTTTTTTTTGTCAAACAAACTATTCTATTCTGTTCGTAAAAATTTTACATTGTTTTTTTAAATAGATGTTTTTATTTCATATAAAACAGCACAGTTTGGGGGATTTAATTGTGGCTTTTGTTAGCGCCTATTTATAATACAAATTTTATGCAAAACAATGTTAACTTTCCCCGGAAATTAAGAAAATGTAAAAACAGGTGACCTCCAAGAAAGATTTGAATTTTTCTACGACCCTATTTTCATGAAATATATTTGAGATTCGATTAAATACCTAAAAAACGCATTTGGACAAAGGGTTGCTTTCCGCAAAGGGTACTAAAGGTGAAGCAGCGGATGGGACGAGAAATAGGTCAGGAGAAGGCTTTCTGACGGCCGGTCATCGAGCACCGCTCTAGAGAGTCTTCTTCACTTCCCCTCCGCTGCTTCACCTTTAGTGCCCTTTGCAATTTTCGGTCATTTTATTACAGGCATTTAACTTATCCATGGAGCTTTTTTTGGGGCTCAAATTTAGGCTTTTGTTAGCGTCTATCTATGATAAAAATTGTATGCAAAAATAATGTTAACTTTTCTCGGAAATTGAGAAAATGTAAAAACAGATATCGAAAAAAGATTTGAACAAGGGCCAAAATGGTTCTAGAGCCATTTTCAAAGCGCTATTTATTCCCGAGGAGTTTCTCTACAACCCTATTTTAATGAAATATATGTGAGATTCGATTAAAAATCTAAAAAAAATCTAGGACTGCTTCGCGCAACGGGCAGTAATGGTGAAGAAGCGGATAGGAAGAGAGGAAGAGTGGGGAAGGCTCTCTCTATCCCTCTGCGGTGCCCTTCTTCTCTTCACGTCCACTGCTTCACCTTTAGTGCCCATTACGTGTTCAACTGCGATAATTAAAGGCCCCGTAATAAAATGATGAAAAATGAAAATATTTCTTTGTTTTTAATTTTTTTTGCTAAAAGTTGTTGGCTGACTTCAATTGTTTGAAACTCATTTTTCCGTACTATTTTTTTTTTTTTTCTTAAACGTGAAAAACATTTTGCGACACCTTTATGAATTTGTTCACCATGTTGATACGTACCGATTTTATCAAAAACATATAAAACTTGTTTCTACTGTTTTTCTCCAAATTATCAAGCTGAGAAAGTCATGTGGCAATTTATTTCAAAAAATAAACTCTCACACCTGGACTATGTTGGCATGTGAAGCTTTGTTATTAAGGTAATATCGGTATAATACTGTGATGTTTCAGTTATTTTCTTAAATTTATAAATTGGTTTTTGTGACTGATAATGTAGAAGTATGTCTATCTTTTTAGCTATTTCTTTATCTCGGATTCACAGGTTCGAATTGGTTTTGTCGTTGAAAGTAAAATTTAGTGCCCAATGTTTTTTGGCATTGGCATAAAAAAAATTTTAATTTTGATTGCCTTACAAGAAGTTAATTTCTTAGTCTCATGGTTTTTTATTTGTGAGCCCCATGTTATTATTCTATCAAATTTTAAGCTAAGTTATTAAACTAAATTTGTGTTTCGTAACGTTGCAAAGATTAATTGGAGGGCAAGTTTCATGTCGAAGAATGATTGTATTGAGATTCGTGTTGGTGAAGTAGAATTTTCCTAGGTTTGCATATTTCATCAGTTTTTTTAGATGGCATTCGTGAAAATTAAACTAAGAAAAATAAAATAGTAGTCTAAATCAATATCTCATTGTCTCCGAGGAAAGACGTAGAACCTGAGGTTAACATCGTTATTTATAAACCATTCCAAGTGCATCATCCTCATTGAATAAATTAACAAAAGGGCTATCAATGCAAATTTTGAGGCCATTAAAAATCTATAGCTATAAATATTACTTTTTATATATAAATAACATGAACTTTCGTATATTCTGAAGAGAGCTCATATTACTATAATTCAGATGATGACTACTAAAAAAAGTACATTACACTGCAATTGAAATAGGAACGAATAAATAATTTATAGAGCGTCACGTCATATCTTTCTCTATTATTTATAAGACTTTTAACTTTTCTTTTATTCATCGAAATGTCTCCAGCTGAATTTTCAAATTCCATTTTTCTTTAATCTTTACTCAAAAATATGGATTTACGAAAATTGAATTGATAACAGTGAATGAGATAATGAACTGTAATGCACAACCAAGTTCAGGGAGGCTTGTAGTTTTGAATTTGTTCGTACATTCTTTTAACTATTCCTGAACTCATTTGCACTAGTGTCAATCCAGCAAATCTGATATATCGCCTCCGTCTCCAAAGAAATTGTAAATCTCGTCACTCTGATATCATGCGTAGAATATTTAATAAATCTCGATACACACTCGATGGAATGCAATCTGTGACATTGTCTAGGAGCTCACCCCGGCAACTACAGAGGATGACAAGCCCTTCATGACCTTCGAGCGCATTGTAGTAAGAGGATCAGACCTCAGCCAAGGATAAAGAAGTTCAAACTGCATAATTGCATTGCTGCACTCCTTGAATCCTAAGATACAAATAAAATGTTAGGTATATCTTATAAGTAATCTGGATGTTCAAACAACGCAGGTTCACGAGGCGAAATGGACTCGAAGCCTTTCCCCATCCACTGAATTTAAATAGGAAGTGAATTGGTATACTCAACGAGGCATTTTGTTAACGGATCGAGAGAGAATCGAACTCAAAGCAAGAGAGATTCGAATCACTCCAACTTTTAAGAACAGATAACTCGAGCGTGATGCTTGAAACGAGTGGGTTGCGAATATCTTTCATATTATTTAGGTTGAAGACTGCTAACTGAACTCGAGAAAAATCGCCTCTAGAGCGGAGGACATATCGTATAAGACGTAGGGTTCGAGTAAGATGCTCATACCCAATCTCGAAGCGAGAGGGGCTCGGTATGAGCGTCTTTCTCGAACCGTGCGTCCGCTCACGAGGCAATTTTTCATGTTTTCAGATAGCATTCTTCAACCAAGAAGATATAAAAACCTTCTTCTTCAAAAGTTTTTAAAATGATCAGTTCGAGTGATGAGGAAGACATTGTTATGTTTTATTGGTACCGAAGAATGAAAAGTAGGATTCAGAGAACATATGCATCCTCCAAATTTATTTGAATGATTCTATTTCCTAATTACACTTAAATAATAAGAACTCACAATTCACTCGTTTTATGTGTCACGCTCGAGTTTTTTCGTTCACAACGGTTCGTACGAAATCTTTATCTCTTCGAGTCTTTATGTTGCCTCGTGTGCAGTGTTACAAACTGAGTTTTAAATGGTTAGATGACCATTTATCTAACATCGTTAGAACTTTTTTTATTTTTCATGTTTCGATATTATTTACTATTATTTAATTTTCCAAAATTTGATTCAAGTTTTCCATCAAAATTAAATATTTGTTTTTTTCATATGGAAAATATATATTTTTTCAATAAAGACGCTCTTATGATAACAAATATTATTCAAATTCTGTTCTGTTAAAAGTATAATATAATAATTTGAGTAATTAACCTCTACTTTAATGAAATAGACAACATTATATAAATGACTTAGGTTTTTATGCCTTACATATGGCAGTTAAAAGGAGCTGAATGATAGTAAATGAGTGTAAAATGGTTAGGGAGAGGAGGGCATTTAAAAGTTTAATGCTGTTGTTTATTATAGTAATGATAAGACTCGTAAGACACCATATTAACGTTATTTATAGCGCCGTTTCAGTGGTTATTTTTTAGAATACAGGCGACGATCATAAGCTTAGGCAGATACTCAATATCTTCGGTTGCGATATTGGGGTCGGAGATTTTTTATGATTCCAGAGTTTATTTTTCTTGATTTCAAATTAATTCAACCCATGAAAAAAAATACTGATTCATCCTGGAATGTATTTTTGCTTAGCGTTGTCTTTTTATTTTATTTTGTAAATCGAATGAACACAGATAACAGTCATTGTAGTGTAGTTACAGTTGTCATAATTTTTGCAATTATTACTTTTCAGTAATTAGATGAAATTTGTTCGTGAAATTATCTATAGTGAATACTACTAGTGTTGAAATTTTATTTAGTAAATACGAACCACCATTTTCAACACATCCCCCTTTTCACTTTCTAGTTGGTTCCACTTAGTTACAGATGGCGGATCTCTTCTTCTCTTCTCTATACCTCTTGTTTTGATGAGTTCCTTCAATTGTATTTTATTTTTATCTCTTCTTTATTCTTATCAATTACTTTACTATTTTGTTTTGCTTACTATTTAGGCGTATATTTGTGTGGCCTATAAATTAAATCTACATGGGCAATTATCTGAAGATGGGCGGATTTCACTTCCTAAAATCTCAATAATAAAAATTCATAATTTCGAACTGCAAAAATTCATACCTACTTAGCGGTATAGTACCTTCACTTTTCACATAGTGGCCACGCAGAAGTATCTTTAATTATGTTAAAGATAATATATGATATTAAAGATATTAATTAAGTATATTAAAAAAAAAATGGTGAAAAAATTTTTAAAACGACAGAGGAAAGGCTGAGTGAGGGAGCTTTTCGAGGATCTCGTTTCATAATTTCGCAGCGAAATTTATCGTATTGTTTCTTTTTTCTTAATTGTCTATTTTGTTCTTAGGCTTGGAAACCATTGTTGTAGTTGCAAATATCTCGTATTGTGGCTGGTCCTGTCAAAGACAAGAATCAGCTTTATTTGGAAAAAGTTGTGTACAAATAGCTAGCTAATGTAAGGTCAGTAGCTAACGTATTAAATCCACAAAATCTTGTATTTATTAAACTATTTCCCCAACAGCAAGACAAGACTTAAGCAAGCCCTAGAAAGAATTAGAAAAACATGACCCCAATTTTTAAAATACCTTTGAAATCCCAAGGCTTGGGATCTTACAAGGCTTCTAAGACTGTTCAAGCTCAATTAAACTGACTGGTAACTACTTTTCGTCACACTTTCAGTGTAGTTTGTACCTACGAACGTAGGTAGGCACCTAAGTAACATAGGCTTCTGGCATCTGATTTTTCACCTATTATGGCCAAATTTTTATGGAAAAATACACCAGGTAAGGTATATAGTAGTATTTCATAGGTACATGAAATATGAGGTACATATACAGTAGGTATATAGTATATTCCATTCCAAGTATATCAGGGTATACTTATATTTCATTCCAATGGTATCAATTAAAAAACAGTCTCCATTCATTAAAAACCATGAGTCAAATTCTTTCTATACATCAAAGAATAGAGTTATTCACCACCTCATTATTGAACATTTTTAGAAAAAATGACGTAGTGAAGTATGAGGAAGGTAAACTTTCAAGGTTTTTATTTTTTTTTTTAATACAGTAATTTGTTTACAAATGAAAATGAGCATGAAAGCAAAAGCCTTTAGCATTTCCCATAAAAAATAAGAGTAGAGTAAAAGAATTACTTAAAAACTCATCTCATTTTTAGAAGTGGAAGAGTGAAGCTGTAATGAACCACAGCCTTGATTCTCCACAAATTTTTCTACGGAACCGAAGCAAGCTGAGACCAAGCCTCTGGCTGGCGTTCTAGAACAATTCACGGGACTCCAAACTGCCATCTCTTCTCATCCCCAGCCATTGGACCATGGCTCCCTCCAAGCAACACCTCCAAACATTTTCTGTGTGGGAGTGAAGGGAAAACGTCAGAACAAACCATTTTGATTTTATTTCTTTATACTGACAATAACAAATAATGAGGCGTATTTTTTTTATGAAATCCTGATTTAATGACTGCCAAAGTAAAGTTTAGAGGACAGCTCTCGGAGAATTTCGCCATTAAAACAGAGATGAGACAAGGAGACGGCATCTCGTGCATATTATACGTATTATTTAATTTTGTCCTGAAAAAGATCATTAGAGAGTGTAAGAGATCTCTACCAGGTAACATCGGATTAAGGATGGGGATCAAAGCAGACAACCTTAGGATCCCATGCCTGGCCTTTGCTGAAGATCTTACTTTGTTGCCAAATGACATGTTAGAGGCTACTACTCAGCTCCAAGCACTTCACTCAACAGCGGGTAAAACAGGTCTCTTGATCAACATAGGAAAGACCGAGTTTGTTACCAACATCGAATATGCCCTAGAACGATGAGAGTCAGTGATAATATCTACATCAAGAAAGCCAGAAGTGTCAAGTATCTTGGAGAATGGTTGTCAGAGAACCTCAGCGAAACAGTGGCTCTCGAACACAGGAGACTCAAACTAGATACCAGCATACCATGCCTGCAGAAAATTGTACGCTTCCAAACAATTATCGATGAATGTCAAACTAAGAAACTACAATGCAGTAGTCAGACCTTCAATCCTCTATGCAGCAGAGTGTCTATATCTAACTAAGAAGACCTTAAGAGCACCTTAAGAGCCCTTGAGGTGCAAGAAAGAAAGTTCCTGAGAAGGACCAAGGATCCTACCAGATGGAAGACGATAGTATAAACCAAATCCTCAGCTCTATCAGCATCTAGAAAACCTCATAGATGCAATCAGAAGAAGGCGACTTACTTTCTGCGGACACCTATCCAGAATGGGCTCTAATCTTTCAGGATGTAAGGATTCCGTGAGTATTAGTTTTAAGTTATTACTTAATTGCTATTATTGTATTATATTGTAAGTAAATATTTTAATAATCATGAACATTGAAAACATGGAACACGACAACGGACCTCAAACAACGGACACTACTACACAAGCTGCAACAGAAAGCAACACGAAAACAAACACCACACAAATACAGAAATCAAAATCACTCAAGAGACATAACACACACGACGCGGAAGGTTTTATAACACCTAAACGCAAAATTACAGTAAAGCCCAGACCAACACACGCCGCGACCACATCCATCGAAACACCCAACCCCTTCGATGCATTAAATACACAATCCTCTACAAGCATGAACAATAATACACCAATAACAACGGCCAACACCACAAACAACAAAATCCACAAATCCCCCCCCCCATTATAATCAGGCCAGCCATTTCAGCGGTTGAGCTTAAAAACTCATTCCTTAATAACGGAATTGAGAATTTTTCAATACGGTCCACCAAGGTTGAGACAAAAATATTCGTCTCAACCAAGACTGAATATGACAATATTATAGAATTGCTAAATGACAACAAGGACATTGACTATCACTCATATGCTCCTCGGGGCACAAAACCACTAAAAAAATTTATAATTAAAGGGTTTGACTTAGATCACTCCCTAACATCATTAAACAACGCATTCCAGACCCGTCTTCCTGGGTTTAAGTCCATTTGGAGAATGAAAAAGACCAGCCCAACCGGTGTTAAAACCGAGTTATCTTTTCTTATCCTAACAACGGAACATAATGTCACTCTTAAAGACATAGAGAAAGTGGGTGCTATAGACCACATGATATATTCAGTAGAAAAAATGAAGAACATTGCTGGCCCCAGGCAGTGCCATAACTGCCAGGAATTCGGCCATACCAAAAATTTCTGCGGGCGCATCATCAAATGCGTACGCTGTGGTGATAACCACGAAACTGCAGAGTGTCCCCGAAACATTCCCCCAAAATGTGCAAACTGCGGTGGCCCACATGTGGCCTCTTATCGCGAATGCCCTGCTAGGGTCAAACTTATTAAGACCAAAGCACAAACAAAGGTTACAAACCACCACCTCTGACCCACGCTCTTATGCAGGGGTTGTTTTTAACGGACCACCGGCCCCATCGGCCCCACCCCAACCCACCCAATCGCCCACGGAACAACCCCCATGGGTTGATGGCCTGGTCTCCATGTTCAGCGACATGAAGACGATGATGCACACCCTGATGAGCCCGTTGAACATTGTGCTTCAACAAGTTTTCTCAGGAACAAAAAATGGATAGACATTCTATCATTAATTATAACATAACAGGGCTTGCAAAGCGTAAGCTAGAGCTAGAATCCCTCCTGGCCTCTCACAGGCCATCAGTTGTCGCACTCACAGACACAAAACTCAACAGACAAACACACATACACTTTCGCGGTTATCACACATACAGACTTGACTCACAAACCCCCGGACACGGTGGCGTCGCACTCCTGGTGCGTTATGACGTCCCATCACGACTGGTAAACAACAACACACTCAATGACGAAAAGCATACAGCGATTACAATACAAATCAAACTCAAACACACATACAAAATTACATGCATATACAGGCGCCCAGGAGGAACACTTGACACCACCAAGACACTGCTACAAGAAACTGAAACCGACAGACAACATATCATTGTAGGAGACCTCAATGCCAAACATCACACCTGGAACTGTAGTCGACCAAATGCATTAGGAAATCATTTGACAAAAACAAAGTACACTATTATTCATCCTAATGCATACACATTCAGACATCACTCAAACCCGGCATACACATCCACACTGGATCTTCTACTCACGCAACAATCACACAGATTCACACACTGTACAACATTGGAATTCAGTGACAATGACCACATTCCCGTATTATACAAACTTGGCAGGGACACAACAAGAACCCCACCCACTCACCACAAATACAATTTCCAACAAGCAGACTGGAAACAATACAAAAATACAGTATACACTAACATACCCAACATAACACCACTCACAAAAATCCAAGACATAGACACTGCCATAGGCACGCTACAAAACATCATAAACGAGGCAGCCACTACAGCCATTCCCACATTCACCCCCACTCCTATACACCTGCGCAAACCACCGGCACACATACTTACACTCATCAAACAACGAAATAACATTAAAAACTGTTGGTACAGGACCAAAGACCCCACATACCGACCGATCATAAACAATCTCACTAGACAAATCACTTCCCTAATGTCACAGTGGAAAACATCCTTATGGCATGAACAACTCCGCCGTACCCACAGCGATCCCAAAAACTTCTGGAAATTAGTCAGAAGCCATAACACCAAATCCAAATCGGTGAAAATACAGCGTGGCGATGAGCTTCTCACTCCCGCAGATCAGGCCGACATACTTGCCGACTACTATGTAGAACGTGACAAAGCACGAACAGTCACAACATATCATCATATCCCACTGGCTGATACTGCACATAACAGTATCTTCTCCACATATAAAGAACTGACTGCAACCATGAGAAAAACGAGGGGAAACAAGTCAACAGGAGAGGATAATATCTCTTATGTCCTACTCAAACAACTCCCCAGAAAAGCCCATATGTTTCTCCTCAACATCTTCAATTCTTGCTCACGCCTCAGATACTACCCCACTGAGTGGAAACATGCTATCGTCGTTCCACTCCTCAAACCCCGAAAACGAGGAGCGGTACCGGAAGAATACCGGCCCATCAGTCTCCTCAACCATATCTCAAAAATATATGAGAAACTTATTCTTATCCACATCCGCAAACACTGTGAAACACATGATATCATCCCCCCGGAACAAACCGGGTTTATCCGCGGCGTTAGCTGCTATCACCATGTAGCCAAATTACAGTATGATGCAGCCAATAACCTTAATCGAAACCTGGCCACGGCAATGATCTCTCTCGATTGCACGCAGGCTTTTGACTCTGTATCTCACTCCACCCTAATTGATATACTCAGGCTTCACCACTTCCCGGACCAGCTGGTCGACATTATTGGATCCTATATCAGTGGCCGGACTTTCTCTGTACGTGTCAATTCGGATATCTCTGCCCCCCGCCCAGTCACCTGCGGTGTTCCCCAGGGCTCGGTCCTTGCGCCTGTCCTATTTAACATATATACAGCCCAGATAGTAGGGCAAAAGATTGACGATGTTCAAATCGCTGCGTATGCTGATGATATTGCTATATACACAGCAAGCATGAATGCAGACCACGCTATGCGCAAGGCCCAAAATGTAGCTCAACTGATTACAGAACAACTACAAAACATAAACATACACATCAACACGCAAAAAACTGACGCCATTGTATTCTCTTACAAGAAAACACTCACTAAACAACCTAAACTAAACGGTCAAACAATACAGAACAAAAGACACCTCACATACCTCGGTATGAAACTCGAAACCCACTTATCATTCACAGCACACATAAAACACAGAACACATATAGCCAGAGCCACAGCACACCAACTCAAACACCTACTCTACTCACCAGGGCTGTCACTCAGACTCAAAATCCTAATATACAAGGCCATACTCAGACCCACATTATTACACGGTGCCCCCCTCCTTCATCACCTATACCCCACAGCCCTGAAGTCCCTCCAAACATTTCAAAACAGCATGCTACAGAAGATCACAAAACGTACGTCACTCGAAAGACGAAACATGAAACTCATACATAACGAACTACAATTGGATACTATACAACAACACATCACAAGGCGACACGTCAAATTCTTTGACAATCTCCCCGCTTCCTTCAATCCACTCTTCCGATCCACACCATCCCCCCTGCCTGCCAGATGGCAGGGTCGTAAGGGCCCAATCAACCCGATTAACATCATCCAACAACCCACTTAAATAGTCCTCTCCCCCTCCCCTTTTCTCTCACCTACCCCCAACTCCCACAATCTCCCCTCCCACATCTCATCCACCCCCACATCCCATCCTCTCCTATCCCACCACTTTATTTTTTATTTTTTATTATTATTATTCTTATTATTATTCTTATTATTAATTTTATTAAATTTTTATTTTTTGCACTACGCGTCACGAGGAGGCCCCTCACCTCCGATTCATTAGAGAAATCCTAATAGGAAAAGATAATCCCTGGTATGTATATAGATGATCCACCTTCAAATACTCACAGGTAGAATAAGGTAATGTATGTATTCTGAATCATTGTTTTATTTGCATGATGTGATAATGTTACTAATTTTATGTTTTTTCTTTTGTTTGAGGAATCCGGAAAAAAAAAAAAAAAAAAAAAAAAAAAAAAAAAAAAAAAAAAAAAAAAAAAAAAAAAAAAAAATTACCAGAGTAATTATCATGTAACTGTCAAAACTGCACATTTCGTAACGTCCCTCACAGAAACTACCCACAGACCAAAGGACGAGATCAGGAAATGGTCTGAGGAGCGCAAGATTGAGTTTACCCGGAAAATGAAGAACTACTGGGCCATCAGAAAAGCTCAAGGCACATATAAAAAAACAGCTGCCAAACCCAGCACTCAGAACACCAATCGCGGCAAACAACGACTACGACAGCAAGAAACATGCAGCTAAAACACAAGCATCGTGCTCCATAGATGGCCCTAACGAAAAAAAAAACTGATTAAATCATTTATTGAATTAAAAGAAAAATTAATTTTTGATCAAATACAAACTTTTAGAGTGCCTTACGTAGGAGGTCAGGCGAGGGAGTGAAAAAAGGACCTTTTTAAATTTTTTATTTACTACTTATAAATCTATTTTGCAAGTAACATATAGCCTCCATAGTAGAACAAGAGGAGTTGAATAGTTCTGATTTTTTTCCAATGACTAGCATGCACGTTTTAGTTTGAAATTTTTTTTTTTTTTTTCCAATCCCTCAAACAAAAAAGAACATTAATAAAACAAATAATTAGATAAATTATAAACTTGATGTACTTTACCTTTTACTACCTGTTGGTATTTGAAGGTCTGATGACTATTTACAATTGGAATGATATTTTCCAGTCAGGGAATTTTCTCATTATTTAGAGGTGAGGGTCCTCTTCTAGTTGTTTGTTAATAAAATACCTACTACTAAGAACTATATACAAGATTAATAATAATAATATTTACAATATTTACATGGTTACATTTACAAAGGATGGATATAAGAGAGTGGTGCTGGGGTGGGACTAGGGAGTAGGCAGGACGGGGCGATGGGATAGGATACTGGGAGTGGGGGTGCTTTAGAAGCGGATTTAAAGTATAGTGTTGACCGGGTTGAGTGGTCCCTTTCGGCCCTGCCATCTGGCAGGAAGGGAGGATGGGGTGATGGCCCGGAAGAGTGGGTTAAATGAGGCAGGGATGTTGTCAAAGAACTTTATATGTCTCCTTGTGATGTGCTGTTGAACCGTGTCGAGTTGTAATTCATTGTGAATGTGTGCCATGTTCCGTCTTTCGAGAGATGTTCGTTTTGTGATTTTTTGTAGGACGCTGTTTTGGTATGTTTGGAGAGACTTCAGGGCTGAGGGGTATAGGTAGTGCAGGATGGGGGTTTAGTTTGAAAAGTGACCGGACATACGATTTATACATTTTCAGATAATCGCCCAAATACAAAATGGGACAATTAAAATTACTAAACCTATGGAGCAAATGTAATAATAAAGAATAGCCTGGAGTATAATTGTGAATGAGATATAAATATTAATGATAAAGAAAATTAGATAGTTGAGAAATACAAAAAGATAATGAAGGGGATAACCATAAAACTAAACTGTTTTAAGTTATTCTGTATCGCGTATTGTATTTATCCAAATCACTTTTAAATTTATTCTAACATAAATTGCATTATTTAAACAGGGAAAATTATCATTTTATTTTGATTTAGAGATTACAAAATTATAATGCACTGCATTGTAGTAGAGAATGGTATATACTCGCTTAAGAAATACTAATAAGACAATTTAATACCACATGTTAATTACAGAAGAGAAATAACACAACATAGAGGAAGAAGAAAAAATAAGTAAATAATGTATGGAATATTTACTGTTAACACTCACCTTTAGATGAATTCTGTCTAAAATTAATTAATCTTTAGGATGGAAGAATGTATGCAGTAAAACATTACGCCAAGAAATGAGGAGAGAAGAAAGAGGACAGAGGAAGAAAGAGACGTAAATTGAAGGAATTCCCTGAAGACGAATAATTTCCGCCTGATGGACAGACGAACTGATGATAAGAACATGCTTTAATATTTTATAATTTGTAGAAGATGACACTGAAAATTAAAACATCGAACCAAAAAGATGTGAATATTAATGAAGATCACATCTAACTAGGGGATCGTTTGAGAGAGTAGAAGATTGATATGAGTGAATCATATGATCGAAACAAAATGGCTTCACTCGATAACCCACCTTAAAGCACCACTTCAGAGAGAAAATCAGGAGGGAGTAAACAGACGAAGGAGATGCGGTCCATTACGCGGGAATAGGATCCAGGAAGAGTTGCGAAGTTGGGAGGATCTGAGGACAGAAGATACAGAGGACTGGAGTTAAGGATGGCTTCAATTTGTGCAAACGGTAAGATACTGCTCTTAAGTGGATTGTTGACCGATCACACGTATCAGATGATACTTGGCAGACTCAACAGCCGTCCCTCAAAGGTCGGCGGAATGAGTCGCCAATCTGTGCCGGAAGAAGATGATGAATGAAGATGATCTTTTTCTGCTGATGATGAACAGCCGACAATAAACGCTTCAGATCACGAAGATAATTGCTGTCCCCAACGAAGTTTGTACCGTTATAAGAGAAAATCACCGAAGGATGGCCTCTGCGGTCAGCGAATCGACGATAAGCCACAACAAACGCAGAAACGGAGAGCTTGGATACCATCTCCAAGTGTACCGCTTTAGTGACAAAGCAGATAAACACCACCAAGTAGGCCTAGGTACTTACAGCTCCTCGCAACCGAGTATTGTATGTACTATATAAAATGGGCCGGCATAGTTGACTCTAGTGGTATCAAAGGCGAAAACAGAAGTACAGGAAGAAGGAAGATTACCCATAGCTCTGATGATTGGGCGAGATTTTACCAGACGTGAAGCGTGCGATGCTGAGCTTCATCTATCACTCAGGATTTTTTGGGAGGGAAATGGTGTTTATGCTTATATGAGAGCAATGATGCAGACAAGCGACCTCCGACTCGGTTCAGTTGATGCTCGTCGACGAAGAGATGAATCTTCCTGATCAGACGACGACGCGAAGCAGGTTTCAGAAATGTGGTGTTCAGAAATTTCTTTTGAGAATTATTGAACTTAGGCAAGACGAATAAGGCAGTTTTCTGCTTCTTGCAATTCAGCAGAGAACAAGAACTCTGAACGAGGTTTCGACTGGCTTCGGGAGTTAAACAGAAAATGCGTTTGAGGAGAGAGGAAAACAGCTCGATGAGAGTGGGGTCACTTGAGGTGGTTTTGAGCACTATGGCATTAACACGTTTGGCTTCAGAAACTACTTCTGGGTGTGATGAATCTTCAGAAGATGGATGATATAGAAATCAAGTAGGCTCGCGGCACCACAAGGGGCGATGGTGGATCTCGTGAGGCAACAATTCTAGGGAAACTTAGTCGGCGGTATTCTCCTTAGAAATCACATTTTTCCAGTAGTTAGGTGGTATAAGTTCCTGGATTGCACCTGCACAATTGCCGACTAAGGACTTCCGTTTGTGGCTCACTCCTCGAATCCAAGCCAAATCCATAAATGAATCGGAAAAGGCGAAAAACTTTAAGCTTAGATGCGGGATGACCCGAGTAGCAATAGAATGTATGAGTTTTAGACATAAGACAAGAACCGCAGAGTTTAAGTCTCCTTAAAGTAACAGCTTTACAAGGAGTTATCTACGATTTTGCTGCAAAGAAACTGACGTGATGTTGATCAGAACGACGTAGAAGTATGAAAAAAAAACCACGGTCACATCGCCAGTCTCTGAGGCATCACAAACGCCGTCCAGATGATGAACATACGATCGTGAAGCTTCTGGAATGAATTGGAACTCGAACTCGAACTGTTCAAAATTCCTGGAGATCAGTGGACAATCCTTAATTCCAATTAAGATAGAATTGGCACAGATGACGAAACTTTTGCTAAAAGGTGGCTGAAGTTAACCTACCAAGTGGATCGAAGCACTTAGCCATTTGGCTGAGCACTGTTCATTTAGTGAGGGCCGCTTCAAGTTAGTCGAACATCGTATAAAAAATGATCACGCGTAGAATTCCGACCTAGGCACAAAATTTAATAAGATCAACAGAGGATAGTTCCCGACAATGATCAGATGGACTTCCCTGCAAAAAAGGAGAATGGTTGATAGCCAATTTGCGTAAATCGAACCCGCCCACCATCAGCAGATCCAGTACTTGCTGACGCAAATTTGTGACTTCAGCTTGGAACGAGCGGCTTGTGAGTGTGTCATCTACATAAATCTCCTCCAACAGGAAACGTTTGGCGGCAAGATACTTAGTTCCATCATCTAAGGCCAATTGCTGAAGAGTGCGCAGGGCAAAATAGAGAGTAGAGGACACCCCATAACGGGCCGTGCTAAGAAGACAGGGCCTTGCACGGAAAAGCACCAGATGATTCGCTGATAATCTATTTGCCTACTATCGGTAGTAAATAAGGACCGATGTATTGGAAAGAGAAGAGTAGATATATCCACTAGTAGTTTAGGCCCTGTTAACAGAAGATAATTGAGAGATTCCGTTTGAAGAAGAGCAAGATGCTTTGAATACTACTTTAATTTTGGTAGCTGGGTCACCAAGGCGATGTACAGTACTATGTGGGATATATTGATGTCATAAGCTAAAAGGCCCTAACTCCAAATTTTTTATATACAACTTTGTATTGTTTCGTATTGTATTGTTTTGTAAAACTAAACCTTTGCATGACATTAGATAGCCCTAAAACAAAGGATCTGACCATTGGATTTTGGGCTTTCTGATGCCATAGAAAGGTTTAATTTTTAAGAAAGTTCGGGTACAATACAATGATGTATTTAAAAAAAATGATTTGGGATTAGGGCCTTTTATGTTATCATGTCATCAGAGTAGGATTCGAAAGGGATAACCATATTTAGTGACAAGTTCCATTTGACCAGTATTCAGTCCATCACGTATGAAGTGGTGATAAGCAGAACGTAATTCTGGCTGGCGTCGAGGGCGTTGTACGAGGCGAACGAATTGGCGAGCCGCCACATTGACTGGCACTCCGAGCATTCGGAATGTCAAGAGAAGGTTAAGCGCCAAAAATATCTATTAAAGGTACAAAAAGCGAACAGCTTAATTTAGAAATTAGCTACTTTACCTAATTCAAATCCAATGTTCTCAGTTTCAGAAGTTTTCAGATATACCACTTTGGTATTGCACTGACGATACAAAAATTTTCACTTGCCCTCCAGAAAAAAAAAATAAAATAATAATCTAATACATATTGACGTCGTTTTTTGAAAAAGGTCTAACCGCCATTTAGCAAACTTTAGAGAAAAGACATGAAACTGTTTTTCTCCGAATAACAAAATATATTTTTTAAATTTTATTTAATATTGTAGGCTGCAAAACTTTTATAATTACAATATATTTTAAGGTTTCTAGCATTGGACAAGGCCAGAGTGACGACTGAGAGTGGTGCTTACGTCATCAATAGTCGATTTTTAGACCTTTTCAATTTTTTTCCGATAGATTTGGTATTTACGAGCCATGGCATATTAAAACTTAAATTTCTAATTTTTGGCGCTTAAGCCTTTTTAAAAAACAATGTCGAGATGTTAATATAATATCAAAATGGAGAACAAAATATCTGAATGGAGAACAAAACTTCAATCCGAACAAACAAGTCCATCAGGTCGATTGCTTTAACCATCAGTCGCTACACTTCTTTGTATTCCTGCGATCGCGGTGATTCAAACTAATATTAAGAGCAAGACTGAATTCCCAGCGGTGGATAGTGTATGAGAAGCAGAGCTTCACAAGATGATATGGTCTAATAAAAGCAGTTGATGGGGCATTGTTGTTATTGGAACCGTGAAGCTCCAAGAGAGGGCAACATAGAGCGGGGATATTACGAGTCGGGTTTGTGGAATTGGTGGGGCAAGGTGTCCCTCCAAACAGCCCCCATGGGTACTCCGGTTATTTAGCTCTTCCTTGTACCTCCTCTCAATTCATCAATACTACCTGTTCTATGTTCTCTTTACTCTTGTTAGTGCAATGTTACATTGCATTCAGAATTAGAGAGCTGAGACAATCATAAATAAAAAATAAATAGATTACGATATTGCCGACTTTGATAAGTGATTATATGCATTTGGAAAATAGTTTTTCTTTTTTTCACTAAATTTTATTACTAATATTTTGTTTAATAGACCACATAAATATGTTTTACGTATTACAATAGAAAGCAATTTGCAGAATTAATAAAACAAACATCAGTGCATTCTAAATTTTATCGAGCGGTAATATATTTTCTAGATTAGATTATTATTGTATTTATATTTATTTTTTTGTTAATTAATTTTGAATGAAATTAAGTTTTCATATTTATTTTTTGTGAGCTGCTTTTGGTTTATTATTTTCAATTATATACCATTGTAAATACGAAGACATTTTTTTTAACTAAATAATTTTGGAAATACCTAAGTTTAATTGTAATTAATTAATGTAAAAATTAATCGGAAAATAACATCACTTGTGTATTCATTGGTACTGACAAATCTATACCTACTTCTCTTTTAATATTCTTAATATCTAAATAATGTTTTCCATTTTCGTTAAATATGTAATTATTTTAATTTATTATTCAATGAAGCCACTCTCTGGGTAATGGGCAAATAATCATCCCCAGGAAGTTTTGTTTTTTAAACAAATTTTGTACTTAGTTCTGTATTGGATTCCAGCTGTGACGGCAATAGACAGAGCTGGATGGCGGAAGCTCTTATATGGGGCATGACCCACCCACCGGGAGTGCCACCTAGATTGATAGATTGTAAGTATTATTTGTAAAAGTTGATAAATTCTTAAAATTATATATTTGGTTTTTGTATATTCATGTATTATATAATGTACATTTGTTTAATTTAATGTTAAATTGTTTAAATAAAATAATTAATCATTATAAGCAATTGATCTTGGTCGATTGGTAAAAAGACGACTGAAATCCCGTATTTTACATTATTCATATCATTTGTGCTCATAAAATTTCAAAATATTCAACTAATGACAGTTTGTCTTTTTTGACCCTTGTTATGGGGTGTATAATATATGATATATGCAATAAAATCTAGCTACCACGACTATAAAGGCGTAGTTAGAATAAACGGAGCAGAACCCAGGACTTTTAACTTTATTAAATGAGTTAAACAAGCTGACAGTCTTTGTCCTCTCTTTTTCACCATATTCATGGATGTAATTTTAAAAATATATAAGCGGAGGACAAAACGGATAGTCGTAGGAAAGTGGAATATGAGGACAATATTGGCCCAAATTCTAGTTTTTGCTGACGATAATGTCCTCGTCGCTGATTCTCATGAAAATCTTCAGCAAGCAGTCATTGAGTGGGAAGCCGAGTTAAAAAGAAAGGGAATGGTACTGAATGCAAATAAAAGTAAGGTGATACACATAGATCGTGGGGAAGAAGTGATAGTTCGCTGCGAGGAGGAGGTTGCTATGTTTTATCTTTAGCTGATAATATATTAGTCTGTATGTAGGGATGCCATTGGGCAATCGTTGAGAATGATTATCCCAAAAATCATGTTATAAGTCAATATGAATTACTTGTATTGTCCTCTAAATTGGATACCTTTCCAAGGGCCTGATTTGTGATTACCATTATTTAATAATTAACCAAGATAATGTTCCTACTTCAAAGTTCAATAATAATGCTAAAAGCCGTAATAATAATCAAGTTTATTGCTATTCTACTTAATAAAAGATATTAAAATTAATAATGGACGTGGTTACTAAAGAACAACCTCCTTCCTAACATTTATCTTTATTCATCAAAATTAAAGTAATAAACTGTTACAAGAGTTTAACCATGGAATGATTCAGACTAGACCTAGCCATTAACTGTTCTAACATAAATCTCCTATCTGTAATAATTGATGTTGATGGTCCTTCAGCATCTCTCCATCGGGTTCCCCTGCATATCTTAAGTCATGAGTCAGAGCCAAAGCATCTTTCATCTTCAGAGGGAAGACTAGTTGTCGTCCTCGAAGTCGGCCATCAAGCCTGATCAGAGAAGAAGATTCCTTCCGTTGCTTCCTCGGGTCCGGTCCCCATTTTCTTCCTTGTTCATCCTAAGAGAGGGTCTAAGAGGTTGTTGGTTGGTTCGACCCCCGTCACTGGGCGGTACCTGTTTCGAGATTGGCCAACTAGTTTTATAGAAGGAGGAAATTCTGGGATTTCAGTGCATAGTTCCAATCCTTCTCCAGGGTGGGCCGATCTCTTCCATTAGTATCCTCTAATCGAATTTTGCCCAGGCCTCCGCTGTTTTTTCGGTATGCCTGCCAGGATCCCAGGGTAACTGTTTTCCTAAAATTGATTACGTCTTCCAGGACGGACCACATCTTGCCTTTGTCACACTGCCCACTTCTCGGTCGGTTTTTAAATTAACTTATTTCAACCTTAAATTAACTTTCTCGTCCCTTATCATCTTTTGTTCGCACCTTGTGCATGTTAAATATAATTTGTGCCTAAGAATAATACTGTCCAAAAATATCAATACAAGGTATTGGAAAAAGCAGAGGACTACAATTATCTTTGGATTGTACTCAGCAGAAATGAAGAAAGGAAAATTGACCGAGAGCTTTCCAACAGGATCAAAAAAGCAAATAATATATATTATCAGATTTGCAGCTCAGTAATGGGGAAAAGGGAGATTAATACACATATTCAAGGCTATCTACCTACCTACCCTTCTTCTCGGCAGTGAAAGTTGGACAGCCACTGGAGTAGATCTACAGCCGCTGAAATGAAGTACCTGCGGAGAGTGACAGGCCAAACAAGGAGAGATCAGGTCAGAAATGAGCGGATACGTAATGACCTTGCAGTACCCGCCTTGAGTGACAATGTCGAAAAGAGGCAGCTAAAGTGGTTCGGTCATCTATGCCGAATGAATAAAGACCGGGATCCACGAAAGGTTTTTAAGCCAGGCCCACTGGGCGTCGCCCTCGAGGAAGATCCAGACTATTATGGACTCATCACATCTCGACGATAGGATAGGAAAAGGAAAAGCGTCTGATCTCCATAAGAGCCCTGGTTTGGAATCGTGATGCCTGGCTGGCTTGGACTGAGGCACCTCTACGCTGAGAGGCACAAAGGAGGAAGCACAAGATGCAGTTATGGGGAATATTCATATTTTGGATGACATTTCCTCTAAAAATTCACAATTAATAGATTTTTGCCATTAACACTCAAAGCACTGAATGACACCATAATCTTTCACTGCGGCAACTGGGATAATGAAAAATTTACAGATATTATAAATAACTCTTCAACTTCTTTTAACTTCAATCTTGACCCTACGAAAATTAAAGATCATCGTGGTACTTCGATTTGAAATCAGTTCTATTTTTTTTTTTAATCCTCTGTAACGTTAATTTTTAAATTCTATTCCGTAAAAAAAGAGCATTCAATTCATTTAGGTTCTAAATATATGAGATAAAAGATGCGTAGATGAGACAGTGGATGGTCTGGCTGGTGACTATGAAAAGATATTTACATACTAGGTCGGATCCAATATTTAGGCTTAGATCAGCTACACCATCCAACGATCCCTTTTCCGATATACTACATTATAGCCCTTCCTTCCTACCTCTTCTCCTTACAGTCTCACATTTACAGTCACACGCTACTATAAATTCACAAGCAAAATTGAATAAACAATTAAAAATCGGCTAAATTAATTTTGTACTTGTCATTAATTGTGCACTTCTCATTTTTGAAACTGATTGCCATAATTATAGGCAAAATATGGAAGGTAAATAGAAATTTATTTAAATGGCAATAATTTAGTTTACACACCACCAAACTTTATTAGTATATAAGTAACAATTGTGTATGAAAAGAAATTTGTTTATTATTTAGACTTATGATATAAGCCCTTTAGATCAAAAAATACCTGTTCCGAAGCTAGTTGGAATAGAAAAAAACATTTTTTAGGACCATTGGTTCTTCAACAAACGTCCCTGTGCTTTTAACGTTTCTTTTATCATCCTTACAACCAGAAATCCTGTATCTAGGGTAGGGCGAAGGAAATGGCTGTTACAGGTATCGCTTAAAGGAGGGTACCAAAATTCCCAAAAATAATTTTTAATAATTTCCTCCCTCCTTTTTTTAGGTTTCGAAAAGAAAATTTATTTTTGTTAATTTAAGTCGTTTAAATAAATAATCAGAAAATAATGTAAATAATAAGTAATAATAAGTGGATGTACGATACCGATCGATACAAGTAAAGTATCGATACTTTCATTTCGATTCCATGCAGTTTTGCTATCGATATTATGAATTCAATATTCCGCTGGTTACCTTAGTGGTATAGAATATTTAATTCAGGTGCTTGAATGAGTGGCGATATAGAGCCTCTTTTTGGAATCGCATTTCCCTAGAAGCAGATAACCAGGAATTATGGCAGAGGACGGCAGACCCGGTACTAGGATTTTTGCTGACAACGGGAGCAAACTTAATTATCCCTCCGTCTTCTTTCATCCCTCCTCCAATAAAAGTCTATTGTAATATAATGGTACTTTAGGTAATATATTTCGAAATAAATATCATCTTATAACATTAACTAATTTTTGGACTAAGCTAAGGTCAAAACTATCAAAAAGAGGAAACAAATACCCCACTAGTTCCGACACTGATGGCGGCAATTTTGATGTTTGCCCCGGGCGCCAGTTGGTCTGGCTACGCCATTGCTTACAACCTGTATTATGTGCAGAAACTCCTTCTAGCTTCTTTTCTTAAAGCCTCCTTCAATGTAAAACTACATCAAATATGAATTTTAACTCCATAATTTTGTATATTTTACCAAATTCTGATAAAAGTATTATTTTTACGTATAAGCATTATGGAATATTTTAAAAAAATAGATATAAAGGAATAAATAATACAATCCGCTAGCCAATGAAACATGGTGGAGTTATGAGCAATAAAGACTCTCGAAATGGATGTTCAAGGGATGCAAGCGGAGGGAGCAAAAGAGGGAGGGGTGAGAACTTTTGAGGAAATACTCTTTTAATCAGGTCCAAACAACTGACAAAAATCAGCTTGTCTCTGACATGTCCCATCACAAAACCTTCATTGCCTGGGCTAGTTCTAAAGCCACGAAGAAATCTCTTGGAAACTTGTTACCTAATGAAAGAAAACTACATATAATACCTAACGGAAAGATGCCACCAACAAGATATTACGTGTGTGTGTCAATGGACGTCGCGACGCCGAGTGTCGTTTTTGAGATACTGCTGTCTTCGAGAACTAGTAACCAAATTCATGATCACTTTTTGAGCCACCCATTTATAGTTTAATAGGCTTACAAGGAAGTTATGCGGTATCCGGTACATACATTGTATAGATACCTTTTGTACATTTATCCAAATGATACATTTTTGTTGATCAATTCAAGAACAATATAATTTATTACCTTAAAATTACAATTATTTCTTATATTTAATCGATGGAAAGAGACATTAAGAAAGGAAGCTAGGTAGGCACCTTTCTTAATGTCTCTAGCCCAGGCAATGAAGGTTTTGTGATGGGACATGTCAGAGACAAGCTGATTTTTGTCAGTTGTTTGGACCTGATTAAAAGAGTATTTCCTCAAAAGTTCTCACCCCTCCCTCTTTTGCTCCCTCCGCTTGCATCCCTTGAACATCCATTTCGAGAGTCTTTATTGCTCATAACTCCACCATGTTTCATTGGCTAGCGGATTGTATTATTTATTCCTTTATATCTATTTTTTTTAAATATTCCATAATGCTTATACGTAAAAATAATACTTTTATCAGAATTTGGTAAAATATACAAAATTATGGAGTTAAAATTCATATTTGATGTAGTTTTCAGCAAAAAGCACTTTTATTTGAGATTGTATCCGAAAATATGTTGAATAAAAGTTGTAGCGCAGTTTCGAAATATGTACCTAACTTTAAATTTTGGAGGTCGGGAAGTTGTAGACAGCGAAGTAAATATTAGTGCGCCTCGTGGTTGGTTATTGCGATATCACTTGCCTGTCTTTTAGTTATTTATAATGATAAAATTTCTTTCTTTACCAGAACCGATAACATATTATGATTTAAAATGGTATTAAAATAACGTCACACCTTATTTAGGTGGTGGGCAGTTCTTAGTATTTTAAAGTATTTGCAAGTTTTGATTTGGGGAAGAATTTGCTTCTGAGCATAATATTGAAGGCCACCTTATGGACCCATCCTGTCCCAGACATGCAACGACCGGCAGCAGTGGAGGTTGAGAAAACTATTAGTAATCCTACTGATATTAATCCGTCCACAGCATCACGGTCCTTTGTTTTATTTATTTATTTTTCCCATCTACTATTTTTTTATTTTTCTAGCAATTAAAATTCTTATTTATGAATATTTATGTTATTTGTTTATTAAATTATTGTTTTAAAAACCCACAAATTTATTGATTAATATATAAATTACAATTAATTTATAATCTGCCTTTCTGGATCCATAATAACTCCACAAACAGATTTACAGCGGCATGATATTATATGTAACAAATCAATGGGTGTAGATGGCTTCAAGAAAGTTACACGTTGAAGTATTTTTTTCTCTCCTCTAACATCATTTACTCCCTCTAACGCCCATCTCCATTTTGTAGTTGGTAAACTATTGCCTAACCATTTCTGTGCTTGAAAATATACTCTTGACATGTGTTACTGACATGCTACAGGTGTTGGTGGTGATTTTGACATATCGAAGTTTGCTCTGAAATTAGACATTTTAGCCTGACTCATAAATTTTAAATTTGAGGTTCGTTCAAGTTTGTAAACCTATTCAGTCCATATTGCTTACGTGTAAATCTTTCCCCATATATTAGCAGTTGTTATTTTGGAGTATTTTCAAGTAAAAATACAGAAACTTATCGATGAGCTTCAGCCGAAGATTTAACTATTTCAACTGATATTATCATTCTTAAGCCATGAAAGCAAGGTGTAGCATTGCATCCCGTCATTGCATGGGTAATCAAAAGATTTTATCTAATATCATTGTGCTGCTTTAACAATATGTCAATGTTATAATATTCATAAGTCGGAGTATTGCCTACTTTGTATATACAAAAATAAATCTCCTTGTTCTCTGGAGCCAGAGTCACCGATAAAGTTAACAAATCTGTGTCTGATCCTA
This sequence comes from Rhaphigaster nebulosa, assembly GCA_948150685.1. NCBI lineage: Eukaryota > Metazoa > Arthropoda > Insecta > Hemiptera > Pentatomidae > Rhaphigaster > Rhaphigaster nebulosa. The sequence continues at coordinate 40,983,769 of OX411306.1, forward strand.
TGACAACTATCTTCGAGCTCTCCTTTAGCTTTTCTAAAGCAATATGTACTAATGTCTATATCAGCAACAATTTCAGCAGTAGTGGTTTATATTTCTATTAATTCATTTCTTAAGCTACTGCTCGTAGAAAATTTTGTTTTCAACATTTTATTAAATTTAAAAGTACCAGAGAATCTCTCATATATCAACAACTACGGTTAAGAACTGTCAAAAGAAAAAAAAAAAACGTTGAGAAATAACAATTTTAATTAAAAATTCAATCTCAGTACCAAGCATACTAAAACTACCCGTTCTAGTAGTAAAAATTAATTTTAATTGAGAGTTGACCTGATTGTAATAAATGGGCTACAATCAATAGAAGATCAATAAAAGAAGAAATAATATTATGCCGACTTCGATTTGGACACTGCATTACAATTTACATACAGTTAGTTATCTTCTCAAAGATCTCGAAGCGCCCACGTGCCAAAAGAGGAATAATACCGTCCAAACAGAAGAACACATGTTGCAATTCGACAGAAGCTAGAACTACCGAGGACCTCAAGAGTTATTCTATCAGAAGAAGATGCGGTTTTATATTTTCAAAATTTTGAATAATTCTATCCAGAAAACTATGTGAGAATTACTGTGGCGGCGTCTTCATAAAATGATTTACAGAACAGTGAAGACAAAGTCGCCTCTCTACTCCATTTCCAAAACAGGATGAATTTATATTGCAAAATAAAATGACAATGTCTAGACGCCATTGATCCTCTGGAGTAGAGGCAAACTTAAATTAAAAAAAAAAATCAGAGATGAGATTTTAAAGGCTAACAGAAGCAATTATAAATATCTAAAAATTACAAATATGTTGCAAAAGGTTGTCAAAGTTATCATTCCGAAAATAAAACCTTTTGGAACTTAACTCTAATTATTCAGATGCAATCTACTATAATGTAGGTCATCGGATCTGCCGAGTGTTCTATTCCATCCTCTTCAAAATATTAGATCGTAAAAAGTGGAATAATTACTCATTTTGCAATATAGAGCTATGTGTCGACGGGTGGAGGTGTGTGGAATAGGTATCCAGAACACTAACTATAGCGACCAGAACAAGATTCACTTGGAGATAGATATCGATTCAAGCTGTAATTGCTATCGACTAGAAGGCGGTGATAAGGCGTGCATGTGTGCCCCTGCCACCCGACCTACTGATAACTACAAGATTTGTTCCCCTGCAATAAATCCGCTACGCTACACCCTTCCCTCTCTCAGTCTGTATTTAACCCAGTCAGTGGAGAGGTAGGCTTTGAGGTTGATTTATATGTCTAAGGCAATAAAAGCCTTGATAATCAATTGTAAAATTTCTTTTGCAATTCCTGAAATTCAATTATTACCTCATCAATTAGACGATTCGCTCATGTTGGGATACTGATACGCTTATTTTCCTTAGTTAGTGAAAGCACTTACACTGGCTTTATATATTATATTATTTATAATATATATTTGTTAAACGTTTAGGTACTTAAGAAGTCTATAGACGAACAACATGGTTGGTGAAAAGCGATATTGAAGGTAATGTTGAACATCTGTAGGTAGGGTGGTGGTTGAGACCCATGTTTGCTCAACGGTTGAAGTAAAATAAAAGGAGGTGAGAAATCTGGTGGGCGGGGCTTCAAAGCGTGTTGAATGAATAATCTATGACAGTGTTGGCCAAACATATGTTAGGGGTCTACAGACGACCAATAGGATTGGTTAGTCAACAAGGAATTTGGACAACTATATTGTTCAACTTGTTGTATTTCGGCCCTATACTTATTTCGTAGTTGACGGACATTGCTGCACAACCTACCCTGTTACTTTGTTATCACTTACACTTTGGTTATGAACATTATTTTATAATATTATTGATAATATAATTATTGATAATATTATTGACCTGATGTTTGCTTTTAATAAGTGTGGTAGTTTTGGTATTTTAATTTTTATTAGTTTCGTATATTACCATTATTTATGAAGAATTAATTAATTTTTAGGCAATAAGTATATTTTTTTTGTATTTTTTTTTTTATTTCTGAATCAATCGTCTGACAATTTCCCTCTTTGGAAGGAGATGCGGATAAATATTTTCAAAATTTTAGAATAATTCTATTCAGGAAACTTTTTGAGAATTTATTTATTTTAATTTAGTTTTTCATTTTATTTTATTATTTTTTAAAAATGATTTTATTTAATTGTTTTTATGTATTTTATTATTTAATTTTTTTTATACATTTCTTTTATTTTAATTTTTAAATATATTTTTTTATTCTATAAGTTTTGATTTATTTTAATTTTATTATTTTCATTTAGTTTCATTATATTTTATTTTTTATTTATTATTAATTTGTAAATAAGATAATTTAATTTTTATAATAAAATCAATTTTTAAATTTTTATTTATTTCTTTATTTTTTTAATCTTAAATTTAATTTTCCTAATACGCTAAAAAATATATTAATCATTCCAAATTAATTTAGAACTAAAAATATTGTTGAGTGTTCTATTTTATGTTTGTGAGGGGGAGGAGACAAAAATAAACAAAACAAAACATTTATTTTACATAAAACTACCAAATACAAGAAAAAATATAAAGGCCTGGACCGCAATAGAAAAATGGAATATGAGAACCGTCCTCGTACAAAGTCTATAAAACTACAGCAAGCTCTGGTGGAAGGAACGAGGACATGGATGTTATAAAGGTACTAGAGGCTCGGCCCACTGGGAGGAGACCACCGAGGCGACCCAGAGTTTCATACCAGGAATACGTACAGAGGATTGGAAATGGAAGAGGCAAATCCCTCAACCAAATGAAGCGGCTGAGCAGGGACCGAGAGAAATTGCTGCACTGGGTGGAGACTCGTCGAGGCTGATAGTGGCACAAGAGGAATATAAAAAAGAAGAAGACACTCATGAAAAAACACACAAACACATGCACGAATGAAACGTGGGCTGGGTGAATTAGAAACCAGCAATGAGAGCGTGATTATGGCTCAAAGAATATATATTTGACATTTTAACAATTAATTCCAATACCTCACCAAAAAACTTTTTTTTTTAACATTACACATGTGTCATCTTAGGACCATCATAAATTCGTGTGAATTTTTTTTTGTATATTCTCTTTCGGATTGTTGGAAGAACGAACCTTCGATTGATTTTCAAATGGTTTGAAATATTTTTCTTTTTGAATTGATTTTGTTTGGTTTCTGTTGGTATTTCTTTTTTTCTTTGACGAAGTCGAGTTTTCTGTTGCATTATTCCAAGTCCTAACCGGGTCTTCTTCACATGATCTCCTTGGGTAAAATTATCTTCCACATCAACTGAGGTATTTCGATGTTCGTCGAAAATTGTTTCTTCGTGGTTGGAAATGGTCATTTCTAACTTTACTTCGGCGAACACTATCAGGCAAACGATTTAAATTAGTTTCGAGCTCGTTCCACTTTTATCTTCGGTTTTATTGCCATCTGGTGGGAAAAGAACTATTTCCAAGTCATCAATATTTACTGCTGTCACCAACGATCTGTTGGTGACTCAATCATGAAGTGATTGATCTAATCACTTCATGCATCGGAACGCTGAAAATGATAAATGGTTTTTGGTTACATTCCAATGATGATGATTGATAAAAATAATAATATATTAATTATAGGAATTATTTTCATAAACTAGATAATTAGTAAGATGTTAGGGTATGTAATTATTTGCTAGGTAATGCAAACAAATATTAGTCAAAAGTTGTTAGTTATATATAATTTGATATATAACAATTGATAATATAATTTGATTTAGTGAATAATGGTTTTAGTGATAAAAAGTTGTCCGGGTGACCAACGCAACCTATAGGTGATCCTATATTTCAATTTATCTCCGAGGCTTTACTTTTAATATATTATCAGAAATTTTGGCATCAGTTCTTCTAGAAAATGTCTATCTAAGTATAAATGGTAAAATAGTTTGGGTATTTACGTTGTTTTAGCCTTTCTGAGCAAAAAAACAATACAAGTCGTCCTCAGGAGCATACACTAGAAAACCACTGACTATGGAAGGCTATATTATCTAAGTAATGCCGATATCAGTTGCCCGATATTAGTTTGCCGAATTCAGTATGCCGAGTTTCTCAGTTTTTCCAACATCTAAACTAGTTCCAATAGTACTCAATGACATCGCTATATGTCCCAAAACTAGTTTTCAGTATATACAGAAAATAATGACCACATCCTAGAGGGTGTATTGAAAACTGACGGGTTAACTTGATCAAATAATATAAAACAGCGAACAGTGTAAAATTTTCGCGTTGATGCTTTGACTGCGACGTATAAGGAGTTTTACCCCTTTCTTATCGCAACCGAAAGCTGGGCGCCAAATATATTACAAAAATTTATAGAGAAACAGAAAACCCCATATATAATTCTATTTTTAAATATAGAGATAGTACAAATTATGAAAAACTAATAATCCCTCTCTTCCACACAGATAGAACATGTGATGGGTTGTCTTCGCACTGTTAGAATATCAATTCATAAAACCAAAAAGAAGATTACCACCGTGGAAATTGTCACAACTATTAATTGTAAAAAGTTGAAAATCTCCAACACTAGAAGATGCTCACCACAAGAAGTCACTAAAAAATTACTTTCAGCTCAGTAACTATCAGTATAGCAAAGTCATTTATATGGATGGCTCAGAATCGACCGACACGACGGCTTGTGCAATCTCAATCCGCCTTAGAATCCTGAAGCACTAATCGTATTTGTGGGGTTTTCATAGCTGAACTGATATCGATTTTAAAAGTCCTCCAACTGACCTGGTCATCTATAGAACAAGCAATTATAGTTTGCTGTGACTCAATGAGTGCCCTCAAAGCTATTTCAATTTTTTTTCAAATGACATCTTTGTTCAAGAAATAATCTACATCATGAAACAGTTTGAAAATGTATTTAGAACAATGACCTTTTTCTGGATTCCCAATTCTTCAGGGATCTCGGGAAATAGATAGAGCTGCTGCAGAGATCCGTCCACTGGAAAACGTTATACCCTCTTACATCTCCCCATCAGATTTGTTTCGACTAATACGTATGGATCTCGACTGAGATTGGACTAAATTATACCATAACAAACTTAAAATCATCAAAACCAACTGTGAGTTGCTGGGCCTCATCTAGACGATGTAGAAGAGAGGAAGTGGCTATAGTGCCTCAGAATAGGTCATAGCCATTTGAATCATCATCACCTAATAACAAAAAGAGAACTCCATAACTTAATTACTCCGTTTAATTAACACCATCGTAACACATCATTTCCTTTATTTAATCTATCTATGCATTTATACATAATTGTTCACAAAAAGTCAATAAATTGGATCGTTCTTTGTGGTTAAAGACCTGTAACAGTTTTTTGCCCTTAAAATCAAACAAATAAAAATAAAATATAATAAAAAAAATAAATAAAATAACTTGAAAATTATATATTTTTAAGCTGCTTATGCGAATGATATTGTTAATGATAGTTAAATTCTCTACAAAACAAAAATAAATTATAGAAATCGGAACATTATTAGCAAAGGATAGGAGGAACTCCATAAAAGATAGGAGGAACTGCAGGACATTAGCACGCTGCTGGCTAAGGATAGTGCTGTAATCGGATCAAATAGTGTATGTGCAGTATTCAACGCTTCTGCACGTTGCAGAGCCCCCTGGAAAAAAAAAAACAATGTATTTTTGGCCATTGGTCTGTCTGTGTCACGATTATCTTTTGAATGGGTGAACTAATTCTATTTTCAACTTATATTAATACGATTTTTTAATATAATACTACATTTATACATACAATAATTTTTATCTTTCAATCGTTTTCATTTATATGTAGAATTGGCTTCAAACCGCGGCAAGGAAGTTATCAGATATTGTCACGATCCAGAGCATTAGGGACGCACGAAAAAGTCGAGAAGTCCAGATGGAGCAATTAAAAATCCACGTGAGGGGGCCAAGCCAGGCATATTAATGTGGGAGTATCCTTTCTCCTAAGTGTTGTACATAAAAACTTAGGCAGTATGCAATTTATAAGTTCAAAGTCAGTATTTTATTTCATATTTGTGATTGTACAAACCAGGATGAGAAGGTTTGTTTATTTTTGTATTATAGTGTATTTCTTTTTACAGTGTATTTCTTTTTATAGTGTATTTCTTTTTATAATGTATTTCCTTTTGTAGTTTTTTCAATTTCTTTGTTTCGTTGTATAAGTTTATGGAGTATTCATAAACTGGCAGGAGAGAGTTAAGATAGCGAATAGGACAATATTACATGTACAAAGTGATGCGGAGAAGCCTGACGTGGGAATGTCGCACTCTTCGTGCGCCCTGAATCTCTTGGATTGATACGATATTATGTTCCTTGAGTGCTATCAGCCTGAACGGCCCCTCGTACAAGGGATTCTCCTTTTGTCCGACGAGAAGGTGGGCGGCGGTAAACGATCGAAACCAGCTTGATCCCATGCGATTAATCCGGCGAGGCCATACCAACCCGTACGGCTCTCGCTTTCTCCAGCATGCTGTGGAACCTCTCTATGACCACCTTGCCTGCGGATTCTCCGGGGAGTTGAAATGCCAGTTGATATGAAGTTCGGCACATTCCGTAGTAGTACGGCTATTACGGAATTTCCTTCCCCCCTCTGAGGTCACCTTCTGGGGCACACCGTAACAAGCGATCCCCTGCAATAACCCTTCCCAAATGGCATCGGCATTCCTTGACTCAAGCAAATACACCATGGCCAGCTTGCTAAAGGTATCTAAAACCGTAAGCCAGTGTGACCCCTCCCATAAAAATACGTCAACTTGAATGCCTAACAGCGGGTAATTTGGTATCGGGGTTATTTCCGGGTGAATAAGCACCGGGTTTCGGTCGTATTTCGCCAGATAGCACACCATGCATTATTTAAGTACTGCGCGAACGGAGCGTTTCATACAGTGCCAATAATATCGCCGTTGAATCGCAGCAAACGTTTCCGGAACCCCCCTGTGATTCGTCTTGCCCTCGTGATAAGCGCGTACCAGCTCCCGCTGCCGTCCCTCGTCCTTGATCGTCTCAACCAGATGCAAACATAAAATGAAGTTTCTATCTATGCGTTCGGTTTTCCACATGTGCCTTATGCGATCCAAAACTGTCTTATTGCCGACGTACAAGTGATAAGTTTTTCCCCTTTTAGTAATCGATTCCAGGATCATTGCAATCTCGTTAGGGGTTATCGAGGCTAAAGTCCACACCGTGACGATTCTATGCCGTCCATAACGCTCGTGCTCATATTTGGAGGTACCTGCGGTTCGGGTTTTCCATATAATCTGCCGAATATGCCGATTAACTGGCGAATCACTTTTGGAGAGCTGGGGTGGTTTCATACCCGGAGTTTCGTCCGCATGCGCCGTGTCCTCATCTACGTTTACGCTGTCGCGACTGCCTGGGTCCAGCGACGGTCCCCCGTCGTGTAAGAGATTCGCGTATATCGCTCGGGAAAGCCAATCAGCGACAACGTTTTGCTACCTTTTTGGTGGACAATGGAGAACGAATAGGCCTTTCCTTCCAACGTCCCACCCGTGCTGATGACTCCTTCAGACCGTCCGTCCACAATAGGGGCTTATGGACGGTACGAAGCGTGAAGTGCCTTCCAAAAAATACGGCTTGAAATATTCGACAGCCCAGACCACAGGGAGTAATACCGCTCCAAGGCGCTTTACGTTGTTTCCGCGTCGGAGAATTGTTTGCTAGCGAATACAATTGGACGGTCTCCTGAATCATCTGTGATAACCGCTGTCGAGGTGTTACCTTCTTCTGTCATCCTCGAAGACGTCTGAAGCTCGCTCTGGATTTCGCGTACCACTTCGTCTAATGTACTCGGTCTAAGCGGCATACGCACTAGCGAAATTAATTTCTGCCAGGACTCGCAAATATCTAAAGGTCCCGAGTTTCGGCACCGGTTAAAACCTGTTCGGCACGAAACACAAAAAAAAAGAGGGATAGGGAAAAAGAAGTGAACACCACAATGTCTAGAACACAACTGGCTTTATTTACTTTTCTCCAGGCTTATATAGGATTTGCAGTGTTTATTTATATATTTTTCCCCATAATCCTTAACTTCCACTCCTCCTTAACTTATATATATATATATATATATATATATATATATATATATTGTGTATAAATATTGTATATATAAGTATTGTGTATAAATATATACTCAAATCAGGAGAAAGCAAAGCAGGTCATGAATAAACTAGTTTTACAAGACACAACAGCTTTATATTTATTTATTGAACATAATACAAGCTGCCACACTCAAGGACAATGAGTATTAGCGCTGAAGTACCCATTCACACTGTATGTACAACTATGCATACAATAAAATAATTCTAAAGAAAAATAAATTGACAAAATAAAGGGCACTAGTGATAAATAAATATGCAATGTTAACAAAAGAAGAATAAAATAAAATAAAATGAATATAAAATAAAATAAAATAAATAAAAATTCTTGATTACATCCATACATATATACATATTTACATTCTGCCCAGGGAACTCCCAGCCATGCCCTGCCCTCCACTTGTAGATGACAAGGCAAGACTCGAAGAGGTCCTAGCGCTTCTCTCTGAGCCGTATCACTGGATTAAAGCCAGTGGAAACTGAGTGAGAGCACTAGGGCCACAGTCGCTCAGGACTTCAGTGGAGGATCTGGCCATTGCCAGGACTCCAATAGCATATTTATAGAAGATCTCGTGGCCACTGCCGCTTCAACCTACGAGGAGGATTATAGGGATGGCTTGAGCTGGATAGGGATTGTGCTAAGGGATTAGGATGGTAGCTAAGGATTTGGTGAAAGTTTGAAAATTTAGATGGAATAAGATCAAGTACAAATGGGATGCTTAGGTCCTGATGTAAGGTCTTGTTTGAAACATAATATGGAGCGTTGACTATTGTTCGAAGGACTTTAGACCGGAAGGATTGGATATGCTTGATGTTAGAAGAGTTTACTGTCCCCTACAGTTCAAGTCCGTAGGTCCAAATGGGTTTTAGTATGGTCTTGTAGATTAATAGTTTGTTGCCTATTGAAAGATGTGATATTCTGTTCAATAGTCTATATAACTGGCCATATCTTCGGTTGAGTTCTTGTCTCTTAAGCCTGGTATGTGGGTTCCATGTCAGTCTTTTGTCTAGGAGGAAACCAAGATACCGAACTGTGTCGGGGGTGGGAAGTGGAATGGAATTGAACTGGACTGGAGGACAGGGTCTGCGACGGAGTGTGAAGATGACATTTTTACATTTGGATTCATTGACTTTGATGCGCCAATGGTTGCACCACAGTTCAATCGAGGAGAGGTGTTTTTGGAGATTAAAGGATGCTACTTCAGGGTCTGGGTGAGAAGATAGGATGGTTGTATCACCAGCAAATGTTGCTAGGAAGGTATCGGGGTTCATGGGAATATCCGCGATGTATAGGATATAGAGGATAGGACCTAAGACGCTGCCTTGTGGAACTCCGGCTTTGATTGGATAAAAATCGGAATATTCAGTGCCGCAGCGAACTCTACAGGTTCGGTTAGAAAGATAGGATCGAAGGATTAATTATAAGGATTGGGGTAGATGGATTTTGAGCTTGAAAAGCAAGTCACCGTGCCACAACCGGTCGAAAGCTTGCGCTACATCCAGAAAGGCACTAGTGTAATATTGTTTGCTTTCAAGTGCATAGGATATATGGTCCCCAACGCGAAGACCTTGTTGGACCGTGGAATGTCTAGGGCGGAATCCGAACTGGTGTGAAGGGATTATTTGGGATTCAAGGAAGGGTAGGATGCGTTTGAGAAGTATTTTTTTCGAACACTTTTGAAAGAATTGGATGCAGGCTTATTGCAAGACACAACAAGAAATAATCTTCAAAAACACTAGCTTAGAACGAAAAAAAAAATAGCTACCAACAATTCTTTACTATTCAGTAATTTTCTTATCCCTTGGTATCACCTCTGTCTTTTATGAAATCTCAAATCTGGAGAAAAAATAAACAGTAACTTCCAAGATAGAAGTGTGTGAAGTAAATTGTCTTTTTAAGGACACCCTACCACCACAATTTCTGCATCTTGAAAAAATTGGGGACTTGAGCGATGGAGTGAAGTGCGCTTTATTAGCTCGTCCCCGTGTTCATGACGTAGTCGAGCTCGTTAGTGGGAGTGATGAGAGCCGTAATATTTTCAGGCTGTGGTTGCTATTATTTATTTTTTCTCCCATTTTTTATTTTTATTTTCTCATATTTATTTATTTATTACAACATCTAATAAATTGCATAAAAATAAATAAATTGGTAATTAGTGAATATAAAATATTCAGAATTGATTGTTGTTAAAACTATATCAATCTGTTAACTTACCAACTTACAGATGGGGCGATGAATATGAACACTAAACCCTAAATTAATAGCAATGTTATTAATTCTGTACCATGCCTAAGAAATATTTACAATTAATTATTCGTTAGGAATTCATAACTGACAGTTTGAAAGATATTATAAATAATAGTTTAAAAAAATATTGAAAAAAAAATTATTATTAATATATATATATATATATATATATATATATATATATTAATAATAATTATATATATATATATATATATATATACATATATATTAATAATAATTTTTTTTCAATAATTTTTTAAACTATTATATATATATATATATATATATATATATATATATATATATATATATATATATATATATATATATATATATATTATATTATATTATATTATATAAATATATTATTCACTAACTTGGATAATTAGTAGTCCAACGAGAAAAATAAAAATTTATGTATATATACATAAATATAATAAACATTAGCTTTTTAAAGCAAAATTATATTGTCAACGAATTATCCAAGTTAGTGAAAAATTATGTTTTTGTTTTCAATATTATTTCTTGAAACTATTATTAAAATTTGTAGAATTAGTTAAATAACTCCGTTCATAGATAATAAACATATATCCATCTTGTGATAGTAAGCAGTAACAGTAAGAATAAAATATTTTGGGAGCAGCATCAGTATTCTTGGACGTTAGTCAAGCCGGTACCCTATTCCGCCAGCAGGATCGAGAAGGACGCCCTTCACTTTGACATTTAAGGGTAAAATTACTGCGCTTTGTCTAAGTTCAGAGTCCGGAGAAAGTCAAAGGTAATGATTAAACTTCCACGGTTAAGATCTCTTCTTCTCTGGTACCGAACGATTCAATGAAATTATAATTCTTACAATGTGAAATAAATGAATAAAATCATATTTTAATAGAGATGAAGAAAAACAATAATTTTCTCAAATTTAAAGGTTTTCAGGTACAATTCAAAATATGTAAACATTGCTACATAAAATTTATTCGAGGATTCGACCAACATTTTTATATTCAAATATGATTTAAAATTTTGTAATTTTATAACTAAGTAACAGCCATTGGTTTAACATTTGTAATACCAAAATATGAGCAGCATGTCTTTTAATAATTATTAAATATCACAAAAAACACATAATACTCTGGCCAAAAGTTTACAACAAACAGACACTGTTTAGAGGATGTTTCCCTTCGTATTCAAGTAACTGAAGGCACAAGTTAGTTATACCGATAAACCAACTTTCTTTTTTTTCTAAATGTTTAGTTGCAATATAATTTGTTTTGAATTTTAATTTATTTTTTGTTGTTAAATAAGCTATTTTTTTTAATGGCATGCCACCTAAATTAGATTGTAACAAAAAACAGAGGTTGGTGAGGGGAAAAGGGGGACGGACATGGTCGTGTGCATAACGTGAATACGTCAACACTAATGTGAATCGTTTTATTGGAGAGTATATTGTAGTCATCTTTGAACCCGAAGAAATCCTCCGGATATTCTTTGTTTTATTTGGGACATAAAAATATTCTTATCACCAGAATCAGGAAAAAAAAACAAATGAAAAACAAATAATTACTCAGTTTACTCAGTAATTTTATTTATGATAGGTATGTGGTGTGCAAAGTATAACAAGAATAGCATACACGATACATCCTGATTTCTGGCAAACATTAAATTAATATAAGCTGGTATTGCCAAGGGTTGTCGGTAGTGTTTCGATCTACGACAAGTTAACCTCTCTTAAGCTATTTGGAATCGAAAGTAGATCGGTGTGGACATAGTTTTTCTCTTTTTACACTGATCGACTTTCGATTCGACGTCGCATGATCCGCGTTCCCTTCTCCGTTCTTCATGTCGAATCGAAAGTCGAAAAGTGTAGACATAGCTTTAGCATGAAGGCTGGAACACAACTTCGTAATCGGCGATAGAAAGCAATTGATGTCTATAAGCGCTGGCTGGCGTTGAAGCAGAATGACTCATATCGTTTATTAGCAAAACCTCGATTACGTTGTATCGGTTTTTCATTTGATAATCTAATAGATGTCTAATAAGAGTCAAATAAATTCAATAATCGTATAAAACAATTGTTTAGAAAATATCTGATGAACACATGACTTCCTTCTACGCCTATTAAACTATAAAAAGGTGGCTCGAAAAGTTATCCTGAATTTGGTCACTAGTTTCCGAAGATTGCAGTATCTCAAAAACACACAAACACACAGACAGAGTTACTCTTGTTTTTGGAGGTTTCACTCCGTTATTATATGACGTTTTCTTTCAGTAGGTAACTAGTTTCTAAGAGATTTCTTCGTGTTCCGTGACAACATTAAAACTGTCAAGTTTGACATTTTAAGCGGAAAAACTTATATTTTATTCTCTCGCTGCAGACTAGTTCATCTCACAAATGGGAAGAAAAACCAGTATTTTACACTCAATTTTAACACTTAAAACAAGTAATAAAAAAGTTTAATTGGATTTGAAGCCAAATTGAGTTTGTAACCTTTATTACCGAAACATATGATTTCGGTATTTAATTTTAATGTAATTTGTGATTTAAATTTATTATGATTTTCAAGTAAAGTACCCTTTTCGGCTCACTAACTTTAACCAAAATCTAGTAAATACATTCAAATCGATATAAAAGTCCTATTTTCCAAATTTGAGATGTTTTATATTATATTTTAATATAATATTTGATGAAAATCTAATATGACCTTCAAGTAAAGTACCACTTCCGATTTACAAATTTTAACCAAAATAACATAATGATGTTATTTATATTAATATGTTAGCCTTAGATATCAAATTTGAAAAGTTTTGCAGAATATTTTAATGAAAATCCTATATGATGAAAATACCTTCAAGTAAAGTACCACTTCCGGTAATCATGTAATGACCAAAAAGGGAGGTCCACAACTAGATTTTGCAATACTCTTCTATGCAAAATTTAAACTTTCTACGGCTAACCATTTTTGAGTAATGCGAGATACGTACAGATTTCACGACGAAACTAGTCAAAATGGATTCAGGGATGGTCAAAATGTATATTTTCGTTTAAATCCAAAAATCCAAAAACCAAAAATTTCCGCGATTACCATACTTCTATTACTTACAAGGAAGTAAAAAGATTTTAAAAATAATAGAATTTAAACAATTCTGGCAAAATAGTCTGAATGTATTTATGTGGTATCACTAGCTCAAAAACGAAAAAAATTACAAAACTGAAATTGCGTACGTATGGTAGGCATGAACCTGGAATACTACAGCAACTTTTTTGCAATATCGACTTTACAGAAATGCCACTTTTTATCTTCGATTTTATACATTTAAACAATTTTTTCGATAAATGCTTGAACGATTTTGATCCAACTCGTTATATCAGTGAACATTTAAACGATCTTTAATATCAGATAAGTCATATTGTCGTTGAAATAATCGGCTTGATTACCAAATGTTCAAAACGGCTTCTTCTAAAAATACTTTTAATTTTGTTTATAATAATTAACTGTCCCTCGTCGATCGATATTAATAACATAAAAATGGATATAAACTAGTTATGAAATAATTTGATAATCAACTAAATGAGAAAAAAAGGAGAAACATTTTGTCACGGTGAAAAAAAAAATCCGGAAATAAAAGAAAAGCTAATAGATTTCAAAAAAATTCATTTAAACAAATAATTAATAATTAATATAAAGTCTGAGAAGGCAATTGTGTGTGATCATTAATGCTGTTATTGTTTGATGCGTGCACCGCATTAGATTTTTGTTTCCATTGTCTTAGTTGAAATGTTGCTTGCTTTAACTACATTGTATGGAAAAAAATAAATAATGAATGAAAATAAAACAATTAGGCTAAGAGTTTGGGTAGTGAGTAGCACTAAACCTGTGTTAGTAACAAGGTAGTCTATTTCCATGCCATGCCAAAGAGATATAATCATATTTAGGACTTAATGTGCAATAGCTTCACTTTTTCACAATCTTATCGTTTGCTAGTTCAACGAAGTATTCGAGATAGTGAAAAACTATTTTTTTTTTTTCAGTCTTGCTTCAAAGCTGGATATGGATATTTAGATATAGTTAACTAGTCGTTAATCATAAACCGATAATCATTTTGAAATTTCATGCAGATCCCAACAAAACATTAGTTGTAAAGGTTATTTTCTACTATATACTGTTATCGTACAATCTATTTATTTTTCTAAAAACATTATTATGAACAGGTCGCTTTTATTCGAATAAATGATGCATCATCACTGTCACTATATTGCGTGTTTATTTATTAGAGACCGATCTAAAATATTGGTCATAACCACCCTTTAAATATTACTCCTGTCTATAGTTAATTATTTTATTGACCGACGGATATATAAATAAAAGTGAAAATATAAAAAAAATATTCCGTCGAAAAATTACGAAGATCACAGACGATGATTGAACCATAAAAGGACTACCCACCTCTTCCCTCTTCCTCTTTCTCTCTCTCTCTCTCTCTCTCTCTCTCTCTCTCTCTCTCTCTCTCTCTCTGTCTCTTTCTCTCATTTCGTTACTTATTAAGTAATGGAAGTTGATCTAGTAAAACCAATCAACGTCACGAAACCGCTTTGCTTTCAAACTCTTATAAATTGAAAAAGTCAAAGCCTCAGAATTAATCTATTAACGAAGCCGTGCTCATCGAAAGCGAATCTAATTATGTATATTTTCCACTCTAAAGTTGTAGCTCTGCCAAGCCTCAGGCATCTTTACTGTTCTGCTATTCTACAACCCGCTATAGCTATATTATCAAAATTGTCCTAATAGTAAAAGTTTTTTACTATTAATGAATTTTGGTGTAATTGAATATTAATAAACATTACCGATTTAATGACTCAAGGCGCATTAGCAAAAATAAATAGCATCTAATCTAAAATACTGAAACTTATTACGAAATCACCAAAGCAATTTACTAACCTTATCCTCCATAAAAATTAAAATTTCCTCTCACTATATGAACAAATACGAACTACAAATTGGCCTATGAACCGTTGCACATTAATGTAAATAAAGGATCTTGCCACTATAATAGTGTTCTAGATTTCGAAAGCAAAGTATCGATATTGATATTGATATCGCTTAATAATATCGATATCTTGATAATTGCAGCATACAAATATTTATATTTAAATATATTATATATTTATATTTAAAATATTCTAAACAAAAATCTAAACGAATTGAAGACAAATTAGGAGGTTTCTTGATATATAAATCCTATAAAACTATATAAATATAAAATATAAATATAAATATAAAATCATTAAACAAAGAAAACAAAATAATTGACAACAGATAAACCAATAGAAAATACATTTAGATAATAATCCGATCCATCACATTCAAAATACAGCAAAAAATACGAAACAAAGACATAAAAAATATTGTAAAATAAGTTTATCCGAATAGACTCATTAATCAAACATGGTATTTAAGTATAGATAATCTCAAAACATCAGAAAGATGCATAAATACACCGAGGGAAAAAACGTTGGAGAATAAACTCATTAAAAAGATAAAAAGCAAGAATAAAAGAATAGGAAGATAATTTTGAAACAATCAATACAGAAAAAATAAGGAAAATGTAACATATACAAATACCACAAATAAACCTACAATTTTAATTTCCAAAAGCTAAAATACGTACCTAGATTAACCAATAGCATCAAAAAACTTTTTTAACAGTACGACCATCGTCGAAAAATAAACACCCCTCTTTCTATTGTGTCCAAAAATATCGAAATCAGATAAATTGGTGATGAGTTACAGAGCTTCCTAATGAACAGGAATTTCTTGCCTGAAAAATTTTGAAGTGAAAAAAAAAATTCAATTGAAACAAAATCCACTGCCGTTTAGCTGTAAAAAAGTCTATAAAGATAGTTAACTTAATAATTTAAACCTTTTTTTTTTAATTTATTTGACCAAAAAACAATTATTTTTTTTATGCTTGTATTTTTCCTTTAATATACTCTGAAAAACTAATGCGTTTTTGGAAAACCATGTCTACATAATTTTCTAAATTCGAAATGTAAATTAAAGCAGTTTCAGTTTGCTTTGTTTTTTTTTTCTCAGTTCCTCCTAGGTCCCATTGAACGAAACGATTAAGTTGCTGATTTTTATTCCCATTTAGAATCACCAAATGATTTTTTTTTTTTTTTTTGTGACGGACACATCGCAATTTTGATTTAGAATATATAAATATTTCGCAAGACTAGATGCCATCAATGAACGTTCAGACGAATATTCTATTTTCGGACTGATTCGGGCCATTACCAAAGGTAAAGCTTTCAAAAGAAATGTTAATACTTGCTAGCAGTTTGAAAAAAAAAACAGTATTATAACTTTGTATTATGAATACCATTCGTTCCTGCTTCCGAATTATTGTTCGCTCTTTTTAATATTTATTACTGGTTTATAAACCGTTTTATAAATTATTATTATTTAGTACCGTTTTATAAATCATGAGGTCTTGTCTTTATTGGCTCTTAAACGGTAATCGCTAATGGATCAAGAGCTCTGGTAAGAGGGTGAGTAACCGTAGAGGTTGGTTTGCATGATGAAGTACCATTTGCATATCCGTCCCGGGCCTACTTACTCCGGATCTCTCCCGCCCCTGTCATCCCAACAATATCAAATGCAAGCCTCAAACAGCATAGCTTCTGGTGTTATGTGTGGTTGTAATGAGCTCTTGATTTTTATTTATTAAAATTTTCGTATTTCAAAGCAATATTAGTTTGGAAAATAGGTTCAGATGAGAATAATTAATGATAATCTGCAGGAAAATATATTAATTACAGAGTTATTCAATTCAGAGAAGTAGTAATTGAAGAATTTATTCTTTTCTAAATTAAAAACATTGATAGTCTGAATAGATTGAGTCAGTAATCATGATGTTTCAAATTGCGCATTTAAAAAGATCTCGTGCGATGCGCGCATCAAACAACTTTCAAATAATAATTATCCATTTTTTTTTTAAATAATCTTAAACAATGCACATAAACAATATATTTTTAGCAGTATGCACTTCTTCACGCATTTTCTCATGAAAGTACACTACAACAGTTTTTAAAATAATTCTAATATACGAGTAAAAATCATTTACTATAACGTGATGCTAACAACAAAGTAGAACAGAGCGTGTTATTGAAAAGAGGATGGAGGCATGGTGAGAGACCGCGGTTCGGTCGCATCCATTCGGACACACTCGGCATATTAAATAGGGTCCAGTCTTGTATCCAATATGCGATATCTTTCCTAATACTGGTCCAATCTAGATTTTATTCATCATAATTTTTTTTTTTTAGAGAGAGTATTTAATTTTCTTTAAGATAATTTTCATGTTGGCAATTAAAGTTAAATAAATAAGTTTAATACGCTATATCTCTGCTAATACTGTCCGACTTAAATTTTTGAAAATTTGTTTTCACATACATAAGCTAACATAAAATGCATACTTTCTGAGTTATGCGCAAATAAAATTATTTTTTGAAGGAGAATTTTGGTTGGGGGGGGGGGGGAGAGCGGTCAATAAATGAACACAAAAATAATGTGTGCCGACGTTTCGGCCTAATGTTTAGGCTAACTAAGAAAAAACAAGATAACAAAAGATGAAACAACTAGCAATAATAATAAAGTTAACAAACAGTATAATGAAGAAAATATAAAGTATATAGAAAAATATGATCATAAATGCTAATATTAATGTGAAAACAAGAAATATAGAAAATTATGTTAGTAAAGTATAAATAACGTTAATAAGATACAAAGAAAAATATGCTAATCATGATGTGAATAATAAGAAATAAGGAAAATATGTTAATAGGTGACGTCAAGAAGATATTTAAAATTATTGTGAAAATATATATATATATATATATATATATATATATATATATATATATATATATATATATATATATATATTTAATAATATTAATATTATTTATATAATATATATTTTCCTTATTTCTTATTATTCACATTATGATTAGCATATTTTTCTTTGAACCTTATTAACGTTAATTATACTTTACTAACATAATTTTCTATATTTCTTATTTTCACATCAATATTAGAATTTTTCTTTATACTTTATATTTTCTTCATTATACTGTTTGTTAACTTTTTTATTATTACTGATTGTTTCATCTTTTGCTATCTTGTTTTTTCTCAGCCCTGAGGATGGCCTAAGACTTAGGTTGAAACGTCAGCACACATTATATATAACCTTTTCTTATTTGTGTGTTCATTGACCTCCTCCCCCTCCAAACATGATTCTTCATACTTTTCCACGGTCAACTATACTCTCACTATTAAAAATTATTTTTTCTTCATTACTTGTGTTGCCTGCATTTGCTCGATGATGTACTAAATATATGGATTGTAAAGGGGCTTCAAGGAGAAGATTTTAGGCAATTTAGATCGAAACTGTTGAGTCGTTTTTGAGAAAATAGTAAACAAAAGTGCCTAAGGGGGCCTGAAATAAATATTAATGAAGTATATATTGTTATAGTATTCTTATATTTAATTTTATTTGTTCTAAATAATTATATCAATATTACAAGGTTTATGGCTAAATATTGTTGGTAAATATTATATTCAAAAATGAATATAAAGGACAGAACAGTTAGAAAATTAAGTAATTGTTTTCACTAATTTAATTAAGCTTACTTACGTATTCAATACATGGTATCTAGTAAATAGAGTCATTTTCGGGCACCTTCCTGCCAAGTAGGTTATTATATTATATAAGTCTTCGAGATATTTGAAAGGATTGTGAAAAAAGTAAATGTTTATAATTGGTCGCTCTATTAGAATTTTAGGCAATTTTTAACAAGGTAGGATTAATTTGTTTCTTTAAATTAATGGTGAAGATTGTTTCATATTATATTTTTATCTATCATCAAATATACTTACTTCAAGGTCATTATTGATTTAAGTCAAAAGATAAAATGGAACAAAAGCGCTCTAATATTCTTTAGAAAATCTGAAGCAGGTGTGAAGAAGAAAAACTGATGAGAACACCTGGACTAATTCATTAGATGGAGTGTGTTCTGGAGTCACGCGAGACTATCAGTTTTTTCATTACCTATATCGGCTTTTTACTTTAGCACAATAGTAATGTCAACTTCTTTATTGGCTTTTTAATAAATGAGTATTATTTAGGCAAGTGCTATCGTCTATGATTTTTTTTTTTTTTTACTTGCAACATACATTAATTTTATATCTTTATTTTCCATAGAATCTACGTCGCCAAATTATCATCACCTTCATTTTTACTTCCTTGTACGAAGTAAAGGAAGTATTGTAATCGCGAAAAATTTCGGTTTTCAGATTTCAACGGAAATATCCATTTTGACTAGTTTTGTCGTGACGTCTGTACGTACGTTCGTACGTGCGTATCTTGCATAACTCAGAAACGGTTTGCCGCAGAAAGTTTAAATTTTGTATTTAGAATTTTTGAAAAATCTAGTTGTAAACCTCCCTTTTTGGTCACTACTTGACTACCGAAAGTGGTATTTTACTTGAGGGTCATTATTGATTTTCATCAAAAATGATATTAAAATATTATGCCTCAAATTAGGTATAGAAGATTTGCATATAAATATAAATAATATAATAAATTTTGGTTAACATTAGAAGACCGGGAGTGGTACTTTACTTGAAGGTCTTATTAGACTTTCATCAAAAATTATATTATAATATAATATAAAACATCTCAAATTTGGAAAATAGGACTTTTATATCGATTTGAATGCATTTAATAGATTTTGGTTAAAGTTAGTGAGCCGAAAAGGGTACTTTACTTGAAGGTCATAATAAACTTAAATCAAAAATTACATTAAAATTAAATACATAAATCATATGTTTCGGTAATGTAGGTTACAAACGAAATTTGGTTTCCAATCCGATGAAACATTTTTATTACTTGTTTTAAGTGTTGAAATCGAGTGCAAAGTACTGGTTTTCCTTCCCATTTGTGGGATCAACAAGTCTGCAGCAGGAGAATATGATATAAGTTAAGTGGGTTTTTCCGCTTAAAAATTCGAAACTGTCGATTTCCAGTGCTATACCTAATGGATATTGACAGTTTTAATGTTGTCACGGAACATGGAGAAATCTCTTGGAAACTAGTTACCTACTGAAAGAAAACTACATATAATTACGGAATGAGACTTCCAAAAACATGAGCATGTATGTGTGTGTGTGTGGGAATAAAAGCCGCGACGCCGAGTGTCGTTTTTTGAGATAATGGAATCTTCGGAAACTAGTAACCAAATTCAGGATCAATTTTTGAGCCACCGATTTATGGTTTAATAGGCGTGCAAGGAAGCATGTGTTGTCCATATCAGATTTTTTTTTTAGATATCAAATATTTATATCAATACAAATGTGTCTCGTATTTTATGGAATTATGAATCACCATTTTGATAAGGAATTGTAAAATTTTCATGGCTACTTGTTAAGATGGCTAAGCTGCTCTCAGTTCTCATACTTGCGCAAAAACTGAAGGTAACCCCAAAAATATGAGGAAACAAAGACAATTCTTTAACAAATAATTGTTTTTAAAAAGAAATATAATTTTAAATCCTGTACGAATTAGCGATAAATTACTTTTTTGATTATTCTCTAAACTATACTTTTCTGAATCTCAAAACATACTGTAATTCCCACCAGGGTATATTCACTTTTATTTTCATTATTCTTTTATTTTATATTATATAATTCTATTTGCCAGTCGGACATAAAGGGACAGATTCCGATCGAAAGACCTGGGTGAGCTACATTGCAGCCAAAAAAGAGTTCATCACTTGCTCTTATACATAATATTAAACCAAAACCAACTCATCATGATGAAAACCCCTACCACTTGTTTCCCGAGGCGGCCTCTTGGCTCTGAACACTTTCGTTGTTTTGGGCTATGGCTTCCTTTTGGGTGCCTATCAGCGTAAAAGTTCTGTAACAAGTATTGTCTCAGGTTACATCTAAAGCCCACTTTGGAAGCAACGTCTCGGTTGTTTTGAGAAACCCACCATCATCTGATTATCGCAAGAAAGAAAGTGAGCCAATGAGAACAACAAGAGGCTCCTCATCTCACTTTTTCATGATTCTTTTGAGAAACGGGGCATTGAAGTGAAAGTTTCCCAAGAAGACGCTGATCGCAACATCATTGACATGGCATTATCCAAAAGCCCAACATTTGATCATGTGATTGTAGTAGAAAAAGATATCGCCCTCCTTTTTCTCCTGAATGTTTTAGGCTCAGGTGTTACTAACATCTACTTCCAGAAGAGTAGCAGAGTTGAAGCCAGCTATTACCATTTCTAAAGCTTCTCTTTCAATCATCTACCCGCTCTCCTGGGACACTCCCATGTGATTAACGATTTGTGGCACTAAATTTCCTACAGCCAGACTAATGTAAGGAGGCCCTATGTGGAGAGAAGTGTTTTGTATCTTTGTAAGGGTGTGATTTCTTAACAGCCATCTTTAACAGCTAGTGCTACTAGCTGCTCTTTTAATTTGCAGCTAACTCCAAAATTAATTTTGCTTGCTTACCTCCCGCAGAGGATGCAATACACCGCTATGCTTACAGAGCTTACCACATAGTAAATGAGTGGTTGGGAACTAACAAAAATACTTTAAATTGGGCGTAGGTCGGTGATCAAGGGTTTACCCCCATATATAATTATGTCAAAACGTCCAATCTCTTCAACTAGAGGATTCTGATGATATGGAAGACATCTCCATCCCTAAATTTAACAAAAGACAAGCCGAACCTGCACACACTGTTCGCTTTGAAAATTCCTCCTATGAGCTTGTACCTTCTTCAGAGAAAGTTTTTTCAGTTCTTTTATATTTGTATAAAAAACTCTTTTAAATCGAATTTCTTATTTTAATAAACCAAAATTGTATAAACCAGAAGTAGCAAATTTTTTTTTTTTACTTCTGACTTAGGTCCAGACAACATTAAAAAAAACAACTAAAACTTCTTGATCTTTTGCAAGGCTGGATATATAAATTGACTGGACTATAACTATACTAATCAAAGATCATATAGTAGTGAAATATAAATTTTGGATTCTTGTCAACCATTTCTTATGCGGCACTCATATAGAACTACAACTTCCTCTGGAATAGAAAAGATACTAAATCAGAAACAAGAGCCTAGATAGATGGGCAGAAAAAACTAAAAATCAATTTAAATTTATGTAGTTAAACCATTTAAATACATACATTTTAGAGTTTCGACCATTATTAAATATTTGATAAGGGAACATGTGTAAATGTGGAGAATGTAGAGAGAATTCTTTCCCGCTACTCTGGAATGAACTAAAACTATAAAAGATAACTTGGAGCCGAAGATAAGTGAAAAAGGGCGCGGACGTGTACAAATGAAGCGGTGAATGACTGATGATGAACTGCTCCCCGTGTAGATGACCATTATCGCTCCCTCGGTCCTTCTCTCCTAAGTGTTTCTGTCCCCTCAAGTCTATAACGCCCTTTTGCAATAAATGTCATTTAGCAATAACCTGATTTTTTTTAATTAATTTTTTTAATTTTGTTAATTACCTCCAACTTCATCATGCACATCATGTAAGGGTTGCCTACAAAATATGAAAGGTTAGGCTATTTACACGATAATTAACCGTTTATAGCGAGGGTTGGAAGCCGAGATTCATTCCTTTGGTCAACGACGAACGAGAATTAACATAAAAAGCCCGAAATAGAAAGCATTAAAAATAATAAAATAAATATCTTTATTTTTATTCCTAGAAAGCATTAGTACAATCTTGTGAAAATTCCTAGTTAAACTGGCCCAGTAACCCCGTTTAATATAATCGGATATTACAATTAATTGTTGCATTACTCAATAGCTAATAAGAGTGGTTCTATGTGCTAGCCTATTACGATTATAAGTGATTTAGTATTATGGAGTAAATTAGTAAAGGAGAAACATCTATAGCAATAAAGATAAATGATAAAAAGTAACTATTTACAACCCTGCCGATGGTTTATATTAATTAAAATAAAAAAATAGATATCAATATATTACTATTTTTTCGTATTCTTATGACTTTCAACAAATATTTCTGTATAACTGGGGAAATATCAGCAGAGATGTTAGTTACTGATGAGTCTAAGTTGTTTTCTCTCATGCCAAGAGACGTAATACATAATTGGGAACGAACCCATAAACCGATGGTCACAGATAGTAACGGTTCCAGAAGTTAATTTTGTTTTCATTTGCGGGAGGAGGTGGGGGCTAACACCGCGGGTCTGTGGATAGAGATACCTCATAGCATCAGGAGGGTCATCTGAAAAAAATTATCAAGGTCACTGATTTAAAACTTCTTGAGTGAGCTACTAACTTCTTCACAGTGTGCAGAATGCTAGAGAGATCACAATACACATAGCCCAGGAGGACCATTTTTGACTTACTAACTCATTCCTTTTGATCATGGAAATATGATCGTATTGTTTCTAAAACGCCATAATTTTTTATTTAGATAAAAAGAATTATAAAAAATACTAATATGTTTTTGAGTATTTCTAGAGTATTAGAGTATAGTATATTAGAGTAGCTAGTATTATTTATAGAGCGTTACAATATATGTATACATTTCCCCCTCCTTCTTCCCCTTATCCGATCCACCCTTCCTTAGGCGATTCCTAAGATGCTTTTCGGGCCTAATAGCTTCAACGGGTACGAGCTCGGAGATTGTTAAAAACAGTGGCTTTTCGTAGCGAGACCCTCCCTCCCTCCCTCATCTAGCGAGCTTAGCTATATAATTTTCAGATCTAATTTCTTATACGGGAAGAAGGAGTCGAATATTACAATTGACTATTTTAGCGTTTATTCTAATGTCCCTCTTCTCGCTAACATAGTCCGTTCCGATTTAATAACAAGGCAGGATCTATCGAAGCCTGTATCAATGTTAAAACCGACTATTTTTGTTATAAGGACCTCTCGAAGGACCTATATCCTCGCCAAAACTAGTATTATTTATAGAGCGTTACAATATATGTATACATTTATTATGTTTCAACCATTGATTTGCTTTGTTTTTTAAGTTTTCATATTTTGTCTAGAATCTTAAAGCTATTCGATGGTTATATTTTAAGAGATTTTTTTTTTAATATTACTAAAAAATATTTCATAAAGTATCAGCCTAATTGTCCATCATAATAGATGACTGACCTTGAAAACTGAATAGTTACTACTTTCCTATATTTCTAAATTTGATAAATAAATATTTAATTATCAATAAATAATATTTAAATTAACTAGTATTAATTACTAGTCCGTGCACGATCTTGGTTTTTATTTGATAAAAATTTGCCTTGTGATGTGAAGGTTAGTTGTAATATGTATAATTAATTAAAATAATTATATAGTTACTTTCATTTCTAATTCCTATTAAGAACAATATTTTATTTTTATCGTTTTTTTCTTGTTTTTTTTTTTTTAATTTGATTTACTAGTAGTATTAGGAATAATAAATAAGTTTCTTTTTATAATAAAACCGAGTTCTATTAGAGGGACTGGGGACGGATCAAAAGAGACCACTAGAGCAGGAGGTGGCGGTAGACCACCAAATGAGGGTGGATTGATGGTTTGGGTCTTAGCTAAATAAAAAACAAGTTCCCGACCTCACTGGGCCAATTTATTTATTTTATTGATCTTTACAGACCAAGCAAAGAAAGAAAATTACGATATAAATAAAAAGGCTGTGATGATTTTGCCTCTGGAACGAGGAAAAATTTCAAGATCGAATCTAAACTTTTCAACGTTTATGAATATCCGTAAAAGTAAAAATGAGGATTGAGAAAGCAACACAAAAAGTCAGAGCTAAATCGGCTTCTAACATTGCGTCTAAGCGAATCGGTACCAAGGATAGTTTTCCAAAGCCATGATCATACCTAAATTGTCGTTGAATAGATACAGAAATATGTAATACATTATGGGCATAAAACCGAGCCTGGCAATATTATTCTGTCCAATATGAACTTGTAATAATCTATAAACAAACGAGATTGGGAAGTGAACCCATCTTACGATTTTGAAATTCTCCTTAACAGAGGTTATCTAGCATTAACACTCATAAATTTAGTAGAAAGGAAGTCAAATTATGTTTAACTGAATATAATTTCATATATTTCACTCTGCTAATCCGTCGTACATTCTGCATCCACTCATTTCAACGGCACAAACCAGAACTAGATGAGTTCATAAAAGTTTCCCTCAACAGGGGAAGAATTTGGAACGAGATATTAAATCGTTATATATTTTATTTAAAAGCTTCTAATACAGGTTTTATAATGGTAGAAATAATAAAAATATAACCATCACTACGTTTTTGTTCAATTGCCATTTCTTATAAGACAGCGTTTTGCAGGAAGTGAACCGGATACTGACCCGATTTAACTTATTTAAACAGAAATATTTACTATTGCTTTCGATAATAGATTCCAATTAAATATGTAGTTGTTGGATATCCTATTGAGAAATTACATAATCGTAAGGAAATTAATAGTGTGTAATATTTAAACTTTTATTGCTTACGTAATTTTTGAAGTCCAACAAAAAATTATAAAAGTTAAATATTTATTCGTTCTAAAAACTTATGTGAATAACAGTGTGTTATTCACGTAAGTTTTTAGAATTTATTACATAAATAATCTAGCAAATCTAAACGCTAAAGTTGACGTTGGGAGTGACTGTAAACGGGATGGAAACTAGCCGCTGATATGGCCGGCGCCCTTACAACCCTAGTTGGGGCTGGTCGTCTGGACTGTAATGACGGTAATAGCAACATGAACGATCCAAGTGCTTGGGTCTGGTTACCGGTCGAAAAAGAACTATCATTGCTGATAGGGATCCTCGGAAATAGAGGTACCGACTTGTAATAGCTTTATAGTACTTAGTAATTCTAACACCAAACCACTGCATTCCTGATATGCCATTACTGTTGCGGAAAACTATGCATCATTAGTCCCATTTCTTCAATCACGTTCTCGCCCCAATTCATTTTTACTAAAAATCACCACCAAGAAAATAACTGTTTACTCTCAGACCTCAAAGGGTTACCGAAAGGTCGTGAGCTGTCTCAGAAATAGCGGAGCTGAATTTCATACATATCAGCTCCCCGAGGACTCTCGAGGTTAAATCCTCGAATAGTAATAATAGATCTTCATCACAATACCTAGGTAGATGAAATTAAACACGACCTCGAGAAGCACGGATACCAGGCTGTAGCTATTACAAATGCCATCTCTCATTTGAAACGGGCGTCACCCATATATTTTGTGTTCATTAGAAAGGCAACTTTAAAAGAAAAAATTGTTGACATTAAAACAATTTTTAACACAAAGATTGCTAGAAGAACCGAGGAAGAAGAAAATTATCCCGCAATGCTTAAGATGACAAAAATGCGATCACCACACCAGAGCTTAATATAACCAATCACTGCGATGTGTGCGATGCCGACAAGGCCACGAAAGCGCAAGCTGTAAAAAAAATAGAGAAGCGCCGGCGACATGAGCGAATTGTCATGGTGCGCATCCAGCTGATTGTTATCGTGGGTGCCAAACTCTTATGGATCTGAGAACATAGCAAAATACGGGCAGCAATTTTCATCACAGGGTTCCACCTTCTATGGATCCCCAAAATTTTCCAAATCTACCACAACCTCCGAGGAGCTCTCATCGAGTGCATCGCAGAAGCCAACTCAGCAGCAAATTCCTGCGGAGACAGGATTACAACAACAGGAGACGTAAACCCCTCCAGTATCAGCACCACAAAACAAACATTCTTCAGTTGAGATCTGAGTCGGGCAATTACCCAGCAGTCACCTTCAGCTCTTACTAGTAAATATGTCCCACCAAACATATTCCAGCTATTTACGGTCTTAACTCTCTTATTCAGTCCCTTCTTGGCTTCCTCCAACAGTTTGCGCAGGTCTTCCAAGACATGCCCTCTAAATAGTCCTCATCAGCTTACTGCGGGCTGCTTCCCACCCTTCTGTGGAATAAAAACGGACCGACATAACATAGAACCGGCATTGGACATAATGCATCTTAACGAAAAAAGTATACAAATTCCACTGATAACATAGACTCACCTTACACCATCTAAATTTCGAATTTCTGATAACATAATGCATAGAACAGATCACACGCACAACAAAGCTCATGGCGGGACTGCTATACTAATAAAGTCATCACTACAACATAATCTATTACACCTATACCTGGCATCCAAACTATAGGATAACTATACATACGAAACATCACATAATAACCATAGCTTCGATGTATTGCTCTGCAAGGTACGTACTGATATCTTCGATACCAGGGAACCAAACTATGATGATCTACCGTCTTAACATAAACAATCACATCCTTCTCATTGTTCCAAATAAATCTTAATTCTAATACAACTCATGAGCGCACGCAGGAGAGGAGCAGGAGGAGACCTTACCCTGCTCTCTAAAAATCAAAAGAACAATTATTAAATTGTGAGAGAGAGAAAAAGAAGAAAATAAAATTGGATGATAAAAGTGGAGAGACTATTTTTACCTCAAAACTCGAACTTAATTTTTAAAATTGATCAATCCAATGGTTTTCTGTTGATCGATATTAATAGAGTTTTGGATCCTGCAAAACCTATAGTTATCCTATAGTTATTTAAATTTGTTTATAAAGATATTCATTCGCAAATTTTCTTGTCAAAGTTAATAAGTAATGGTTGGTGAAAAAACAAAAGCAGACCTACTGATATTTTTGATTAGACCAGTTGTTCTCAACCTGGGGGACGCACCCCTCTAGGGGGGCGTGATAAAACTAAAGAGGGGGCGAGTATATCGAGATAAAATATATAGACACAAAAAAAAATTATTTATTTGGCAGAAAACATTCTGACATAATAAAAAATAAAATACACTTTACACTGATATAATGCACTTATAAACAGGTATTGCACAATGTATTTAATAATTAGCTTATCAAAATTAAATTAAAAACATGATTACTTATTAGTGACTCACGTTCTAAAATATTCGAGACAAGTCCATGCATTAATATTTTGAATATTGAATTGATATATGTTATATTTGAAAATTACAATCCGTATATGCATTATGTGATTATGTAAACTAAATTAAATAGAAACTAATATTATGATTACAGCACGATTTCAGAGAAATTATTGTATGAGGGAGCGCGATGAAAATTGTGTTTGAAAGTTGGGTCGCAAGTACTTAAAGCGTGAGAAACACTGGATTAGACCATCCATTTGGCCGTTACAAGCATTTGGGTCGATTTATATTTGGACACCCTATATAGTATATTTTAACAAATCTTTTTATTTATTGGATTCCAAACCAAAAGCAACTAATTATTTTATTTCAACTATTTATTTGAACATGTCTGACAGAAGAGTGACAATAAGCAAATGTTATGGATACAATAGATATACGTGGCATGATAGGCATGAGGAAGGATAGTACCCAGCAGTACCTCTTCCTAGTCTTGAAATAATTCTTTAATTTAGGAAAGGAGATCTCTCATCCAGCTCTTTTTTAGCCTTCTCTTAATGGGCATGTAAGCCGTAGCCGTATTTATCGTTCTGTTGTGATGCCCGTGAAGAATGTTATGGAAACGGGAATAAAGAGTGCGTACGTGTTGATCACTAGTTGATTGTTTTAAGTCGGAATGTAGAGTTTTTTGTTTACTTACAAAGGAGCTTCTGATATCAGTTCAAAATTTTCGATTGAAAAGATTGCAGTTTATTTGAGTCCTTTTTATTGAACCGTAAATCAGTGAGGCGTAAGTCCTTATGGGCTTAAGTAAGTATGTGTATTCATTTAGTTTCTGTCTAATTGTTAGCTTTGACGATTTGGAAAAAAAGAGTAATTTCAGTCATTTGTTGAGTATTAGTTTTCAATTACAGATGTGGGCTCCAGGTCATCCTTCCGTCGAATGTAGTCCAAGGTAACACACTGTGTCCGTATGAGTAATTTGGTGAAGACGTATCTCGTCGAAGTGTGAAAGTTGTATGTTGTGATTTGTCATGATTTAACCGCAATTTCCAAAGCAATTACCACTTTGTAAATATAATAGGTGATTTTGTAAAGTCAGGGAGGCCAGTCTGGGGTCGTGTTTAATGTAAAAATTGTCAGTCAGCGCAGGTAGCAGTGTCTCAGAATTGGTAGCAATGTCATCTGTATGTATAATGTACAGTAAAGGAGCCAGTATTGATCCTTTGGTACTCCTGCCAAGACTGGCAGTATGGAGGAAACTTCTGAGGCTTGTCAAATAGAGATAAATCTGTAGAAGAGGAAAACCTGAAGAAGTAGGTGTGAGTATGGGCTTGAGTATGAAGAGAAACCCCTAGTGCCAGACTTTATAAAATTCCTGGACGACATCCAGAAATACGCCAGTTGCGTATTGTATTTGCTCTAATATTTCAGCGATATTATCAGTAATTCAGTGTCATTGATGTGTTGTAAGATGTAAGTCGGAATGTAGAGTTTTTTGTTTACGTACAAAGGAGCTTCTGATATCAGTTCAAAATTTTCGATTGAAAAGATTGCAGTTTATTTGAGTCCTTTTTATTGAACCGTAAATTAGTGAGGCGTAAGTCCTTATGGGCTTAAGTAAGAATTCTGCGATGCCTTTAAAAACTTCGAGTTATATTGGAAACCTTAGCTTTAACTAAAACAGACCAATTGCATCATTGAGAAACCAACAGTTTTAACGAATAGGAATATTATGCGTTAAATGAAAAAGATTGTACGTCCTAAAGACAAATAGACCCTTTCCAAAAAAGCGGAGTAAACGAACTTAATTGTACACGGAAAAAACTGGAAGATCGCTAAATCAGAGATTAAAGGAACATATACGTGCATATAATAATAAGACAGATAATTCCAACTTTGCAATTCATTTAAATGAAAATAATCATAAATTCATCAAAGACTCAGGAGTTAAATTAATAATTAACGTTGAAAACAGTCTCAAATTAACAGTCTTAATGAAGCACTCCAGATTTTTGCTTAAATGACCAAATGAATATCTCCAATAGTCCAATCTTAAATTTATTCCCATCTATAACAGAAAAATCAATTACTCACCTGCCTTACTGGGATAACCCTGACCCTTAAACCGTTTAACTAAAAACATCCTGTCTATCTCTCGTTCATTGCCAGTACAATGCGAGAAGAAACCAGTACAAAATTTTATGTTTGATATAATCCATTTAAACCTTGGTGAGTACCAACATGTATTTGATTTCTTGTCTTAATTAAATTCATAATTCATAAATCTTTTATAATACTGATTTATATAATTTAATATGCATAATAATAACAACTATATTTTGAATTGCTTATTTTTGAATTTTTTGTGTGTTTTTAGAACTGAGGATGAATATATAACATTCGAAACTAGTTTTCAATAAAACAAATTTATAGAAGTGGCAAATAATTTATCAATCCCTAATTAGATTGATCCTTCTATACCAACATGCGGATGTCAACAAAATATTACGCAATTTTCCGTCTATTCATTCCCATAATGTACAAATTGGTTCATTTATTGTGTGCTCTGGACGTATAAATTGTCCAAAACGTGAATAATTTATTTTTACCATTCTGTCTATTTTTCTGTGACCAAAGTAACATATTCCTTGCTTCTTCTGGACCTTGGTAGGAGGTTGGTTCTCCGTTGTTGCCGTGGAAGTGGTAGGTTGTTCTGTCGCCTCATTGTCTGAAACATCTCCCAAGCATGCTTCATCATTTGAACTGCGGTTTTCCAAAATTTCTTTGCCAATTCTTTATGGTTGACTCTCTATTTGATCGAAGGTTTAGCAAATTCTCTTCCTAGCTGAAGAATAATATGAGGCCTTCTATCAAGATTTGATTTTTTCCATCTGGATATAATTTGGTCTATGAAACGAATGCATTTACAATTGAAATATCCAGGCAGTTACTAAAAATTACCATTGGCCATCTTGATCGAGTGTGTCGACTGCTCCTTTAGTATTGTAGTACATAGTAATATGCGATTTAGCTGTTTCATCGTTTGAAACACCATTACCATGATGTTCGCTTGAAAGTAAAATCACACAGTTCGGGTAACTTTACTCTGAAAACCAAACAGTGATGAAAATACCGAACGGCTTTTGAAGGCAAAATTCACTGAATTGTATTTTGAAGGGAGTAAGGAGAAATAATATCAAGTCAAAGGGAAGGAGAATACTGGAAATATGTAGTTATTGATACCAAGAAAATTATATGAGAACTGAGACTATAATATCATACGTAGAAGACTAATTGAATTAGTATTCTCTTGGAACCCAAAAGAGAAGTATTCTTGTCTGGGTTTTGAGTATATCTAATTCAATTTGTTTTTCAGTTATATCTGCTGAAAACTAATTAATCAATCTCACAAAGAAGAGATATTCATCGAAATAAGTTACAAGTTTGTTAATATAAGTTTAATATACGTCCACGCTAAGGAAGAACTGGGATGTAAGCACACCACACCGTGGTTTTAAGTACATTTCTTACAATATCTGAGAACGAATTATTTTTTTATCATTGCCACTCTCCTAACTCGTGTCAATCAGTCGCAGGATAAATGTCATAAGAGGCCATAAAAGTAAATTCAGCCATAATGAAGATATAACAGAACAAATAAAACATGAGGTGCGCTAAAACCCCACTCAGGCCTAGGAAGGTTAAGTGAAACATTATGTCGGTAAAAAGTCATTTTCTTGAAAATGTACTTTGATTATTGGCATTGATACAACTTTATTTACAGTTTCATTCTGTAAACATATTGTTGGATGTTTTCTTTGTACTAAAGTTATTTATGTTTACTTAAGTAAAAATTGATACCTGCTGATCGGTAATTGGTTGGTATCTTATTTATTTTAATATTTGCATAATGAAATAATTTAATTTTATTATCCAATGAATCCAATCTAACGGAAAGAAACTAAAATCATCCAGCCCAATTCTGAAACTGTACGATAATAGTTATTTTTAACTTAAATTAAAAAAAAAAATAATTAAAACTATTAACTTAGAAAAAATAAAAATAAAATATATAGTTAAAGTAAAAAGGATAAAAAATGTAGGGTCTTTTCCGTTTCGAGTACCGCAGTTACTAACCGGTAATTTATGTGATCATTAGTATAGCATATCTTGCTAAAGTTTAGGTTATTAATAATGTATGCAATGACATTTATTAACATTGTTAAACTATAAAATAAATATGCACTATAAAAAACTTTATATTTCCAAATCTTCAGGTTAAATGCCTCATCTATAAAGCTTTTTATATTGCATATTTATTTTATGGTTTAACAATTTAAATAAATATTTATTTTTGTTGGTTATTAAATACATTATTAATAACCTTAACTAGCATCATATGTTACACTAGTGACCACATAAATAACCGGTTAGTAACTGTGGTACTCGAAACGAAAAAGACCCAAAATTTGAATATGAAAAATCTTTACCACATCATATTGTCCTAATACCTTATGTCCTGATCCATCCTGTTGAAGTTTAAAATATTTACAAGCAATGGGTTTTCACTGTATATGCATCTAACAATAAATTATCTGTTAATTTGTTATAAAATATTTAATTTTTTTTTGTATTATGGTTAGGGAGTACCTACATAATCAATACTCTGGGCATAAATACATTTATTTAAGGACTATTTAGTGCTACCTTTACCAAGTGTACTACTACTGAACAGTATCTTGGTTGATCAAATTATTATTATTATTTAATTTGCTGATCTTATTGTTATAAGAAATTTATTTTGGACAATTTGTAGTTAATTTTTATTAGAATCATTGACTTCGCTCCAACCAGGAGATGAGTAATTTAATAGGTTTTACTAACATAGATTAAATTAATAATCTAGTCTGGATACTGAACTTATAACTTCGATTAAAAAAAGGTAATTGAATTGAACTAACTGATTCTCGAGTTGTGCTCATATGGCTGATTTACGAAGTATTATCCTGCGGTAGTTATAGATAAAAACAAGTAACTTCACAAAAAATTGGCGTTCTAATTCTATGTTCATGAAAATTAGTTTGGACACATATATCATTCGTTTGTAGTGGTTCTACCGAGTTCTTATTTCTGCAGGTATTTTTTAACTCAAATCTGTGGCGATAAGAAACTGGACCGATAACTCGGTAACGAGCCTCTTACTGAAGCAATAAGGAATGTTTGTCCAGCACATTTTTTAGAATTATAAACAAATTTTAATAATTAATTATTATTTTTAGCCTTCAGAAAATCAAGCCAATAAATATAAAAAAAAAGTCTATTTCAGTAATTTAAATCCGCACCACGTAGATATGACTGATGACAAATTACTGCGCCAGCCCAACACGAACAAAAGCCTAATTTTTTTTCGCATTCGTTCTGGCCATTAATCTCATTCTAATTATATGTCAATAGTAAATCATTTATTATATGATATCATACTGAATTAATTAATAATAACGCGAAACAATTGATAGTATATATATTTCAATTAATGGGCAAATTGAACACTAGTAATTTGTAGGTCACCATAAAAACTAAATTGTTATAACTACTTCAAGAATTAAATATCGTCAAAAACGTTGGATACAATCAATTACAAGTTCAGATATAGTCGGAACATACAGTTGATGAAGTAGGTTAGGCCAGGTTGAAAAGTCATTGCCGCGAACGGTAGGTCAAACCTCAATAGTGTAGCTAGAATTACTGTAGCCCTGGGCGAAATTTTTGAACATAGAACAATTTTCACATTTCTCGAATCTTATAAATGTATTACATTTCAAGTAAATGCAATACAATAAACCCTTGATGTAAAATATATAATAAACTAAAATTTACAAGGTATAAATATTAAAAGTTTTTTAATGTCAAATATAACTTGTAAACCAATTCAATCGTATCGACATAATAAAACATGAATCGCTATAAAATGATATTTTTACATTTTTTTTTCCTAATTGACTCAAAATTACATATCTCGCTTAATTTACATTAACACATTGTAAATCAACCAATTAAATAAATTAATAAGTAAATCTCTTCGCTTTATCAACTTAATAAAAAAAATAAAGTACATTTATATGTAATATAATTGCAAATCGTGTTGTGGTTTTCCAGGATGTCCAATAGCCGCCCGAAGGTTTGGTCCATGGACGGCTTCGGAGAAAGAAATATGGGTCCCAGTGCACCTGCTGACCTCAAACAGCCTTAATCCGTGGATCTAGACAGATTTTTCACTGTCCCTGAACCCGAACTAGTCGGTGGGAAGGACACTGCCGAATTGGTCCCAATGGGATTGGTCATGGAGTTATGGGTAGCCAGCCGTATGGAACCATGGTTTGCAGCAACGTGAGGTTGGATGACCCACTCCTGGCTCTCTGTGCAAGCGAAAAAAGTCTGTAAGAAGACCACATCGCTAAAGATCTTGATGATCTATAGTGCCAACAGAGTATATATATATATATATATATATATATATATATATATATATATATATATATATATATATATCAATGTATAAATACAAAATAAAAAGATCAATTCCTTTTATTATCATCTGAGTTGTAGGCATGTAAATAAATAATGTTAATTTGATGAGAATTCGTGTAGCCATTCTAAATAAAAATTTTTAGTTAAGCTTTAGGAATGTAGGTAGATCGTTTCCGACTGTCCTGTCGCAGTATCTGTCTTCGGATATATTACACATCTCATCTTATCTTATCGTCTCCGTATATACTAGTACTTGCCTAAGGATAATGTTTTAATAAAGCTGTGTGGACCATGTACTAATCCAATAACAGCTAAGTAATCTGATTTTGAAAAAGATTTGAGTTATCATATGCAATGGAATGAACTTTGCTCACCATTCCGCCATAGATGTTTTTTTTTGTTTAAGCCTATGTATTTCTGACAACGCCAAGAGATTTTCTCAAGAGATTCATCGAAAATCGTTCAATAGTTAAGTAGAAGTAGATTTAAATGAAATAGACACCTGCAACGAATTATAGAGCCCTAAAAATTCTTTAATCAGATAAGGAATAGAAACTTGATTTCGACTAATTACGATACTTCTACCTTTGATAATTGACGTAAAATTGTTTAGTCAAGACAGAGAGAGAGGTGATATGAAATAAGAACATAGAAAAAAAACTGTCATTATAACTATACATACCACCATTATGTTGGCATGTCTCGGAGTTTGTAAAATATTCCATCGGTACCGATTGCAGGTTTAAGACAATCGAAAGCAGGGGAGTTGATCAATATGGGTACAGGAGGGCTACTACCCCACCTAAGTTTTTGCAGTTTGTGGAGTAAAAACATAAATGATAAACAGTTTATGCGCATTGGCGTATCAATTGTAATAAAATTAGGATTTGTCTAGTGTTTCGAATTAGGGCAGTTAATTAACGTTGTACACTAAGGCATTGGCTTCATGCAGGAAGGATCGATTTTACAGGCATATACTAGGATTAATTGAGACTATGTAATAGAAACAGAAAAAAAATCATTTTGTATCCCTTTGATTTCTTCGGAATCTATTATTGTATCATACTGCAAGGGCCTATCGTGCCAACGCCCAATGAAGAAAGAAATGTTTGTCAAAGCTTGTACTGTAATTAGGAACACGCAGAGGTGACCCAAATAGAACAGTTAAATGCTCGTAACCCCGATATACATAATACTCAACTACTTACTTATTTCACCTCTTGAACACGACCAGTTATATTCTAAATAACAGATTTTATCTATATGTTGAATTACATCATCAGCGGTATTGCTTCCTTCAAAAGATACATTCCTTCTTAATGTAATTATAATTAGTATTTAAGAAAGAAACATATTAGAAATGTTGGTTGAAACTGAAAAATGATTCGGGAAATCGTTAACTTTTCTACGGTTTCGAAGGATATAGTTAATATCTCAGAAAAAATCAAATTTTGAATAAAAATTTAATTGAAAATTGTCACCACTTACTTCTTTGAATGGACCATACTAAGAAGAATGTTATGATTGATTGGAGTCTGAAGATAATATGAGATAAAAGGCGGCTAGTTTATCATTGTAGATGTTTGTTTCTCAGAATAGGTGACTTCAGGAGCTCTAATGTAGATCATTGGCGGAGTCAAGAGGTGGACTATCGGGGCTGCAGGTCAGGCCGGCAAATGTTCGGGGTCGAGAAATTTTCAATAAAATGAAGTTCCATTCCAAAAAAAATATATATGGAAGGTACAGGTGTTACTTAGCTCTCCTCATCATAAGTTTATAAGAAATTTAGTTCCCATAATTTCTCTTGCGTTTAGGGTAATTTTTCTCTAAATAATTTTCTCAATATAGGAGCGGCAGATTGCTACTAGGCCCTAAGCGGCAATTTTGTAAATCCTCCTCTGGGTATAACTAAATGCTTGGCTAGAATATTTGACGAAGAGGTATGTAGTTCATAACAGAAACTATCTACCTTAAAACATGAATTCAGCGACAAAAAAAAAAAAAAAAAAAAAAAAGATGACAGGCTGTAGATTTACTCATATGTATAGCATGACGCAGGGTGTCCAACTTAATCTCCCGGTGTTGAATATTGAGCATTGGAGGCTACTATAGGAGAACAAGATTTAGTAATGGATTCTTGCACCACCTATGATGATGCTAATTTTAATTTCAATCATACTTTTTGGGACATATATGAAATTTATATATACGAAAATTGATGGTCCCACAATTTTATATTTCAATTCCTTGCCAGTGTAATACATCTTAGAACTTCTCATTAATGGAGATAAAGATAACTTTGTTAAAAATTAATATAAAAGTCCAAATTTCTTTGACACTAGCAACTAATACAGCACCACAACAATCAAGATAATTATTTAAGTTCTGTATTTTTTTATTAAAAAAGAAATAAAAAACATTTATCATATTTTTAGTAAACACAAACACTTTCACCCACATTTAAAGCATTAATAAATAAACAGAGTAATGTCTTATGGACTTAAATAAGTTCAACAGAGGTAAAAGTAAGAGTAGTTTGGAAGTCCATTCATTGATACCTATTACACGCTATATTTGTTTAATCTGTGGCCTGAGTGAGAGTGATTAGCGTTCTATCTAGTGTACTACATATGAAACGATATGGCACACTCAGGTGTCGGCGTGAGTGAAATAGCGTTTAGCGGGACGTGCAACGGAAGGGCTGGGATGTTTAGCAGTCCTCAGTAAACAAATATGGTTTCTACTGGACGTTCATAATTCAAGCCATTTTTTTATCAATTTGTTTTGTATGATATCGACGTTTCATGTGTTTCACGTAAACTTTGCTAAATGGTTCCAACTCCTTTTTCAAAAAACGCCGTCAATATCAACTTTTGATTGCATTTAAAAAAAAAAATTGGGCCACGTTTGAAGGTTTTTTTTTGGTTTCTTTCGTCGGATTAGATAAAATATTTTTCCATTTACATCCTGGCAGCCCAAAAAAACCTGTGATTTTTTTTTGCCACTGACGTCAGAAATTTGGAATTCCCTAAGCCTCTGGCATTGTATGGGATGATCTGCGTTCATAGATAATTCATTTGTGCAAAGCGACATTTTGGGGTGGGCTTTATTCCAATTCTGTGAAGGTGGACTTGAAGATAATCGTGCTCTGTGAGGGTTCTGATATTGGCTACAAAGTCTCTCCCCGACAGGCTCATGGCCAGTACTTTTTCAAGGAGTCCTTCCGACCTTTTTCCTCCCGCCTTGATTTTTTCTCGTAGTTTTAAACCCTCCCGAATTTTCATGTCCATTTCGGTCTTAACCTGGGAAAATGATGTGGACTCCGATATACGAGAAACCGTACATGCTTCTTTTGCCAGTCGATCTGCTTCCACATTTCTTGCAATTCCACATTGGCTTGATATCCACCTTAATACGATAAAGTATCTCTTGTCAACGAGATTATTAATTGCGTTTTGGACACCAGTATGTTCTTCCAAACCGCTCTTTCAGGGCAGCAGAATGCCGAAATAGCCGTTTGCGAGTACACTGTCTACAAAGAATACAATGTTGTTTTTTTTTTGTGTTGAAGATTGAAACGCATTCCGCTGCCCGAAAGATTGCCTTTACTTCTGAATTAAATTTGTTTTGCTTCCTGACAGAGCTGCTTTCTCTACAAATAACTGTGGTGACCAATATATAGATCCAGCCACTCCTAGGGCTCTGTCTGCAGACCCATCGAAATAGATTTGTAACTACTGGGACCTTTAGATAGGTTTCCTATATCATGGGGTGTGATGTGTTCTCGCCTCTTATTGGTGCCTCCTAAGTAGGCCATTTTTTGTTTTTATTATCTAATCCTTAAGCTGTTTTTTTTTTTTATAATTTACAATTTATAATTTTTTTTCTTTAAAATTAACGAAATATTAGCGCGGGTATCTCGGAAACTGTACGAG
This sequence comes from Rhaphigaster nebulosa, assembly GCA_948150685.1. Taxonomy (NCBI): domain Eukaryota; kingdom Metazoa; phylum Arthropoda; class Insecta; order Hemiptera; family Pentatomidae; genus Rhaphigaster; species Rhaphigaster nebulosa. The sequence goes on from OX411306.1 coordinate 41,022,750, forward strand.
AAAGAGAAAAAATGAATTAATTCAATCATGGGGCACGTTTTGTCAGCTTTAATTTTGTATAGCATATTCTTATCTCTAGAATGTATAATTTCCGAGGTATAAGCGAATAACAAAAAAAGAAGGGAATATTCTACGTCTCTTTTTTGTACGTAAATTTGCCGTAAGCGATACGGCCTTATATTTTTGTAGGTCACTGCATTAATTAATAACAAAATAGTTTCTAAATCAGGTGTGCTTCGTATCTTACAAGTGTCAATTAGTAAACTGGCTATCATAAAATTGACATGTTTAGACCGCAGGTTTAGAAAAACTGCCCATGGAAATTGTAGGCCAGTATGATTATTTGATTGGACTAATTCTTATTAAACAATTACGCGAAAATCAGGTAGTTGTTGATAAATGTTCATATCCTCTTTAGTTTGGCATAGTGAAAAGCAAACTATTGTTCATACCATTTTATTACACCATTAAATTGACAAGTTTTCCGATTTCTATATAACAAACAGCCCCATTTCGAGAATTTCCCTAGATAAAAAAGTTGTAGTTTATGTTAAAATGAAGCAATTCAAACATTTTTAGGCGAGTGTTGAGATTTTGAAAATAGACTCCTGTACCGTGTACTAATAGTTTTTTATTTGAAATTTGTTATAAAGAGTTATAATTGGCTATTTTGTCATTGGAATATTTTGTCATAGAACGTAGAGAGCTTGAAAATGGACAAAATATAGTCCGAAACTTCGTTTGAATGAAAGAAGTATATAAGGGTCAATATTTTCCCGACTATACAATAATTATATATACTCTAATGACAAAATTGAAGTTAGAATTTGAATTCATTTTGTAAAAATCGTTTCTAATGTTTTTATTAAAACGTATCATCCATTAATTCAACAGTTGGGGGTTTTGTCCATTCTCAGGAATATTGGAATATTTTAAAAGATTCTTATAACTTAGTAACAAATATTTATAACAAATGTACATTTTGGATTTGTTTACCTTATTATTCAACATTTGAATCGTTTATTTCAGAAACCCGTTAGCAGACATTTTTACAGCATTTACTTTTATTACGGAGTCAGTATCTTGTATTGTTATGGCATCTTTTATGCAGAAACCCTTCATCAACCCTTTCGCTTTAGACGTTATAAATTTCAGTGAATATTGCGTTTAGTGCAGAAACCCGGCAAGTGACATTACATAGAATGGTTTTTCTTTGTTTCCAGAATACTTGAAAAAATGCACTTAGTGCCTATCTGAAATAAACGATTCTTTTATCACTTTAATTTAATGAAACCTACATAGTAAACAATATTCACTCTTGATTTTCAAAAGGTGTTATCCATAAAAATTACTTTGTTACGTATTAACATATTGATAGCTTCAATTTCTTTCCAAGATTTACAACATTAAAGATTATTATAACTTTTAACATTAACAAATTGTGTTATAGAACATATCCTAATCCATTTTTGAATAGGTTATATTTAAAGCTTATTGATGTATGAAATTATCAGTGGTTTGTTCCCTGAAGTCGTTTTGAAGTAACTAGGAACAAACTGTGTTATGATGTGAACAACTAGGTATTAATGCCGTAAGAGTCCTGGAAGTCCCTAACAAAGTTGAGGTACTTAGAAAATTTAGCTCCATACAGAAGAATGAAATACTCCAAGCTTACTTCGCCACTCAGGCTTCATGAATTCTTACTGCGTTTTGGATAAAGGCTATCATGTACTTGAACTTGTTAGAACAAATTGATTTGCTTCAGAGTCCTCGTATATTGGAAGGAACTTGCCTTTGGCATTAATTCATTTAGCTACTGACGTAGTGGACTATCGACTTTCATTCATGAAGTTTTTTGTATAATCATGATGCCAAATGAGGTTATTTTCATAAATGAGTATAAAAAGATTTTTTTTTTAGAAATAAAAACTGAATTGCCAAAATCAATTTAGATAAAACAGTAGATGTTTGGGGGTCAGCCTAGTACAAATCTTCAACTTTGAATTATTTCATTTGTATAGAAATGAAATAAATCGAAGTATCTGGCAAATTTTAAACAGGTTTTTTGTACTTTTAAAATCAAATTTTAAAATTTGGAATTATCCCTTTTTGTTAACAGACGCATCATTTACACGTAATGTCCAAAATCAAAGTGATCCAATATTATATCTAACTATTTAAAGAAAATAATGAAATTTTCTAAGGCGAACAACTTCGATCGAAATCAATGAATGGACAATATGCTCAACATAAGGTAGATATTCCGTTTAATTGTCAAATTTTGAACGTTTTGATCTAGTTTTAATAAAATGAAATGAAACAAATATAGCACTAAAAAAAATTGTTTTATTGTTCACTTGTGACACATTTAAAAACATAAATAAATTCCGAAGGAGGTTCTTGAAAATTATCCAGGTCATTCAAATGAGAAAAATCATAAGCAGTTCAGGAACGACAGAAAAATATTGAACATGATCAAGATAAATTCATGTAGTTTGGATAATAGGCAACTTATTTGTTATTTAAATTGGTTTATAAAGATATTCATTCGCAAATTTTCTTGTCAAAGTTAATAAGTAATGGTTGGTGAAAAAACAAAAGCAGACCTACTGATATTTTTGATTAGACCAGTTGTTCTCAACCTGGGGGACGCACCCCTCTAGGGGGGCGTGATAAAACTAAAGAGGGGGCGAGTATATCGAGATAAAATATATAGACACAAAAAAAAATTATTTATTTGGCAGAAAACATTCTGACATAATAAAAAATAAAATACACTTTACACTGATATAATGCACTTATAAACAGGTATTGCACAATGTATTTAATAATTAGCTTATCAAAATTAAATTAAAAACATGATTACTTATTAGTGACTCACGTTCTAAAATATTCGAGACAAGTCCATGCATTAATATTTTGAATATTGAATTGATATATGTTATATTTGAAAATTACAATCCGTATATGCATTATGTGATTATGTAAACTAAATTAAATAGAAACTAATATTATGATTACAGCACGATTTCAGAGAAATTATTGTATGAGGGAGCGCGATGAAAATTGTGTTTGAAAGTTGGGTCGCAAGTACTTAAAGCGTGAGAAACACTGGATTAGACCATCCATTGATGTGTTGTAAGATGTAAGTCGGAATGTAGAGTTTTTTGTTTACGTACAAAGGAGCTTCTGATATCAGTTCAAAATTTTCGATTGAAAAGATTGCAGTTTATTTGAGTCCTTTTTATTGAACCGTAAATTAGTGAGGCGTAAGTCCTTATGGGCTTAAGTAAGAATTCTGCGATGCCTTTAAAAACTTCGAGTTATATTGGAAACCTTAGCTTTAACTAAAACAGACCAATTGCATCATTGAGAAACCAACAGTTTTAACGAATAGGAATATTATGCGTTAAATGAAATAATTATCCTCAGAGAACCACAGAACAACAGCTATCACAGAAATTTCTACAACATTGGCTAACATGTGCTGAGGTCAGGATAATGAAAAACGTAGCATGACGTGAAATTAAACGAGTTGAAATCTGCTCAAGAAGTCCTAAAACACCCGAATTAGCGAAATATAAAAACAAAAAAAAATCACGGAAAGGGATATTATTGCAAGCTAAACTCTGCTCCTAAAAGGTTCGAAACCTTGATAATTCGCTTCCAATAACGAAAAATATAGTGAGCTCAATCATGCTAGAAATCCCATAATATCCAAATTTTTATACGATTTTTAAAATATTTCTTGAAACGGGCTCATAGAAGTAAATATTCAGCTCTAGAAATCTTTATCCGATTTTCATCAATTTTCTTGAAAAGATAAAAATTATAAACAGAAGAATTCTGCTCCAAAAAGGGAACATTTTCATCGAATTTAAAAAAAAAATCTTTAAACTGGTGAAATTATAATGAATGGATTCTACTCGGCCGATATTCAAAAGTTATTTTGAATAAGGCGAAATCATGTAAATTACCTATATTTCAGATATATCAGCTTTATTTTCCTAGAAATGGCCTCCACCTCAAGAAATCTCTGTGTACGCCCTTGGAGGTGTCAGTACCCTACACCACTCACTGACTTCGCAAGCACAGAACATGAAAAGTAAGTGCTTAACACTTTAGATATCCCACTAGGTTGATACTACCACAGGTAGTCACATTCACTAGTTTCACAAAAAATCAAACATTTATCTAAAATAAAAACCTCTGCTTATGATTTAATAACCGCCGAGACGCTCCAAAAGTTGCCCAGGAAAGCCTTAGGTTCCTTACGATAATATACAACTGTATACTGAGGAAAGCTAAATTTTCTATACAATGGAAATATTCACACACCAAAATGATACACAAAGGTGACAATGACATATTCAATCCCTCTTCTTATTCCTCATCCCTCTTCTTACAGACGTATCCAGTCTCCTTGCCATATGCTATAAGCTTTTAGTAAAATTAATATACAAAAAACTGATTGACATATGGACTGACCAAAAAATAATACCTGACCATCAACTTGTTTTTCGCTCGTTACATTTAACAACACATCAATGACACAGAATTACTGATTATATCGCTGAAATATTAGAGCAAATACAATACGCAACTGGCGTATTTCTGGATGTCGTCCAGGAATTTTATAAAGTCTGGCACTAGGGGTTTCTCTTCATACTCAAGCCCATACTACCTCACACCTACTTCTTCAGGTTTTCCTCTTCTACAGATTTATCTCTATTTGACAAGCCTCAGAAGTTTCCTCTATACTGCCAGTCTTGGCAGGAGTACCAAAGGATCAATACTGGCTCCTTTACTGTACATTATACATACAAATGACATTGCTACCAATTCTGAGACACTGCTACCTGCGCTGACTGACAATTTTTACATTAAACACGACCCCAGACTGGCCTCCCTGACTTTACAAAATCACCTATTATATTTACAAAGTGGTAATTGCTTTGGAAATTGCGGTTAAATCATGACAAATCACAACATACAACTTTCACACTTCGACGAGATACGTCTTCACCAGCTTATATCGGCTACCACCAAATTACTCATACGGACACAGTGTGTTACCTTGGACTACATTCGACGGAAGGATGACCTGGAGCCCACATCTGTAATTGAAAACTAATACTCAACAAATGACTGAAATTACTCTTTTTTTCCAAATCGTCAAAGCTAACAATTAGACAGAAACTAAATGAATACACATACTTACTTAAGCCCATAAGGACTTACGCCTCACTGATTTACGGTTCAATAAAAAGGACTCAAATAAACTGCAATCTTTTCAATCGAAAATTTTGAACTGATATCAGAAGCTCCTTTGTAAGTAAACAAAAAACTCTACATTCCGACTTAAAACAATCAACTAGTGATCAACACGTACGCACTCTTTATTCCCGTTTCCATAACATTCTTCACGGGCATCACAACAGAACGATAAATACGGCTACGGCTTACATGCCCATTAAGAGAAGGCTAAAAAAGAGCTGGATGAGAGATCTCCTTTCCTAAATTAAAGAATTATTTCAAGACTAGGAAGAGGTACTGCTGGGTACTATCCTTCCTCATGCCTATCATGCCACGTATATCTATTGTATCCATAACATTTGCTTATTGTCACTCTTCTGTCAGACATGTTCAAATAAATAGTTGAAATAAAATAATTAGTTGCTTTTGGTTTGGAATCCAATAAATAAAAAGATTTGTTAAAATATACTATATAGAGTGTCCAAATATAAATCGACCCAAATGCTTGTAACCGCCAAATGGATGGTCTAATCCAGTGTTTCTCACGCTTTAAGTACTTGCGACCCAACTTTCAAACACAATTTTCATCGCGCTCCCTCATACAATAATTTCTCTGAAATCGTGCTGTAATCATAATATTAGTTTCTATTTAATTTAGTTTACATAATCACATAATGCATATACGGATTGTAATTTTCAAATATAACATATATCAATTCAATATTCAAAATATTAATGCATGGACTTGTCTCGAATATTTTAGAACGTGAGTCACTAATAAGTAATCATGTTTTTAATTTAATTTTGATAAGCTAATTATTAAATACATTGTGCAATACCTGTTTATAAGTGCATTATATCAGTGTAAAGTGTATTTTATTTTTTATTATGTCAGAATGTTTTCTGCCAAATAAATAATTTTTTTTTGTGTCTATATATTTTATCTCGATATACTCGCCCCCTCTTTAGTTTTATCACGCCCCCCTAGAGGGGTGCGTCCCCCAGGTTGAGAACAACTGGTCTAATCAAAAATATCAGTAGGTCTGCTTTTGTTTTTTCACCAACCATTACTTATTAACTTTGACAAGAAAATTTGCGAATGAATATCTTTATAAACCAATTTAAATAACAAATAAGTTGCCTATTATCCAAACTACATGAATTTATCTTGATCATGTTCAATATTTTTCTGTCGTTCCTGAACTGCTTATGATTTTTCTCATTTGAATGACCTGGATAATTTTCAAGAACCTCCTTCGGAATTTATTTATGTTTTTAAATGTGTCACAAGTGAACAATAAAACAATTTTTTTTAGTGCTATATTTGTTTCATTTCATTTTATTAAAACTAGATCAAAACGTTCAAAATTTGACAATTAAACGGAATATCTACCTTATGTTGAGCATATTGTCCATTCATTGATTTCGATCGAAGTTGTTCGCCTTAGAAAATTTCATTATTTTCTTTAAATAGTTAGATATAATATTGGATCACTTTGATTTTGGACATTACATGTAAATGATGCGTCTGTTAACAAAAAGGGATAATTCCAAATTTTAAAATTTGATTTTAAAAGTACAAAAAACCTGTTTAAAATTTGCCAGATACTTCGATTTATTTCATTTCTATACAAATGAAATAATTCAAAGTTGAAGATTTGTACTAGGCTGACCCCCAAACATCTACTGTTTTATCTAAATTGATTTTGGCAATTCAGTTTTTATTTCTAAAAAAAAAATCTTTTTATACTCATTTATGAAAATAACCTCATTTGGCATCATGATTATACAAAAAACTTCATGAATGAAAGTCGATAGTCCACTACGTCAGTAGCTAAATGAATTAATGCCAAAGGCAAGTTCCTTCCAATATACGAGGACTCTGAAGCAAATCAATTTGTTCTAACAAGTTCAAGTACATGATAGCCTTTATCCAAAACGCAGTAAGAATTCATGAAGCCTGAGTGGCGAAGTAAGCTTGGAGTATTTCATTCTTCTGTATGGAGCTAAATTTTCTAAGTACCTCAACTTTGTTAGGGACTTCCAGGACTCTTACGGCATTAATACCTAGTTGTTCACATCATAACACAGTTTGTTCCTAGTTACTTCAAAACGACTTCAGGGAACAAACCACTGATAATTTCATACATCAATAAGCTTTAAATATAACCTATTCAAAAATGGATTAGGATATGTTCTATAACACAATTTGTTAATGTTAAAAGTTATAATAATCTTTAATGTTGTAAATCTTGGAAAGAAATTGAAGCTATCAATATGTTAATACGTAACAAAGTAATTTTTATGGATAACACCTTTTGAAAATCAAGAGTGAATATTGTTTACTATGTAGGTTTCATTAAATTAAAGTGATAAAAGAATCGTTTATTTCAGATAGGCACTAAGTGCATTTTTTCAAGTATTCTGGAAACAAAGAAAAACCATTCTATGTAATGTCACTTGCCGGGTTTCTGCACTAAACGCAATATTCACTGAAATTTATAACGTCTAAAGCGAAAGGGTTGATGAAGGGTTTCTGCATAAAAGATGCCATAACAATACAAGATACTGACTCCGTAATAAAAGTAAATGCTGTAAAAATGTCTGCTAACGGGTTTCTGAAATAAACGATTCAAATGTTGAATAATAAGGTAAACAAATCCAAAATGTACATTTGTTATAAATATTTGTTACTAAGTTATAAGAATCTTTTAAAATATTCCAATATTCCTGAGAATGGACAAAACCCCCAACTGTTGAATTAATGGATGATACGTTTTAATAAAAACATTAGAAACGATTTTTACAAAATGAATTCAAATTCTAACTTCAATTTTGTCATTAGAGTATATATAATTATTGTATAGTCGGGAAAATATTGACCCTTATATACTTCTTTCATTCAAACGAAGTTTCGGACTATATTTTGTCCATTTTCAAGCTCTCTACGTTCTATGACAAAATATTCCAATGACAAAATAGCCAATTATAACTCTTTATAACAAATTTCAAATAAAAAACTATTAGTACACGGTACAGGAGCCTATTTTCAAAATCTCAACACTCGCCTAAAAATGTTTGAATTGCTTCATTTTAACATAAACTACAACTTTTTTATCTAGGGAAATTCTCGAAATGGGGCTGTTTGTTATATAGAAATCGGAAAACTTGTCAATTTAATGGTGTAATAAAATGGTATGAACAATAGTTTGCTTTTCACTATGCCAAACTAAAGAGGATATGAACATTTATCAACAACTACCTGATTTTCGCGTAATTGTTTAATAAGAATTAGTCCAATCAAATAGTCATACTGGCCTACAATTTCCATGGGCAGTTTTTCTAAACCTGCGGTCTAAACATATCAATTTTATGATAGCCAGTTTACTAATTGACACTTGTAAGATACGAAGCACACCTGATTTAGAAACTATTTTGTTATTAATTAATGCAGTGACCTACAAAAATATAAGGCCGTATCGCTTACGGCAAATTTACGTACAAAAAAGAGACGTAGAATATTCCCTTCTTTTTTTGTTATTCGCTTATACCTCGGAAATTATACATTCTAGAGATAAGAATATGCTATACAAAATTAAAGCTGACAAAACGTGCCCCATGATTGAATTAATTCATTTTTTCTCTTTCTCGTACAGTCTCCGAGATACCCGCGCTAATATTTCGTTAATTTTAAAGAAAAAAAATTATAAATTGTAAATTATAAAAAAAAAACAGCTTAAGGATTATATTAAAACAAAAAATGGCCTACTTAGGAGGCACCAATAAGAGGCGAGAACACATCACACCCCATGATATAGGAAACCTATCTAAAGGTCCCAGTAGTTACAAATCTATTTCGATGGGTCTGCAGACAGAGCCCTAGGAGTGGCTGGATCTATATATTGGTCACCACAGTTATTTGTAGAGAAAGCAGCTCTGTCAGGAAGCAAAACAAATTTAATTCAGAAGTAAAGGCAATCTTTCGGGCAGCGGAATGCGTTTCAATCTTCAACACAAAAAAAACAACAACATTGTATTCTTTGTAGACAGTGTACTCGCAAACGGCTATTTCGGCATTCTGCTGCCCTGAAAGAGCGGTTTGGAAGAACATACTGGTGTCCAAAACGCAATTAATAATCTCGTTGACAAGGGATACTTTATCGTATTAAAGTGGATATCAAGCCAATGTGGAATTGCAAGAAATGTGGAAGCAGATCGACTGGCAAAAGAAGCATGTACGGTTTCTCGTATATCGGAGTCCACATCATTTTCCCAGGTTAAGACCGAAATGGACATGAAAATTCGGGAGGGTTTAAAACTACGAGAAAAAAGCAAGGCGAGAGAAAAAAGGTCGGAAGGACTCCTTGAAAAAGTACTGGCCATGAGCCTGTCGGGGAGAGACTTTGTAGCCAATATCAGAACCCTCACAGAGCACGATTATCTTCAAGTCCACCTTCACAGAATTGGAATAAAGCCCACCCCAAAATGTCGCTTTGCACAAATGAATTATCTATGAACGCAGATCATCCCATACAATGCCAGAGGCTTAGGGAATTCCAAATTTCTGACGTCAGTGGCAAAAAAAAATCACAGGTTTTTTTGGGCTGCCAGGATGTAAATGGAAAAATATTTTATCTAATCCGACGAAAGAAACCAAAAAAAAACCTTCAAACGTGGCCCAATTTTTTTTTTTAAATGCAATCAAAAGTTGATATTGACGGCGTTTTTTGAAAAAGGAGTTGGAACCATTTAGCAAAGTTTACGTGAAACACATGAAACGTCGATATCATACAAAACAAATTGATAAAAAAATGGCTTGAATTATGAACGTCCAGTAGAAACCATATTTGTTTACTGAGGACTGCTAAACATCCCAGCCCTTCCGTTGCACGTCCCGCTAAACGCTATTTCACTCACGCCGACACCTGAGTGTGCCATATCGTTTCATATGTAGTACACTAGATAGAACGCTAATCACTCTCACTCAGGCCACAGATTAAACAAATATAGCGTGTAATAGGTATCAATGAATGGACTTCCAAACTACTCTTACTTTTACCTCTGTTGAACTTATTAAAGTCCATAAGACATTACTCTGTTTATTTATTAATGCTTTAAATGTGGGTGAAAGTGTTTGTGTTTACTAAAAATATGATAAATGTTTTTTATTTCTTTTTTAATAAAAAAATACAGAACTTAAATAATTATCTTGATTGTTGTGGTGCTGTATTAGTTGCTAGTGTCAAAGAAATTTGGACTTTTATATTAATTTTTAACAAAGTTATCTTTATCTCCATTAATGAGAAGTTCTAAGATGTATTACACTGGCAAGGAATTGAAATATAAAATTGTGGGACCATCAATTTTCGTATATATAAATTTCATATATGTCCCAAAAAGTATGATTGAAATTAAAATTAGCATCATCATAGGTGGTGCAAGAATCCATTACTAAATCTTGTTCTCCTATAGTAGCCTCCAATGCTCAATATTCAACACCGGGAGATTAAGTTGGACACCCTGCGTCATGCTATACATATGAGTAAATCTACAGCCTGTCATCTTTTTTTTTTTTTTTTTTTTTTTGTCGCTGAATTCATGTTTTAAGGTAGATAGTTTCTGTTATGAACTACATACCTCTTCGTCAAATATTCTAGCCAAGCATTTAGTTATACCCAGAGGAGGATTTACAAAATTGCCGCTTAGGGCCTAGTAGCAATCTGCCGCTCCTATATTGAGAAAATTATTTAGAGAAAAATTACCCTAAACGCAAGAGAAATTATGGGAACTAAATTTCTTATAAACTTATGATGAGGAGAGCTAAGTAACACCTGTACCTTCCATATATATTTTTTTTGGAATGGAACTTCATTTTATTGAAAATTTCTCGACCCCGAACATTTGCCGGCCTGACCTGCAGCCCCGATAGTCCACCTCTTGACTCCGCCAATGATCTACATTAGAGCTCCTGAAGTCACCTATTCTGAGAAACAAACATCTACAATGATAAACTAGCCGCCTTTTATCTCATATTATCTTCAGACTCCAATCAATCATAACATTCTTCTTAGTATGGTCCGTTCAAAGAAGTAAGTGGTGACAATTTTCAATTAAATTTTTATTCAAAATTTGATTTTTTCTGAGATATTAACTATATCCTTCGAAACCGTAGAAAAGTTAACGATTTCCCGAATCATTTTTCAGTTTCAACCAACATTTCTAATATGTTTCTTTCTTAAATACTAATTATAATTACATTAAGAAGGAATGTATCTTTTGAAGGAAGCAATACCGCTGATGATGTAATTCAACATATAGATAAAATCTGTTATTTAGAATATAACAGGTCGTGTTCAAGAGGTGAAATAAGTAAGTAGTTGAGTATTATGTATATCGGGGTTACGAGCATTTAACTGTTCTATTTGGGTCACCTCTGCGTGTTCCTAATTACAGTACAAGCTTTGACAAACATTTCTTTCTTCATTGGCCGTTGGCACGATAGGCCCTTGCAGTATGATACAATAATAGATTCCGAAGAAATCAAAGGGATACAATATGATTTTTTTTCTGTTTCTATTACATAGTCTCAATTAATCCTAGTATATGCCTGTAAAATCGATCCTTCCTGCATGAAGCCAATGCCTTAGTGTACAACGTTAATTAACTGCCCTAATTCCAAACACTAGACAAATCCTAATTTTATTACAATTGATACGCCAATGCGCATAAACTGTTTATCATTTATGTTTTTACTCCACAAACTGCAAAAACTTAGATGGGGTAGTAGCCCTCCTGTACCCATATTGATCAACTCCCCTGCTTTCGATTGTCTTAAACCTGCAATCGGTACCGATGGAATATTTTACAAACTCCGAGACATGCCAACATAATGGTGGTATGTATAGTTATAATGACAGTTTTTTTTCTATGTTCTTATTTCATATCACCTCTCTCTCTGTCTTGACTAAACAATTTTACGTCAATTATCAAAGGTAGAAGTATCGTAATTAGTCGAAATCAAGTTTCTATTCCTTATCTGATTAAAGAATTTTTAGGGCTCTATAATTCGTTGCAGGTGTCTATTTCATTTAAATCTACTTCTACTTAACTATTGAACGATTTTCGATGAATCTCTTGAGAAAATCTCTTGGCGTTGTCAGAAATACATAGGCTTCAAAAAAAAAAAACATCTATGGCGGAATGGTGAGCAAAGTTCATTCCATTGCATATGATAACTCAAATCTTTTTCAAAATCTGATTACTTAGCTGTTATTGGATTAGTACATGGTCCACACAGCTTTATTAAAACATTATCCTTAGGCAAGTACTAGTATATACGGAGACGATAAGATAAGATGAGATGTGTAATATATCCGAAGACAGATACTGCGACAGGACAGTCGGAAAAGATCTACCTACATTCCTAAAGCTTAACTAAAAATTTTCAATTCCTAATTTTAATATTTTGTCTTCATCTCATGCATTTTTTTTCTATAACATTTTTAATATTTTGATTTATTTAGAATGGCTACACGAATTCTCATCAAATTAACATTATTTATTTACATGCCTACAACTCAGATGATAATAAAAGGAATTGATCTTTTTATTTTGTATTTATACATTGATATATATATATATATATACTCTGTTGGCACTATAGATCATCAAGATCTTTAGCGATGTGGTCTTCTTACAGACTTTTTTCGCTTGCACAGAGAGCCAGGAGTGGGTCATCCAACCTGACGTTGCTGCAAACCATGGTTCCATACGGCTGGCTACCCATAACTCCATGACCAATCCCATTGGGACCAATTCGGCAGTGTCCTTCCCACCGACTAGCTCGGGTTCAGGGACAGTGAAAAATCTGTATAGATCCACGGATTAAGGCTGTTTGAGGTCAGCAGGTGCACTGGGACCCATATTTCTTTCTCCGAAGCCGTCCATGGACCAAACCTTCGGGCGGCTATTGGACATCCTGGAAAACCACAACACGATTTGCAATTATATTACATATAAATGTACTTTATTTTTTTTATTAAGTTGATAAAGCGAAGAGATTTACTTATTAATTTATTTAATTGGTTGATTTACAATGTGTTAATGTAAATTAAGCGAGATATGTAATTTTGAGTCAATTAGGAAAGAAAATGTAAAAATATCATTTTATAGCGATTCATGTTTTATTATGTCGATACGATTGAATTGGTTTACAAGTTATATTTGACATTAAAAAACTTTTAATATTTATACCTTGTAAATTTTAGTTTATTATATATTTTACATCAAGGGTTTATTGTATTGCATTTACTTGAAATGTAATACATTTATAAGATTCGAGAAATGTGAAAATTGTTCTATGTTCAAAAATTTCGCCCAGGGCTACAGTAATTCTAGCTACACTATTGAGGTTTGACCTACCGGTCGCGGCAATGACTTTTCAACCTGGCCTAACCTACTTCATCAACTGTATGTTCCGACTATATCTGAACTTGTAATTGATTGTATCCAAAGTTTTTGAGGATATTTAATTCTTGAAGTAGTTATAACAATTTAGTTTTTATGGTGACCTACAAATTACTAGTGTTCTAACTCTCTGTTTTCCCAGTTTCTTTTTTTGCGTCGATGGATATACTTTTCTTCTCTTCGGCGCTGGCGATAAATATCAACTGATGCTCGGGTACGTTTCTTCTGAAGCATGAGTGTTGTGTTCATGAATGCATAGGCGTTGTTCTTTTGTATAGTAGCCTTGCTACATACCTCGTCAAACCATGGCGACCTATTCTGTACTTGGTTGGGACCAATTACTTCTTCTGCTGCATCACGGATAATATTTTCAATGTTTGACCACATTTCATCGACATCCTCATCTTCTGTAGATGGCGCGTTAAAGAACTTTTCATTAATTTTATTTACGTATGCTTGGGAAACTTCGGGTTCTTTAAGTTTTTGTAAATTAAACTTCTTACATCTTTTTCCTCGCCTTGTTTTCAGAATTGAGATCCTGGCTCTAACTTCAGGCAGAGAGTGGCTCTACAGAGGGCATCCTCACAGAGCACAGCGGCAAAAGAGGAACGGAGTATGAGTATCTCGGTCAATTTCCGAGATTTGGGCATATAAAACCTTTATCGGCTATCATTTTGAAATGAAATGGTATATGGTAATATCGAATTCCTAAGATTATTCTGGGATGACTTGGTACCGAATCTCGAAAAAATTGGCGCAGTAATTTCGAAGAAAAGTCGCGGATAGCGTACTGCGAACGGCGGATGGGCTTATTTTTTATTCGATTTTTGATTCTACGTATCTTGCAACGCAAAACTTCAAATTTTTAGGAAGAATGATCAATTTTGTTCGATTACAAGGTTCTTTATTGAATATAAAACGCCGCATCTTTGCAAATACTGTTCTCATTTAGATATTATTTTTTGGACAATTTATTAAGCTTTCAAGAGATTCCCCGGCATTTACTATGTATAGAAAATAAAAAAAGGACTTTAAGGAGATGACTTTAGACAAAAATATTAGAAAAGTTTCATAAAAATCGTTGCAGACATATTTGAACTATAGAAAAAAAAAAAAAAATTCGGCTAATGCAGCTGCTATACCGAATCGAATTCAAACACAGAGAAGCCAATCCAAGCCAAGCAAAAATCTCACCTTTACAATTTTGATTTGCCTAGGCTTGGCAAATTTTTAAAGGCACTTTTAAATGATCTTTTAAAAGATTACAAGTATAGAGACCCAATATATCGAAATATCGATATTTTTTCCTATATATCGAGTTGCAATTTCAATATATTGAAAAACTATACGATATACATCGATATTTTTTTTGATATTCAATTCCCTTCTATGAGACAACAAAGACTCCGATTTGACATTGTAGCCTATTAAGTCAAGGTTAGTAATTAAATTGAATTTTGAAGCGATAATTCATCAAAATTTCGCAGAAAAGAAGCCAAGAAGAATATTGTAAATTAAAAAAAAATAAATTGTTCAAGCTCTTATATTTTTATCATGAACATTTTACTTATGTAATTATTATTAAATTATATAAATCTGATTAAATAATTTGTTTTATTTGATGTAAAACAATAAATCCTTTAACTCAGAAAACCTAAATCCATATTTTAATATTATTGCCAAAAATAAATTGTTTCGGAGTGTAGCTGTTGTTTTACTGACTAACCTCAGCACCTGCCGCTATATCTATAATTATTTTTAAAGTTAAAGTAATGTAAATTATGTAATGTGAACAATAAAATCGAATTATAATCACAATAAGTCTCATGAAATTATGATTGATATTTATTAATAATAAATAAATTTAAATTAAAACAATTCAAAAAGGCACACGAAACAAGTTTCCTACATTATCATTAATTTTTAGTAATTATTAAGGATTTCATTACATCTAAATGCTGATAATAACGTGTACGTGAGAGGTTGTTGGCTCCTCTCTGCCTGCTGCCTGCTGGCACGAAGACCGTATTAGTCTGATTATTAACATTTTTGCCAGTATTTTGTGCAATGGCATGGTAATTAGTTTTTGAGGTAGCTCAAAGGAACCTAGAACAGGTAAAATAACAATCAATTAAGCAATCAATGCCTGTGCCTCTTGGTACACTTTTCGAGCGTGCAAGTTCTATACTGCCTCTTAATCAAAATGGAGTTCGTAAAAAAGTTAGGATATTTGAAATAGATGTCAATACTATTTGAAATATCAATATAATGCCTCCATAGGCATATACGCTTGATATGATCTGCATAGCTTATTACCTCTATAATGTTTTTACTGTTTCTTAAAATGCTGCTGCTAGATAACCTGATGGGCTAATAATTTTAGACTAATATTTGTAGGATACTAACTGGCACATAATTGGGCTAATTGTAAGTAAAAAACAGTCGAAATTCTTTCTGAGGAAGTTCTTTTTGGGCATGCGATATTTTCTATGTTCAGATAGATGACCGATTGATGACCGATTGATCGGCAGTCAAGTGAGTTAAGGTGCTTGCAAAAACGCACCACGCTATCGTAAGTAGTTGGTGGTCTCTCCAGATTTATAATTAAGCTCTAGAATGTGTAATTAGATAACGCGTTTCAGAAAATGTTTAATTCAGTGTAGAATTGGACCATTTATACACTTTGGTGTATAAATAGTAATAACAGAAATATTAATAACAGAGCTCCCGATGACTTTGGTAATAGAGCAATGTAAGAAAAACAATTTTGAATATAAAAAGAAAATGGTTAGTAAATTTATTGGGCTGAATAAAAAAGGAAACAATGCAAAGATAACACAGGACAACAGTAGTTTTGGTGCCAGGGTATTTGGAGCTGATTTCATATGAATTTCATGCCCTTAATTCAAATATGGCATTAGTTTTTGTCTAGGAGGTCAAATTTCTAAGATATAACGTTTTAGTGAAATGTACATTTAACGTTATATTAAGTTAAATCCATGAAAAAAATCTAATAATTAAACATGACATTTTTATTATTAAATTATACAAATAATTATACAAACATCATTAAATTATACAAATATTATTAGTATATACTAATATTATATATGTAAAGATAGTACCAAGTCATCGATAGAACCAACACTTCGGAAGCTTCGGAATATATCTTGGAACAGTCCCTTTCTGTACTCGAGCAATAAGCTGCCATTATATGCGTATCCCATCTTCCTTGATAGCAGTCCTTCATAATTTTTATACCTTGATGAAATCTTTGACCTTGCTCCTCATTGCTGTCTCCTAAACTGTCAGGAATACGGTCGAGGCTGCTATGTAAATAGTGCACCTCAATACTCATGTTGCACCCAAGGGGTTTGAAATTTTTAAGCATATCGTTTAATCGTTTAACATGGTTTTCTGCTGTTCGTTGGTCCAGAAAATTTTCGACAACGAATGAAGCCCAGGATTTTCGCTCAGCCTCATTCATAGAATTTTCGAAGGCTTGATCCTTAATGAATTTTCTTATTTCTGGGCCATTAAATATTCCTGCTTTAACTTTTTCCTTACTCAAGTGAGGCATTTTTCCCCCTGTAGATGCAAAATATGATCCGTCCTTAGCAAGGGCCTTTACAAACTGCTTCATATGGCACAGCTTGATATGCAGCGGAGGAAAGATGATTTTTTCTCGTTCAACTAAGGGTTCGGAATAATGATATTTTCTCCAACGACCATATCTTCCCTCTTAGGCCACTCTTGTCTAATCCACTATTGTGTGTTGTCTCAGCTATCCCCGAGACGCAAGGAACAAGGATATTTGGTGTCGCCACTTTGCTGTCCGAGGAGAAAGTTTACCAGTTTTAAGACCACACAACTCACCCATTGATGATCACGATACCTTATTTTCTCCAAGACTAAAGCTATGGTGCTATATGTATCTTTCATTGTCGTTGAGTGAGCAATTGGTATTGAACCATATTTGTTCCCATTGTGTAGAAGAACACATTTCAAGCTTCGCTTTGAGCTATCAATAAATAGGCGCCCATGATCTGGAAACTATTCAGGAAGACTCATTTTTTCCAGAACTCCTCTAATATCGTGACAAATTCAAGATTTTCTTTCTGAGAGAAGAATGGTAGTAGACCCTTTTCTCTTGTAAGGTAAAAAGTAATTTTGGTTCAACTTTCAATTCAACTTCGATCTACCCTGCATGTCTAAGAATCACAAACTGACCACAAATATAGCTGAAGCGTTGAAATGAAGGATGGAATTTCCAGCCTGGTCAAGCAGGACGGAAGTGGCTTGAGTCAAGCAGGCGGTTTAACTTCTTTTTCACACTAATCTCAAAGTAGAGTTGATAGAAAAAAACAGATTTCATATTTAGATCCAGCGCCACAAATGTAGCTCAAATCAGCATCAAAACCCTAGGCACCATAAAATTTTGTTTCTCTTGTAGGCCTGTGTAATCACAGTACCAATCCTGTTGGGATCACAAATATCAACGCTGGTGCTTAGCTTGCTTGAACTTTTGGCTTTGGTTGAACCCCTTGGAACTCCTAGGAGTTTAACATTTCCAAACGTGAAAAAAAGATGAAGTTAAATAAGGCAGATTAAGGTGGTAAAAATATGGATAGAAATATAAAAGGTGGAAGTCTTTACTTATCTCAAAACCAGAAATTTTCTCGAGAATCGATCTTGTACCTTTATTTCCTTGTGAGCAATTATTTACTCGTAGACCGTCATAAATGTAGAATATTTATTATATTTGTTACCAGTTACTTTAGCGAAATTATTTATCTCCGCTTTTCATACACTTTAAGGTACTCTGAGCAGACACGGTAAATGACCGTTATTCAAAATAAAGAAACGTAATTAATGCTTGGCTAATATATTTTTATTAATTACACCATTCGCGTGCCTATTTAAGACATCGTGAAGTTATATTTCGCTGTATCATGTTGCATGTTTTTTGTGTGTTTTTTTTTCCGTTGATAAATAATATTAAAGAAATAGGTTACATGATTTAGTGATCCGCAGCTCTGCCTTGCGGTACGAGTATCATGAACAGGTTTTTTATTTTCCCCTCCACTGCAACTGCCTGCCATTGATTCCTTCAGCTGCACGCACGCGGCAGTATTACCCTAGTTCTTCAACATCTCTCAATATATCACTTCCATTTCGGGCCTACCAAATGTTTGTAAATAGTCGTCACTAATTACGTAAGATGACAAAGTAACATAAATCCATCCAAGCTTTAGGCTACATCAGCTTTGACGATTTAGCCTAAAATTATTTGGCAGTTAGACCATAGTCGCTCAATAATATTCATTGATTTTGTCCTTGGGGGACAAAAAAAAATTATTCACAATCTATTCTGATTTTTTTTTTTAAAGAAAGGTGCCTAATTTCAAACCCAATCCGTAACAAATATATCTGTTCGAATGCTTGTATTCAACTGTACCTGAAAAAAAGAAAAAAAAAAACGTGCATTTAATTAAATAATAATGTATTACGAAAACACTAAATAGAAGACAAACTATTACATCAATTCTTTATTATTATTATTATATTTGGCGCTACTACCCCTGTATGGTATGAGCCACATCACAGATTGCATGCCAGGCTGTTCTATCAACAGCTACCGCTTTCCATCCCCTCACTCCAAGTTGTCGCAGGTCCGCTTCAACATCGTCTAACCATCTCATTGGAGGACGTTTACGTCTTCGAGTACCGCCTGGCTTTCCAAAAAGCAGCTTCCTTGGTAGACGATTTTCTTCCATACGCTCCACATGCCCGAGCCACCTTAGCCTGCCCTTTTTTACAACACTTACCATGTCCGGCTGATCATATAATGCTCTCAAATCTTCATTCTTTCTAATTTTCCACTGTCCCTCAGAGTGGATCTGACTATATATTTTTCTGAGCATTTTTCTTTCCCATGCACGTAGTCTTTTCTCCATCTCCTTTGTCAGAACCCAAGTCTCACTGCCATAGGTGACTGTTGGGCGAATAATTATCTTGTAGATGATAACCTTGCCTCTCCTAGGAAGATCTTCGTAATTTACAACTTTACGAATTGCAAAAAAGCGGCGATTTCCTGATGCTATTCTGGCCTCCATCCATATATTTCATTGTTTTCAGTGACCAGCGCTCCAAGATATTTAAAAGCCATACAAACTGGGAAGTTATGACCATTGATACTAATCATATGCGGTTGTTTCGGTGTAGGGTTATAGGTGCTCTTCATGTATTCCGTCTTCTTCTCGTTGATCTGGAGACCTCTTCTGTTTGCTTCTCGCTCAATCTCTTCTAACGCTCCGGCGAGAGCCTGCAGTGTTCTGGCTACCAGGTGGATATCATCGGCATAGGCCAATACCTGTGTGTATCTGTCATAGATAGTGCCTCCAGGATTGGTTCTTATTCCTCGTACTGCTCCCTCCATAGAAAAATTAAAGAGGATTGCCGACAGAGGATCTCCTTGCCTAAGTCCATTGTTGACTGGAAACTCCTGTCCCAATGTGCCCTGTGATTTGATCCTGCATTTAGAATTGGTCATTGTCAATCGAACCAGACGTACTAACTTCTTGGAGACTCCAAAACTTCTTAAATCTTGCAAAAGGTTTAACCTATTAACTCGGTCATAGGCTTGCTGGAAATCGATGAAGAGATGATGAAGAGTGACATCAAATTCATGCGCCTTTTCCAAGAGCTGTCTCAGGGCATATATGCAGTCCGTTGTCGACCTTCCTTGTCTAAATCCGTTTTAATAGTCTCCAACAATTTTCTCCATGTACGCCTTCTGTCTTTTACAATGACAATTAAGGACGATAGAACTTTGTTGGCTACATTAAGTAGGGCTATGCCTCTGTAATTTTCGCACTCTAGTCTGTCTTCCTTCTTATGTGTGGGGCATAAAGGAGCTGTAGTCCAATTCATCGGTATTTTTTCATTTCTCCAGACATCGAAAATTACTTCATACAATTCGTCGAGTACTGCTCTTCCGCCGTACTTCAGCAGTTCTACTGGTATACAGTCGAACCCCGGAGCTTTATAATTCTTTATGCTGTGGAGTACTTCCCATATCTCCTTCTTCTCAGGAGGTGTTTCCACATCGTCGTCCATGTCATTTTCTATTGTCCGATTCAGGTCGAATTTCTGCTGTATTACATCTTCGTTAAATTCTTCTTACTTGTTCAGTAGTTCCTGGAAATGTCTCGTCCATCTATTCATGACATCGTCCCTGCCCGTCAGAACATCGCCTTTTTCGTCCTTCATAAGGTTATGTCGTGGTTTGTATCCCTGTCTGATCTGTCGTATTCCCCCAAAGAAACCTCGTGCATCCTTATTTTCATATTGGCGTTTTATGAGCTCATATTTCTTTCTTTCGTACTCTCTCCTTTTACGTCGCCAAAGTACACTAGCCAATTTCCTCTTATTGCTATAAAGATAGTAAGCCTGCCTCGTCTTCTTTTCAGATAGTTCATCCTGGCTTCATTTCTTTCCTGCATTAATCTAATGCAGTCCTCATCGAATTCTATCCTTTCTTGTTTCTGTCGATAGCCAAGAACCTCCTCAGCAGATGATCTTATTATTCTTTCTATGTTTGTCCATCTTGTACTGGCGTCCATACCATCACGACATTCAGAGATTTTTTTGTTGATGCTATCCTTATATGTCTGCCTAACGTCTTCATTCTTGAGTTTAATGACATTGTACGGGATGATCTTTTCTCCTGTTTCTTTACTGGGGTTCGCTATTTTTTGTTTGTGTTTGATGATGCTGAGAAAGTGGTCTGAGTTGCAATCTGCTCCTCTATACGCTCGGACATCTCTAATGTGTGTTGCATGTCTAGAACCCACTAATACGTGGTCAATTTGGTTTTTTGTCTGTCACTCCGGGGAGACCCATGTTTCCTTATGTATGTTCTTGTGAGGGAAATTCTTTATAAAAGTCTTTTTATAAATCAATATTACATTGATATACGTATTGAGCTTATTGCTGTACAACGTACTTATGCACGCTTCACGTCGTTAAGCATTAAAATAACAGAAACCAAGAAATATAAAAAAAGGGTTTAAATAACGAAAAATGTTAAGACAGTTTTCAGCCTCAAATATGTCAAAATATTGATGCTATATTGTAATCAAAAATGGTATGAAAAGTTGAAAAGAAGAGAAGCAAACATCAACTTGTGAAAGAGCGATGTTATGAAATCTGGATGTTATGAATGAAGACTAACTTCACATGGCTTTATCCTCTTTGTCACCAATGTAGACCTCTTGAGGATTAATAGCTATCATAATATGGTTATATGTTATATTATATAGAAACTATGTGACAAATGATAAACGCGAGGTTCTTCGAGGAATTAATCAGTAGAACGAAGAAATCCAATTTCCAATATGCTATTTCCAATATAATTTCTCTTACAAGTATGGAATTGAGATTCCTTTGGAGACTGATAAAGAATTGTCGTTGTAACTGTTAACGGAATAAAAGGAAGGTGACTCCAGATCGAGATGCATGAAAGAGGTTTGCGATTACAGCCATGAAAGAATAAGTGCAGTTGTTATTGTAGTTAGCAATGAATTATTAACCTGCCTGCTAACATTTTCAAACGTCTTTCATAATACAGAGAAAAAGTTCCACAATATCTCCATGTCAAATTAGTTGAATAACTACTGAAATGAAAACCTTATTTTTGAGAAGTTATTTTAAAACACGTTTAACTATTAATCTGATTCCTACTGTTCACTGCAGATGCAACACAATATATTCAAATTGATATTTTCCATTATAATTTTTTATTGATTATTATAAGATTGCACAATTAAATTGGCTGACCATTTGGTAATAATAATATAGCATTTCCACGTCAATTGTAACCTTTCCCAAATCAATTGTCAGGTTTTCCATCTCAATTGTAACTTTTTCCATTTCAAATGTAACATTTTCCATTTCAATTGTAACTTTTTCCATTTCAATTCCAACCCAACCGGGCATGAATTAATTCAATATTATTTATTTTATTATTGAAAAATAAATATTTTAATCACAATAATGACTTATGAAATAATTTCGGTATTTTCTTCCGTTTTTTTTTCTTTTATTGGATAATTGATATTAAGTGCTAATTTCAAGTAGTTTAACTTTTTGAAATAAAATTGTTGTTTATTTATTTTTAAATATCTATTATATTTTATTTATTTAGTGGGGAGAGGAGTGGATTTTATCGATTTGGTGATCGTTCATTAGGTTTTCGAAGTTGCTCATGCCAAATTTACTACCAAAATTTTGTCCGGCTACGAGAATTTCTACGTAATTATTAGTTTTCAAAATTCTTCAGTATAGTTATTGTTTGATAGGTTTTCAAGGGCGCTATTTTCGAATTTGCGTATTACGATTTCCCGTTGTTATTGAAGTTTTCGATGATTAAGGGATCGTTTATTAGGTTTTCAAGGGTTCTGATTCCATTTTTTCGTTGGATTTTGGATCGCGCATGCGCTTTTTGCATTTTTGTTACTTTGGAGTTTTATATGACATAGGGATCGTTTGTTAGATTTTTAAGCATTCTGATTCCATTTCTTGAATTTGATTTAGGATCGCGCATGCGGATTATGCTGAAATCCACCTCTCCTTCCACTAAATAAATAAAGAATAATAAATATTTAAAAATAAATAAACAACAATTTTATTCCAAAAAGTTAAACTACTTGAAATTAGCACTTAATATCAATTGTCTAATAAACGAAAAAAATGTCGGAAGAATATGCCAAAACTATTTCAAAAGTCATTATTGCAATTAAAATTATTATTTTTCAATAATAAAATAAATAATATTGAATTAATTCATGCATGGTTGGGTTACAATTGAAATGGAAAAGGTTACATTTTAAATGGAAAGTTACAATTGAAATGGAAAAGGTTACATTTGAAATGGAAAGTTTCAATTGAAATGGAGAAGGTTACATTTGAAATGGAAAGTTACAATTGAAATGGAAAGTTACAATTGAAATGGAAAGTTACAATTGAAATGGAAAAGGTGACAATTGATTTGGAAAAGGTTACAAGTGACTGGGAAATGCTATACATATGGGGCGTATAGCTAATCGAATTGGTTTGTCTAATAATTTTGAATACAAAAAGTAATTTGAAATTGGAAGTTAAAATTGAAATGGAAAGTTACAATTGAAATGGAAAAGGTGACAATTGATTTGGAAAAGGTTACAAGTGACTGGGAAATGCTATACATGTGGGGCGTATAGCTAATCGAATTGGTTTGTCTAATAATTTTGAATACAAAAAGTAATTTGAAATTGGAAGTTAAAATTGAAATGGAAAGTTACAATTGAAATGGAAAAGGTGACAGTTGATTTGGAAAAGGTTACAAGTGACTGGGAAATGCTATACATGTGGGGCGTATAGCTAATCGAATTGGTTTGTCTAATAATTTTGAATACAAAAAGTAATTTGAAATTGGAAGTTAAAATTGAAATGGAAAGTTACAATTGAAATGGAAAAGGTGACAGTTGATTTGGAAAAGGTTACAAGTGACTGGGAAATGCTATACATGTGGGGCGTATAGCTAATCGAATTGGTTTGTCTAATAATTTTGAATACAAAAAGTAATTTGAAATTGGAAGTTAAAATTGAAATGGAAAGTTACAATTGAAATGGAAAAGGTGACAGTTGATTTGGAAAAGATTACAAGTGACTGGGAAATGCTATACATGTGGGGCGTATAGCTAATCGAATTGGTTTGTCTAATAATTTTGAATACAAAAAGTAATTTGAAATTGGAAGTTAAAATTGAAATGGAAAGTTACAATTGAAATGGAAAAGGTGACAGTTGATTTGGAAAAGGTTACAAGTGACTGGGAAATGCTATACATGTGGGGCGTATAGCTAATCGAATTGGTTTGTCTAATAATTTTGAATACAAAAAGTAATTTGAAATTGGAAGTTAAAATTGAAATGGAAAGTTACAATTGAAATGGAAAAGGTGACAGTTGATTTGGAAAAGGTTACAAGTGACTGGGAAATGCTATACATGTGGGGCGTATAGCTAATCGAATTGGTTTGTCTAATCATTTTGAATAAAAAAAGTAATTTGAAATTGGAAGTTAAAATTGAAATGGAAAGTTACAATTGAAATGGAAAAGGTGACAATTGATTTGGAAAAGGTTACAAGTGACTGGGAAATGCTATACATGTGGGGCGTATAGCTAATCGAATTGGTTTGTCTAATAATTTTGAATACAAAAAGTAATTTGAAATTGGAAGTTAAAATTGAAATGGAAAGTTACAATTGAAATGGAAAAGGTGACAGTTGATTTGGAAAAGGTTACAAGTGACTGGGAAATGCTATACATGTGGGGCGTATAGCTAATCGAATTGGTTTGTCTAATAATTTTGAATACAAAAAGTAATTTGAAATTGGAAGTTAAAATTGAAATGGAAAGTTACAATTGAAATGGAAAAGGTGACAGTTGATTTGGAAAAGGTTACAAGTGACTGGGAAATGCTATACATGTGGGGCGTATAGCTAATCGAATTGGTTTGTCTAATAATTTTGAATACAAAAAGTAATTTGAAATTGGAAGTTAAAATTGAAATGGAAAGTTACAATTGAAATGGAAAAGGTGACAGTTGATTTGGAAAAGGTTACAAGTGACTGGGAAATGCTATACATGTGGGGCGTATAGCTAATCGAATTGGTTTGTCTAATCATTTTGAATAAAAAAAGTAATTTGAAATTGGAAGTTAAAATTGAAATGGAAAGTTACAATTGAAATGGAAAAGGTGACAATTGATTTGGAAAAGGTTACAAGTGACTGGGAAATGCTATACATGTGGGGCGTATAGCTAATCGAATTGGTTTGTCTAATAATTTTGAATACAAAAAGTAATTTGAAATTGGAAGTTAAAATTGAAATGGAAAGTTACAATTGAAATGGAAAAGGTGACAGTTGATTTGGAAAAGGTTACAAGTGACTGGGAAATGCTATACATGTGGGGCGTATAGCTAATCGAATTGGTTTGTCTAATAATTTTGAATACAAAAAGTAATTTGAAATTGGAAGTTAAAATTGAAATGGAAAGTTACAATTGAAATGGAAAAGGTGACAGTTGATTTGGAAAAGGTTACAAGTGACTGGGAAATGCTATACATGTGGGGCGTATAGCTAATCGAATTGGTTTGTCTAATAATTTTGAATACAAAAAGTAATTTGAAATTGGAAGTTAAAATTGAAATGGAAAGTTACAATTGAAATGGAAAAGGTGACAGTTGATTTGGAAAAGGTTACAAGTGACTGGGAAATGCTATACATGTGGGGCGTATAGCTAATCGAATTGGTTTGTCTAATCATTTTGAATAAAAAAAGTAACTTTTAATTTTGAAAACAAAAAGTAATTTTTAAAATGATACCCTATTAACTGAAAGATACATTAATCACTAACATGTGGAGTGCACTATGTGCCCGTCGCCGATTTTGATCAACATTTTTTTGGAACATTCATACATGCCCATAGATTCATACATTGAAAAAAAGTCCTATATCCTATATCCTACCGTTTTGTCCAATGGTCCAATGGTCCAGCTCCTCCTAGGAGCTGAGAAAAATAAAATAAGAAATGCCAAAAATGCTTTATTTTATAGCTTTTGACAAATGATCTGAAAACCGACATGGCTTTTGAAGCTAAACATTTTTTTTTAGATGCTATTAAAAGCAACTGGAAAAGGAAGGTATTGTGCAGAGAGCATTGGTCTGATGTCGTAAGGGAAGCCAAGGCCCACCCCGGGTTGTAGTGCTGTCCAGTAAGCAAGTAAGTATTAAAAGTAAAATATAAACATTAAAAAATAATTAATTTATGGCCAAATAAATTTAAGAAAGTATTTAAATTATTAATTAAACTAGCCGTATAGATTTTTTCATACCTTAATGTTGAAAAAATCATCGAAAACAAAAACTTTTTCATTTCCGAATGTGCTTATTCAATATTTTAAAAGCCACAAAATTGCGTTGGGTTTGAAGCCATGTATCTCATCTTCAGTTTACCCGATTTCGACGTTGTTCGACTCGAAAAGAGGGAAGTTTCTTCTTTCCATGCATGCAAAGAACTATTGCATTATCTTCATAAGTCTTTGTAAAAAGAGGTGATTACGATATTAAAAAAATTGAAGTTTGTTTCAAATAACTTTGGATCTAAAACACGTTGGAACATCGCGGTTTAAGCAAATGGCGTAATTAAAGAACCTATATCGATGCCCCAAATTTGGTTTGAATTGTTCAAAGGGTTCCTGATTTATGAGCGATTATTTAAATCTTTAAAAAAATAATGCATGTTTTGATTTGACGTTCCATTTTTGGTCCAAGTAGGTTTATACCCGTAATGTGTGAGAGCAGAAGCGAGGCTTGCCTCGTACACACACACATATTTATATATGTATATACTATACTATACTGCACTATACTATATGCCCCACATATATATAAATGCTTCAGAAAATAAAACTTAAAAAAAATATTTTATTTTTTTGTTTTTTAACTAAATTTTTTTATGTTTCGAAATATTTTGTTTAGATAACTTAGAATATTATTTTTCCAAATCAAGCTTTATTGCACATCTACATCCTAAGGGGAGCCACCATTTAAAATTTGAGCTTCATAGGTATTGTCGTTTTTGATGCTTTTTAAGACACAGTGATTTCTAAATCAATCAGTGAGTGAGTGTTATATTACTATTATACTGATAATTTATTTTTTCAGTATAAGTATCTTTAAATGATAAAGTATCATTTATCAAACACGAGCTATAAAATAAATCATTTTCATTATGTTGTATTTTTTTTCTTCTCAGCTCCTAGGTGCCATTGGACAAAACGGTAGGATATATGTCGACCTTTTTTCAATGTAGAATGTCCCAAAAAATGTTGATCAAAATCGGCGACGGGCACATAGTGCAATCCACTTGTTAGTGATTAATTTCTCTTTCAGTTAATCGGGCATAATTTTAAAAGTTACTTTTTTTATTCAAAATGATTAGGCAAACCTATTCGATCCCCACAAACACACACATGCTGAAACTTAGGAAAATAAAATGTAAATTTTTTGGTTGGGCGTATAGCAAACAAGAACCAACAATTCATTTTCAATAAAAAGGCCACTTTAAAAAAAATACACGATTAACTAAAAGAGAAATTAATCACCCAATAAAAAGCAAGGAACCTACAGAGGGAATTGATCTTCCCAGAGGTATTAACTTTATTTTACATTTTATATATTTTTTTTATGTATATATTATATATTATATTTTGGATATATATATAAACTTATATATTGTTTTTACTTATCAGTATCTTTTACAAATGGAGCAAAATACGTAGAAAAACACAAATCAAGATGAACTGCATCTATAAATTGGGCTTTTGAAATATACTAAATCCCAGAGGCCATGTTCCGCGAACGGGTACAAAAACCTGCATGTTTTGTCCCCTCTTTCTCGGAACGGCGTGTGTTTACTTGATATCTGAGGTACATATATCATCCTTACTCTACTCCCGTCATAGTATTGTTCATCGTATCTAGGTTCTTCTTCTTTGCTTTTTTTTTTATTGATAATCAAATATGTTTTTATTTTTTAAAAGGTTTTCCTCTTTGTGAATTTTTACATAATCCAATACAGCCCTGGTTGAGAGTGATTCGATCTGTAAAACCAAGAACAAAAATATTTATCGAAGCAGTATAAAAAAAATTACCTAACTCAATTTGAAGATTCAGGATCAGGTGAAAAATATCTTAATAATAATTATTAAGATATTTTTAAACTGATTTTGAATCATTGAGATATTTTTAAACCGATTTTGAACTATTCATTCATTTACTATACAACGTTGACATGTCTCTGTTATTCAGACTTTCGTATAACATCGTACATATATATACATATATTTATAAACGATAAATAACGTGGATGACGAGAGAGCAAACAATTAATTTATTACATGCATTTTTATTAATTTTAGTTGTTTTTTTTTCCACTTCGTTGATTCGGATTAATTTCATTGTCAAATATGGGTCATTATCTCAATATGGTACAATCTGGCCTCATTTTTTTCTCAGAAAAGTAGTTTAATCTTTTCCTGTTTCTTCTTTAAAAATTGCTTTCTATTGTACTACTTGACGACATGTAAACGTGGGCACTCGTAAGCAGTAACTAAGATAACAAACATGCAGGAAATGATTATGCCTACAGAGACAGATAATTGGTAGAAAAAATCGGAGATCTAGTGAGGCAGATGATGGTCTCGGTAGATAGAAAATGGGTAATAATAATTATAATATATACATTTAAAAAAAAAAAGCATAGCTGATTTTACAGTCAATAGCGTTGGGAAAATTAACATGAATATTTTTTAATGTACCAGTCAAGTACCGGTTTTGTTTTATGGTTTTAATGCTGCTGTATTTTTCATTTTTGGGGCTATTTTTGAAATATCAAATTTCAAATGTCAGCTGATCCGGCTCTGCAGGTGGCGGATAGCGCATATGCAGGTTAGCTGCGAATCAGGATCATCCCAAATAAACAGTCCTGGACCAAGGGTGACGGTATCAGGAGGCATGGTAATATGACCTGTGGCCGGTCATGTATAATAAATACCGCATAACCCAAGGACGATGTTGTGACATGGCGAGTAAGTGCCGCCATTAATAAGCACTGCCCCGTACTGCGTTGTACGGTTCGAGTGAGGATCCCAAAGGCTAGGTAAGTATTAAAATTGTTAAGATTGTAAAAATACAATCGTTCAGAAACCTAAAGACAATAATATCCCGGACTGGAATAAAGGAAAAGGGACCCTGAACTTGTAATTGGCTTTTGCGACCTGGAACATAAAGACGATGCTAGAGCCTGGTAAGATAGCAGAGGTGGCTGAGCAGATAATTAAATTTAACGTTGATGTATTAGCTAACAGGAGACAAGATGGGATGGATCAGGCAGAGTAGATAAGAAAGATTTTTCAATGTTTTACAGTGGACCTAACACGAGGAGTGGTAGAAATAGTACTGGATTTTTATTTACAAAGAAAATGAGAAGGAGTCTGCTACTTTTTGAACCGATGAATGAGAGAATTTGTAAAGTTAGGTTAGAAGGTAAAGTTAGGAATATAACTTTAATTTCAGCATACGCACCCATCGATGAAGCTGATGAGGATTTAAAATTGTAATTTTACCAAGAGTTTTATATATATATATATATATATATATATATATATATATATATATATATATATATATATATATATCATACAAATGAAAGTGGAAACCATCTCTGCCAATTCGCTGAGATGAACGAGATATAGTAATTAAAAGTACTTTTAAGAATAGACATAAAGGGACATGGAAAATAGCGCAGTAACCCAGATAGATCACGCACTAATAGATAGAAGACATGCATCATCAATTATTGATGTAAAGACTGCTCGAGGATTTTTATTTACAAAGAAAATGAGAAGGAGTTTTCTACTTTTTGAACCGATGAATGAGAGAATTTGTAAAGTTAGGTTAGAAGGTAAAGTTAGGAATATAACTTTAATTTCAGCATACGCACCCACCGATGAAGCTGATGAGGATTTAAAATTGTAATTTTACCAAGAGTTTTATATATAAATATATATATATATATATATATATATATATATATATATATATATATATATATATATATATATATATATATATATATATATATATCATACAAATGAAAGTGGAAACCATCTCTGTAATCTATGGTAATTAAAGTAACCATCTATGGTAATTAAAAGTACTTTTAAGAATAGACATAAAGGGACATGGAAAATAGCGCAGTAACCCAGATAGATCACGCACTAATAGATAGAAGACATACATCATCAATTATTGATGTAAAGACTGCTCGAGGACCGAACTGCGATTCGGACCACTTTCTGTTCAAAGTAAAATTTAGAGAAAAATTAATATACCTAAAACCTGGGAACCAACGTCATAGGAATAAATGGGATCCGGAAAAATTTAAACGTGAAGATATCGCTGAGCAATTTACAGAATCTGTGCGTAACAAGTTGGCGGAGAATTTGAGAGAAATCAGAATTGGAGAAGTTGAAGGGAGAAGGAAGAACATTAGAAAAGCTACTGAAGAAGTGAGGAATGGTTCGATGAGGAATGTTTATAAGCTATAAAAATCAGAAATGAACATAGGTTAGATATATTACACCGTTCTACTAGACAAACCTCTAGTACCTATAATGGAAGCAGAATGAGAGAAAAAAAGATTGTAAGAAAGAAAAAAGAAATTCTTAAAAAGAAAAATTGAACAAATTGAAGAACTGAGGGTGGACAATAAAACCAGAAAATTCTATGGAGCCATCAGTTATATGGACCGTGGATTTCAACCTGAAGTTGATGCTTGTGAAGATAAAAATGGAAAAATGATGGAAAATAATTAACAGATGGGAGAAACATTTTAATGAATTATTGAAAGTAAGAAGCGCAGGCTTTGAAGTAGCACTGGAAATAGAAAGCCTAAATGACTTAGAACAATTCTCCATTGAGGAAATGGCAGAATCAATTGACAAATTGAAAAATAATAAATCGCCTGGAGAAGACCTCCTGATTGCGGATTTTTTTAAAAATGGCGGAGAGGATGTGAATAATCAATTGTTATTGGAATCGATATCTGCGTAATATTTTCATTATTATAACTACCTAGTGTTTACTATTATTGTAACGTTTATAACTGTACAGAGAATAAATAAGTATAAGTGGTAGATAAACGCCAATTATAAAATCTATTTATAATGTAAAATAACAAATAATGATGTCATAAATTATTAAAAGTAAATAATTATCTTAAATTCGTAAATAATTATCGAAGTTCCAACCAAAACTCCTGGTATCTCATCCCCATCCCTGTCTGTCCCGAAAAAAGTTGCTGAAATTCGTAAAGTTCGGCAATTTTTGACTTGACGCCGCAATTCACCTTTCAGTAATAATTACAGTAAAAAGATGCTCTCTAAATGGGCCTTTAGGTTAAACGATTTCGCCGAGAATGTCTTGCAAGAATATCAATGCGGATTCAGCAGAGGAAGAGGAACTATGGATTAGATCTTCGAAATGAGGCAAATAATGGAAAAATGTTGGGAATATAAAACTGACCTTCATATACTGTTTATGGTCTACCGACGTGCTTTTGATGGTGTAAATAGAAATGACATGATACGTGCTCTACGAGATTTTAATATACCAAGTAAGCTAATAAGCTTGATACAGGTAGCTATGGATGGCAGCAATGCAAAAGTGGATATCAATAGCACCCTCAGTCGGAGATTTTCAGTCGCTGCTGAAGTTAGACAAGGAGACTAGCGCTATCTGCTACACTATTTAATTTCGTACTACATAGTGTTATTAGGAAACTAAACTCCAACGGGAATATATTGCATCCATCCACACAAATATGTGCTTACGCTGACGATATCTGTATAGTGGCAATAAAATCACGCACATTTCCTTAGAAATGTAGCTAATGAAACACCTTCTTTGAACGTTATCTAGCGATTGAAAAAGTTGTTGATGTCATGACAGAGTGTCAATGTTCTTCCTCCTTTGAAAGAGAGTAAAAAAAAACATTCTTCCAGCCTTCAGCTATAGATTTGTTTATTCTCTAGAGAGATAGATTTCACACCTGTGAAAACTTAAATAATAATAAAAATGAAGGTAAATGGATGCATTGGCTAGAGTCAAAGTGTGCTACAATATATAACCAGATGATTTGTCAATTTAAAATAATTGTATTAGACCATTTAGTTTCTAACTGCCAAAATTAAGGTGACCTTTATAAAACTGACTAGTGACATGTCTAGGGAAATTGAAAATGAGAATAAATTAATTTGTTAGAATACCTAATTAAACGAATATTGGCTTCACATACGAATAAAGTTCATTATCTGGAACCTATCGACACCATATTTTAAACACATCCACGAGGGATAAACCATATCGGCGATTGGTCTTCGTGTTACAAGCGATTGAACCATAATGGAATAAGAACCATTTTATTCGGAAGAATATAATATTGTTTGTGGTCTTATTTCAAACTTCATTTTCCTTTTTCTTAAATTAGCTGATGCATATTTTTCTTCTGCTGTCCTGAAGAATTTTTATATAAATTAACAATTTTTATATACGACAAACTATACAAAAAGAAAATATGATAATGCAGAGATGGACGGGAGAAAGAGATAATAGACGTTACGATAAAACATCCTCCTCCTCCTCTCCCCTGCCCCATTGAGACGGTAACGGACACAGTTTACTAAGTGATAATTCCTTCATGGACGATGACGAAGACAACGCGTGGGGCACAATTGATCCCCTAAAAGACATCATGAATAGGGCCTAGGACCCTTATAGCAATTTGACTAGTTGATCTTTGAGAGTGATGGTTTCCAGTAGAGTGCTCCCGCAGAGGATGTCATCGAAATAGATGCCATTTTGGATGACAAAGGTGGCGAGAGGATAGGTCGAAAGAGCGCAACGGATACTCCTTAGGTGACGGTCAAGCCTTGTCCTCAACATATTTATATATATATATATATATATATATATAAGTTTTATCAGATAACTAGAAAATTACATCATTTAAAATTAAATAATTACAATATATCCTGATAAACGTTTATACATGTGTCTTTTATTGTTATGTAGGTACTGAAAATTGCATAACAGGTTTTATTAATTTTAATATCGCAATGTTGGAATATAATTACGAAAATAAATTAAGCTATCTCCGTAACTGGACTAATGACACTCTAAAAGAAAAAGAAGCTAGCATTAGATTATTCCGTGGTGACATTCTTGAAGAATAATCTTTAGTAGTATGAATAATTTTAATATAAAAAAATAGATATCCTAATACAAAGTTTTCGTCCAGTTACAAGTTTAGTCCTTCATAATCCGTCTATATTTGAACTTATTTCAATAGTATCATTTTAATAAGCCTCTTTTCCTTTACGATATCTTAGACATTTTTGCAATTCAAATTTCATCAATCTGGCATGCAACACGATAATTAACATACAATAATTAAACTGATTAATAAAATCCCAAGAATTAAAGCTTCTAATATGCAAAATTATGCATCGTAAGATTTAAGAACGGCTTCTCATGAAAAATTAATCGAAAACAACAGGGAAGGTAAAGGTCAAAGTTCACTTTTCCATTTAATTAGAACAGAATAATTTAAATTTAATATTACTAAAATCCAATGGATTGACCATGTTAAAATTTGGAGAAAAGTTTAATCAATGAAAACCAGTGGAAGATTTCATTGATATTTATAGGAAGTCATACTAAACCTGTGAATATATACAATAACAATAAAAATAGAGCTTTTGAAAAGTTACCATGTAGAGGACATTCCTAATTAAGATATTTCTTTCGTCTAACTTCCCATGAGATGGTAAAAAAACTAAGGGGATTCCAACTTGTGATCTTGACATTTAAATATACTTAAAATGAAATCAATGAAGCTCATCTACTTTACTAATTATTGCATTATTATTCACAATTAGTTGGAATAAATCCGAAAAAGAGAGAAGGATAATGCGAGATAGTATACTTGTGTATTGAAAAGCTACATCTCTAAACAAAAGATCGTAAAAAAGTTCATTCCTTAATTAACCACATACAACGTGGAAGTAGTATATATCGAAAACATTCAACTTGTCTGAGGATGATGGCAGTAAGGAGGAGCAACTAGGATGCAGTAGCATTTGACAAACAATTAAAAAGTATCTCATAAAATCGAAAACTGACAACCAACGCGAGAACGGTGGAATTGGATACACAATATAACATACATAATATATTGGGTACATAATATAGCGGGAGAAGGACACGTGGAAGCAGGAGAAATCATTGATTGATATTCCGAAATATGGAAAAGAAAGTAGTCAAAAGCTTCTGAAGCAGCAAGAAAGGGATGAAATGCTTACGTAGGTTTGAGCAAATTCTACCTCGGGAAATTTCATCATCAGTTCCAATTTCATCAGAAGTTCCACAATCATATATCCAAAGAAGATCTGGTTCGGAAATGGAGAGAGTCCTACCTCCAAGTACTGAAAGCGAACCTTGCTACAATTCGCATAAGTCATTAAAAAGAAAAGTGTTAGTGGAAGTCAAATAGCCAAGTATAAGCCATATTAAAAATTGTGTAGCTGATTCTACAAGCACTAGACAATAAATACATTTTGTTTTAAGACTATTTCGTTATTGTAGGCCGTTTAATTACAACTGTCACTTTAATTCTGAACTTTCATGTAAACGACTGGAAAAAATTGATATACTTGTGTATTTAGTATCTAAGCAATTTTTTTGTAACTTTATCATTCTCTGACTACCCAGCTTTGATAAAATGATATTCAATTGAAAATAAAGCAAAAAAAAAACAAACAAAAAAAACTAGATAAGTCAAATTGAGTAATATTCAAATTGAGTAATATTTTAGCAAAACATTAGTAAAAATTGAACAAAATTCCGTCCATTTTTGAACGTCATTTTGGTCGGTTAGGGCAATTATTTTTTCTGGGAATATTGGCTTATTTTAAATTACTGGTTACAAGAAACACAGCGGTGCGCAATTTATAGGAATGTGGAGGGGGAAGGGAAGAGGGTTCTAGTCCTCAGACAGCAATTTTAATACCATATCGGTACATATTTCAATTTTTTTTTTTTAATAATTTTGTTTCATAAGTTACTTTATGCAATTATCTTGTTTAGATGACATAGTGAATGGTTATAAACCTGTTAGCTAATGAATAACACAATCTAGTACTATAGTCCGTGGTATGTTTTATTTAGAATTATTCTTGTAAGACATTTTGATGAACTAACTGTATAAATTGATGTCGATCGTTTTCACCCAAAGAAAGCAATTGGAAACTATGGTGCATAATATAAAAAAAAAAATATATGCAATTATCGAATCTCCATAGAAATATCGAGTTTTGACTAGGAATACATCATCAAGATATATAATAATCATTATACATATTCTTATATCACAGAACAAGAATTCACTTTGGAATTCTAATAGCAATGCCTCAAATAAAGCCCATGCATCCTTAGAATGCGTTAAATGTTCCTGGAATTTTATACCCAAGAATTAGTAAAACCCCTGTAATAACTACCATATCTTTGTTAGGCGATTAAGGACTACCAAGATTAACGAATAAACAGAAGATGGACGACAGAGACAGAAGAACAAAGGACAGAGATAATAAGATGCCTGGCGGAGGAAGCGGATGAGGCGATGAGGAAGGTGGCCCAAGAACGAGTCATTACTCAAGGCGGCTCTCGACGCATTAGCCCGCTTTCCCAACCCGGCCCATTTACGCAATTATGATAAATGGCCTTCATTCAAACCTAGTCTCATTAATTATTTTAAATCGAATATCTAACCCAATCAATTCCCCAAATATATCCACTTCTTCACCAGTTCACCCCATTCGATTTCTCCTCTTATTCCTAAACATAAATACAAGTTGAGAAGAATGTATGCATATCTAAGAACTTGTGCTGTGACGATATATCAATGAATTCTGTATTTTATCTAAAATCACCGAGATAGTAAACTATTGATAATTGTTTGCGCCAACACGCAATAATTCCGCGTTTTTCTATTGTTTCTCGTTTTTTTCTTGTTCTGACTCGTCTCCTTCCTACGTGAGGTGTTCATATTCCTAGTCTATTCACAGGACTCACGCAAGCTGTTAGTCCGCCTACTGGGGTTACCAATCAACCCAGTTACCTTGTTATGGTGACTTTTTGTGTTCCTTTTTTTAAATATATGTTACTTTTCTTAATGAGTTATGGATCAATACTAATGATCCAAAAGTTTATGATTTTGTAAGAAGAGGAGGCAGATGATATGTTCGATAACTCATCTGAAACTGAGGATAGTTATGAGGTTCATTCATAAACAGAATCAGAGCAAAGGCTACTGTAATATGAAGAAGGAAATAACCATCTGCGAGGTCTATGAAAGGTAAGAAAGAACGGACATATTGGGTCATTAGAAGAACCACGACGGTTAAGAACACCTTAAATTAAAAATGTAATATCTCTAACGCTTATCATTCGTTTATTTCCCCAGATTTAAAAATAATACAGTAAAACATTCAAAACAATAAATTAATATGAGAAAATTTAATTACATAGATTAAAGATACACAGGAAATAACGATATACTGATGTTTTTGAAATATATACACTGGTGTATTTCTTGTCTATAATATTTCTTTTAATGTTCTATTATTTTTTATAAATATTAAATTTTTACAAAAACGTTTCTTTAAATATACTTCAGAAAATGCAGTATATGATTTTGATATTATAAAATTTTTTATTCTGTATTTTGCTCATATAATATGGGGGATGATAGCTCTCACTCTAGTTAATAGCTCTTCATGGTATGTCACATATTCAATAATTTCACATTAACACTGCAGTGTAACAAAGGATGGTGGATGTGTGATATTCAATGAGCTTTATTGGCTTCTGCAACCAATTTACTGAGTAGTCAGTTCACACAGTTAATATTAATATAGTTAAATTTTCTCCTATTCCTCAACGGTGCACAGTGGTTCACAAAAACTCTGATTTCGTGGCCAAAAGCCAAACAGTTATTTCGCTGTAGTGTAAAGTTTTAGTCGTGGAAACTATTCTATTCCAACCCACTAGTAGTAATTTTTGTTTCATGCCTACAGAAAGTTGTAGATCTCTTGGTGATTAATTGCGCGCATAGAAAGGCACCACTGCGGTTTTTTTAGATCAATATGAAGCAAAAGTCTCTCTTATAAAGCCTCTCTTATGGTCTGTCCATTTACAGGACTTTCCGTATTGCTTTGGTAAAAATTCAAATAATTAAATGATCTTTTAATGGGCAGTTGGAGAGTTTTGAGAAACATGTGCCGAATACTTTATAAAAACTATATACCAAGCTCAGCAAAGACAACAAGCATTAGCCAGAAATTTGAAGCTTGTCCCAAGATGATCGCGGTGAGAATGCCGAACTGAGAGGGATAAGAACAGACTTGTCAATGCAACTAAGCAGAGATGTTTAGGAAATGTAATCTGAGAGTAAAATGGTACAAAGAAAAATATTGGAAGTGCACTTCAATGAGAAAAGAAAAAGGAAAGACTAAGAAACTGAAGGAAGTCCAAAACAGGGAGATGCGTTAAAGTCAGGAGGACTAAGGCCACGCTGACCTGCAACGCCGGAGAATTAATCTACAAAGTCTACGGACCGATTTTCTTGAGATTCGATAACAAGACTTTGTTGTCACATGACATGTGACTCATGTCATCCAAGCTGATCCTCGGAAATCAGATTTAACATCCGTCTTTTTGTTTCAAAATGGCGGCCGATTAGAGATTTTATAAGCCCACAACTCCGCTATTTATGAAGATAGAGGGGAAATGTCATTATTTTCTTTGGCAGATCATTCTCAGCCAACCGAGCAACATGTCCGGCCCAACATGTCTCAATCTACTGAGACTCAAACACTGCACCACGTCTGGTTCCTTAAATAAATCTTTGAGGTCCTGGTTTGTTCGACGTCTCCATACCTGGTCAACCTTCACAGCTCGAAAGATTTTACGCAGAATCTTTCTCTCAAAGACCATCAAATTCTGCTCACCAGTTTTGGAGATAGTCCACGTTTCTGAGGCATAAAGAACAATTGGCCTGATAATTGTTTTGTATAATAGAACTTTTGTGTCCTTAGTCAATGCACGGCTCCTTTTGGCGCATAGCACTTCGTTTTTAAATAATGACGGAAGTGATACATGGAACAAGGCGAAGAGGAAGACCTCGTCTTCGATGAAGTGATGGAGTGGCTGGAGATGCTAGGTCCATGTTGGGTGTGAGGAGCTGGATGGCAGCAGCACAGGATCAAAACAATTGGTGGAGGCTGGTGCAGGAGGCCAAGACTCGACATGGAGTTGTAGTGCCGATTGAATTGAATGAATAAGGGGGAATGAAAGGTGATTTGGAATAAGCTTAATATGGCATAAAAACTCATTTAAATCTGACTAGTATTAGCTGAGATATACCGTAATGAACTCTGTAGTAATTATCCTGCGCTACAGGTCAGCGTGTCCTCATCGTGGACGACGGACGGACGGAATTTTTTTATTCGATATTTGGATTCTCCGTATCTAAAAACGTATAACCTCAAATTTTGAGAAGGGGTTAAACATTTTTTTTCTTGGCCGATTACAAAGGTCTACGAATATTATTGGAAGTAATAAACCAAAAGCGTTTATATAGATTTTTTGTCTTTTTACATTTTTTTTTTAATGCCTTGCTATGGCGGAGTTATAGGCTTATGAAAACTATAATCGGTCGTCATTTTGAAACAAAAAGACGGATGGTAAATCTGCATTCCGAGCATCATCCTTGGGTAACGTGTAACTTTCTTATTACAATCATGTTCCGAATTAGCGCAGTCATGATAATTTTTTTCCATTTCGTTAACTACAATAAATCTCAAGGAACTTGATTTAAGTTCTTAGGGCGATTCCGATTTAGATAGAGGACAAGTCTTCTATTCTGGATCGTTGTACTGTCTGCTACCTAGTTTTAAGATTATTTTAAAAATATAGTTAAATTGTTTACTAAGTCATAAAAATATAATAATAATTACTGATCTCTCCTTTTCCCTCATCAATCAAAGTGATCTGAGCAATTAATATTGTTACGACCTAATTAATTAAATCACTATTGGATACAATAAAATATGTATATAAAATTGTTTCTAACCTAAGTACCTGCTAACAAAGCACTGTAAACTACTGATTATATTGACAATGACTTGAAGATTAGATTCTAACTGAACGATTCAAATTCAAATTAATCTAGAGTAAAATAAGAAAAAAAAAAGATTATTCTTGCCTGTTCGATTCGATAAACATCGTTGAAACAATTAACCAGAAATCGATTTGATTATATGGTTCGAAGGTAGGAGGGCGCTGTAATCCACTTAGTTTTAGTAAGACCGCATTTGGTCCGACAGCTCTTTCGGTATTGAATGGGTTTTGATATTTTCCGTTACTGTTTGGGTTTTTCTTAGCCAACATTTGGCATTTGTATTTCCCTCATCATGTGTTAAGATGGAATACGGTGCTAAGTTATATTTCTTGTGTCACATTACCAGTAACATAGAATTTAATCAACAGTGGATATTTAATGTTGGTTGCAGATTTCAGGATTAATCTAGTCTGCGATTTAATCTGTGGCATAAACCATTCCCAATATAAAAAAAAATGCACTGCTGGTTCCAAGTTATCCGCTGGGTTTTCGGGCCTTGTCTAATTCTAAAATCATTTTATTTCAGAATTAATAGAGAGCTTAGTACTGAACTAAGCTTAGCACTTGACAAAGCCAGAATGTGTTATAATGTGACGCTCTATGTGACACTATCTTATAATGTGTTTTTAATCACATTATAAGATTAATTATGTTAAAATAAAAAACTTCATTTTATAATTTTGCTTCATTACTACCGAAGGTAGCGAAGCTTCGTTGCCATGCAGAAAGTTAAAAAAAAAATCGTTTTCGCAGAATTGAAAATTTCCACTCGCGTTTTACGGTTTTGGCATCAAGAAACAAAGTCGGTTTCTTTCTGTCAGGAGTCCAAGCCACGTTTCGGGTATAAAACCTGCTACCGTTTCAAATTTTGATGAAATTTTCAGGTATTGTGTAAGTTGGTACTTGGATGGTTTCATATCAATTTTATTAAATTCCATCCACTACATTCTCTTATGTATGCGCAAACTACCTTCTTTGTCACACGGATATTTCGAAAACGGTACTTCCCATTTGACCCGAAGTTGGAGGATAGTTGGGGACTAATGTGCAAATAATCTAGTGATTGTGTCCAGTAATTAAAATAGTTTTCAATAGAAAATTAAATAAATTAAAATGGCCCGATATGTTGGGCGCTTGAAAATGTCTATATGGATACCTTCATGCACCTGTTTTGGACACCGAAATAAATCACCCACATTTGCATGTACTTCTTTAAGGGAAACCCTAGGCACAGGCGGGAGAAGGTGGAGGAAGAAAATGCTGATATTTATATACCTTTTTCTCAGGAACTAAAAACGATACATACATATTGTTGGTTCCGTCTCATTAGTGATCTATTGGAGAGTACTTTAAAAAAATTTCAAATTAAAATAGTCAACTAAAAATTTGCAAACAATAACTACATTTTTTTTTCAACTTTACATTTTATTTTTCACCGGTCCTAGTGCTCTTTTAGTTTCACAAAACCCTATAAATAATGAGATAGATGTTCTAAGCTGATAGAAAAAACTGCAATTCATTTGGATTTTTAATTTTCGAAAAAAAAGGCACATAAGGAATAAAAATCATGGCTTTTGGGAATTGACGTTTTTCTATTGAAGTGTTGTATTCTATTGTTACATGACCAATAGTTGAACTAACAATTTATTCTCGAAGCGTATACAGAATGAAACATCTTTTTATCTGAAAACAATCTTCAAACCTTTCTTAAACGCTAATTTATGGTTGAGTTTACAATTTTTTCAAAGACCAAAACCTGAAACTGTTAGAATATTATGTTTTCTGTTAGTGTAACTTATTAAAAATTAAATTAATTTTATAAAGCAGTTGATTGGTCTTCATTTAATTTCAATTAATCATTA
This sequence comes from Rhaphigaster nebulosa, assembly GCA_948150685.1. Classification (NCBI taxonomy): domain Eukaryota; kingdom Metazoa; phylum Arthropoda; class Insecta; order Hemiptera; family Pentatomidae; genus Rhaphigaster; species Rhaphigaster nebulosa. The sequence goes on from OX411306.1 coordinate 41,064,239, forward strand.
ATTTCGAATTAGGTTACAAAAAACATTTTAAAACGAAGCATTAGGTTATTAAAATAAATGCATTTTAATTAAAACTTTATTTAATAAACTAAGCAATGAAGTTAATGCAAAATAAATATGAGTATATTCATTGTTCCCTGAAAAAAAAATTCTTACGATATGATCTCACAAGCTCGATTTTACCTAATTTTAAATATTTTTTTGGACCCTTTCCATGTCCCTAATTACCATAATATATAAATATATATATATATATATATATATATATATATATATATATATATATATATATATATATTTATATATATATGTATGTATAGTCCTGGAATAAAGCAAGTTTTTTATATATCTATATATATATATATGTATTTCAATATTTTTAGAAAAGACTCAAGATTATTTAAGATAAAAATTAAAAGAAGGGATTTTTTTCATTTTTGATCGTAGGAGTCCTCTTCAAAGGAAAACAACTCCTTGAAAAATATACTAATGTCTTAGTCCAATGCTTAGTCGGGTCAGAACCAGTTCTTCATTTCTGGAAAACAGGCTATCTGAACCTGACTGAAGATTCAAAGAAATCGTAGAAGGTATTAATAGAATGATGAGGAAGCAGATTATGTTTTCCTATATCAAGGATTGTATTAAAATTGTACACAATTCAACTGACAATGTTATATTCTTTTGAGTTGGTTGACCGTTTGACCTACACGGTTACTTACAACTTACCTACAGCGGCAAGTATAAAAAGTTCTTCGAATTGTAGTGAAAGGATTACGACGTCACTGATAGCGCTCAATGTAAATCGATTTCTTCGCACAATTATTTGATGCGCAGTCTTGTTGTGGCATCAAAAGCTCGTTCAATAACTTGATAATTTTTCAAGTTATATATCATCCTATGTGATTTCAGTAATATAGATTGAAGGAATGGGCTGAAAACAATTAAATATATTCTTCTTTTTTTTTAACTCTCATTTTCAGTTATTTAGTTTTGTTACTAAGATATATTCAGAGAAAAAGAAGAGTGAATTATTATGAATGCATAGAGAGACAGGTACCGTTTGAATATCGTAAGATCAAGGAGGTAGTCCGATTTTGATGGCAGAGAAACTAGTGGAGGTTGAGTATCATTGTAGCTGCTATCACTAGAGAGCCATAACTCGAATTAAACAGCACTAAAGCCGGGAGAAGTATCTAATAATTCACTAATCTCAGTAGAGCGGTGAGGGGAGGGGAAGGGAGGGAGGGAGAGCCCTATTGAAATATTCAATCTCCCGGCAGTACTTCTCTTCATTTAACACCATCTTTTCTAAAATTTACTTCCAACATCGAATGGTCCTGCCCAGATCTATAGTCTCTGCAAGATTTATTCTCTTCTTATTGGTAACTTTTAGAGAGCTTTCCCAGATGTGGCAAATGAAAAGCGAATAAGTGGAGTATTTTTATCGACTGCGGCGAAGCCACAGGACGGGTAACGTGTTTACCTTGACCGTTAGTAGGTGTGTAAAGATGTTTTGAGAGAACGGCTCAACGGATTTTCAAGTTTAATTGCTCAAATTATTTGTTGTGATCCATTGAATTTTTTGGAACATTTTTAGCTCAGAATAATAAATAAATGTGTTTAATCTACGAGTTTGAAGGAATCTAACGATTTTTTAAGAGAACTACACGACCGATTTTTAGGAGTAATTCTGTCGTTGATGGCTCAACTTACTCAGTGAATGCCCGTAAACGTTTTGAAAGATGAGCTCAAAGTACTGAAAAATGTTGGGGTTTTTATTTTTTATTATTAACTAATATAGTATCTATATTAATAATTTTAACAAAGGAATAAATTAAAATGTGCCTGACCTGTTAATAACCAAGTTTTTATGAACTGTGAAAAGTTTTTACTGTTAAAAATTACAATTGCAATAAATAAGTTTTATCTAATTGCATAATTTCTGGTGTTAATAGTTTCAAATAGACAGCAATCTTGTGAAAGGCCGGCATTAAGAGGAAGTACGTTGAAAGAAAATTTGTTTATTTGGATGTAAAATTGTCTGATAAATGAATGTCTGTATCTGAATCAAGTTCGGGGAATTCATCCATAATTAGTTTATGGATGAGTCCATGCGGAGTCAAAAGCCTTTTCTAGGCCGTATGAAATCATACCAGTGAGTTTTCGTTCGTTGGAGGCTTTAATTCTAATTTATGTAAAGTGTGCCGAGCGATCAACAGTAAAAAGGTGATCCTTGAAACCAAACTCTTCATTTATTAAGAAGTTGTACTGTCTAATAAGTTTATGGCTTTTTTTCAGTATCATTTTATACGATCATCATTTATATCATCATATACGACAGACATTATTGGAAAGCCATTAATTGATGAATTAGCTTCCACTAAACTTTTTTCTTACATAATCTCGTTGAAATACCAGGATACAATTTAGTATATGCATTGTTATATACGTTAAGTATTTAACATTTATATTAAATTGAAGCCTGTATAAAAACAATATGAAAGGTTCAAAAGATATTAATGTAGTGACATTAACATTTTTTGGATTTTATCCTACATTAGAGGATGATAGTATAATTAATAATCATTTATTTAACTTCAATGAAATATAAATACTGAATATTACTGAAAATAATAAAATTCGAAAATATCTACTATCAATTTATATAACAAAAATTAAAAAAAAAAATTGATATTGCAGTATGGATTAGAGAAATTCTAGTGAGCAAAATAGCATTGGGCGCAGTGCATTAGATATTATAATTAAGATAGGTAATTATACATTGATATAATTTTAAAGATATTTGGCTAAAACTTATTAATAGTAATGAATTAAATTGATTAATAATGTGTAGTTGATTTTTTTAATTATTTAGACTAAATCGAATAACAGTAACTTCTTATGTAAAAATTACATAGCTTAATTGAAAAAGCAGTTTTAATTAACGATTGTGCGGTATATGATTAAATACCACCAATTTAAGATAATTAATTTAAATAATTTTTCTTTCTTATTTTTAATTTGGCCATTTCTAAATTATTATTTATTTTTTACATAATAAATATGTTTATACCATTTATGTGTTCTATAGTTTTTGATATAATTTTATTAAATAATATTTGTATGAGCTTTTGGATATTTGGGAAAAAGATAAAATAAAAATACCATAATCTTTGTTTATGGTGTTGATGACAGGCTTGAAAATTGGCAAAATGAACCGAAACATTGCCTAATGTTAAGTAATTAACAAAAAAATGAAAGAAATGAATTTTAAAAGGCTTTATTTCCCTGAAAACATAATAATATAAGTAGTTAAGTATTTTATAAAGTTATTGGTTTTTCTCAGGTTCATCATCATCCAAAGCGAGTGCCCTAAGTACCAAGTCTTCGTGCGAATTTATGTTTCAGACGAAAAATATATTCAGAAACGAAATTTAATAAAACCTCCTGAGTCCTGCATCGATAACTCAGCGGTCTACTGATCGAATTCGGTAGCTGGAATTACCGATGCGGTATACCGATTGCGAAATTATCGCAGTCCTAGAGATCCCGTCACTGAGTAAACACATTCAAATATCGCCGTTTAAGTAAAATACCGTTCCAAATCTTAACGAATCTGTGGGAGCCTTTACTCTTCACCTATGCACTCTGGCAAATTAGTATCTTATTTCGGTCATTAAATCACCTTATATGAATTAATTTGACTATTTAATTTCAAATAGTAATTAAAGTAAAATGCTAGATATGAAGCCTTTGAAAGAACAGACGGAATTCGAACAGCCAGTGGCCAACTAAGCTTTCTCTAATTGATTGTGTTGTCTTTCGGCGTCACTACGTATCATGACTAATTCCGTTTTATAACTTAATGATTATTCAATCATACTGAGATTAATCATTAACACGTCGTTGGTTATGATTTTAACGAATGGATCCAAGCAAGATTCAAGTGCTAACTGAATTGTAGGCTACAGCAACGTTGGATCAGACTTTTTTGGTGGAAAAAAAATGGAATTTGCTGTGACTCAATGCTTTGAAAAGCTAAGGATTAAGTTTTCAAGATATTCTGTTGAAATTTTCTAGCAATTAGTTTAAGAATTAAACCCTTTACTTTCTCATGCAGCGAGTCACAGAAAATGTTATTTCAGCAAAAATAGTACTTGTGAAATAAGTCCATCCAATGTTGCTCCAGCCAAACAATTCAACTGAATTCAAATAAAAGGGAATGATTAAAATAAAAAATAAAAACGGTGAAAAAATTATACTCAGATTAGTATTACTGTTCTTTGCGGAGTATCAGTATTGCTTCTTAGTCAGTATGATGAAAACTGTCAATTTTGTAGGCTATAATGATGTAACGCTTTGTAAAAAAAAAATTAAAAAAAAAAGGAAAAGAAATTGAAGGCTAAACTATAAATTCAAATTTATATCATGACTAAATTAAAAGTACTTTTCTAAAAAAAATGACAGACCTCGTAAAATATGTATACTTAACTATTTCAGTTTGCGTGTTATAAAGCAATTTATTAGTATTATTATTTTGTCCTCGTTTTCTAGGTTATTATTATCAGTTAATAATAACTTCAATAGGAGCCGAAATCATTTGATTTTATAGTCCAGTAGTTATTCAAGTTAGTTTAATTTTATTTTTAGATTAAACATTGGAAACAAAGTTGCATAAAATTACTTCGATTAATACCAATTAAATTAAACATTTCGTTTATTAAACTTCAGTTATGTAAATGTTAATAAAACATTGCGTTATGTTGCTTAATTGATATTTCCCACCGACATACATTCTGGCGTCAATTTGGAATATATATATATATATATATATATATATATATATATATATATATATATATATATATATATATATATACATACATATATTAGTGGTCTGCTAATATAATCTAAATTCAGGCTAATAATAGATAAATATCATTTTTGGTAACTATAATAATATAATATTGTAACTAGATTATGATTAGATTAATTTATTAGGTTATTCAATAGTAATAGAGTGGTTAGGATTCCGGTTGGATTCTGATACAATCGAGAACGTTTTGGGCTTTATACTCCTTCAACACAAAACTGTCGCATCGAAAACCATAGTTCAATGGAAATTCCTTTGAAACTAGCTGGAATTTTTTTCCGCAAGAGGAGTTAAGCAGGGTGATAACAGCCTGTCTGCTATTCAAATTAGCCCTGCAAAAGGTAATACGTGACTCGAGAATACAGACAACCGATACTATATTTAAAAAGTCTGTTCAAGTACTTGGCTTTGCAGATGATCTTGACCTTATTGCAAGATCCTTCGCTCAAAAGTGGGTTTCTTAAGTTGCCAGGAGCCAATAACATATTTAGGTGACCATCCCTGTATTCTTAATTCATAGCAGCTTATGACATAAAAAAAAAAAAAAAAAAAAGAAGAATTTCATGATATAAAAAGAGTTGTTTTTATTCTTGAATAAAAAAATTATTATTGTTATTTTTTTTTGTAAGAAATATAAATGCCAAAGTCAATATGAAATTTGACACTGATTTTCATTAGCTATTGCTGCATAATTCGGAGAGTATGATGATAATCTTACTCATACGTTTTGAGATTTAATGAACAAATTAATTTGAAACAATGAAATAAAATACGGCTAAAAAACTATTTATAATATACGTTGATTGCAATATTATTAAAACTGCCATTCAATTTTCCGTGCTGCTAAAAAGGGATAAAACTAAACAATGAGGAAGATTGACAGAAATAAAATGTAAAAACGCCGCACAGTGGTTGAAAATCGATTTTTTTTTTCGAGAAAAAAAAACCTTGTCAAGCCCGATTGAGCCACAAAAAATAATTTTGATACCATCATATTCACAATGAAATTTGGATTAAGATGTATACTTTTAAAAGTTTTCACCTCTAATGCAGCAGGCGAAATTTTGAAATGTCTATTCCGGAAATAAAAACTGACATTATTTCTCACCTCACATATAAAGTACCTAAATAAAAGCTATGTTGTGATTTTGTGGGAAGATGGAGAATTGAAAGTTTATTTTGCGTCAAATACCAGAAACTCCATCGTATTCAGGTTATATGATATCTGGATATAATAATATCTCGAGAATTTAACACAAAATAAATGAATGCTAAACAATTTTTTTTTGTTTTCTTCAACAACTAATTATTTCTTGAGGCCAAAATGATAAATTTTAATGTAATATGAACATTTACTAATTTATATATTAAATAATAGATACATAGGCACACACAAATATACTCACACACATGGAATCTGATGAAATTGATACTGTACCATTTTTGCACACTAGTCCCCAACTTTTCTCCAACTTTGGGCCAAATCGGACACGCTGTTTTTGAAATAAAGACGTGTCGAGGAAAATACGTTTACGCATCCGGAAGCGAAAATAGGAGATGGGATCTAGCAAAATTTGTATTTGATCATTATTATACTAATCTTCAACCCTCCTTCGACTTTAGGATGAATCGGACAAGCTGTTTTTGAAATATAGATGTGTCGAGGAAAATACGTTTGCGCATGCGTAAGCGTAATTATGTAATGTAATTTGAAAAGATTGATACTGGATCATTTATACACTAATCGCCAACTTTCCTCAAACTTTAGTTTAAATTGGACGAAGTTTTTGAAATAATGGTGTATCAAGGAAAACCGAGCGTGTGCTAAAGTAGTGGATGGAATTTGATAAAATTGATATGGGGCCATCTAGGTATTCATATCCAACTAGGGACCAACAATCCGTAAAAATTTCATCAAAATCAAATTAACAGTAGTACGTACTATGCCCGTCATATGGATTTGACAACTTCGATATTGAGGAAGCCACGAAGAAATAACAATAGTAATTTCATTTTCAAAATCAAATTGAGCCTTCAGACGCAACTGAATTTTATCTAATATTTTACCAGGAGTCTTATTTTAATAAAAAAAATAGATTTTAGACTGACGGTCGACTGCGTTCGGAAGATATATACTAACAATTTTTTTTTTAAAAGAGTTTAAAATTGTGTTAAAAAATGTTTTTTCTCCCTCATTGTATTGTCTGGTATGGCTGTTGTTGATTACGAAAGAAAATCAAACCAAGAAAATAAAATTTGAGGGACTATAATTATTAGTGTTGAAAATTATTTTCTTAAAAATCAAACATTATTGAATGGATGAATTTGGAGGCTTGTTACAAGTGTAAAAATTAAAATATTGCCATTAAATTGGTAAAATATTTCAGGTAACTAATCTATTTATTAATGGTGAAAATTTTTTTTTTTCCAATACCTTGAAAAATAATTTTTTCCGCCTTTCAACCACTGTGCGCTGTGACATCAATAAATTACTCCCAATACAACTCCGTGACACTACAGTACTATCATGTCTAAGCTCTCTCTAGTTGCGGGTGTCCAGTAGGGATTTGAATATCGATATATATCGTATCGATCGTTTTTGAATATATTGAAATAGTATTTCGCTATATCAGGAAAAAATATCGATATTCTGAATATCGAGCATCATTATTTTTAATCTTTTAAAGGAACAAACACTTATCGATATCTTCGTGCCGATGTAATTAACATATTGTATCTATAATATTGATATTTATGGTAAAATATCACTACGATGTTGCTTCTATAATATCGGAATTTCTCTGCCGATTTCATTAAGATATTATTTTTATAATATCGATATTTCTGAGACGGTATAATTAAGATATTGTTTTCAAAATATCATTAAGATATCTTTTCTATACCATCATTAATTCATTATTTATATGTAAATACCTACAAATTTATTTCAGGTTGGTAAGATATAAATGAGAGCCATTGTGATCTGAAAGCTGTGATCAGGAGATTGGGACTAGGAGCCAATTCCGCCTGGTTACCAGAAACCACAAGCTACTTAAGCACCAGCTCCATTCAACTTTACACCCCCCTCTCGCTCCCTCCCTCCCCATCCCTAATCGCCCTCTCTCTCTAATAAAGAGCTTTTCTCGACTTTGTGGTTGTCATATCTTCTGCGCTCGGCTATATCCAATATTCGACGATTTCTCGCGCAACAACTAACAGAAGCTTCAGGTAAAAGGCTTATTGTTCTCTAAAAGAGAATGGACGGGGAAAAGGAATTCTAGCGAACATTTCATCTTTCGATTCGATGAAAAATCCTTTGTTGAAAAAGAGAGTAATCATGGATACTTAAGTGAACTATGTTCAGGCGAATGATCAAGTACCCAAGAGAAATTTATAGCCATTCTTCGTAAAGTTGTAAGCTTATACAGAAGAATGGCACCACTGATAATCAATTAACTGTCTTAAAAATCTATAACCTCCAATAATTATTCATTTTAATTAAATATTTTTGAGATATGATTCGAAAATTTCTTTAATTAAAAATTATGAGACCTAATTAAAAAGTAAAAAACAAAACAAAAAAACATTGTTTATGGAAGCATTTAGCAATGCTGGAAATAGTGAATATAAAAAAAGTCAACCATCAAAAAGACTCAAGGAATTGAAATAATTTTTATTTTGAAATTTTGAAGAATTCTGAAAAATAAGGAAGTCATCATACATTTATATATATATATATATATATATATATATATATATATATATATATATATATATATATATATATGTATATGTATATATATATTTATATATGTATTCAATGTAATTTAATATTGTTATATGAAGAATCTGTTTTAGTTAAAATAAAAATAAAAACAATATTTATTGCAGTATCTAAGCTATTATGTTTTTAATATGCATATGTACAACATTGGCACATGCTGCCCTTTTCAGGCAGCATTGGATCTAAACATTACTTAAATTAATGTTATTACATTACATTTCATTTATGTTAGATTTTTACAGTAAATCTGAGAAAGAAGAAGTTATTATTAAATAAATGGCTTACTGCAAGAACAAATATTATTTATTTTTTGCTACTGTGATTACAGTCTGTTAGTAAATGTTTTAATATTTTTTAATTTTTGAAATTCTGATTCTTTTAAAATTAATTTATATTGTTTTTTAGAATGTAAATATTTTTATTTTTTTATACTGACCAAATCATATGTCGAAACTTAATAAGAAGAAAGATGTATTAATCATTAATGATGTTATTTTTATTTAACCATTTTTGGACCAAAGAGCCACTACGACTATAAATTTAATTAATGTTTTACATACCTGATGTGAGATTATAAGCTATTCCAATACTTTGGACCAATACAGTAGGTCATAATGATTGTGTTGGTAGCCATGTTTTCTGGATATAACTCCATAGAAACTTTGTACGAAGGCTATTTCATCACTACTTGTTTCCAAGTCCACACTATTGTTATCAAATGAATAATACCTAGAATGTTTTAGGCTTTAATAAGCATCACAAACACAACATACAAGGTTAGGGATTGATCCTACTATACCATCATGCGGATGTCAACATATAAGGTTACACATAATTAAATTAAAGATTAACTGTAACATGTTAACAATGATAAGAAACATAATAATTTACAAAAAGGTTAAATAATTTCTAACACACTCTCTCCTCCCTTCTTTTAGAAACGTAGTTCTTTAAGTCCAATGTAGATTGTGTGATACGATATGCCCTTCGAAGTGTGGTGGTGCTGGGGTGAAGTTCGGTCGACTTAATCTTTTGTTAGTGCTTTGAGAGCTTCCTTCTTGGTCCTGGCTGCCAGGTGGTTATCTCTACTCCTTTGCTGACCGGATCGACAGTTGGTGGTGGCGGATAATTATCGTCCAAATAGTCTTGTTGATAGCAGGATTCAGGACTTGCTGCTGATGCGAGGTGCTGAGGTTCACTGTATCACTGTCTCCTTCCCGTCTGGTAATTGTAAAAGTGCATAGTTAGGATTCGATTCTAGGAGTTCAACTTCTTGTTCGATTGGATCGTACTTACTCCGCCGGACAAAATTATTCATCAATATTTTCCCAGCAGTACTGAGCCATGATGGTATGGCTACTCCATATGTGATTATCCGCTTGTGGAAAAACATTTTTTTCGTGAGGTATAGTGTTGGTCGCGGTGTAGAGAAGTGATCGGATTGAATGTAACGCTTCGGTTTGAATCTTTCTCCTTTGTGATATCTGTAAGCCTTTTGAATGCAGTGCGAGGGATACCATCTTCCAAATGATTCCGTTATATCTCTACTTGACCATTTCCAGAGGGATTGTAAGGAGTTGTACGGCCCGTTTTTAGGGCCTTGTATGGCCTCTTTGGAATTTAAATTAATTTCAAGCTCTTTGGAAATAAAGGATATACCTCGCTCCGAATGAATATGTACCGGATATCCGAACATGGAAAATATCTGCCTTAATACTCCAATTACAGTTTTTGACAACGAATCCTCGTAGGGGATAGCCAAAGGATATTTTGATCATCCAAATATAAAAAATAAATATATATATAATAATATAATATAAATATAAATAAATAAATAAAACAATCCAAAAATTAGAATGCCAAAACTGTGATAAACTATATATAGTAGATATCTCTGAGAAACTCTAAACAAGGATATCATAGCACATTTTAAATTGTAAAAATAGGAAAAACATAAATTATACTGCTGTAGCCTATCATAGCATCAAAAAGCAACAGTTCAATTTCAATAATACAAAAATATTTGATAGCGCATGTATGACTAAAAAATTGAAAAATATTAGAGATCATGTAAATAACGAAAAATATAAACAAAACAGTAAGCTACAAAACAGATACAAAAAACATAGGTACATATTATGGAGACATTCAATATAAGATAAAAATAAATTAATTACATTTGATGATAAAAATAATATCAATAATTAATCTAATATTATTAACTGAAAATAGAAACAAACAAAAGTTAATTTAACTTATTTTAAATAATTTAAAAATGTAAAATATACTTTTTTGTTAATGATTCAGTATAATAAAATATCTCATTACAGATATATAATTCTGAAGATGGTATACTACCCCAAAACTTTATTGATGTAATATTTAATAACGAATACACAAAATTAGAAAGAAGTCTAGTTGTCTTATAATTAATATTATTATTACATTAGAAGTAATGGCTCTCAGCCGTAATGGCTGAGAATATTAAGGCACCACCTTAGCAACCTTGAGTCTGCTGTGGAGCCAGTTTGAATCCGGTCTGGATTGGTTAAAATTTATTTATTACATATATCAAAATTAATTTTGACTCATGGAATTAATCTCGACCTTCCCACTCTGGTTAGAATAGTTTGGTAATCTGTAGGAATAATCCATCTTGTTTGCTTTAATAAGAGTAGGAAAGACCAATAAATACAAATTAAAAAAAAAGAAAGTAATTATTACATTAGGTGATGTTTGATTGCCAATAATACCAAGACTAGTTAGTACCTTTATCAAAGTGAAATTCTTTTTATATACTGAATCGATGGATGTGTTCTTTTCATTGAATTAGGAGTAATAAAAGTTAATAGAATTTATAGAATTGATGTTGTCCCTAGTCAAGTATGTAGGTTTTAAGCAATAAGTTCATAATACCTATATTAACTATTAGGCTTGATTCCTCTAAGTTCATTTCAATAAAAGCTGGCATTGTTCTTAAATAACTCAACTTGGGAAGACTCTGACTATTTGCCATTGAGAACTCCATAGTGTGTGTTAATATTTAATTTAGTTAATAGTAGAGATTAGGTTATTTAAGTCAGTTTATAGTTAAAATGAGGAACGGAGTAGCTCAGTGGGTAAGGCACTGCGCTACTAATCTCAAGGTACCGGGTTCGAGACCGGCTGAGGCAGATAATTATTTATTCTGTATTCAGTCGTGGATCGACCCTGTGGGATCGGGGGACCCTCCTTGGGTTCACCCAGCCTCTATAAAGTGGGTGCCCTTAATTGGGGAAAAACCTGGCGGTTGAGCGTGATCTTGGCCAAATCACCTCCTTACACAACCGTTGGCCTAGAAACAGTACGGCCCTTACCAAGTACTGAGCCCAAGACCCTTCACGGGTTGTAGTGGTACAGGTTTTTATAGTTAAAATGTGAAAAACCAGATATGTTTAATGTATGTGGCAAGCTGTTCACAGAAAGTATCACTTCACATTCTCTCCAAACAATCAGATTGCGGTCTGTTATCACTTGAAAAATGATAAAAAACAAAACTTACAAACTGAAAATCTCAGGAAATAAAAGTCACACGAAAAAATGATTTCAGATTATTGATCAGAGATTTAAAATCTATTGAAAAATGGGATGCCATTATAATTGTAATTATAATGCCATTATAATTATAATTACTTATATAAAATCATTAATATGGCTTAATTCTTATTTGTATGAGAGGGAAGAGGTAGTAATATGGAACACCACTTTGTTTTTGGCTTACGAGCGCTAGAAATTTCAAAACATTGTATTGTTTCCTGTGGTAATTAGGGAACCTGATTTGTATATTAGTCATACACCATCAATTTCAAATTTTCTCTTCTCCAACCACCAAATGAGCAAAATTAAATTTTATCAAAAAGTAACATTAGTGCCTCTGACTTGAGACGTGGGTAATATGGAACCCCTTAGAGTTTTTTAAAAATATTTTTTGTAAGGAAAATCAAGATAGAGCAATGATTTTAAGTCAAAAACTAATTTCTTACATGACCTCTGCCACATTTCCTATTCTATCCCTTCCTTCTCTTCCAGTGATATTCCTAGATTTCAATGGGTCAGATTCCTCCACATCATCATTTGGTATAGTTTCTCTTCCAGCTTTTTTAATTTAATTTCTCTAGAGTAATTCTTGAAGCTGTTTTGGAGGGAGAGCCCGTGGAGCCCAGTTCCATATTACCAGCACCCATGGGGTTCCTCATATCGAACATAGTCATTTTGGATTTGATATGTCCCCCAAATAAATTAGGAGGCATAGAACAGATTCAGGAATGAAAATTGCTATTATACATCCCTCTTAAATGATGTATAGTGTGATCACAGTGTGATCATTTTTTTGGTAAAAGAATAAAAATAACAGTTTGAGCCTATCTTCTCGAAGTTTTGAAAAATCGATATAAAAAATCAACTTTTCAACATGAACATGTTGAAAAATGCTGACATCTTTTCGACATGAACATGTTGAAAAATGTTGACAACTTTTCAACATGAACATAACCTGTGACAACTCAAACAGCAACCTACCCTGCACATTAGCGCTCTTTAGCTACAGATTGAGACAAATTCTGTTAGCTCATTACACTTACTGTTAAGATATCAAGAGATTCCATGATAGGATTAATTAAAAGTAAGGATGGAATTAAAAGGAATAATCTTATTGGTCCTAAAATATTAAAATTGAATTGATTTTCCAAAAATCTTTTTATTTTTATCAATTTACTCATTTGTAAATTGAGAATACTTTCATCTACTAAAATATAATCATACCTAATTAATAGTGGTATAGAGTGATATAAGTGACATCATTACAGAAAGACTTAATTTATTAAATAAATAACTTTATATACTCTAATTATTCAGGTAGATTTGGACAGTTATTGCCATTAAATATTTAGCATTATTACTGCCATCATATAGTATGTTGATCTATGTGCATTATCATTTATATATAATGAAAGTAGGAAATCTTGAAAAATCATCATAGGTGGAGTGGCCTGCCTGGTATCTTCATTCCTTTTGCCTTGCTCAAAAGTCAACAAACAGTGTCTCCATCTGATCTGATCCCTCTAAAATTATGGGCTATATGATATTAGCAACAGAAGCCAATTACCCAATTCTTGGTTTTTCTCCAAGTGCTTTAGGCCTGTCATGATGGTTCCAAAAATCTTTTCTTAACTCAATCAGTCCTTCTGAAGAGTTAAACTACCTTTTCTCGCTATTATATAATTGATACTAAAACCTTAACAGGCATACATCATCTTAATGTCTTCCCATGTCCTGCTTTGAATAAATCAATCAGTTTCTCCAAGAAAAAAAAGTCCTTTTGAAAGCATGGCTCTACTGTTACAGATTCTTGGAATTAAAATGTTTTTAGTGTCCCTCCTTTTAGCTCAGGTATTGAGAACTAAACCATCTGCTTCTCACAGCCTTACATTTGTTTTACTATCATGATATTTGGTACATAACAGACCCGGAACGGAGATTTTTGTCATGGTAGGTAAGCTTAATTTAGCCGCCTCTTTTATCATCTCTTTCGCTTCTCCCTTCAATAAAAGTCAGTTTTATAACTGTATTTCAGGTAATATATTTTGAAATAAATATCATCATCTCATGGTATTAACTCATTAATTTTGTTAACTGAATAATAAAAACAATGAAAAAGCAGAAACAAATTTTTTTGCTCATCCTAGAAATAGAATTATGTTCAAAATTTGCTGCCCTCTAAATTCTGTCGCCCAAGAACACAAAAGTGTCCTTTTCATCCTCCTTTGTTTCGACCCTGATGCATAGTATTTGTAACTGATCATTACAATACTTTGAATCAATGGGCCGACCTCCTGCTCTTCTTCTTCTTATTTTTTCCCTATCTCCGTCGTGCCGTTAGGCATGGACCAGCCTCAGCATATTTTCTGAACCTGTCCCTGTCCTGGGTCATTCTCCTGGTCTCCATCAAGGAGGAGCCCCGCTCGCTCCCGAGTCTCTCTGTTATATACATTGATATAACTTGATAATTCCTTACAACATTGACATTTGTTTTACAATGAGATATATTAAAAAGGATTTACAAATTACTAGGCCTGCAGGCAACTGCCTGAGTTCCATCTTTATGGGACAAGGCACTTTGATAACTGGTGGTAGTTGCAGAAAATGTGGTATGTATCTCAACCAAACCACCCAATCTCAATTCTTTCTAACCTCTAAAAAGCAATAGAAAGATCATTGTAATTCCAAGTTTTAAATTTTCTTGAAGAGTCTAATCAACTTGATCCATCCAATTTGACCTAATCAAAATTACCAGTAATATTCTAGCCATTATAAATGAAAAAAAAATAGCCGTCCTTATACTTCTTTGATTCCAACCATTCTATCCTTTTTTCCAAATTAAAATCATTAACTTTTTTCTACAGTTTTATCTGTTGTTCCAGTCTATTCTCTTTAAACTTATCCTAGCAGTTGCTATACCTAATCAATGCTTATCTGCCTTTCTTACATTTTTCTACTGGTCCATTTTCTTGACTTGTTCCTCTATTGTCACCAAATCCGTATTGTTCCTCTGTCCTCAGAAGTAGCCCAGTATTTGAGCTTAATCTTTACAGTTTCTATTAGCGATCATTATAAATCAATTCATCATTTATATGCCAATTACTCTCAAACCTATTTATCCTTTCCCTATCTGAGCTATTAATCGAATTTGCCAAGATTCAATAATCTTTATTGTATTGATTTTGAAACTTTATTGCAATATATTCAATTTTTATAACCTCTTTTTTGTTTTAGCATTTATCATAAGTTTCTTTATTTGTATGTATTCAGATTTTTTTTTTATTTATCAAGGTAAAATTAAATTACGTTTCCCTATTTATTTTGATGTTTCTTTTGTTAAAAAAATACAAATATTAACCAAGTAATCAGCTTTGTGGCAACTCTATAAAAAACGTGAATGGTGACATCAGCTCGGCAGTTGCCCACCATATGATTTACAAATTATAAGAAGTATTTTGAAAATTCAAAACATCAACTCTTTATCTTGATCACTAGCCCAGGCAGTGAAGGTTTTGAGTCGGAAGAAATTAAAGACAAGATGATTTTTTGTTAGTAGTTAGAACCTAATTAGAGGAGTATTTCCTGAAAAATTCCCATCCCTTCCCCTTCTGTACCGTCTCTCTCCCCTTCCTCATTCCCTCAAGTTTCCCTAGAACATTCATTTAAAAAGTATTTAATTATTGCTCATAATAACACCATTTTTCATATGCTCCTGATGCGGTATGTATCTTGTTATTTCTCTATACCTATTCCAAATAAGATTTTCTATGATGTATTTGTGTAAAAATAATACTTTAACTAGAATATAAAACAGAAAAATATGTGGCCATAAGATTATAAAATAAATATCAATTAATGTTTACAATATTTTCAATAAAATAATAAGCAAACAATATAAATTCTTGTCTTGAAAAGAATAATTAATGTGAACAAAAATAAGAAAGAGAAAAGATAAAATGAAAAATACATAAATCATGGGCTGATTAACAAAGTTGAAGCTAGTGCATTATAAATGATTATTTACTTCTGATCTAAATGTTAATCTAAAATTTAAATTTAGTAATTTGAGAGCATCATTTTGGAAAGAAAGAAGGTGTTGGAAAAGGAGGGACTTAAATGGGGATAGAGAAAAAGCATGGTGGATATTAGAAGAAAAGATTCCAGAGGGTAGAGGAGCGGATGAGAAAGGAACATTCGAATGTTTTGGTTTTATATGAAGGTGTATAGAGGTCAAAAATGCGGCGATCTTGTTTCCTGTGCGTGGACTGAGGATTTAAATTGCATGAGGCAGTAGATGTAGGAAGGGTGCTGGGTGATGATAGTTTGGTATAGGAAGGATCCGAGGAAATATTGTCTAAGGTTGGAGGGGAAGGGCCACTTTAACTTGCTGTAAAGATGGGACAAATGAGCCGGTCTCGAGGTGCTGAAGACAAATCTTAAAAAGCAGTTCATGATCCGCATCAATCTGTCCTCAAGCACCTTCGAGAGGCCCTCGTATATCACACAGCCATAGTTAAAGTGGGGAAAGATAAGGGAGGATACAAGGAGTTTACAGTTAGGTTGTGGAAGAAGATGTCGTGAACGAAGGAATAACTTAAGGGTACTTATCGATCGTCGAGAAATTTGGGCAGTATGTGGTTTCCAGCTAAGGGTTTGGTCAATAATAATACCCAAATTTTTAATTGAGTAGCTGAAAATGATGGGGTAATTATTTAGGATTAAAGTAGGGAGGATGGCATTGGATCTAAGGAGAGAATTGGAACCGATGAGAATGGTCTGAGTTTTTATAGCGTTAAATCTTAATCTATTCAGATTATTTTATGTAGTTTTTAGGAAATAGCACTTTTATTTGAGATAATATCCAGCAATATGTCAAATAAAAGTTGAAGTACAGTTCTTGCTCTTTCAAAATATGTACCCTACTCTACATTTTGGAGTACACATACAGACGGCAAAGTATTAGTGCATGTCCGACAATAAGCTAGCTTTAATGCCTGATAGGTTGTTGCAGCATCACCCGTAGTCTCTTAATTATATATCCAGATAAACTAGTGTTTTACGGAGTATTTAGGAAAAAATCTGGTTTTCTTTGTTATTTTAAGTATTTGCAAGTTTTGGATCAGGAGATATTTTTGCTCATCAAGATTATTCAATTATCCACCACCAATGGACCCGTCATGTCCCAGACTAGCAATAATCAACAGTTATAATCAGTCTAGAAGTAGCAATTATAATCCGTCCACAGTATCATTTAGTCCGTACAGCTTCCATCCCATTTCTATAGGTGGTAAAATATTGGCTGAACATTTTTGTCCTTGCAAATATATGTTGCTGATATGCCCCAGTTGTTGGTGGTTAACTTTGCGATATCGAAGTTATTAGACTTTTTAGTTAAGGTCATAAATTTGAAATATCAAGCTTCATTAAACTTTGTACATCTATTCAGCCCATATAGCTCAAGTGCAAATCTTTTCCCCTTTATTAGCAGTTGTTCTTTTGGTGTATTTTCAAGTTCATTCTATTTTAATAGTTGCATCCTCAGGGTATGCATCAAAGATGACTAGAGCGTTATATCCATTCCTCCATAAGAGGAACCTCTTCTCTTTATTAATATATTGGACAATAAGTATTAAATTTTTTATTTTTCTAAATTTTACCTCGTTTAAAATTATCTATGTCACATTTGTATTTCTATATATCTGTATACATCTATAACTGTAAAGTGAAATGTAAATTAAATTGAAGGGCGCAGGAGAAAACAGATCATAGTTCATTTTTTTTTCAAATTTGAGCTATCAGTGCCATCTGTTGGGGTATAATGAAAGCTTTCTAATACAACTGTTCATTCATTTGATAAAATGAACAGTCCTTGGTACTACAAAGAAACAAATAAGCAGTTTTGATAGAAAGATGAGGTAAATTACCCTATTGTTGAACAAAACAAAAGTATGAAATGTGAATGATCGTTTTTCACCTATGTCCTTCAACTTATTATAAAATGTATTGAATGTAAGTAAAATAATAAAAATGCAATTGAATATGAAATATTGGGTGTAGCCAAGGATTATATAATAATAAATTCAAGGGTCACAGTACATATATCTTACTTATCCTTTGTTTGAGGTTAGCAATTGCAAATTATGTGGCTTACATTGCTCTGCTAAATTTTCTTGGTAAAATTTGGTGATTACTATTTTTTTTTTTTGTACTAATAAATTTAATCCAAATTAAATATGTTAGTTGGTGCTTTACCCATGTGAGGATGTGACTCACAACAAACTAAACTGATTAAATACATTTTTTCTTTATATTAATTTGTCTCTCATTTAATAATAAGATAAATAAATGTGATCATACTGATTAGGCACTCAGTTATAATTATTATATTAAAATTTATATTTCACCATATTTTTCAGAAGCAATTACAAGGGGTTACAGAAACTGTTGTAATCATGTCACTGAAAGGTCTACTTCTTGATCAAAATGCTTGCTTCTGATCGATGCCCTAAACTGGACTTGTCATCATAGTTGTCTTTAGCAAATATTGATCTGATAAGATATTCACCCTCAAAAGTCATCTAAATTTTTAATTGATTAATAAAACCATTAAAATTTTAAAATTTATTGACGCCTTACGAACAAAAATCATTACTGAAAATAGTTCAGATGTTAAAGCCATTAAGTCCAACTTACAAAGAAAGGTTACAAAAAGTTGCGTAGTTCCGTATGAATTACAGGGACATATATGTCACCAATTCTTACATGAAACTTCTCAAGAAAATTGTAAAGAATAGGGGTACAAGATGAATACAGCGGTTCAAAAGACTAAAGTGGTTTTATTTCGTGAAGGCAATGTATTCACCATATTTTTAAACTGAGGAGTTCCTTAATAGACGCATTGCCGGAAACAAATATTGATACATTTTAAAGGCACAATAAACATTAAAGAGAAATTGAAATTATCTTATGCTAACTTTTTCAAAAAATTCTAAACTATTTTGAATTTCTGCAGTGATGCTAATTATTACAAACCTTTTTTAAATTCGCTTTTGCATCCCTGTCTGTGAATAAAATGGGAAATGTGTGAAAAAGGATTTAAATATTAACAAAGAAATTGACTGCAGTATTTAAAACAGGTAATAATCAAACCTGAAGATATTACTAGATCTAATCCTAAGGAATTAACATGCTTTGTAAGAAGCATATGATTCCTATGAAATCTATAGAAGAGCAGAGGGGTATCTCATAAAAGATCCATATGGTCTCCCATCTCTCAATATAATAATAATGACAACAAAGAAATATATATCATGCGCTTAATGTAAGCCGATGATCAAGTTATTCTAACTAGCCCAAGTTAGAGAGGATATCAATTCATGTTTAAGAATTAACATTCTTAAACATGTAAATGTTTAACAAGAATCCTATGGAAATTTGAATATAAGTATAAATTATTGGAGATTGGAGCACCTTGGAACATCTACAAAGGATGCAACAATGAATATGATATTAAAACAGCATAATAGTTTGGAAATAAAAGGATCATGAAGGAAACATTCTTAACAAGCATAAAATACATTTTTTATATAACATTATTTTTTTTTATTTATTTACAAAACATTATAGTTTTTCAACAAAACTGTTAATATATGTTTAATTATATGGCACATACATATTATGAAAAGTAATTAATATTATTTTAATACAATAAAACATCAACATGTATAAATATTGAGTATACTTAAATTAGCTTAATGACCTGTACAAAGAAGACTTACAATTTAAATTTTCCTATGAACCTGATTTGGCTCTTAAATTCTTATAACATACAAATACGAGATAAATATCCATACATTTATTATTTACATTAAAAACATTTAGAATGATTTTGTTACAAATAGGTAGGTTTCGGTGGCTGTCTTAAATTTACATATCAACGTATATACAACCTAGTACAATGTTTTGTCAGAAATCCTTACCTATGTTTTAGGGAATTACAATAGACTTCTCAAAAAAGTGGAGAAAGAAAAGTTGAACATTGAAACAGTCCTAGATAAATCAGGGATAAATTTACTCTAACAACTATTATATTAAAAAATATACAGATAGTTTTTTTATGTTTTTTTTTTTTCATTTAGACGTTATTGAATGGGAAGTATATAATATGTAGGGTTCTTAATTATATTTACATTTGAAATGATGAAGTATTGGGTTTATTGTCCGTATATGTAATATAATGTGGAGGAAAGCAAATGTGGTTTTATTAAAATAACACAAATGATTAATATGTTTGGATGTGCTTGAAATAAAATCTTGAGCAGCCATGATAATAGTTAGCACTTTTCTTCACAGTTTCTATCAGCATAATTTTTTCCATACTATGATCTCTCGAAGCATAGATATTCTCATTTATATATTTTCTCTTAAATTCATCAAATAACTACCGAAATGTAGCAATTAGGAATTCGTGTTATATTTAAAACAAATTATTTAAATTAATCACAGCAACAATTACATTATAAAACTAAAATTATATTTTTAGAATTATGTAACTCATTGAGAGCAGCAATTATACATATATAATTTTTTCTTATTGGAAATCCATAATAGGGATGAACTAAACAATATGCTACTTATTATTAAAATATAATAAAAAAATTATAAACAAACTTTTTTTTTAGACATTGCACAATCAAGATTATTACATTAACTCTCTTGCAAGAAAAAATAAAATAAGCAGGAACAAAATAGTAATCCGGAAATAAATATGTAAACATAAAATAGTTTAATCCTTATAAATGATACTATTTAAAACAATAATTACATCTTAATTTTAAATTTATGCCCTAATACTTTGTATTGAGAGATCACTTAAAAGAGTGACAAGAGGTAGTATCACACAACTTGATAAGAAATTTCTTCAGCAAATTTCTGCTGTCTGAGTTGTCGCTGACCATCAGACTTGTGTATGGGTGTTTGAATGGATCTGGTCACTTTCTGGCTGGTTTATTGCATTTCCCGAAGAATAATACTGAAACAGCGTCTCTCTCTTCTGTATGAAAACAAATTATCCTAGTTAACAAACATCTAAGCAATCATCCAACTGAAGTTTGCTATCAAGGACTTTTTTCTCTATTGAAAAACCAGATAGAAATGTCAACATTGAAATTTCTAACGTGCATTTTATCTTTTTTTTTTTTCCAAAAGAAAAACTAATTTTAAGAAGAAAATTGAAAGGTTAAGCATTAGAAGAAATATATAAGACATACGACTTCTTTACAATTCAATTAATTGATAAATTAAGACACAGTAGAAGAAACTCTTTCACTGTCATTTTAATTCAATAAGCATATTTTAAAATATCCAATGATAATAGCATAAGAATACTTTTTTTTTTTATCAATTATATTACTATAGGTAAATAAGTATCCAATTTTTTTTTCTACTGTAAATTTTGTTGTTCAGCATTAAAATCTGCCACACGTAAGGGGTAGTGGGTAATAAAAAAAATATATGCGCACATTTATAACTTATTTACAAAAAAAAAGTACTATATGGATCATTCTTCCAGAAAGGACAAATCCTTGTCCCCTCAGTTTTATGGCTTCTCTGGTAATGGGATATGTCAGTTTTTTTTTTTTATATATATAAATAAAGGTATGATTAGTAGAGTATTAATAAAAAAATAAAAAATCAAGTTTTTCATTCCTCCACTCAGTGCCAAACCATGTTTTAAAAATTTAAGACATTACAAAGGCACAAGGGATAGTTATTTTGTTTCAATATTATCAGTGCTGATAAAGTATGCTGGGACAATTTTAAAACTCTTCAATTTAGAGCTTTATATACACCGTAAAACGGTAACCATCGCATTAAAAGAGTGTACCAGAGTTTTGTTTCATTCCCTCACCAGGTGGTAATTTGAATTAAATTATCAAATGAGCGCTAAATGACACTGCTTGCAAGTTAAGAAAGAGGCATGCATGCCCTTGCATGTTCAGTGTGGTCCAGAGGTGATACCTATTTTCATTCGTTTAGAGGCAGCTCCAATTAGGTGGTTCATTCCCTCGCTCTAATCTAAAAGGTCAGTAATTTTTTTAAAATTTTTCTTTTGTGATATAAAAGATTCATTTTCTAGATAGCTATAGATCTGTATCTTATAACTTTTGATTAGTGCAAAATTTATGAAATTATTTTAAAAAATATAGAATTTTTTATTCCCTCACCTCTTAAACGTGAGCTGCCTCAGAAGTACAATAATAGAGGCTTTTCAAAAGGGCGCAATCTGTTGATATTACCAAGCTGCACAAATTTTTTTTAAAAAGTGTTCTAATAAGAGTTTTAGTCTCTCTACCTCAAATCGTTTTCGGTAATATACCCAAAAGATTCGAAGATGAGGTGTCAACATAAAAGTTCCATTTCTTATTAACGACACCTTTTAAAGCCAACTTTCATTCCCTTTTTTGTTTCAATTGGACATTTGTTTCAAAGTTTCTTAATAAAGAAATAAGCATGCAGTTGAGTTGTGGGTATAATTTATTTACATTTTAATATGCAAAGGAGCATTCCGAATGATTTTTGGAGGAAAAATTGCAAGGTAATGCTTGCAAAATGTCTGAACTGCAGTTGGCCCTTTCTAAGAGAATGACGTACTGAATTTTAAAATGATTTATAAAATCAAAACATGGCCTTATTTTGTTGGTTTTCTATGGCGATAATTCAGGTGTGCCTTAGTCACATTAATTTTTCCTAATACATTTGAAAGACAGGAGAAAATGTACTCATATTAATTGAATAAATAAGATTAATACTTTTAATGGATAATATTCTATATGAAATTAGTGGCCAATATGACAAAAAAATGTATTAATTTATCAAATACTTTATGAATACTCCATATCACCAGGTGCATTAAATTATAAAAGCCTGGCTCGTAATCCTAAAGTCTCATGCTGATAATATAGATATGAATCTAACAACTTTATTGATTATATGAATCTAACGACTCTAACAAACAAAATTTAAGTTAGAAAAATTGATGACTCAGCAACTACGCTGAAATGAGTGGTTAAAACATAAAATAAATTATTTTACACCAGTTTAAAGTGGTATATAAATTTACTGAGTTGACAGAGAAAGACTTTCTGAACACATAATAGCTGATAATCAAGTAATAATAAAATATACACCTTTTCGTTATGTTTTGATACTATGGTTACATGTTACAAGACATTCCAATTGCTTAACTACTAGAACCATTACTTAATTGTTTCAGCAGTACTATCAAGTATCTAGAAAACAAACAAAAGTAAAAAAAAAAAAAAAAAAAATATACAGCTTCATTAAGGCACAGACTCAATGTAAAGTTTATTTCATAGAGACAATGCAAATAAAGATATTATAACTTTAAAACTATTTGAAAGCATTAACAAATAAGCCAAACCACATGCTCCCACTAGAGCTACAGATGCACATAGAAGTAGAAAACACACTGAGAAATTAACAGTTATATAAAAAAGAAAGATAGAGGAAAAGAAAATGATTAACATTTTTTTTTTAATTCTTATTATTTTTAAAATAGATAGACAAAACAATCACTTTTAAACGGGTCACAAACTTGTTTTTTATGTAATAATTATCAAAAATTTTAATATATACAATTTCCAATGGTCTTATATGTTAAAATGAATATATACACTATGCATATATCATCACTATCCCTTAGTAAATAAGGTGTGGCATTTATGTCATCATGCATCATTGTAGACAGTTAATTGTACTCACAATTTTTTCAAAGCCTTGGATTTGTATTGAGGACATCTTTGCCATGCAACTTATTAGTCTATCCCGTAGAACTGAACATAAAAGGAATGCAAATGATCCACAAACAAAAAAATAAAATAAACAAATAGTAGGCATAACTACAAATGATTGTTTTGATCATAAAGGAAAGAGATATACATAGATTATTATAAAATGCAATCGTCTCATCAAGTTAAAATGAAAAAAAAAAGAAAACTAATGTTTCAATCATACTTGATGTTCACATTATGCTCTAATACCATGCCATCAGAAAATGACACAATTTCAAAAGCAGACTAAAATATAGAGTAATCTAACATTCATTAATTATCAATTCAAGTAATTTAAAATCATATCAATTTTACAACAATTCAATTTGGAAATATATAATACATGCAATAATATTAAAACTGTTATGAATATTTACAATCATAAATATATGAATTTGTATGAATATCAATAGAAGTATTAATAAGAAATTCAAAAGGCAGTGTCTCACTTATGGTTTATTGAAACTATTTATATTCATTATTTATAATTAATCTATAATTGAACATGAACACTTTATTTTTTTATTATCACAATATTAATTAACTGAGCTCATTATAATAAAGATTTTAGTTCAGTTATATATATATATTTTTTTTTTTAGAAAAATTAAAATGTGATTGTGTATTCTCTTTGAACAGCATGGCAATTCTGATTAATACTTACTCTAGTATCAAATTCTCTTCCACCAATTGTTAATCTTGCTTTTGCTTTCATAGCATCAGATAATGGAATCTGTAAGTATAAACAACTATTTGAACAAGAGCATCTTTGGTTATAGAAGATATATCACAGATGCGCTTAGTTATATTAATATATTTATTTATTTCAGTTTGTTTTTAGCATTTATCCGAAAAATATATCCAATTATGTATTACTCTGGTAATACTAAGTATTTTGTACTTATTATTGTTGTTGTTTAGTAATGGCATTCAGTCACTACAATGAACTCTTTATAATAAAAATTGCTAAATTTATCACCATAATCAACAATAATGCAATTTTGTTCAATAGAGATACATATGAGGCAGATGACTGAATCTATTTCTAACAAAGAGAGTTTCAACAAATAGTTTCCATTAGAAGCTTGACAATAAAAAAACCATTGTATACCTCCTAATATCCTTGATGAAGACAATGAGGAAAGATTAATTCCAGACATTAATGTACACTAATTTTAGGATTCCAATTCACATGATAGGCCAGGGAACAAAACTACACATAATGATCATGAAGATCGAATCAAAGTTTGAGTAATTAGGGATCAGGAAAATAGTGGATAAAACACAATTATATCTAAATTATAGTATTAAGAAACCAAATTTAATTTCAACAATTTGTAAATATTAAAAAATCAAAACAATTATTTCACAATAATTCAGCATGCTTTAAGCTTACCTATAAAAACTTTTAAAATTTGGAATTGTCATTTCATACTCTATGTTTTACTATGTTTTATCTATAGTGCAGGTTCGGAGTATCAATAGAAAATTAATTAACGCTCAACACAACCATATGGACACCGGAAGACTTGGACAATGTAGTGCAGCTTCTAACTCAAACTGTGCAGAATGCTGCCTGGGGTTCTTCTATTTCTTGTAAAATCACGTTGAATCATCAAAATAAAGACCATCTCCCGGCACATATACATCATCACATCACACTAAAAGGAAAGGTACATAAAATTTGGCAAAAGACACGTTATCCAACAAACACAAATTTAAGAAACTAATGAGAAAATTACACAAAGAAATTAGACATACAAAGACCAAAAAGTTCCATAAATTTCTGCACAGTTTAACGACATCTGACAAGCTCCTTTGACAAGACAAATACTCCATCTTGCATCCAGTTCGCCGGCCTGATGGTTTTTGGGCAAAATCAGATAGCCAAAAAGCTGAAATATTTGCTTGCCATTTAGAAGAAACATTTCGGCCATACGCTTATATCAACAACAAACTTACTAATGAACTTGTTTACACCAAATTAATATACTCTTATCGATGATTATACCAGCAAAAGCAATTCATCCACGTGAAGTTCGTAATTTTATTGTGATTTTACCAAATAACAAAGCCGATGATGATTTAATTTCAAATCTTATCCTGAAGAACTTTCCTTGGAAAGCAATTCTCTTTTTAGTTGACATCTGCATGATGGTATAGAAGGATCAATCTAATTAGGGATTGATAAATTAGTTGTCACTTCTATAAATTTGTTTTATTGAAAACTAGTTTCGAATGTTATACATTCATCCTCAGTTCAAGGTTTAAATGGATTATATCACACAGAAAAGTTTGAACTGGTTTCTTCTCGCATTCAATGCGAGAAGAAACTGATAAGATGTCTAAGTCCTTGTGTAGCAAGTCATTTGTCATTTAGACGCGCCTACTATTTTTCTCAATGCTTTTGACTGGAACGACTGAATTCTTTGGATGGTTTAAATTTTGGAAGAGCCCCACAGCTCTATCCTGGATGACCATGAAGATTTAATTAGTGCTTTGTATATAGTAATATTTAATAGTAATATTTGTATATGGTAAGTGTGTTAGTTAAGGATAATTTGGAGCATCTGACAAATAACCTGGATAATAGTCCAAATCATTTGTGAACTAGCAATGCGAGAAGAAACCAGTTCAAACTTTTCTGTTTGATATAATCCATTTAAACCTTAAACTGAGGATGAATGTATAACATTCGAAACTTGTTTTCAATAAAACCAATTTATAGAAGTGGCTAATAATTTATCAATCCCTAATTCTCTTTTTAATTAATATCTACAACTGTATTTTTAGAATAACATATTTTCCAGTTGTGTGGAAATATTCCGAAGATGTTATGATATTAAAAGCCAATAAACCTTCAGACTGTCTAAACTCCTATTGTCCTATTAGCCTTCTTCCTTCCTTTTTCAAATTATTTGAAAACATTCTTCTTCATTCTCTAAATTCTCTTTTATTGAAAGCAATTGCAAATCATCAGTTCGGCTTCAGAAAACATCATTCAACCACACATGGATGTCATCGATTGTTAGACTACATTTCTAGTGCTTTAGAGTAAAAAAATTATTGTCTTGTTGTTTTCCTTGATATCAGTCAAGCTTTTGATAAGGTTTGGCACAAAGGATTGATTTCCAAGCTCAAAATTTTGCCTCCTACTACTTACTATTTAATATTACTTTCGTACTTGATAGGTTATGATTTATCAGGCATAAAATGTGTTAGAGCAGGAGTTCCGCAGGTCAGTGTACTGGGACCATTGTTATTCAATATCTCCATGTCAGACTTTCCCGAAAATAATCATACCTTAATGGCTACATTTGCTGATGACACAAAAACTCTTCTCCCATGCACAAAAACTCCATATTAGCTTCTTTCATACTATAAAACCACCTTGATGAGATTTGAGGAGGCCAAGGATCACATTGGTCTGTAGTGCCATGGAGATAGATAGATAGATGATATCTGTAATTGGGTTAACAGATGGAAAATAAAGATGAACGAAATTAAAAGTAAGTTCATTGCGTTCACACTTAATCAAGCTTCATGTCCTCAGGTGTATTTTAACAATGTGCCAATTCCTATATCTGAGAAAGTGCGATATTTGGAAATTCATCTGAACAAAAGACTGACATGGCGGATCGATATCAGACTGAAATGAAAACAACTGAACAAATGATTTGGACTATTATCCAGGTTATTTGACAGATGCTCCAAATTATCCTTAACTAACACATTTACCGTCTACAAAGCACTAATTAAATCTTTATGGTCATACAGGATAGAGCTGTGAGGCTCTTCCAAAATTTAAACCATCCAAAGAATTCAGTTGTTCCAGTCAAAAGCATTGAGAAAAATAGTAGGCGCGTCTAAATGACAAATGACTTGCTACACAAGGACTTAGACATCTTATCAGTTTCAAATACTGCCACAGAATATTACAAACATTTCCACAACAGACTGACTTGCAACATGAATCCCTTAGCACAAACACATACATCTACCATGAACCCATACAACCCCCCCTAATGGCTTTTAAGGCTTGTTAAGTTGACCGCTGTACCAGGATGAGCGCAGATTTGCTTGTTCCAAAAATAATTTGCAGATGACAAATTAAATAAATGCCAAACTAAATAAATAAATAATAATAATAATAATAATAATAAATGCTTTTCATTCTTTAGGTGTTCCAATTACATACATTCAGTGTAATAGTAAATTTTATGCTCTTTTTCTTGTTTGTTTTTTTCTAATATTAATTTTCTAGTTATTCAAAACTTACTATAATACATTCTTTATCTCTGAATAAATCAACATTTTTGTCAGTATCAGGATTTCTCTTAGTTTTTGCTGATTGTTATAAAATTGGCTCATATAGGATTTTTGTATCAGGTGAACAGAAATTTTTGCCAATGGATTCTTCTGATTTGGTATTATTCAAATAACATAAAATAATCTTTTGGATAAGTTCAATGTCTTAAGGAATTTTTAAATTATAAAGCTAGTAATCATCCAAGTAAAAAAAAAAAAAAATGGCATGAACAGATGTATAATATAAGGAGATGACTTCCACATAAAATAACTTTATCAATTGAACTAAAGATGAAAACAGTGAAGTCAGAAAACCTATTAGGATAGAAATAATTTAAGGCTGGATCTCTCAGATCGGTAGCGGGTGTTTGAGACTACTGGAAAGCGATAAATCCCCTGGGCCCCCTCAAGATATCTTGGATGAAGCTATGTAGTGGTTACTACCTGCACTAGTCATTAGATATAATTAATAACTTTAAAAGGAATTTTTTCATTACAACATTCAAAGTTGGAGTACAGTTTTAAGTTAATAAAATACAAGATGAAGAAAGAATACAAATTAAAAGTTCAAATAAAATTAAGTCAATTAGCATGCTGTTTTCATATTTATCTTTATTTCTTTAAATAAATTAAATTTATTTTAATCTTATTTAGATAAAATAGTACAAGAGAAGTTTTCTTACTTATTACTAAGGAAACATTTAGATTACTAATAGTACACATGGAAGTTCTGTTTACTATAATTAAATATATGCTTAATTATGTAGGGGAGACCGGGGAGAGTTGCCATAAGAAGTAAGATGGCCATGTGGGTTTTATTTCATATCTATTTAGTTTCGACTTGTGGCATTGCGACTGCCTCATCCTCTTCTACTTAAAGTAGTGTCCAAGCAATAGATTGGACTTTGTCGACCGTGATCCAAATTTCCATCTAGTAAGTAAATTTTTAAATTTCTTGTTTTTTATCTATTATTATCTAAAATAGCAAGTCATCTTAACAAATCAATCCATACAATAGAATGTCTACACATTAGTGGTTTTTAAAATGTGTCTGTTTATTTTCTTTCATAATGTATGAAAGATTGATTCTAAAATTGGTTAGGGATAAGTTGGCACACTCTGCCTGTGGTAGGTTGACCTAGCTTGCCAACATATCCTGGTATGGCTACGTTATAAAAAAATGAAAAAAAAATGAGAAAATTACTAAAGATACAATCTCAAAGATATTCTCTAATCAAAATATGTAGTAAATATTTTGGAATCAGATGTACATTTGGGCAAATATATATTTGTGCCAAGTTACACCATGATCGAGGAAGTAGGCGTAGTTTGGTTTTTAATGTAACCTAATTTTTTTTTTGCATGTCTTGATTGCTATTAAAATTCAAAAATAATTTTACAAGTAGTTAAAAGGCTATAAGTTTGCATTGCATACTAAATGTTTCCATTGAGTGATTACAAAAAATTTGAAAAATTAAAAAAAAGTAAAGTGCGCCAACATGCCCCGGTCTCTCCTAACTACATAAGTTATTTCATTTAATAAAAATATTTATTTATTACTTATTGGTTATTTGCCATATAATAATTTAAAATAAAATTAGTTTTGGCACTTTTTTTTTATTCAGAGATATTAATTTATGGATGAATTTTTTCCTACTTGATGGTATGACTGAAATACACAATAATGAAAATATAGCTACTTGTTCATGTCCATTATATAAATAACAAATAATTTATTTATAATATCTAAATATTTTACATATTATTGTATTCGATAAATATGTAAAAATTTTCATCTGTCCTATTTAGTTTCACTGTAAATACTTTGTAAAGTATATACTGTATCAGTCCACTCAATAGTTCAGTTCATGCATAACAGCTTGCTTAGGTTTCAGAAAATCATGTTTATTGATTTCTTTCTCGTATGAATAGATTACCTTTGCCCGCGTAGCTTCAGAATGTGATTTGTAACAGAATTCGATGAGTGCAACAGCCATTGCCAAGATTAGGCCTCCAATCAAGATATAAAATATACCAGCAACATTGCTCAGTGAAAGCTCATTTCTTGAAGTATCCTAGATGAAAAGATCAATTTTTATAGTAATACTAAATTTTAACTAATTAAAATATTACTAAGTCAATACTAAATTAATATATGTATTTATAGTTAACCTTATCTCCGTGTTTACATTCTGTTCTATCATACCACCATTTGTTTTTTAGCTTGGCAAGCTCCCCTGTCTCAATCAATGAAAGAACTGCTAAATTAACAACTTCTCTGAAAAGAAAAAATATGCATTGTTAATCATAAAGTTTAAGTAGCTTAGCGTATAAATTCATTTATAGCTTTTTTAAAAGGGCTCAGATTTTAAGAATTACAATGTGTATCATAACATTTTTGCTATCATTATAATTAAAAAATTATAATTATGCATTTAAAACAGTTTAAGATTATATGTTGTTTATTAAAATCACAGCTGAAAAATAGAGTTTATTATAAATCAAGAAGTAAGGAATTATAAAACAAAATGGTCATGGTCAGATTTTTTTTATAAATCCCTAACTTCATAGGAGCTCAGTATAAAATATCATAGAACATCAATCAAATCAGCAAAAATATTAATTTTTTCGCTCATTTAAAAGTAGAAAAAAAACTTAATTATTATCTTATGAAATGAAAACTTTCAAACTATAAATTTTTCTTTTAATACAAATTAATTCAGTCACTGAGGATACAATATATTATGAGCTAGGAAAACCATATGCATTACACAACTTTAATTCTCTAATCTTAGTGAGTAAGTGATTATCGGATAATTTATAACATTTCTGGGGAGCAGTTTGAAACTTAGATTTAAATAAAAATGTTATAAAAATCTTATAATTAAATATTGCAATACCTTGCTACCACTTTCTTATCTGATATATTCATTTATACACAAAGTAGAAGTAAACTTATATAAACCACTGGTGGGTCCTACTAATTTTCCTCATAAGTCCAGCTAACCACTTATTTACAAGGAATAGAGAACTATTTTTTAGAAATATAAGCTTATCCTTAACACCTGAGTGGGGAGCCAAGAGGTGTAGCCACGCCAAAGCCTTTCGAGTCTAGATTCCTGCCAACTTTCATAGTATCACAAGGTTCACGTTCATTGATGTAATCATTCTTAGGTGATTCGATAAGTAGAGCATATTTTCCTTTTGATTGTCGAACTCGGCGAATCCCCTCATCATAGGTTCGGACAAAAACATGTGATCTTGAGCTCATGAATTCCCACATTTTGCTATAAAGAGTGATCTGAGATTTCTGTAAATATATTTTATTAATGTTTACTTGGTAAAGAAATCAACTACATTCAATAAATGGAGAACTTAATATTTATAATATAGATTAAATGAAATAGTGTTGCATAATCAGATAGCCAGGGTTCAAGATGTGTCAATGGTAGTTTTGATGTAAAAGATCTTTTAACAACAATATCTCATCAATATTTCAAGAATGATATGTTATATGGCATGCATCTTATATGACACAGTACCTTTATTTGACATTTAGTGTAAAAATTGTATCCTTTTTTTTTTCTGTGCTGCTACTTATGGATATTGCTAATAGGTTTGAGTCACCAATAACCCAATTTACTAATTTTAGGGATTAAATTTAATATTTTGATAATGCTCTATTAAATTATATTTATATTTATACCATAATATATCTGATGATGATAATAAAAAATATTCATGCTGTGACAGTAATAGATTGCCAGAAACTGATTTTATATGTCTCAGGCTACACATTAGTAGTACTCTATTCTGCCGTGATAAGTTAAAAGGTACTAACTCCAAATTGTTTTTAAAATACTTTTTTGTATTGCACGCCAAGTGCTAAACGAAACATTTTTATGAAATTAGAAAGCCCTGGAACCAATAATTAGGATCTAACCATTGTATTTGGAAATTAGTCATAAAAAGGTGGAGTTTTTAGATTTGGGTTCAATATACAAAGATATATTTAAAAAAATGATTGGGCTTTTTAACTTATCACGGCAGTATTGATCTTGGTCAAAACAAATTCAATTTACGTTTCCTGCATGATTGTCAGAGGTGGCTAAAGAACTGAATAAAGTAGTTGCCATTAAAAAAAGAACAAATTTCCAATTAGTTAATTAATCTAAGGTAATCAATTAAAGATCTTAATAGTAAAATAAAACTTAATATATATTTTCTGTTGATATGTTTGTTGTCTCCTGGATGGATTTTATGGCGTGGATTCATTAGTGCCTTAAAGATAGATTATAGTTCACATCGAAAAAAAATCAATATTTTTTTTATTACCAAAAAAACTTTTACATTTTGTTTTATTCATGAAAAAAAGTTTTTTTTTTTTTTTTATTGGCAAGTTAATTTTTGATTAGAGGTGTATCAAATCATTGTAATTCTTCTATCATATTTTTTCAACTTCCCGTTTTCCTATTCTCTTCTTTTCTTCTGGCGAGCTTTCAGTTTATATTTCCTCTCAATATACTTCACATATTAAATTTTGGCATAGATCAAAAACGGCTCAAGGTTTTCTGGCGCCCTAGGTCCCAATAATACTGAACCATACTAAACCAAACTGATACTATTACCAATACTAAACCAAACTAAGTTCACCTCTGCTATTTACGCCGCATCCCATTGTTTCTATTTGATTGAGCTGTAATTAAATAAAAATTACTGATTAATGACTTGGTAATTTCAAAAACATTTAAGATACAAAAATTGTCCGCCCTGATCTTTTCCACTCCAGGCGGCCACATAGGTTGCCTTTATAGACAAGGCGGTCCTGGCATTGGTTGCTTCTTGTCATTAATAGCAAAACCATTAAGATCTTGTCACACCATAGCTTATTTATGCTTGAGTCCTAGATGTCTTCCTAGCCGAGATATTCGCCAATGACATTTAAAAATGTCTGTTAAAATTTGCTTTCCTAAATGATCCCGATGAATATTTCGATCTGTGCTGAAAGTCAGTACATCAGGTAATCTCTTCTATCTTTTTATGAGGGTAAAAGTGCTCGAAATAACCACTTAGAAGAATAAAAAGTTTGGTAGTTGGAGAGATAGGAGATAGACAACTAATGGGATCCAAGTGCAGAAAAAAGAGGGATCTAGAGGGTTGATTCGGTTTACCGAATCGAATTTATAAAAATCCTTATAAATTCATATATGGACTTAAAATAGACAAAGAACGATTTCTCAAATTCAGAACTTTTATCAGAAGGGGTAAGTAAGAAAACAGGATTTCCTAATAGTAGTGTTCATATGGCACCGTGTTTACAGAGCAACAATAAATTCTAGCGGGTAATTCAAGTGCATTTGACGGAGCTGGTGTCTATTCGTTAGAACTTTGGTCAAGAACGAGTATTGCACATGTTTCGTTATTAATTAATAAGAGTATTGGGAATCTGCACCGGAGTCATGTGAAGGAGCTGCCTCCTCAGAGCATCCTGATATTTCGTCCATTCAGGGCGGCTATCTCGGGAAGGCGACGCTAGAGTGTGTACAGTGTGTATGAAGGTGTGTGCAGCGTACCCTATTTTGAGTACTGCGTTCGTATCAGTGTACAGTTCATTCTCTCAATCTCGAAAAAGTCAAATTACTTACCCTAAAGAAATCCCATGTTGAGCCATGGTATAATGTTCCATATTGTACTTCAGATTGAGAAGCAAGATCTTCTGGTGAGTTGATGGGTGCAACCATTCGTTCTACTGTCAAGAAGGCAGCCAAATTGGCTGTGTAAGATGAAATCAAAATGAGGGTGAAGAACCACCAAACGCTTCCTACAATCCGCCCCGATATTGACCTAGAATAACATTTAAATTAATTTATTTTACACATATACTATACAAAAGTAATATTATAAGTAATAAAGTAACAAAAAAGTAAAAACAATAAATAAATAAAAAGTAAAATGTAATAAAGTGACAGTTTCGAGCTCTTCAAAGTTTCGCCGCTTGACCAGTAATAAAATATTATTGGCGTATGCTATTAGTTTATTGTCATCGGGTAATTGAATTTGAAAAACAGTGTTAATTAAGATGTTATAAGACAGTGATAAACCGGAACCTTGTGGAGCCCCCTTACTCATTTTTTTATAAATAGTGAATGAGTTAGTTAGTATCATTAGCTGTCTATTATCGAAATAATTTTGAATTATTTGATAAAGATTTTTTGGGCAATAGTGTTTCTTTAAATTTCTATCCACCCCGCATTATCAAAGGCTCCTTTTATATCCAAGCTTACCACTAGAAAGTGCCTTTTTTGGTCTAATGAAGAACTGATATGTTCATTAAGAACACACAGAGCGCCATCTGTTCCTGACTGTGGCCTGAAAGCGGACTGATTTTCACTTTATTCGAAGATAAAAAATGCATCAATCTGTTTTTAACAATTTTTTCCAAAACTTTTCTCAACACGGGTACCAAGCTTAGGGGCCGGATCTTCTTTTGGTATTAATACTAATTTAGCCATTTTCCACATTTGAGAGAATTCTCTTCTATCGACGAAAATTTTATAGATATCCGCAATGATTTGGGGGAAGAATTCAGTTATTTTTTTTACTATGATTAGGATAATTTTATCATGACCAGGAGATTTCTTGTTATTAAATTTGTTAATGATATCTATTATTTCATCGTCTTAGATCGGTAAATCATCAATTGTGTTAGGTGGAACAGCTACTATACGTCTCATACGGTTCTGTTCAGCGGTATCACTGCAAATATTATCCTCTAGAATGAAATTGTTGAGCATGTAAGTTAGAGTTTCTTTTGAATCCTTTGTGTCTTCGCCATTGTCAGTTAAAATTGTGTGGGAAGCCTTGCTTTTAATTTTGTCGGAAGTCCATTTGTAAGGCCAGTACCAGGCTGAAGCATTTTCGGTAAATACCTTCCATGATTCCATTTTGGATTTCTTTAACCTGAATTTTTATAACCTTCTAATAAAATTGTTTGTTTCCGTAATTTTGTCAAATCGTCATTTCATTAGGGTACTGTCCGATGTGAATTGTTAAAATGCTTTCGTCGTGTTTTTTAAAAGTCATAATACTCATTATAGCAATATTGCACGATAAAAATCTTATCATTATGATACCTAATGGCCATAAGATAACTCTAGTTTCGAAATTGGACAGAACAGGAGGATTCGATGATAAAAGAACCAAAGTGATTGTCAAATGTTCAATCATCACAAAGATGTACAATATGTTTATAGTCGACCGGTTTGACCAGAATTTGGACTCCAAAAAAAAAACCCATAGAAAAGAAGAAAGTGATGGTAGAAGTTTTTCACTTTCGTTATCGATGCAGATGGCCAAAATGCTTGACTATACAACATCGAACACTTTATAACTTCGATTTTACACTTTATTACAATTTTCTCGAAAACAGTTCTAACGATTTTGATGAAACTTTTCTAAAGTTATCTACTTGAAGCCCATTAAGTATCCATTTATGTAGAACAACACCGAGAACATACTAAGGAAAAAGTTATGAAGAAAACAATTTTTTTTTGCATGTAACTCAAAAAATGTGCATATAATGGTAAATTATTTTATATATTATATTTATATATTATTATAGTATTTAGGTTATTAAATTCACTAAAAAAAAATCTAAATCAGACCAATATTAGCAAATTTTTTTTTTAGTGCCTGAATCTAGATGGAAAACCAAGTGTTCGAAAGCAGACGAATGCGACCGAACAGTGTTTTCCTTCTACTAAGCTCCTGGATCTTCTACCACGCCTTTCTCCACTCCTCTTCTCAACAATACGCGCTATTTAACTCTGTTGTTACCTTCACGTTTTTTATTATTATTAAACGCCTCACCATAATTATTATAGGCTGGTAAGTGAAAATTGTGTGAGACGCGCACCGCACCAAATTTTTTGAAAAGAGTCAATAGATGTGACCAATAGAAACCGAAGGATGGTGAACGCCCGGATACGATAGATTATATACAAGAAACATAGATTAAGACTTTGGATTAAGATGGATTCGTTGAAGACAGAAAAACATCTTGAATCATATTTAAGATTTGAGTGGGTCAAAATATCTACAGTGGATAAAGCCAGAGTTTGTTTTCTGGTACAACATTATGGCGTTAAATGTTAAATACCATAAATGAATAGGACCCAGTAGCATTTTAGGTGTTTCTACAAGATATTAACATCAAACTTATTTCAGAAACTTTTAATAAGTAGAAAAGTTGGTTTAAGCGCAGCTATGGGGTTAAGGGGGCAGTTATTCATCTGGCCATAGAACTTATAATTTGATTGTTAAGCAGAAAAGTTGGTAGCGTGTAAAGCTGAACCTTAGCTGCTTCTTTAAACTTACTTGGAATGGAAAACAGTTGCTTTTAATCTTTATTTACTATAATGTGAAATAGCGCTTTCCGAGAAACTTTTCTTATTACTAATACGATTCGTTAAGATTTTCGCTGCTTAACTGTACCAATTTATTATTCGATAGTTGATTCCATGTTAGATATTTATTTTTTATACATAATTATTTACGATAACAATATTTAACGCTTTATTCATTTATGCAATGTTGCTGGAATATTTAAATGGCTGTGGCTCTGAAACTTTTTGCTGAATATTACTATTAGCAGTTTAATTTCTATAATCGAACTAAAACTACCTAACACAGCCACTTCTGCCTTTACAGACACTTAGTTCCAGTATTAGTGAAGCGGTTGTGTATAGGCACTAGGATATCCTGGAGCCTAGCTTTGTCACTAGTATTTGGGGATGAGGTTTCGTGAAATATGCAGCACACGAACAGCGAGATGTACATAGCACTGGTGAGAAAATGATCTATTCAAACAAATATTAAGTACTTTTCTTAATTCTTGTAAGGCCTATTTAGATAAATTTTGCACTTGCCATGTTTTTCTGTTTTCTTTTTTAGGAGAGACGAGTACAAAATAGAAGATTAGCAGATTCTGAAAAAATAATCACGACAAAACTACAGCACTCCCAATTATGACTTGAAATGAAGTATTATCATTGTAGGATAAATTAATGTCCATCACTTGCATTTTGAATATTAAGAGCAGCATCAAATAAAAAAGATCGAAAAACAAGTAATCCAATGGGTCGAGAACAATGGAGGGGAGGTAACATTCTCCCCTAGATTGAAAGCCGTAGCTGCTCCCTCTAGTTAATTATATACTCGCTGATTATAAGAATAGGTTCTGGTAAATTTTATGGGAAATATGTGATAAATAACTAATATCATTATTAGAGCAAGATTCGGTTTTCGTCTAAATTTGAACATCCTTTTCCTGAGCAAGATTAATTAAATTTCATGGAACAAGCATGAAGTGAATTAATCCACAGTTTGGAATGATGGATCGAACATTTTAACCAAATTCGGAATCGAAACCATACCGCTTATATAGGGAATAATTGGGGTACGGTCCTTGACAGACTACGACAATAATTATTAATAATTCATTTTTTTTAAAACACTCGTTAGTTATCAAATACTCGGCAGAAGCATCTATGCAAATCTAGTTTGTGAATTTTATCGAATAAGATTTGCAGAAACACTGTAGTCCAGCAAATTCCTTAGCGATACTGAAATCGATGAAGGACTCGATTAAATCGTTCTTACAGAGGCATCTAGCCGCAGTCACAATCCCAACTTTAACGAGTGCCTTTCTCTCTAACGAGGAGGGCTCAGTCTTGCCAACTGAAGGTACAGCAAACACAAAGGAAATAGTTCATCCTGCTGCCTTTAAGAAGAGGAACGGTCCGCTGGTTCCTTTGTAATGCTCCGCATAGCTTAAATCAGACTTTTCTTCGTCCAGTTATCCCATATTTTAAAAAGAAAAATATGGAAAAAGTATTAAATTAAGCAAAGATTCATACTTTTGTAGAATTTGAAGGTAAATTTATTTTTATTTTTTTAAGGAAAACTTGGAATGATATATTTTAAAAAGCCTAATATTTCGTTTACGTAATATAGCAATGCAATCTCTGCTATGAATTTTTGAAGAGATAAGTAACATATTAATTGAAATTCATCTTGAATTAGGAACTCCTTTAGCAAAAAAATAATTGAACTGTGTAATTGTTCAATATTGTTATTTTAAGTCTATCGAATTATAAATAAATAGAATAAATAATCATGAAAAATTACACGTATGTTATTTTATGTTTCAACTCCTTATCACTTAGTACCAATGAATCTGTACGAAAATTTAATAATCCAATTAGATTATTATTAACAATAATTTATTTCTCCATAACTATACCTTCATTATTCTCAAATTTTATTCATACAAATTTTAGACTATTTATATCTTTGTTTTTCTAAAGTACTAATTTGATTTACGTTCGATTTATAATTTAACTTATTATATTGATCTGTAACAATTAAATCGTTTTTAAAAGTCGTTTAAACCGACATATACTAAACTTCTTCAAATAAATTTACATTAAAAACATCCTCTTTATCGCAAATAATTAATTTTTTGCAACGCTAATGTTTTTGATACTTTTAACATTTTTGTTAGATTTTTGGTTTTGTAGATTTAATTTTTATGTATTTACGTTTAATACCCAAACAATATAAATGCTAATTTGATCATTATTTGTTTATATTATTTCCTTTAAAACTCTCTAAATTGATATTTTGGCTCTAGTAGTCGAAAAGACGAAGGGTTCAGTATTCTTGGGTTGAATTAAATTTTTCTCGGATTCAAAATTTTATATCATAACATGTTCTTCCACTGGCAATTACGGGAGTGCTAGATGATTGAATAAATATAATAAAGAATGTATAGCAAAAAGACTACAGAAGTTTATTTAGGGTCTTTCTAACAGCATCTTTAAAATTTTAGGTAAATCTTTCATCCTTATAACCTCTTGTTTCCAAATTCCAAAATGAATGAGATTAAAATATGTTAAATGACTAACCACTAAGTACTCATGATTACTCATTATCAGAAAAAGTGATATTTTTAGCTCGTCTACAAGTACTTATTTAAATATCTATATATTTAACATTTTTTGGTTGACACGATTTTTAATTTTTTCAAGCGGAATTTTAAATTTCTTCCAGCATATTAGGTAGCATAAATATAAGAATGGTCAGGTAAAAATATTGAATTATGATTGTTATTATGAATAATAAACAATTCATGTTACATCGATATTGTATAAAAAAAAATTATGTAATTGTAGATAAATACTTGAGTGGATTTGGCTGCTTCCCGGCCGTTTCTTATTTAAAGTGAAAATTATTACTGAAAATACTAAACATACCATGCAGTTGTGAACACGCAACTTCGGTCTGGTGTACGTTACTGACCCATACCATGGACAATGCATTTTGATTATGATTACGTAAATCCTGCGTGTAGTGCAACAGTACAAAACATATGTTGCCTCTATAATAATACATATATAAACAGATAAAATAGAAATACATGTACGATGTACCTCCACATCTCAAAATTTCACTCTGTTTAATCTTCAGTACATTATATAAAAATTTATATTACAAACTAAATATATTTAAAAGCTAAACTCTATTACTTAGTTACGGTAAAGTATTTTTATTTTTATAAAATTATTATTAGTAACATAGGTACCTATTTGTTTTTGTAACATATGATTAGAAATCTTTTAGCAGCTTCTTAGATGGTACCTGAAATCAATCACCTTAATTATCTTACGATTTATATTTCTTAGATTCCTTCTTTGCTTTCCTATGACAGTTTTCCTTTTTAGAGGTATATAGTATATACCTAGTGCCCAGGAACTTAATTCATGCTTTCGGTTCACATCGAGTGGATTTAGTAAGTGATTATTTATTATGTGTTCACTTGTTAATTGCTACATATTTTATGGTTGTATTGAAGATAACTATGCACTCTCTAGTTTACGTGCCCTGTTGCTCTCCCCTCAATATTTTATAGCTGCATAAAGGTTATCCATATACGATAACCTAAACCATAAGGTTTAACATGTAGATGAAGGTCTAATCTGCAGAGTTTAGATAATTGAGAAATTGGTAAGTTAGTCTTAAGTCTTAATTCAGAAAATACAAGTAATAAGATATAGTCAAAATGTGAAATTCACTGTTATACTTGTTTTATTAATAAATATTATTCTGTTAGTTTAATTTGCTTACTTTCAGAATATTTTTATCTCGAATTATTCTTTTACATGTTCCTTAATTTTTAAAAAACTTAGGTTAGGCAGGCTACTGTTATGTAGAAAGTGGTTAAAATTAAAATTAAAATATCAACATTCCCAACTATATAGATCGGTTTTATTCACTTTTCCAAACCGGTTAAAACCAATAAGGATTGGAAGAAGAAAACTAAAGAATAATTGTATTAAATTTGAAATAAATAATTGATAAATATTTATATTACTTATATAATTATAAATGCTAATTAATCTAAAATTTATATTCACTTGTCATATTAAGTTCTACTCAATTGCTGCTGAAAACTTACCTCGGGGAAATGTCACAGCCTTGCTGCATGAACGCCCCTAAAGCGAACCAGAGGCTGTTGAGAACCGAGAAGTCGTTGGCCAAGACATTAGACGAAGAAGACGTTGCATGAAGACTGTGGTGATGAGGGTCGTCGTAGGACAGGAGCCTCCATTCGTAGGGAGAGAATCTAGACACGATGAAGAGCACGATGGAGACGCCGATGTAGGAGAAT
The DNA here is from genome assembly GCA_948150685.1 of Rhaphigaster nebulosa. NCBI lineage: Eukaryota > Metazoa > Arthropoda > Insecta > Hemiptera > Pentatomidae > Rhaphigaster > Rhaphigaster nebulosa. Next base: position 41,105,362 of record OX411306.1, read on the forward strand.
ATGACGCAGACCCAAATCTCTTTGGAAAGAGGATTAAGGAAACTGAAGACACCGGGTTTCTGTTTCACTGGCTTCTTGATCATAATGCTGATCCCGAGATACATGAAAGGTTTGCTGAAGTCTATCACTCGCTCTCTCTCTGAAGTGATTGTCATCGAAGCTATTGCCATGTCCGCCTCCTATCAACAGAATTATCATTTAAATAATAGGTAACTACTATTCTTATATTGTTTAATAAAAAAAACACACAGATTTTTTTAATTATTAGGGTTTGTATTGGAGTTATTTGTTTCCTGGATCCACCATTAGGAAAGGAATTATAAGATAGCGTGGCCATGATATGCGATAATAAAATACATAAGATGATCATGCAGGGGCATCTTGGAGAAAGCAGAAAGAGATATATTAATAATAATATTATCAAGTCGTTATAAGAAGAAGAAATGGAAGCGGAATCGAACGCCTAATAACTCTTTGTTAGCTAGGACACGAGGGAATATTGACCAAGGATAGGGTAGAGTGAAGGAGTAGCCTAGGAGTAGCCGTGAAGAGTTCAGAGCTCTTCACGGAGTTAGTTCAGGATTCTAAAGTGACATTTATCGAAACGATTCTAAAAAAAGGATTACTGGTATAACTATTGCATTAATATTTTACATTATTTTACATTACATTACATATTGGATTCTTATATTTTTATAGTGAATTAGTTGTATATTCCGTTTTGAACGATGATAAAATTTGGCCTACAAACCTCTTCAAACGTAAAAAGGTAAAAAAAAAACAAAATGTCATTCTCTAGTACAAAAGTAGCAATGAAAAGTTAATTTGCTGGCAGAATTGTTGAAGATTAAATTATTAAAGAATTAACACTCTAACTAATGATGGTACCCGATAAATCTACATTAAATGACTATTATATTTCTCATATAGGTCATTATTGCTGTCATTAAAATCCCATCAGGAACCAGCTATCTTCCGGTGTTAAAAATAGTAGGAACGGTGATAATGAAATGTCATGAATAGCAGGATATCGGACCCTCAATTCTGGAGACATCATCACGGGGAGCTTTAGAAGAACTTTATAATTATGTCGATATCTTGAGTATCATAGTCATTGTAACTTAATATCTATAATGTTAAATTTGACTTTACAATTTATTATTATTAACTAAGTTAACTAATGGATGTTTACTTTGTATACCTTAATCAGCGTATGTTAGAAATTATCTGACAAGCACAATCAATAAAAGGCCATTATTTTCCATTTCATGAAACCATCTCTGAAACAATCATTTCCATCACTTCAACAATCATTGTCACTTCCTAATTCAAGGCATCTTTGATCAGATTTACCCACAAGGCTCATCGTATGGGAAATATATTTATCTATTTTAGGGCAAATCTTAAATTAAGGTCATTGTTTGAAATTATATTTCCGACTTTATAAGGGGCATTGAAGATTTTACAAAGGACTTTGTTCGTATAGATTGGACACAGAAAGAACTTGTGGTTTTCTAAAGCTCCAAAGCTCAACTCTAAATTTACAAACATGGCTTGATTGCAGCCATGTAAACGAGCTATTTCGTTATACATTAGAGGTTTTGTTATGTTTAGTTAATGCCAAGTGAATGTTGATTTAGTCGGATAGTAGGTACGAAAAGGGGAACGGTTACTTGGCTAAATCTTGTGCTGTGCAAGGATTACAAGTTAGTATTTTGTCCAGATCTTACTACGTTGCGAATCTGTTCAACAGGAATATGCAGAATATTATTAAAGGAATCTGTTGAATGTTTACGGCAAGGAAAATGTAATTTTAGAGATCATGTGGGAAAAAGCAGAGACTTTACGCCATTAATACCCCCAAAACACTCGCGATGCTACTACAACATCATGTTTGTAATTCAATATATATTTTCGAAAAACTGGTACGATTCGAAACCTTCGATTTGGAAATAGAGGTAACTGTTTTCTGGAAAAGTTTTATTACGAAAATCGGCTTCCTAAAATTGAGTGTGGTGTTATATTTTCTAAAGAACTTCTCTTTTCTTTTTTTCTTTAACAGTTTCTATTGACAAATATGCCACATTTAAATGCTCTGAGTAATAATGATAATTGAATCAATTCATACCATTTTCATAGATAAAACTAAATGGATAGAATAATAAAATAAGTAAGTAGTTAGGGAAAATATTAACAATAAAAGTGATAAACAAAAATATATGCACAATGAAAATTAAATATTAAATGAACGTAATAAATACAGTTCTAATAAAGACTGAATTTATTTTTGTCGGAAAGTAGACATGTAAATTCTGCACACAAAAGGCGAATGAATAATATGGTCATTGCATCTATTGAGAAGCGATTATTTCTTTCTTTAATATTATATTACGAGAATACAAATTTGTGTATTTTGAAACAAAATTGATTCATAAGAATTCCTCATTCCAAGCTTTAATTTTGAAAGATAATTTTCACTCGACTGGTAAAAGATATTCCAGAGCGGGTCGGGTTCCAGAATAAATGCCCATTCCGGGAAACAGATTGAAATGACGTTTGAAAAGGTGTGTTACAGTTCACGGGCGGTTTGTTTCGATAAAGCAAACAAACAATATCGCTTGGTCCTTTAGGTTCCTATCCAATCAAAGACTAATTCCAAACACAGGTGTGCTCGGATCCTTTTGCCATATTCAATTATCGCGGCGGACAAAGCTGCAATTGTGAGCTGGCATTATCAAAGGCAGTTATTGAGCTTTGGTTGCAACTCCCTTCGGTTAATGACGAACAGATAGGCCGTATCCGATGTTGGGGGGCAATCATCTGTTAATAGACGCTTCATACCCACTCCCCTACCGACCGGATATATGTATCCTCCATTACTAATTATTATCTATTTGGAAAAGTAAGCACAATCATTGTCCAATTTATATGAATTAGCATCATGCGCGAAGAAATTCAACTACTATCCATTTACTCAATAACCGTTTGTTCTTTGAAATAGAAAATAAGCACGGTTAATGATAAAGAAAATATTGTTACTATGGTTATAAATGTTGATAATTAGGTAAAGTTGGGTAAAGATACGGACTTTATTAAATACCAGAGGGCGGGTGGGGTTCCGTCCTACTGACGGTTGAAATTACTGGAAAAAAATACAAAATATTATATTAATCTATTCAGACTTAATTAATTTATTTTGTACTTAGCCTTATTTTTTTTATGCTCCAACCACAAAATAAAGTTTTCTACAGGTTTTCTTAATATTCACTATGAGATGTTCATAAAATTTTCTATTCATATTATTTAAGCCAGCTAAACACGTGGGGAGAGCGGTCCGCCAACATCGGTTTGGCGTACCAAGTTCGGAGATGTGGCTCTTTACACACAGAAGTGGTCTTCCGAACCGTTGCACAGTGTGGCCGATTGTGAATCTAACGGGAAAAAAGTCCAAAAACGAAGTTTGAAATTATGATGAAATACCTGTTTGTACCATCAGGATGTGAATAAGTCAAAAAATACAAGAATAATCCAAAACAACATTTGAGTAAGCAAGAATTGCTAAACCCCAGAGAAGATGAGGAGTATCCTGATGTGGAATTTCGAGAGAAGGAGAATGACCATGAAGTGAGTTTACAAGAATCGGAGGTAGTTAGCCTAATCACAAATGAATTTATGAATAGCAAGGCCTCAAGTTCAGATGGCATACCGGTACAATTTCTGAAGATTGGTGGATCAACACTGGCTGAGGAATTGACTCATTTAATCGTTAATATCTGGGATACCCAAAAAATGCGGAATAGGTGGAAGGAATCAGTCATAATACCCTTATTCAAGAAGAAAGGTGCTTCCACACACTGAAACAATTCCGGGGAATTAGCCTGAAAGAACGATGGAATGCAATGAAAGAAGTAGATACTAACGTTGTTTTTTTTCAATTGCAGGCAATTTTACACACTCAGAATCTAAGCCAATCAACAGCATTAGCCTATTCAGAAAACTGCTTCACGTATTAGTATGTAACTTTTTATGCACACGAAGGAGCGACTTAAAATTTGATTCATTGTGTAAAATTAGCAAGTATGTAAAACTTAATCGCCCGTTTAAAAGCTGTAATAAGAATTGCGTTTCAGGTGGAATTTTCGAGTTTTTGAAACGGGACTTGATTGAGACATTGAAAGCAACAGATCATCGTTTTAACAATTCCCCCTAAGAAAAAAATGTGCTTGATTGAGCTGATAAAACAAACATTTAGTCGGGGTACTCAAAATTTTTTGAGAAAAATTTAGATTTTTTATCCCAAATATTCATTATTTTTTATTTGAAAAGCCAAAGTTTCGACCCAAACACGTGGAACATAATGAGAGCTGAAATGAAATTAGAGATATAGATATGTTAACAATAAAACGACAGAGGTAAATAACTTAAGGATAACAATTATTGTTATTTATCCAGCTAATTATTTAAATGGAATCAAATATGGGACTAAATGAAGAGAATCGGAAGATAGTTGAGTGGAAAACTAACAGAGACTCTACAGTATATTGTTTTAAGAAATTAATCCCTGAAGATAGGACAAAAACACGCAACGTTGATGTAATACTGTCTAGTTTTGAATTAAACCATGGTATGGAAAATATGGAATTTTCATATCTTATTATTGACAATTAATATTCTAAAAATTATTAAAACATATTATTTAAATGAATGCCATGAAAATACCACTATGAAAAAGAAATTGAAATATCTCGGTCAAAGTGATATGTCATAGTTGTTTTATGTTTAAAATTGTTTGAAGTAGAAAAAATATACTGGCTTCAGAAAGAAACTTGTTTTGAAATCAATTAAAGATCATTTTTGACAAAAATAAATTAGTTCGGATGAGAGAAAAATATTTCATTATAAATACTATGGCTTTCATTATAAGTTTGTCTCTCTAGATTCTCAATTGGCCACACTTCAAGTTGGTGGCAAACCGTTCTTCCCATGTGTGCAGCGGGCATTAGAAATGGCCACGGGCAACTTGGGCTATACATTGCCCGCAATACGGAACGGTTGCGAGGGTTTATCATCGGTTAGTTGTTGAGACTCGATGTGTGCGGATGGAATTAAATGTCCATTCTGATATATCAGCAAGTTATTTCTTAAGTGGTTTTTATTTAATTTAATTGCTGCTTTTATTTTTTCTTCTTCTTTTATGAGAGCTTATTTTATTTTAATTTATTGTGACATTATTTTATCAGTGAAATGTCTTTTACTGGCGTATAGCCCGATAATTTCAAGGTGGTTGGCTCTGAAACCAAACACTGTACCAAAAGAAAAAAGACTGGCGATACAAGTCGAGAATTTAGCGTTTCAATCAATTTTTGATGCATTATCTGATGATGAGATGATAGATGAACCCTCTACAGATATCGGAACTTATATACAGCAGCAGCCATCTTCCGATAAAGGTAAAGTCAGAAAACTTCCACCCATTGTCGTTTAAAGTTATATAGAAAAACGCGGAATCGATGAACAATTTAAAAGACTTTGGTGTTAAGTATCGAGCTAACTATAATTTAATTTTAAACGAGGTCAAATCTAAATTAGACTGTCATACCTACATCCCCACAGAAGAAGCTGATATTACATTAGTATTAAGAAATGTACCGCATAATATCACCTGTGATGAAATTACTGTTGATCGGAGAAATAGTAAGTTGTCCGTACTGAATGTCAACCAAATGATTAAAAAAGTAGGCGAAAATGAAGCTGTCAAGTTTCCAGTATTTATTGTAACTTTTAAAAATACTGCTGATATTAAGCAGATAATATCAGTTAAAGAAGTTTGCCACTGTATTGTTACGTGGGAACGTTGTAAAATTTTGAGCGGAATAACACAATGTTTTAAATGCCAGTCATTTTACCATATAGCAAAAAATTGCTGTAGAAAACCTAAATATGTGGAATTTGCAGGAGAAAATTTAAAAAAATTGTACTAATGACTCTAATTCAGTGCCTAAATGTGCAAACTGTGATGGCCCAAGCCCAGTTAACTACCGCCGGTGCCGTTTTTTTGAACAAAAAACAAAAAATAAACCAACAACTTTACGAAAAAATTTATCTGCAGCGACTATTTTTCTTAAAGTTCTTGCTGCTTTTCTTTTAGTTTGGGGCAAGCGTAATAACAGCAGAGTAAATCCCAACGACGTTAGTAATAATAATAATAATAATAGTGAAAGTTCTTCTGAGCTTTCCATTTTTGATCTCTTTAAAGAAATAAAATCATTGTTTTCGTCCTTAAATTTTTCAAATTTAATTCAAAATTTAAAATCATCTTTTGATTTTAGGAATAAATAAGAAAAACAAGAGAAATTAATGAATTTATATGGATGCATCTATATCACTAATACGGTTAGTTACACATGATATTACGGTTTATCGATAAAGATTTGTCGAATGCCAGAAATTGATTGCTATTTCGAAACATTTGGCTCTCGAATGCATTGCAACTAATAGTAAGGCAGTGGAAGAGGATTGCAGGCACGAAATCGGGCTAACAGTTCGAACGTAATAAACAGCTTTCTGGCCTAGTGTACACGAGGCCTATGATTAGTAGTAGAAGCGTTGTTTATTTAGTTAGTTATGAGATTGTATTTGTAGTGTCACAAAATAAATCATCATTATTTATGTGTATTTCAAAATAAATGAAATACTAAACTCTTTATGAAAGATGATCAAGAAACCCATTGCTAAATTTTGTGCGGCTTCTACGAGAGCTAAGTCAATAACCACAATAAATTATTTTAACTTTCTCTTACCTGCACATTGATTATCCTACAGCAGTTCTTTCTTTTCCTTTTTTAAAATCATAAAGTTATATATTTAAATATATTACTCCCCCTTGGAGTATTGCGATCGTGAAAAATTTCGAATTCTAGTTTTCAACGGAAATGCACATTATAAAGTCCCCTGAGTATACATAACCAAGTCACGAAAAAAGGTCTGTGTGTTTTGTGTGTGTGTGTGTGTGTGTGTGTGTGTGTGTATATTTATGAAAAGTTAAAGACCTTTAAGAAGAAGACTTTAGCAAGTTTCAGCAAAATCGTTAAAGCCGTTTTCGAGAAAAGCTTAAAAAAAGTGTATATATATGTGTATATATATATATATATATATATATATATATATATATATACATATATATATATATATATATATATATATATATATATATATATATATATATAATATCGCCAAAGAAGTGCAGAGGAAGAAGTTATGACAAAACAAAAAGAATACATTTTATGGTAAATTATTTATTCTATCATATGGAAGATCATTCAATTATAAATTATCTAAAACAAAAGAGAAATTATCGAAATCGAACCAGTATTAGCAAAGATACACAGTATCTTATCAGAACTATCTGAATATAGTACAATACTACATTCAGAGTTTAATATTAAGTATGAAAAATATTTTGAGTCAATTTGCAGCATTTCTTCAAATAAATTTCTCACTATTTTATAGTTATTTTATTTTATCAAATATTTTTACTAATATAAAAATAAAATCATTAAAGGACAATATAGATTTAGGCTATTCTAAATTCAACGAGCACATTAGAAAGTGCATTTATATTTCCTAAAAATAGAACTTGTTTGTATTGATAAGAGTGATTTTAGTTTGGATTTTATTATTAATTAATTAATAGGATTTAATTACTATTTTTATGGTGATCAGGAAGAAAACAACTATAAACCCGCCAAAGCATTATGTGATGGGAAAATATATGGCCAACCAAAAAAAAAAAAAAAAATAAAAAATAGCAATAATAATAAATAAAATTATGAAAAAATCATCTATTAAGTAATTTATTACTGTTTTGTGTGAAATAATCTCTTAAAACTTTAATTAGAGTCCTGGAATCACAGGAGGAAGAAGAAAGCGAATAAGAGGCTCTCTGAACCTCTCTACACATCCAATACTTCCATCCTCATCTAGTTTTATGAGAGTTTATTGCAGTATCTGAACGAAAATCATAAAAACATTAAACATCATCATAGATAATTCCATAATTTAGTTATTTTTTGAAATTATGCTGCACTTGGAACGAAAGTAGCGCCTAGAAGAAAAAAGTATGTATATTATGTGAATTTTGTACACTTTTGTACACTTTTGAATACCTATAACTATTATAATACATATATATTATAACATATATTATAACACACTGAGCATTCATAATACCTTTTCGGAGGGTATTAAGAATGCACAGTAAGTAGGTATAAGAATGTAAGGTGGTATTCAAAAGTGTAGAAAAAAAAAAAGATTTACCAACAATTTTGAATTGTACCTTCATTCTTCGACAGGTGCGATATTTTCTGTAAACATATATAGTAGGTGAGCCAGGCTCTCCCTCTCCCTACCTCACATCTCTATAAATCACACATTGTTATGTTTCTTGTGACTAATGATTGAAAAAAAGGCGATGTAGTTGTTGGGCCAGAGTCTCCGTACGCCCTCTCCTACCTCCCCCCCACCCCCTCCCGACATCCTTATAAATTGCACATCCTTATGTTCCTTGTGATTAATGAGTGAAAAAAGCCAATGTTTCCAGAAAGAAAAGTAGCAGCACCTTGCCAAAACGGCGTTCAAAGATGGTGGACTACCGGATTTGACTTGATTTATTTATTTGGTCACTTACATTCAGAATTCGTCTTTATTTCGCCATAATTATTTATTTTTTTTTTAAAGCTGAATAGTCAGAAAATCATAAGACATAGAAAAATAAATAATAAATTATTGTCTTGGACACTAAAAAATACCAGGAAACTCAATTTTGCTTTATTATTTTCAATATTAGACATTTGTAATCGACCAAGAAGAACATTCTTATAACTCTCCCTAAAAACTTTTAATTTAGATTTTACGTTTCAAGATGCGTAGAATCCAAATATCGAATAAAAAAAAATCCGTCCTTCTTGGTCATTCCTTTTTCTTTTTCCACTGAAGCGCACATCCAATATTTCTTCTGTACCATTTTACACCCTGATTACATGTCCTTACCGCCTCAGCCTACTTGCTTTGATAGAGTTTCTTTTTAACACTCCCAGTTCGGCACTCTCATGGTGATCATCTTGGAACAAGCCTTAAATTTCTGTTTCTTTGGTGCCTATTGGTTAATTTCTTTGCTAAACTTGGTAGTTATGTTTTATAAAGTATTCTACACATGTCCCTTTCCAGAAACACTCCAAATGCTCATTTGAAAGATAATCCAATTATCTGGACTGTAAACCAAAGCAATATCGAAAGTCTTGTGAGTAGACTTTAATAGACGTTAATAGACAGACCAGATATTTTTGAAATATTACTATTCGCAAATAATAAACCATCGTGTAATAATTTGCAGCGTTGTTTCAAGTCGTTCATACGAAAGTTGAAATTTCAAGAGCAGTGGCAATGATACGGCCAACAATCACGAAAAGTCTTCAAATAAACTTGTGGACCACTTATTTTGTTTTATAAAGCAATGGTAACTTTTAAAAATATTCGAAATTGTTCCTTAGAAATTGCACTCAATCAGCGGTGAAGCGGTAGGCACATAAGCGTATTTAGTCATCTTAATGCAATAGTTATTTGCTCAATCGACATAATTTAGTTTAATTACAGTAAGGAGATTATATTAGAGCAATAATTTAAGTGCCAGTAACAATTTTTATCTATTTTATTTTTTTTAAACCAAAGATCACTATGATGTTAATTTATTTTGGCAAATATCAAATAGACTCCTCTTCCTTCGATGATAATCATTATGCACTACTTTATGGCGCATTTAACGCTAGCCTAATTTGATTGGTAATAGACATCTTCACGTCTAATAGATCCCGAGATAAAGTCTTTCAAACAAATTTTTTTTTGTTTTCCTATATACGAGAAATCACCATTTTGTAAATTTATTTTGGCAAATATCATGGAAACTGTGGTTAGGGAAACAATATATTTAGAACTATAAATTTTACCTCTGTCATTTGATTAGATTTTGGCCATGAAAAGCATTTGAGCCAATTTGTTTTGGGCACCATGTTTAAATAAATAATAGTTTAAAAAGTATTTTTTTCTTACAAAATGTAACTACGAATATTTTTTATATACATAAATTTGCGCTATTTAATTTTACTAATGTTCATATTTAAGCTAATTTTAATAGTTTTGGACTTATTAACATAAAAATATACGGCGGCCATTTTGAAATATCTGACCTATTCATCTCGTTGGAGTGGTAGACTTTTCACCATTGTTCTTATTAGATATTTTTACATAAGAATCTCCTGACAGAAATTATATTACAATTCTTAAATATTAACTAATAATTTTATCAGACTATATTCAAAACACTACTTGAGGATGCTATGAATACAATGAATATCACAAACCTCAAGACCTACATTTTTATAACCAAATGTACAAAAGACAGTTGGGATTGGTTTATACTCCTAACGAAGTGTACCGTTGTATACAAAGAATTTTTTTCTCTAAAATAATTCCGCTCATTTTCTCCTAATGCTAGGAACACAAACTACCTTCGCCGGCAGCCTCTTTGGGGAAGTGTTTACAATAACGAGGAGCTGTCCCTTTGATGAATGTTTGAAGAGCAGCCTTTAAAACAGACTCTGGTGAGTGGCCGTAATTTGGACTTGTATCAAAATTAAAAATTATTTTGTCAGTATACAGCCTAAATTTGTCGCTGCTCAGAATTTATTTTAAATATTTGTATGTGGACGAATTAATGCTCAGGGTAACTATGACAACTGTTCCACATGCCGAAGTTCCGATAGTAGTCAAAACTATTGTTAGTGCAACTACCATGAGACTGTTTAGTTGAAATTATAATAACTATTGCTTATATCAGGTTTTGTTTTTGTTTTTCACCAGAGGAAGCAGATAATCTCAGATACCAACTAATAACTATTGAGTCAACATTTCTTCAATTCAGGTATCTTAAGGACAGAAAAACACGAAATCAAATAAATGCAGACCAGTAACAGCACATCTCAGAAAAAAACCCAGAAGAAACAAAGATAGGACATCACCCCAAAACAATTCAACGGATAATAAACTACATATGTATTTTTTAATTCCTGTTTAATATATTACAGGATTATTATGATATCCTTACTAATACAAGTGTACCCATTTCTAATATATAATAAAATTAAAATTAAAATATCAATAAAAAAGGGGGTTGTTACAAAGTTATTACCAGTTTACATAAAACTTATAGATTCACTCCTGTCAAATTATCGAAAGAATTTTTTCTCTCATAAAATAAACATTTTAATCTAAAAATCGGACTACATGTCCGACAACGTCTGCTGAAAAGGGACAAGAGTTGTGTCATTTGCATTCAAACTATCCCTAGTGTTTGTAGAGCATTTATTAAGGCTGAATATATAAATGTTGAAAAAAAAAAAGAAAAAGAAAACCTGCAAGGAAACTGGAGATAAAGATAGGAAAAGAAAGAAAAAAGGGAGGGAGTTGCTTTAAAGGACCATGAAAGTTAATTACTCTGTTTAAAAAGCTATCGATTGAGAGGGTTGGACTGGCGGCTGAGAGATGGCAGTAGCGGGCGGTAGTGGCCTGAGCTCTGACAGTCAGCCCAGGAACGAGCTTTATCTGTTATTGAACACTCAACCTCCAGCCAGTGAAAATATTTGGACGTCCTCTGCCCAATTAGACCATGCCCGGTCAGTCGAGAATTATTCTCAACCGCCTAGCCTCGATATCGCACCTCCCAATGCCTTACTAGTCAACAACAAATATCTCATAGGTATGATAATAACGAACCCAATTACGTATTATTGAGCTGAAGCCCTCAACGAAATGATTTGTTCCTCTAGTATTAGAGAAATATATATATATATATATATATATATATATATATATATATATATATATATATATATATATAATCTAAATTTCTGTTAAAAATCAAATTGCTGATTGAATAAAATTGCGCCAAGGGAGCTGAAAAAGAACCCAGCTAACTTCCAGAAATCAGTCATTGGGGTGCTACCATCCCGTAGTTACTCAACCAGTCATTTTCTACTCATAATTCTCTTAGAATTAATTGAACGGGATTGAAATTAATTCATAAATTAACAATTGCGTCAATAAAAACCCAACATTTAGTAAGAACGAATATTGGATACTTAGGCATGTCAATGATGGTAAATTTATTAATATATCATATATAAAATTAAATTTTACAACTAACCTTTTTTTTTTCACAACTCTTTTCATATTCATTTAACTACATTTCATTCAAATCTTAAACAATTTTCAATGGACATATCACAAACACATTTTGTTATTGCGATTTTTTTTTGTTATTGCGGATTATAATCAAAATATATCGCCGCTTTAGAGCAGATGTAGAAGTATCCAAAAATTAAATTTTACAGGAGAGTGTTTTTTTACTTTTTGTTTTTTATTTTCATGTATTTTGACTTTCCAGCTTAGCCCTAAACTCGAATTTAGAAATTTTTCGAATCGAGAATATTTTAAAAATATTTCTTAATTTTTTTTTAATTTATTATATTTTTTACAAAAAAATGTATTTCAAAAAGATATATACTCTTAAACTTTAATATTGTGTTTCCTTTTTAAAAATTGCTTAAAATATTAGTTAATGTAAAAATGGGTTAAAGTAAATAAAAGATTAAAGATAAAACAGTTATTTTCATTAAATTTACTTCTTCAAAATTTAGGAAGCCGTTATACATTTTTAGGTAATATAAATTGTATTAGAATTAATAGAATTAATTTAAAACTTTTAAATTTTTAATTTCCCTAAATCAATTAAGTAACTGATTTGATAAATTCAACAAAAGAGCAATTTAAAGATTATTATTATATTTTTATTTTTTTTTTTTGGAATCCCCATTTTATTTACTTCAAGATTGAATTTTTCATTTCTGATTTCCTATATTTTATTCTTCTTTATCCTCAATGAGTTTTAAGTTATTTTAGTTAAATTAATTATATTAATATTTTCTAGTGAATGTCTGTGACGGGGCTCACATCTGATTGTGAATTTTCATTAAACAGATTATATTGTTAGTAATTAATTACACGTAATTAATTACAAGCTTGATATACGTAATAATCCATATTTAATATGCAATAAATAAATTAGAGATAATATAGATTGATGATAAGGAAGAAAGAAAAATTACTATAGAAGTACCCAAAACTAAAAATAAGTTATATAAATATATAAAGTTTTTAAAAACCTTAAAAAAAATTTAAAAAAAATTAAAGTACGTAAAAGAAAAATTATTTCTAGATTTGACATTATTTCGGCTAGAGTTCAATAGCCTTCATTGGGGAAAACCCATTCATAGATTTCTTTTTTCTATTTGAAATTTATAGACTTTGTAGATATACAAATAAAAGAGATATTGAACCATTAAGTTCTAAGAACCGATAATTTCACAAAGAAATTGGATAAATCATCTTCCAGGGTGGAGAATTTGGCAAACTCTATTTGTATTGGACATTTACTTAAAACAAATAAATAAATTAATATTATATTCCAGAATGATGGATATCCGTAAATTCTTCCTCTGAAATATATCAGCGGTGGTTCTGAGATCTTTTGTGAATTATGAACTTATTAAGTTCTGATAGAGGCCCATGTTTCTATTCCTGTGCGGGTAGAGATTACGCTTCATAGCGCAGCCTCCATTTGGTTTCTAAAGCAGTGATGCGGCAGGAATATAGCGTAGAAATCTTTTAGGAAAGTTATTCGGGGATTTCCAGACTGAGATTAAATATTGTAAATAAATATGTGATTGCAATTAAGAGTTCATTTTTGTTTATTAATACTATATATTTTTTAATAGTTTATATTTTGTATATATGGTACGAACGCAAATCAAGTAGCACTGTTATTATTATCCCACGCAGTGATCGATTTAAAAAAAAAAAAAAAATGTATCCTTGACCCAAAAATATGTCCCAACTGATAATATATAACTGAATACAAAAGATTTATTAACGGGTAGATGCAAATACCAAGGTGGATTTGCAATTTAGAGTGGTTGGACCAGTTGGAATCATAAATCTATAGCAGAGTGATAGGAATTCCTGGATTTGAAACAACTAACAATGATTGATTTTTTTGCTCAATCGTTTTTACTCATCGGCAACATACTTTGAATATCTATAAATGTTCAAAAAAGTAAGATTTGGACACCTGAGAGGTATTGTATGATTGGTTATTTATTGAGAAATAAGGAGATAATTCACATATTTTAAGGTAGAAACAATTGGAAATTGAATTGGATTATTATTATTTAGAATATTGTTGAGGCACACAATTGGTATACTGTAGAAAACATACTAAATCAACCCTTGCAACTGACATAATTGTTGTAGAGGGTTAATTATGTCTGACACATAATTAAAACGGAAACAGCTTTTCCTGACAGTATTAAAATTGAAATCCCATTACGATTCCACAATCATGTCTGTTATGACTAATCTGAAATGTTTCGTTCATGATTCCTTAAATGACAGTTCTCCATCAGTGACAAATGGTGATACATCCAAACTGTGTGTTCTGTTTGTGATGGAGGTGACCAGCGGCTGCGGAAGAACACTGGAACAAAGTTTGATTTAGTTAAGTAAACAAACCAAGTTGGCAAGGCATGTTTACTATGGCTCATAATTAGATCGTGTCAGCTCAGCTGTGTTCAGTTGCTAATTTAGTGGGTTTTCACTTTTAGTTAAGAGAGACAATTTGTAGGATATGGAACCTGCAGGAGTATGTTTAAAATTAAGTAATCCAATTAAAATTTAACCCAATTATGTAGATAAATATTGTATGAGTAAAATTAACGTAAAAAGGACATGGCTTTTCAAATGTTATGTTTTTTGTAATACAAGGATAACAGATGGATTTTAATAAATTATTACTACTTTTTTTCTTAGACCTACCGCATTGTGGAACACCGCGATACACAACGATACAACGGAAGGCAAGAGCAGCCAAAGCAAACAAAACCATTTCATCAGAAGACAGAATAGTGGGGAAGCGAGCAAAGCTACAATGAACGCTGCTTTGAGGAATGCAAGCGGTGCTTTCAAAAATTTTGTTTTTGCCGCTCTCATACAGCTTGTTTGGTCTTTATAAAATGGATATTGAGTTGTTAATCAGTGGAGTGTTGCTAAGAAATCTGCATTTATTATTTATATTCCATGGTATATGATATTATTAAAAGATATCATCCATCCTAAATAATTTGTAACTGTACATTATTATAAATTACATATAATTAAAGATTTAATGATAATTATTGTTGTTTAATAATTACATAATGATATTATTTATTTTTGAAATTATTTGTAAATGTAAATAATAAAACAAAAATTAAAAATGTTTCAATATTTAAAAGAAAATTTCATGTTTCTTAATTAATCCTAATTATTAAATTTAATTAAATTAATTATTAAATTAAACTCTTGGGGGATGTGTGAACACTACAAAAGGAAGAATAAAACTCGGACGTAATCCCTGCTCCACTGTGCGGTAGCAATTCCTCTTCCTTGCTGCTCTCTTTCCTCCGTGCTACGAATCGCTGCTTGTCGCGGTGTTCCACTTTGCGGTTGGTCTTAGACTTAAATTCCATATAATAAAAAAATTGAGAAAATGAGGAACTTAATCTACACTCGATCACACTGCGGTTTGGTCAAAGGTGTATAAAATAATACAGATGAGTACACTTGGGTCCGCAAACCCGCATGTCATATTTCGCTGGCGTCACTGGTATTCTCACTAGATTGCCTTTATAGGCGTTTCCCGTGTCTTCTTCAAATTATCTAATCTAAATAAGAAAGGACCGATAAAATAATTAAATAATCATTTCTAAATGAGAAATATATAAATAAGAAATGAAATTTGTAACGAGAAAATGCCTCAAAAAGATTTAAAATATTTGTGATAAAATAAATCTTCAGATTAAGAATATTTATTGGCAAAGAATTTTATTCTAATGATGAAAAAATAAGTAATTGGCATTAAGGATAACTAAATGATTAGCAATAATCATAACGTAGATAAAAATTATTTATTCCAGCCGCATATGGTTTCGCGAGCATTTTTTGTTCAGTTAATTATTACAATAAAATAACAAAGCAGTTGTCAATAGGGCACTATAAAAGGAGTGGAGACCAACTACATCACAGGACCCTCAACCATCCCGCTCCTTTTGAACTGAACTTACCTTATTTCTTATTTACTTTGGGTTGAGTCATGTCAATAATAGCGACAACCAAAGAGGTTATGCATGAAAAGCATCTCTCGACAGCAAATATTTTTAGTATTTGAATATTAAACTAATCACTAATAACTTATTTCCTTATTACCTTAATTGCAATTAATTGATTAATGGAACTATTTAGCATGTATTTTTATTAGTCCAGGAGAAGTTGCAAGGTTCGCAGGTACAAGAAAATTAGCACATGAGATTTTTAATCACATTTATAAACGTTTGACAATACATGAATATTAAAATATAAACTAACCAAAATTTCGATTTTTTTCGCTATTCTTTTCAATCACCTAAATTAATATGATTATGTAATTATTTAATTTTTTCCATATCGTATTAATTTTTTAATTTTTATTATTATATTATATTATATTATATTATTTTTTTTAATTTGTTATGTTAGTGCAATAATTTCTTCCTTCTTATCTTTATGTTACGTTATTCCTTTTTCCTCATCGCTACACCATTGTTTCGGAGTATTCATTCCCCCATTATCAAGGTGTTCTTTTTTTGTTATATACTACAAGTATCACACATCTTGTACTATATTTATCTATTGTATATATTTATTGTATTATATATTTATCTCTCATGCATCTACCTCTATGCTGTTGCCCTAACTTCACTTTTTATTTCATACATTTATAAATTATATATCTACAATTTGATGTTGTTCCTAATATTTTATTTGATTGCCTTCTTTTAATATCTATTTTGTATGTATCCTCATTATTTTAAATGTTGTTATTTAATATTCAATTTGTTAATTATGTCAGTATAGTGACAATTTAAATTTTTTTTGTCAGTCTTATAATTGACTGTTTTGTCTATATTTTTTGCTATGTGGATTGCTTCCACTGTTCTTCTATTTTTTGTGTATTTATCTCTTTCCTATATATTGGATTTCTTTTAATCAAAGTATTGGTTATTTTCAATACTATATTGTGCCAATGCTATTGTATTCTTGTTCTTGTCATTCTTACAGTTGCTTATATACTGCTTGATTCTGATTTGAAGTTTTTTTGACGTTTCTCCTATGTACATTAGGTTGCAGTTATTGCAATCCAATCTATACACCACACCCAATTTGTCCATCGCACTCACTCTGTCTTTCATATTGTTCAAATATTTGTCCAATCTGTTATTATTATAAATACCAAGTTTTACATTTAAATGATCATAACCTATGTTTTTCTAAGTTTCTCTGTTAAACCAGGTACATAATTAATTTTAAGTTACTTAATTTACTTATCCTGTCACTTTTTTTCTTCTTCACATTTATATAAATTTTTATCTGTTCCATTATTTTCATTATCGTCATTTTTATCTCTATAAAATTCTATAATTATCTTTTGTTTTGGTTTCTTTATTTTTTTAAATAATATATTTTTTATATATTTGGCATCTGTATCTTTCGTCCTACTTTCATTATTTGGCTTAGTAGTATCTTTTTTATTGTTGCTTGTTATATTATTGGTTTGGTTATTTTTATTGTAGTACCAAATTTTATTGATAATTTTCATGGAATAAAAATTCTCCTCTAAGATTATACGTAATATTGTTTTTATTCAAATACGTACTAATTCATTCATTACAGATCATTAACGATCTACAAGGCATCTATAATGACGAAAACTGAAAAAATGAAATCTTTCAAGGTTCATAAAAACATTGAGGATATTCTTGCAATTATTGTATTGTTAGTAATCGAGGAAACTGTCTCAATCAACAATTTAATTAATCCGAATAATTCAAAGTTCAATATATATTACGAAGCGAGAATAATAGTAATGCGTGTAAGATATAGTTTGATTTTCATGGTTAGGTGGGATGTTTTTGCCATTGGATGAACTTAAGTAGTGACTATGTATAACCATGATCAAATTGTGCAACTAATATCACTCACAATTGAATTAGTTATTTCAGAAACGACACATGCCCGTATGTTTAGATAATGTACATGTTTAGATAATAAACATGTTTCGTTTCTGAAATAACTGATTCAATTAATATATATATGATATGCACGTTGGAGGAAACAGCTTCCATGCTATTTCCTGTCTGAACCTATCTTTCCTTCAACAATACCAACATAACTCTGCAAAGGTATATTGCGAAAAAGAGTTCTATCGACTAATCGATAACATATGCCGATTTAATCATATTTTCCGAATAAAACTGATGGATTGTATTTAGAAGTATTGAACCAAAAATGAGCCTGACCTGGAATAGAGTTGAAAAAAATGAAGAGAAGATTTCCATTTATTGCCACATCTTACTGTAAAATAAGGCGGTTTCAGTATTATCGAAGCCATGATCTGACGTCAAGCATTTTAGACAAATCAAACTAGGTGTTTATTTTTCTCAGTTATTCGATGTTCTGCTGTGTTGATCAGTTGCTTTGATTATAACCTTCCTCTACTGTGCATTTTTATTTCCTCTTCCTTTAGTATTTACTTTAATCTTTCATATTTATCATTTGATTTATTTTTATTCTGTTTTAATACATTTTTGGTTGTTTGGAAGGTGTAATATTTGATTTTATGTTTTCTGCTGATCAGTTGTCTGAATGAACCTCTGTCATCTCTGGTTATATTGCCTCCTGCTTCCTTCAGTATGTGGAGTTATCTCTTTGCGATGTACTGTCTCTTGTTGGTATGTCTTTTTTTAGACTGTTGATGTGAGATGTAATATAATTATTACTTTTCCCTTCAATGTAGTTTTCATTAGATTATGGTATCAGCATAAAATAGGTCTGTCAGTGCTTTATTAAGTAATTAAAACCCATGTTTTTATTTATAAGCCATGCTTTTTATTTATTTATGTTTTTCTAAGTTCCCATCGTCTATTCCTTTGCTTAGTCTTATAACTCTTATTTATCTTTCCTTACTGTGTTACATTGTAAGGACCTTCTGTTCTTATGCATCAATATAGTTATAGTATTTATAAGATGATTACAACTCACCGGGTTTGGGGGTTCACCATCTGCTTGAATATAGCATTAACGACTAAAAATAATAAATAAATTATTGTATTACCAAACTTGATTTGTCCATCGTTGGGGAGGGGGGAGGGGCTGATCTTGGTACGATTTTATTGAGTTTCAAGTTGCCGAAGAAATTTGGATGCTGTAATCGAATCATTTATTTTATTTTAGGTATCTATATCTCTTCAAAAAAATTTTTTTGTCTTATCCTTTTGGAGTGAGGTCCCGTTTATATTTCTTCTGAGCGTACCATTCTGAAATAATTCCAAACGTTTACCTTTTGTTTTTGATAAATTCTTGAACCTTAGAGCAGTGCCGGTCCCAGGATAGTCCTGAATAGAGTGTTCTTCGTGTGTTGTAGGATATGAAAAAATTTATTATAAAAAAATGTGACAGAGTCTGTTACTATCGGTAGTTTCTGGTGCACACAATTTTGTTTTTAATATCGCAAAGCCCCATTGGGATGTGGTGTTGATTTAAGTGGTTGGCAAAGTGGTTTGGATCTCTAATTGCATATGATGCATTTTAAGAGGAGTCTGAGGAAAGCAATAAGTGGAAGTCGTGGGTATTTACATGATTAAACGATTCCAGTACGGCTCATTGGTAGGATTTTGTCTGCCCAGTTAGTTAGTTGTCCTCAGTCTTGTCTATGGCTGTTTATATGTGTTTGCCACCTCTTTGGCCGTCCCGTTCGAGTCATAGTTCTGAATAGACCCACTATTTTGGGTTCGTTTAAAACTATAAATAAATCTAAATGAAAACTTTATATTGCAAGAGGAATAAGTGAAGTACGGGACTATGCCACCTCATCATATTGGAGTCTGGTTACTCTATCTTGGAGGTTACATTGCGATTTTAGGAATTTGAAATAGATAGTTACCTAAAATTTTAATAAGACCAGCGATCTCTTAACAGCACATGAAATTACGTTCCTGCATATCATGCAAATGATTTATTCAAGATTATGACACTTCTTCCGCCGTAGAAACTAGTCTACTCGAGCTGTTCTAGCTTGGAAGATGGTCCTGTTCAGCTGAAATGTTGGCTTGAGAAGAAAGAAAAATAACCATTTGTAAATTTAAATGAGTTTCTTTTCTTATATTTTCACCTGAAAGATCTCCGGAAAATTATTATTTTTAGTTTAGGTTTCAAAGTTAGAATTTCATAAATTTAGTTTAAAAAAAAAAAAGTCTATAAACAACAAATAAACTTTATGTTCTGCTGAAATCGGCCAGTATCATGTTGAATTTTGTTTCTTTCTTAAAAAATTGAGGCAGGATTTCGAAGAAAAAAAAATCCATTTATCTTTCAGTAGAAATTGCTGAACACTTAGTTTTTCTGACAACAGTGAAATGTTATACATATTTTTTTTTATTGTATGGAATCAATGCTTCAGAGGAATATTAAATGAGAAAATGTTATTCAAATTTTAATAACTCATTTGTATGTAGAGACATAAATCTCGTCAGGAAAGACAAACAAAAGATGTTGATCGTCTAAGTTTAATCCTACGATTCACGACTTAAATCAGATGAAAAATGATGCAACTTCTTGAAAAGTGGGATAGTTTCCTCGCCTAATAGTTTTAGTTTTTACTATCCAACATGTGTACACAACTTGAGTGCTTATCCTTTCTTGTCTTATTTTTGAATTATTTCATACTCACTTCTAAATGATCTATACTAACGATTATTAGTTAAAAAATAATATTTAATTGTTAAAATGCTAAAAAAAAAAAAATAAAAAAAAAAATAAACTTCAGAGTTATTTTGACTAATTTTAATATTTGATCATTGAAAATAATTCACCTTATTTCTATTATGATAGACGATTAGCATCTATTATAATTTAAGGTTCTTTTTTCTTAATTAAAATAAATTAATTATTTAGTTTAAAAAATCTTTAATTACTGTACTATTTTTTTTACAAGTTGTCAAAACTGAAAATTTGATAGAGACTAAATACCTACTGAAACTCATATGGACTTACGTCTAACGTATTTATGGTTCAGCAAAAAAACTCACAAAAAGTGCAATATTTTCAATCCAAAATTATAAGACTGATAACGGAAGCTCATTGGTATGTAAACAAGAAAACTCTGCATACCGACTTACAACAACGTAGTATCGACCAACACTAACATGCTCTTTATTTCCGTATTCATAATAACCTTCACGGATATCACAACAGACTGATAAACGATATGGTTACAGCTGGCATGAGCATTAGGATAAGTCTAAAAAAGGAGCTGGGATGAGAGATCTCCTTTTCTGAATTAAGGGGATAATTTAAGACCGGAAAGAGCTGCTGGGTACTATCCTTGCTTATGCCTATCACGTCAGGAATATCTTTTATCTCTAACACATTTGCCTATTGTCACCTTTCTGTTAGAAAAATGCGAATAAATAGCTAATAGATAAAAAAAAAAAGTATTAAAAAAATTTTTTAGAAAATATTTTTAAATTCTGAAATAAATCTGCTTTAATACTAATTTATAATATTTACAAACGTTATATGCTATCTCATTCCAAAACTATGATAGACAAAATAATAGATATGCTCTAATGACTAGCAACGCAAACAAATAACTAAAACCCATGCATTAAGTTCATTGTTGTTGAATAATCAAACCATTAAGGAGTATATCAATTTAAAGAATATTGTTAAAGAGCATGTAGAAAGAATGTAATATAAAAAGAATAAGAGATAAGACTGCACCATGGGGTATATACTCCACAAGTGAGATAGTATGACTGAATTTTTACCTACTTTCACTGATAAAGAACTAAATATTATTTTGTCAATGAATACATTTTGCTAGCTTGGTTTGACAAGGATGCAACTGACATTTTTGGCTAAAATGAGATTATTGGTGATTCTGACTCTCCTTTGTCCAATGCACAAGAGAAATGAACTAGTTGCTATGCTATTATCGACAAACCAACTCTTCTCTTCTGCAGATGGTTTACGCGCCCATTACTAGATAGTGCCACTGAGTAACCATGAAATCACCAGTCATATAAAAGAAGAAGATCTGGCATTTAATAACATTGTTACTTTTTTTATATGTACCAAAAATTATTAAGTTTCAAGACTCAAAACGGGTCATTTGACCCGGCCCATCCTTCTAGTATTAAGCTCTAGTTGTAATAATACATACACTACTATATTTCAATCCTAGGTAAGTTGTTTATTAATACATTTTGTATTTCATCTCTTCCAGGATCAAGGTTTCCTTTAGTCCTTCGAAGGATTTTGAGAGGCATCTTTTTTTTCCTTCTTACCTCCCAAATAGTAAAATGAATAGCAAAACTCACAAGAACGTTGCCGAAGAAGGATGTGCAGGTCCTTCTTAAGCCGAAGGCATCCTAAGTGTTGATGAAATCTTTTGCGGAGCACCAACAAGACTCCGTATGTATAGCTCATAGAGATAAATAATTAATGTGAGAACCGGTAAAACGGATCTAAAGGCAAGAGGGGTGAGAATAACAGAGGAAAAGGACTATATGCTAAAAGGTAGAGAAAAGAGGCGGTCAGATAAAAGGGAACGCTATTAAAATATAACAGGAGAGCGGGTGGGGCGAGATATTGCGTTATCTCTCTCGGCTTTTAGCTCCCCAGCCCCGGCAAACCTAGTTCCAGTAATGGGCTTATATGGACCTCCACCATTCGCTCCGTGTCCTATAGTACCCTCCTACTAAGTGCTACCGCTAAATTAGCCGATACCATTGTTATAGGTTACCACCCTCCCTGGTAGTCTTCCAGTTTATTTTTAGAGGAGTTGTGACTGACCGATGGATTCCAAAAGTTAATTGTTTTTGGATTAGAAATGCCCTAAATAATATATATATATATATATATATATATATATATATATATATATATATATATATAAATATCCAAACAGTATTTATTCCATTAACTACTTTGCATCACAACAAAAAAAAAAAAGGAAAAATAAATTTAGTGGCTATTCAGATCATGATTTTAAGTCAGTTCTGAAATGTTGATTGACTGTGTAATTTTATGTTCTTTTTATTGTCTCTTGGTCGAGATTTTAACTAACTAAATATTTGGACCTTTTTATTTTCTTGTGTCAGTCTTATCGTAACTTCTTTTTCTGAGTTCATCTCTTTTCATTCCTCGGGATAAGGTTTCATGCCAGGAATTCTATAAATCGATACAAAATATGGTACGAAGATTGCTTGATTAAAAGTAAGAGGAATAAAACCCAGAAGAATACCTGAAAACCAAATTATTTTGATGGTATAACATACTATATTATTTATAGTTCATAAGTATAACATGCTATATGGACCGTACGTATCCTTGATCCTAGTATACCATTTCTGACAGTAAAAAAAAATACTGCGTGTAAATGGAAGGACCAAGGTGGGTTTGCAATTTTGAGTGCAAACTTCTACGCAAGAACCGATTGGAATTATAAATCTATTACTGGGAGATCCGTGGGATTGAAACGAGCAAGATTGACAGTACTGGTCAAACTACCACTTGAAGGAAACAGAGACCTTCCGGTAATAATACACATAAAGCAATCATTACGGTGAAATGCATTTTAAATGCGTGCAAAGACCAAAACCTGGCAAATAAGATTTCAATAAGACTTTAAAAACCTGTTAAAAATGTTAATAACGGACCTTCTTCCTTCTAATACCAAACTTCCAAAACCAATATCTTTAACAAGGTATTCCCAAATCTGTTAATAAAACCTTCTTTTTTTTTGTTCACACGTCTTGATTGGATATTTTCTGATCCTGATTTAATTCTTTATTGAAAACTTTTGATATACTTATTGATAGAATTTTTTTTACATTTTTTTTTTCACGGAACGGCCGTAGAGACCACGCGTATATCATTATTTTCACTTCCATTCATACCCATTCTCTCTTTCTTTCTTTCTTCCCACCTTTTCCTCATTTTTTCCGATTGTTCTTTCCTTCTTTCTTTTTTTTTTACATTTATTGAGCACTATTCTATTTTTTTTTTTTATCGTTCATTTGTATAAGGGGTTATTCCAATAAATATGGTGAAACCAGAAAGAAACTACCAATTCTCATTCAGGAACGGGAGTTGTATAGTGTCTATGCAAATTATGTAATTTGATCTTGGACTAAAGACTAGATAAAGACTGATTTTTATTGTTGTGTCTATTTTTTTTTTTTAATTTATCTCTTTTATCGTTTTGTCAACATTAAAAATCTTGTTTAAATTATGAATTGGTTTGAGTCGAATAATTATAAAACATGCTTGATTATTGGTAGTGCAATTTTCTCTCATCGCAGACAAATGTGTAAACACGATATGCCTTAAAATCATATTTGAAATTTTACTGCATACTCTCGAAATCCAGCCTTTGTGGGTTCGTTCTCTATGATGGGCCCAGAAAGCTTGTTAAAGACATACAAAAGACTGAATCTCCATTCATTCCTTCATAACAGACTTAAATAAGGCCAGGTATAATCGTACTAATTTATTTTATTATTATTGAAACTTCTTTAAGGTTTTTTCACTTTATCATTTTTATTTCATAATTTATTTATCCATCAGTTATTGACTCAGTGCCAGCAGAACAAAACATTTCAATAAATGGTTCATTCTGACAGTTTATTTTTAATATTGATGGCGGAAAAGCATGTTGATTTATTTCATATTTATTCTCTTTGTTTAATTTCGAATTTTATTAAAACGGAAGGGTTAACATTTGTTCAGGGTTGATCCAGAATCTTGAATAAAAAACAATTTATTTCCAAATTTACAGGAAAAAAAAATTCATATGTTTGATATGGAAAAATAACCTGAGAATTTAACATTGAATTATCAAACATTTTACTCTGAAATACAATATACATGTACACCGATTATGGTAAGTATTTAATTATGCCTATTAGTTGTGGAAATTATTTTTGTTAATTATATTATGCCTTGCTACTTTAAGGGTTGGTAGTACAGATTGACCAGTCCAAAGTAGGTACCTTACAAAATTTTTTGCTTCAACTTCACCATGTTATGATTATTAGCTATTTATTATAATTAATATATTTTTTCAGAAAGGATTATAGCATTTTAAAGTTATTATAAGTTCTTCTTAACACTTTAACAAGCGACTAATGGCAAAAGAATATTTTACGCAGTATATACTTATGCAGAAAATTAATATTTGTTTTATACATTGTTGACAAAATTGGCTGTTCCCTTTCATAAAAATATGATTTCTGATAATATTTATTAAATCATTTCGTCTCCAGCAAGTTGATTCGAAAACGAAAAATTTTTTTTTTTTGAATTTGAAAAATTACGACCAATCATTTCTTACATAAAAATGTTTTATTATAAATTTTGGGAGTTTCGTCTTATCCCTCGAGAACAATTGTTTGCTAACGAATAACAGTGTCATCTTTCGGTTCGGCATGAAATGACAAATTTAAAAATTAGAAAGGTTTCTAAATCATTACGCTACATCTAGTGATTTTATAAGAAAATATGGCCTAACAACTTATTTTTGGAAAAGCGAAGTTTTGAAAGAAATGTGTATTAATGCTTGATATATCAACCTTTTAAAGAAAACGTATAAACAAATTACAATGTGCAAACTTATCAAGTTTTTATTGAAAATGAGGTTATTGAACACCTATTTGTCAGGTTTTAAATTATTTTTGTAAACAAAGAGAACAATCTTCAGATGCAGCTTAGAATGAAAATTTTTAATACGTTAAAAATTCAATGTAGGACATTGAATGTAGGACATACAAAATAGGACATATCAGCTTTTATATACCTACATCTCTATTAAGACATAAATTTTAATTTATGAATTGTTTTTTTATTAAACTTTTTTTTTGGTGCGAAAAGCTGAATTTGATTGACAAGATATATGCTATGGACGGAGTACCTTATCAGCTGGTGCAGTACTGTTCGCCCGCGGCTATCTGTCATTAACTGGGTCAGCCCTTCACCTGGTATTCACTTCGTTGGCTTCGTATTGATTTTGAGTATGATAGATGGTATTCTAAAAATTGTATTTATTTGTTTGCCCTGATTTAATTGGTCAAGCTCAAATTAACAAAAATAATGAAAGAGGATGTTTTTAAAGTAAAAAAACTCTTAAATTATCACACAATGGTTTATTATTTCCAAATAGTAATATTTAAAAAATATCTGGTGTCGATTCACAGGACTTTCCATGTCGCTCTGGTTTAGAGTTCAGACATTAAGATTATCTTTCAAATGAGCATTTGGAATATTTCGAGAAAGTTGGAATGATCTCGAGTTAATCAAATAACTAAACAAAGGAATATTATTAAAACATATCTGCCAAATTCAAAAAAAAAAAATAAATAATAAGCAGTAGGCACCTATGGAATAGAAGTTTGGTTGTTGTTCAAAGATGATCGCCGTAAATTGGGAGTGTTCAAAAGAAACTGTATCAAAGTAATTAGTCTAGGATGGGCAGAAGATGTAATCGGAGGGTGAAGTGGTAAAGATGAAAATATTGGCGGCATACTTCATTGAGAAAAGAAAAAGGAAAGACATTTCCTCTATATTTTTCAGACATTTCCTCTACCTCCTTAGTCTTCCTCCCTATTTTTATAAATGGCCGAGCTATGGACTTAAAATATCTTTAATCTAATATTATTAAAGAATTAAAATTTGTTTGAAAAAAAGAAATTTGCTATTTACACAAAATAAGATTAAAGAATTAACGTCTTTGAAAAGCAAGCAATTTGCTATATGTAAGTAAAGTGAATGCCACATGGTTCAGTCAATATTAACATAAATCGATTTCCTTTTCGAACAAAGAATAATCGGGCAGAGGATCTTTGAGGCTCTACCTAAGAAGGCCGGGACCAGGTTAAGAGTACTGACAGACGGCTCAGGATATCATAAAAATAAGCCAGATTGGAAGTACCATAAATGGTACTTTATTGTGGCCTGGTCGACAAGTTTTAATAAAACTTGCCGCCAAGGACGGGAACAATAGAGAAACAAAAGTTCAAACTTTTGGAAGTCGACCTCCAGGGGAACCCTCTTAAAAAATTCCTATTAATCAACCAATAACAAGACCCAAAAGGAGAGTGGGGACAAAATGTATCTTTCAAGAAGGAGAAAGGGAAAAAGAGAGAACGGGCAGCGGGCATGGAAGGAGAGAGGAGTTATAGCTGGAAGGTAAACCAGCGAGGTTCTAAGGGTAGAAGCAGAGGGTCCAGCTGGGCAGTACATACGAGACAGAGCCAGCGAATCTGGCAGCCAGAGCAGAAGAACGCGGCTAGGGACAATCAGACCATCAAGCGGCCAAGAAGCCAGTCCCCGAGACGACGAAGGCAAGTATAATATAAGTTATAGTCCCTTCATTCAATGTGTACATTATTGTCTAGTATTATGTGGCACCATAATAATATTTTAAATAAGCAAATTAGACCCAGTTTTCTCAAATGCATATGGTTTAGTCAATAGGTTTTTATAATGAAGTTAATTCAGGTTGTGAATTATTAACCAGTAGCTTAATTAATAACGTATCTTAAATAAAGTAAGATTCTATGTCAAAATATATTATTCTGTTTACCCCGCATGGCAGCAAATAGTTTAATTAAGTCAATTATTAAAGGCGACGCCCTTGGAAAGGATCTCCAATGATATCCCAACATCATTGGGAATAATATCCCAACCTATAATATCCCAACCTACTGACCTTAGCTAGGGGGTCTGTGGTCCCTAGCCTTTTAAGTTGAAATACAGTTTGATTGATCGGTTCCCTTCTAGAACCGATGCAAATACAGAGTATATTAGATCAGTAAATTATGTAAATGTGGTTTCTGGAACCCCCACTCACCTTATAATATGTTTACCAAAAAACATTACAAATTATAATATGCAACCACAAGTAATTTATCAGTGAGAAAATATTCAACAATATAATTGTGAATGGTTCCCAAGAGAACACAACAATTTTTTCATAAATAAACTGCAATAAAGAAATTTTAGAAGTAATTACCAGACCAAATATCAATTATAAACCACAACATCAGCACAGTCCTTCTAATATTTTTACCGGACAAAGAGTATCTATGCGGTCCGTAAAACTCAACAAAAAAACGAACCAGTGTTTTCAATTAATTTCGAGGAAGATTTTAAGGATAAGAGAATCCGCGAATTCTCCAGTTGATTAGATTGGATTAATTAGAATTAATTAGATTGGAATTGAAAAAAAGAAAAAAAAATTTTTTTTTTAGAGCCGCGCAAGAATTCAAATAAATTCCAACATAATTGAAATACAAACTAATTTCAATCAACTCCCTTTTGTTAAAGACCATGAAAATCGCAAATGGTTAATTGATACAGATTCTAATAATAACTACATCAATCCAGATATCATTCCGGAACATGTTCATCGTGTAAAAGAAGAATTTATAATTCATACAGAAAAAGGGGACAGAAATTCAATATAAATCATGAAAAGATAATTTTTTTATAATACCTATCCTTAGTAAAATTTTATATTTATAAATTCAGTCCAAATTATGATATTCTATTAGGAAATAAACTCACGAATATTATGAAAGCAAGCATAGATTTAAAATAAAAAACAATGAAAACGAAATAGAATATTATTCCGATTCAATTAAGAGAAAATATAGACAATAAACAATTCGATAAAAGAGAAGACTTCAATAACATAAATGAAATTGAACTAAAAGCAAATGAATCCAATATTACTTTAAAAAATGAATCATATCCTTTTAAAAATCTCGCGCTCGGAAAAATAGTATCAGGAATTATCTCTGACAAAGAATGTGAAGATGATAACTCCAAAATGGATGAAGAATTGATAGAACGGGTGGAAGAATTTAATGTTATAGAGGAAAACAAGTATTATATTAAGGAGGAAATATAAAATGTTTCTATTTTAAATAAGGAAGAAGAAAACGTAAACAATAAATAATGCGCAAGCTCTGTTGAATCTGAAAAACTAAAAAAGCAAAGCGACAAAAGGCCAAAGGCATTAGATAATAATGAAGCGGAAAATGATATAATACAAAAAGTTGAATTTTCTGTTACAAATAAGGTATTATTATCCAAATTGGACAGAAATAGTGAAGTTAGGAATGATACAGAACTTGTTAAAAATGCTTCTATTATTAGGAGTGTAAGGATAAAATTGAAGTTATATTTCAGAAAGGATCCTTAACTATAAATTTATATCGATAGAAAATTATTAAATAAATTCAAAGAAAAATATATTTCTAAAATTATATTTTGTTTAAATAATTTTCAAAATAATCATGAACCGATAAAATCTAAAAGCAAAAACCTACTACTAAAATGTAATAATTTATCAAATCGCATGCTTAAGTTTAATAGATTATTCTCAAACTTAAATAAGTATAGAATAAGATCATTTAAACGTTTGAAATATTAATTATGAACGAAAAATCATTGAAAGCTGTTATTCTGGAAAAGACAAAATGGCCTTTTTCTAAGAATGAAATATATTTATGGATGTTGAAACCAGATAACTCCTATACTAAATTTATATTCTTAAATATTAAAAGACTACTCAACGCTTTTTAGCAGTAATTTCACTCATTGGTCGATTCCAGAATATTTGTTTCCTTTCTGTACACTAAACTAAAATGTATATATTTATATTTTCTTGAAAGACAAGATTTAAAAAATGATTTAGATTTTTTGATGAAAAATGATTTTAGATCACACAAAACTAAAATGACAAACAGAATTAATTCATACAAATTATATGGCCTTAAAACATAAATAAATATGTTATATATAGTTAGTTTAAATAAGTCTAGAGAATACATTATAGATAATACCTACAAATTATGTAATTAATTGTAAAAAAATATTACAAAACATACTATTATTAATAATATGGTACTTTTATTGAGAGATAATAATTGTAAATAATTTATATTAGAGAGCCCCCGCATTTACTGAAAGAAGCAAAACGTTTAAACATTAAGCTGGTAAATTTAAAACATTTAATGAAAACTTTATGTCAATTAATGTTTGTGCCAAAAATTAAAATTTTGAAGGAATAATAAAATCTATAAAGGCATCTCAGAAAGTAACAACTGGCCAATTGAAAAGATAAAAGGAGCCCAGAATTATTAAATTAGGACACCTATGTAATCTGCTTACCCCTCCCAGATGACATCATGTTTTGATTGATCAGCGGTCTAGATAGACGGACTGCCTGGTTAGTTGCTAGTATTTTCTTACAGCAAGTTTTAAATTACTGAATAAAATAATCCATTTGATAGATAAATTAATACTAATTAAAAATAATGGAATAAATAATATATAATAGAATCAAATATGTAGGAGAATAAAATAAGAACAATTTAAATAAAGATTTTCCCTTTAAATATTTAAAAAAAAGAGTAATGAATTAAATACTTAATCTTTAAAAATTAATTAATATAAGGATTATTTTATTTAATAAGATAAGATAAACAAATTTGAACCATCAGTAGAGTACTGTTTATAAAGTTATAAATAACATTTGTTTTTATTTTTCTGTTAGATAAAATTCCTAAATACAATTTTTTAATTAGGGATTGATAAATTATTTGCCACTTCTATAAATTTGTTTTATTGAAAACCAGTTTCGAATGTTATACATTCATCCTCAGTTCAAGGTTTAAATGGATTATATAGAGTCCAATTTTTTAAGGTGAAACGGAGTTTAGAAATATTTTTATTGAAAACGAAAGGTATTAAAAATTATAATTTGATGTATATTTCAAAATGTAGAAGTAATGCATTGTTATTTGTAATTCTACTTATCTTAAAAGGTGAAACCTCAAATTTTGAGGGGGTTAAAAAAAAAATTTCTTGGTCGATTACAAAGGTCTATTATTGAAAATAACAAACCAAAAATTGAAATATAATACTTCTTTTGGCATATTTATAAAATGTTATACATTTGATTGAAGAATAATACAGAGAACGGGAATTGAACCTATCCACAAAAAAATTAGTAACTTAGGATAGATTTAGCTGAAGAATACAAATATTTTTCGAAAACAATGCAGAAATACTCGTTTTTTTTTTCGTTTTGAGCGGCAGGCTAAAAAATATTTCAAGGTTTGAGAGAAATTCTCACACAGCGAGATCTACCGGTTTAGTGATAAAGTGATTAATAATTAATAGTAAAATAAAATTTAGTAAAGTAAGTTTATTTCACGTCACTCATTGTGCTAAATATTTAGTAATAATAAAGGTTAGCAAAACCGAGGGTTCAATGCCGATACCAATAAAAATCGTTACCAGCATAGATATCTAAAATCCAAATCTTCAAATAAGGCTTGAGCTAACAGGATCTTTTACACCATGGCGCTTTCTTTACACCAATCTTTCGGTTCAGCGTTGATTACTTTGCTTGGTATTTCTTCATTACCCAGCCCAACAACTTAAAATGCCCATTCAAAATTTCAGGATGTAGATTTGTTATTCCCCAGTAGTTATTACAATTCATTTTTGGCCCCGTTTAGTGAATCTATAAAATATTTAATCTATAATATGGTATTTAACATAATTAATATTAAAGGCATTTCTGGTAGCATTTAATATAGATTAGATTACATATATTGATTTCACATTTACATAATTTTTAGAATTCTGTTTGTGTTTTAAGACACGTGAGGCCATTATTTACATTAATACATTAGCCGGTTTTTATAATTTTTTGTTAAATCAGTTGTTGAAATTCCGTCTAGATCTCTTTAGGTTTATCACGGTCCCTAACTCACTTTAAAAAATCAAGTCGGACATTTTCTTTGTCAATATTACATACCATTTTTGTTTAAAAAAAAAAGTTAATGTTCGTTTTTTGGTAAACTAAACATGAATCGTGCATTAAATTGTTGCATAATTTCTTAAAAAAATAAAATAAATTATTGCGGTAAATATAGAAAATAGAAAATTCTGACATTTTTTGCAAAAGAAATATAGATGAATGTCAGTTTTCCGAGAAAAAAAGTAAAAACAAAAATATAGTATTTTACTTCGAAACGAACGATATATTGGTCAGTATGTAAACTTAAGTTAATATCGTGTCTAAGCAGTTGTGGGATTCGTCTAAATGTCTAAAATATATTTTAAAATATAATTTATCGATTGTGATCGTAAAAATATTAGCTGCAGTTGGATTCAATGTCAGTACTAGATTAATTATCAACTTGTTGAGGAAATTATAAATATTGAAATGTACTGGGCAGATTTTCCTCTAACTATTGTTTGCTCTACATATTTTTATTACAGAATAATAATACAGAAAATATTTTTTCAAGACCCAAAGCAATAGACTTACCTTCCGTATGAGTTCTCCAACCATACCATCCCAACCTCCTTTGACATCTGAATTTTCAGCTCCATACTGTCCATCCTTTACAATTCTTAACTCGTCTGAAAAAATATGTAAATAAATTAGATAAGTTAAAAAAAAAATAAGAAAGAAAAATAAGCATACTCTAGGAAATTAGAATAAAAATTACATCATTTATATAAAAGATAAGGAAATTACTTATATATCCCCTCACATAGGATTGGGATTAAAATAGTAAATCCTATTCCTTTTCTAGATGCCGCTACCTTAGCCAATATTAAAAATAATAATGAAAGACGAAGGTATAAGAAATGAACAAATGTTTGACGACAGATTTGTCTTCTATTTCGAAGAAGGAATGTTTGCTAACATAAAGATAAAATTATAACATACTCCAATTATAGAAACAAGACAATTTTGTTTGGCCACAAATGAACGATTTTCTTTTTGTAAACTGTCATTTGTAAACTGTCTAAAGATTGGTGATTGGTAATCTCCTATCCATCAAATTTCCCATAAAATTGTAATCTAATGTTTTACATATATTTTATAATTACAAAAATATCAAAACATTTATAAGTACATTTCTGTTACTATTACATTTGTTTTTATAGAGCAACTTTTCATATTTTTTTATTTTCTTTATTTCTTTCTTTCTTTCTTTTCTTTTCGTATTTTCTTCTTTAACTCCAAGGCTTTAATGGCCTTCATTTGTTACTTAAAATATTATTTTAAAGAGATCAGCCATGGAATAAATATAGAATATGATTATAATTCTTCTTCTTCTTCTCCTAGAGCTACAGACCGAAGAGGTCCTTGGCCTGCTTCAACATCTGCCACAGGGCTTTGTCCTCCATCAAACGAATGTCCGCCTGTCGCATGTCCTCTTCCACTTTCTCCTTCTATCGTGCTCTTGGTCGACCCTTTGCTGTAGTGGGGAAGATCTTTCCTTTGTATACCTTCTTCACCTGTCTCCCTTCACTCATTCGGTTGACATGACATTTCAGGCTTTTTATTCGTATACAATTAGACAGGGATGGATCGTTGTAAATATCATATAGTTCTTTATTCTTTCTGCTTCGCCACACTCCATTCTCAAACATTCCTCGCAGCACCCTCCTTTCGAACCGGTCAAGCCTGCCACCAGTTATCTTTTTCATTACCCAGCATTCACCGACGTAACTAACAACAGGTCTGTTTAGAGTATTGTACATCCGAATATTATTTTTGCGAGACTTTAAGTTGCTTCTTATTAGGTGCCGAAGAGCATAATATGTTCCATTTCCTGCCAGAATCCTTCTTTTAACCTCTTCTGTTTCATTGGCTTCGTTAGTCATTAGTGATCCCAGGTACAGAAATGCCGGCACTAATTCGATTTTTTCTCCGTCTAAGTTGTAGAATAGTGGGTGTTGCTGTCTCATTCCCTCAATTTGGTTTTACTGACATTTATTTTGAGGTCTCAAAGAGGGAACCAGCTCTTCCTGCCTCCCTTTTCAGAGTATCATATGCCTCTTCGATTGCCTGCCGACTTCTTCCCAAAATCACTACGTTATCTGCGAAGGCCATTAATTGCAGTGATTATTGATAATCGTGCTGTTACCTCTGTTCTTACTTTCTTCACAACCTTATCAAGAACTAGGTTGAACAGAAAAAGAGCCAAAGCATCTCCTTGTCTCAGTCCATTCCTTATTTCCAAGGGTTTTGACAACTCTCCATTCATCCTTACTTGACGATTGATGTACCTCATTGTCATCTTTGTTAAAACTTTTAGTTTAGGAGGGATCTTTGCTTCTTCCATGGCCTTATAAACCATGGATCTGTAGATCGTATCCATAAGCAGCTCTGAAATTAACATATAATCGCAATGTATTCATATTGTCTTCTTCATCAATCTCTCGGAGTGCGAAGAAGTCTATAGTTGATCGATTTTTTCGAAAACCGCTCTGGTATTCGCCAACCGCCCTTTCATTCGCTCAGTCGGTTATGTAGTAATGCCGCAAAAATTATACACAATATATTATTATACACACAAACACATATTGTTTTCAGTATTCATTCATTTTTTTTTATCAGTATAAAACTAGGTAAATAGATTTGCATTAAGATCTTTACTTGCATTTAGTGCTTAATTGCCGAATTTGCTAAATAGCTTCTTCTAAATTGCTTTAACTTTGTTTATCTGAAATAATTATTTCTTCTCTCATTGCTAGTAGTAATAACAAATGGATAAATATAAACTATGAAAGGATTTTATAATTAACTAAAGAAAAAAACAAATGAGAAATATTTTACCAAGTTGAAAAAAAAAATCCTGGAAATAGGAATAGTAATTAATACAGATGTATAATGTATCGTTGGGAAGCTAAACGTTTTAGAAAAATTAATATATAATATATAATGAATCTAACTATGATATAACCTCTCTCCACTAGTTTTATTCCGTTCAACAGGTATGAAGTTGGAGATTGCTAAAATTGGCTTTTCCTGGCGTAGCCCCTATTATTATATAATTTGTGAGTGGCGAATAACGCATAGACCAAAGTGATTGTTGCAGTTATATAGTTTTATATTATTAAATAATATATCATATCATTAATAAAACATTACATCATTAAATTTTAATGGGAACTATGTTTATAAACTTATAAAAAAAATTTCAGATTGACATACCAAAAATACTTATATTTTGCACGGGATTGTCGTATTACAATTGTTTAAAAATATAATTTAATTGTACTATTGTGAAACAAGACGAAAAGAAGTACATGCTTCTGAAAATATTTCAAGTAGCGTTTACGTGAATTTATCATTATTTATTTTTTGAAGGAATTATGATTTGATGATTCCAACATTCATTAGTATTTTAATCATTAACACTTTTATTTTTTCAGTAACTCGACTCATTTTTATTACAACCACTGAAGATTTATGATTCATGTTTGAAACGTGTTTTCAAAAATGTTTGATAAAATACAGTTATTTCTGTTTTCCCAACACCACGATTTATTGTAGCTGTCGATTATCACTAGATCTTTACGTTTTAAAAAAAGAAAAAAAAAGAAGAAGATAAAAATACAAATATAGAAACAAACACACACTACGATAAGATACCTTTATGGCCGAAATGTATCTTATCATAATGAGTAGAGGGATGCATCTGAAAGATTTATTGATGACATAGAGGCTGATATCAGGTATCAGACAAAAGTGGAAGCCTATCAAGAGCTATGATGACAAGGGGAGAGGGGAGGGACAGTGGGAGGGAGGGGGGTGGGAGATAAGGCTTTATTGCCGACCGGTAAGGACACGCTTTAAAAGGAATCATTAAAGGACTATTTATCTGGGGACCTGCCCTACAATAAAACCGTTTTATAACCCCTGAAGCTCACAATGAACTCGATATGCAATAAAACTTATTAACAACCCTATCGATTTCTTTTTCTCCTTTTTTTTTTGGATCTGCTCAGTTCAAGGGTTAAAATTCTATATTTTATTGATGGAGGGACTCCTTTATCGCTAACCACCCTAAGGAGAATCGTGGTGACTTTAAGATAACTTTTACGGCAGTTGTAAATTCGATAATGGAAACGGCCTTTTTATAGCGACCAATAGGTGAGAATTTATATTCCGTTTGTAAAAATTTGTTCAATAATCTAGCTAAATAAAAAAAAAATACAATTTACAAAATTACAAATATCAGATTTTCAGGAGTATTATTACTTATCAATCAATAATAATATTTTTCTTAAGCTTGCTTAAACTTTTCTGTTCGCTCTAAATCCAGAATTTTAGTTGATTTGAAATCAGAAATATAATTTATAAATTCCTATATGATTATTTATTGTTCACAGGATTCACGAGCATTTAAGCATGTCAATATACCTAAATCATGGTGAGTAAACTATGAAAAAAAAAATGTTGATGTCTCTCTGTAGGAATTATTAAACGCTGGGTGCGAAGATTAAGTTAGCATCTCCGAAACTGCCCACTGTAACAGCTCAGAATTAATAAATTGTTAAAAGTTTCATTTTATTTACAAAATTATAATGTTAAAAAATGTAAAAAAAAATTAAGAATAATATCTAACACGAAAAAAATATCTTTCAGTAAAGAAGAAATTCTTATGGCTCTAGCGCAAAGTCTAGCGTCATTTTTAAAGTAGTTCACATCTGAAGGATTTAGTTTCACAACCAAAGCACATTGCACGAAGGTTAGTCGATGCTTGCTCATTTTAGATTTCGAATGACTCAGAAGTTGCGCTTAGTGGGCATCAGAATTCTCATTATTTTACATCAATTATTTTTTATTTGCCATTTGTTGATGTTTATGGTATTTTCATTTCGATTTATTTAGATTTTATTAATTGTGTGTGATCAAAATATGTTACTATTCTTGTATTTTTAAAAATATAGAAATTCTATAATTCTGACAAATAAAATCATCAATTAACATCGTTACAGATGTGAATAAGAATAGAAATTGTATGGATTCAAAATATGTTATAATTTATGTTATACGAACCTTACAAGTAAACGCCACGTTTTGGTTCAATTGATTTGCAAACAGAGGCCCATGCCATTCGATGGTGCTAGTAGTTATAAGCAACTCAAAAAACATTTTGGCTGCAATGGACCAAGCTCAAAAGAAATATAGAGTTTCATATTTAACATTTGTCCTGTGGGAGATGTTCTAAAATTAGGCATCTTTAAAACATGTTAGCATTATTTTTTTATGGTTAGTACTCTTACCTTTTGTCTACAGAAGACAACAACTATCATTTTTTGGAAAATCAGAAGACGATTGTCATTTGAAAATGAGAAAATTGTGGTACAAATAGAAGTTAATATGTAATTCAGAGAACAATGATTATGCAAATACAATCCAGATACTCTGCTTACACTGCGAACATTTTACAAAAACAATTGAATCACACTTGAAGCCTACATGCCATTTATGATCCCGTCGAAGCAGAATTCATGTGGCGGAATTCACCAGACTCGTGGTGATAATCGAATTATGTTCCGGAAGCGAGGCGCACTGAATTGAAAGATTGTGAAAACCTGCATCTGCAGGAACCTGGCACAATGCCGAATCATCTCATTCAGAATATGAAACGAATGCCTTGAACGGCCTGAAAAAGTTCAGATACTGAATCTTCTCTGTAGATTCACTTGGATTGATCAATTCGATACCTTCTGGGATACAAAGCGACGAGGAGCTTTCATCTTTGTTAGCAGACCACGAGTCGAAAAGCAGGAGTCTTTATTGGTCGGCAGGCTTAGTCGGTCACATGATTTCATTGAAAAACTTTATCAGAATTGCTCATATTTGCAGTTTTTCCTTAGAATGCTTTGATTTTTGCTAGATCAGCGGGTGTAGATCCAGGAAAAAATCATTTTGGCTCTTCAACAAGACCGTACATTGGACGCAGCATTTCGCCAACCATTGACATCTCAGGCATGCTGCTCGAGTTTTGACGCTGCATTTTTCGAAGAATATTCTGTAAAAGTATCACTCCTTGTCGGATCTGCTCTGATCAGCATTGAAGACGTTGTCGGAGGCCAACTGTTCGTTAATAACCAGCTGACGGACTGAAGTGATGAAAGAATCTGCATATTCTTCATCATTGTCTCTCCAGTTCTTTGACATTCGACGATTGATGGCACGACTGTGAGCCGAACGGTGCGATCATGAATGGTCAAACTTTTTTCGACCATCTTTTTTGTAAAAAGATAAAAATAACGGTTGATGCCTGAAAGTTAAAAATATTGGAATGTAAAGTTGGAAAGGGCTGCAAGAGAATGAGAATTGAGACCATACTACGAGAATGTGATAAGGATCAGCTTGAATCAGGATCAGCACACTGAAAGAGAAATGTGATTGAATGTTCATGGGAAAGCGGATGAAAGGAGCTAAAGGAGATAGAAGATTCAGATATCGATAATGCATTTTATATATATTTCGATTTGTATATATATCCGTAGATTTTCACCTCATATATTAAATTTCTTCATAATCACTAATGAGTCATGCTGAGAGTGTATAATAAATACCATTTCAAAGAGATCATAATTTCCAAAATTTCAATTTCATTGTTTTACGTCTTTATATTTTCTATCTTTATTAGCATAATAAATATCTGTCCTAAGTTGAATTGCATTTCATAGTCCTTTTGAAATTGTCACAGTTTCAAAGAATGAGCTATAGCCTTTACGAATATTTATCACCATTGCCCTTTAAACTATTGTTATTTTCTTGCATTTTCCTTTAACGTTCCAAGAGAACAAGTGATAAATTACAAGTGGTAAATTACAAGGGGTTAGTGGACAACAGTATAGTGAACAGCTACATAATTCATAATAATTAGGTATTATGCAAATATTTCAGAATATAAATTAATCATTATTGATAAGAAAATAATTGTTGGTATAAATCAATTTTAAATTTAATCAAGAAATAAGTAATAAGAAATTAGTAATGAGCAAACAAACAAAATCGTAAGTCGGATGAAGGTGTCAGCTAAACAGTCAAATCTTCATGCCATCAATATATATATATACATATATATTTTTTTTTTTTCAACTTCGTCCTAAGACCTGAATTTCATTTTCTTTGCCAGAACAAAGTTGGTATGTCAACAACGACTTCAAAGAGGAAGAATATATTGCTCCTCCTTGAGGGTAGAGGAACTTCAACACAGAGAAACGTCAATTTAATCAGATCTGTTTCAGACATTTATTTCGCCTCTTTCTCTCTCCCTTGTGCAAGAAAACACACCTCTTTCATGGAGAAGAAATAACTATCATAAGTTTGCAAAATTTGATAGTCGCATGCCTATTGCTTGTCCATTTATCATTGATAAATTTAGAAAAGAAGGATATAAATGCAAGCATTTCAACAATAGAATAAGACATCGTTGCATCAACGTTTAAGTGAGGAATATAAATATAGCTATTTTTTTAGAAACAAGTTTACATTTTATTATTCATTGCGAATAATTTTTTTATTTCTAGGCCTTTTTATTTCGCTGAGCCCTATATTTGTGTGTTTGAGATTTTATTTAGCTACTAATGCTTCTGGAAAATTAATAAAACTAAGGAATTCGAAACAGGCAATTTTCCACAATTGCCGCTTGAACGTGGAGAGAGAATATAATTTCGTGGAAAACACTAACCTCAAAATTTTTTAGCTCTAAATATTATTTCAAATCTAAATCGTTAAGATTCATTGTATTATTTAGTTAACTAATCAGTTCATCTTCTTGAGTAAATTACATATTCAAAATATTAAATTATATTTTGATATGTAATACATATTATAAGAAGTGTTATTTATATATATATACAACCAAGGATATGCGGAAAGTACGGAAAATACTGCTGACAATTTCTTCGAGAAGATGTAATTTAATATATATAATATAATCAAAATATAATTTAATATTTCATTCAAATATAAAATAATATATATATATATATATATATATATATATATATATATATATATATATATATATATATATATATATATATATATATATATTAAATTACATCTTTTCTAGTAAATTGTCTGCAGTATTTTCCTTAACGTTCCGCATATGCTTGGTTGAACATCATCGCAACCTAAGATTTCTTCTTCTTAAAAAACAAGATAGAAATAGAGCACTGAAATGGAATTTTCATACTAGACTAAAGCTACGATAAAAAGCTGATTCCTAACAATTTTTTAAGCATAAGCTCAACTTTATGACTGTAATCTTGCTTATTTGAATATTATGTCGAGCTCTCTACAAACCATCACATTCTAACTGAATGCAATCCCTACGATCCGAAATCCTTCGTTAAGATCCTGACTGCACTGTGTTACGTCAAACATAAAATTATTATAAAATCTAAACATTCCACGTGTTTCAGATATGCCACAAAAAGAGTACGAATCCTCCAATTACAAACTTCATACCAACACAAAATCCCACTACCTTGTAACCCTTCTTTTTAACCCAATAATCCTTCAACGAGCGTGAATAAATTATGGATCCGAAACTTTATTGCAGTTCAAGACCTATTTATCTGACTCAGCATTTTTAATTGCTTTATTGTATTTACATTTGTATAGCTCAACAAATATTTATTGCTTAAAATTATAAATTTGTTTTCAGTTCCTAGAAAAAAAAACGCGCTATTTTAAGTTTCTTAAGATTACTGGATTAACGGAAGCTTTTCCTTAGCATCATACACTGCTTAGTAGAGAATCCTGTCTAAGTTTACAATATAAACTTTCCCAGCGAAAAGCTATTGTACTCTCGATAATAACATACCCTTGGCACAGTATATTAGAAGGCTTCAAACAAAAGTAGTCTAAGGTACGAGGAAAGTAAAGACAAATGGTGAATATGTCTGCAGTAGAGCATAACTTACTCAATGATATTTCAGATAAAATTAATATCACTATGAGAATAATTGTCATTATAATAATTGTAGTTTATCAGATCATATTTGAACTAATTTTATCCAGACAGCCTTCTACCTCACGTCCTCATAGAACTCATAGACCGAACAGGAATTTATAAGACAATCAAAGGTATGTTTTAATTTAAATTTTATTAAATTTACTTCAAGAGTATATAAAAGGCCAACTTTATGAACCAAACGTGAAGAAAAATTCAGAAAAAAATATTTAAAACTATGTAAATCGTTTTTAACAACTGAAGAACCGCAGCTAATGTTATGCTTTCGTTATTGTGATAAACGCTTATTACAGGATATGTAATTTAATATTGGCAAACTAGAAAATTTGTGTGAATAGAGAAGAATACATTTTTTGATAACAACAGAATACTAAATCAATGGAACTGACACTGGGATCCAGTTATACCTAGACAAAATGATTCAGCTTAATTTCTTGGTTGGAAAATGCACGTAAGAGGAAAAAGAATATATCTTGTTATCATTGCCAGTCATTACTGACTAATTTTTCAGATCTTAAAAAAAAACTAACAACTATACAATTGAAGAGTTCGGCCGAATCTATGCAACATTTTTTTCAAAATTAGTTTTTTGACTGGATAATGTTTTATATAGCTTTCATTACACGTTCCCAACGTAAACTCATAATAATGCCAATGCCATAAGATTTTAATGGAAAA
Source organism: Rhaphigaster nebulosa (assembly GCA_948150685.1). NCBI lineage: Eukaryota > Metazoa > Arthropoda > Insecta > Hemiptera > Pentatomidae > Rhaphigaster > Rhaphigaster nebulosa. The sequence continues at coordinate 41,147,172 of OX411306.1, forward strand.
TAGTTGTTATCAGAAGTCAACTGTTATTAATCTTCTGTAAATTAAAAAAATATACATAAACGGTTATTCGGCCGAAAACTTCAATTATCAAATGACCGAATATGAGCAGTTAGTTAACATAAACATAGAGATTTTGGCTTACTTGTGGACAAAGGCCATCGGAATAAAATGTAATTAAAAACAATAAAATCGTTTTAAAAATTAATTAAATGTTTTTGATTAACTTGGTTATCAACATAAAATAAATGAGACATCGACCTACTGTAACTCCGTAATGGACCATTATCAGTCGAAACTTAGCGTTCCTCACGAATCTGAAAGAGAGGTCTTTAAATATGTGGGTCGGCATTGAAGAAACGACATTTTTGGACACAAAATGCAAAAGTATAATTCGAATGAAGTTTGAAAAATGTTCGACTGACTACCTCATGTTGTTTGGAAAATAAATTCTTTCAAATAAATATATAATGTTAAAGTAATTGCAGGTGTATTATGTTTGACCGTTTAATTTTATTCTTTGGTCGTGAATACTTGGATGAATATCGTCCCCACCAAAGCTAGGTGACGAATGTGAATCTTGGTAGTTTATTCTAAATTCTCTCTCTCTCTCTCTCTCTCTCTCTCTCTCTCTATATATATATATATATATATATATATATATATATATATATATATATTTATATTTTATAAAAGACCTTTGGAAAATGAATATTATGAATATTTTTGTGTCACTGTTGGTGCTTTTCAGAAGGCCAAAATAGAAGTTTACATTTTACTTTTAACATCCCAATTGCGAATCATTTTATTTTTATATTTATCTCTAGACCTTTTAACTTCTCTGAGTCCTAGCTTAGTGTAAATAAAATTTTATTTTGCATATATGCTTCTGGTAAATTAATATACAATAACTTAAGGTATTCGAAAAAAACGATTTTTTAAATTCATTAGTTAATTTTTGTAACGGCGATACCAATGATGTAATGATGAAAAACTATTATTTTTTTATTTATTTAAATTCGTATTAATCAATTCTTTTTTATTTTGATTTATAAAGATTTGACCGTATTATGAAATAGGATTCATGAAAAGAATGTGATTTAGACGAGTTAGTTAATTTTATTTTTGCACTAATATAAAAAAAGAACTAATATAGCTCTTTTTAAATCTGTTAATAAAATTATGAATAGGAGAGAAGTGAAGGGTTCAATACCCCCTTTCCACTAACGAAGCCCCATTATTATCCTGCTCCATTAAGCTCTGTCATATCCTGTTTCCATAAGATAATTTATGTTTCTTCCCGCCTTCCCTCGCTGCGGAGCTTTCATAACCCTGATGGTAACATATTCATTCTCGTCCATAGCCGTTGCGATCCAAGAGGTCTATTCACGATCAGATGGATGGACAGGTCGGATACTGATTGGCCTTGCTATATGAATCAAGTCAGCTATTACCGTTTTCAGTTAATGGACATGGTTTCGTAAATGTTAAGGTACTTTTTGATACATCCTGATAATCACTATAGTTTTTTAATTATTTTTTTTATATTTCGTACAAATATTTCAATTTTATTTGTGTTTATTATTTTCAAGAATGAACTTTTGTAACTAACCAAAAAAAAAAAAAAAATAAATAAATTAACTAAATTCAAAATTTGAGGTTTAACGTTTCGATGCGTAGAATCAAAAAATAGAGTAAAAAAAAAAAAATCTATGCGTCCGCCGCACAGTGGGAAATATTGTCAATTTAGTGGCCACAATTCTATAACTCTTGATTAAAAGATGATAATTGAAATTTCTAACCAAATGAGAGAAAAAATCTGTTTTCATTTATGAGCATGAAATGTACTTTATTAGTGACATAAATCACATACAGATTATCCTGGGCCTTCGACATTAATATTTTCTAAATTCTTTCTTCACATTATTTTAAATAAAACAGTTTATTAGGTATAAGAACTCTCATTGTTCAGGTTTTCATTTCTCACAATTAACAACATTGTAATTAAACATTTTTTATATAAATGAAAATTTATAAAAAACGAGGATTTTCTACTTCAAATACCTTGCCCACCATTTATGTCAAACATTTATTAAACAATCAACAGGAACATGGAATAATGATTTTTTTTTTGTAGCCACCTCATTAATCCAATGTATATTTTTAAATCAACAACATCTGGTTATAAATTAGTGATTCAGGATTAATTATCATATCATCTTGATGTAGATTTGTAACGTGATTGAATAAAATTATTTCTGAATAATTCCTAGTCAGGTTTTTCTTCTGAGATCTGAAAATAACACATGGTGTGGATGATATATCTAGAAATTTGTCTAGATCCACGTAAATTTATTAAATAAATAAATAAATGATTAAGCGTACCCGGATTTTCGATGCTGATAAAAACGACGATATTAGCCTAAATACTTTCTATGAATTCCATCGGAACCCTAATCTTCAAGATCGATCCTCACACAGCCCATGGTCGTTTCCTAAAATGTCCAGCTATATAATATTTGATCGAACATTTTGATTCCTTTAAAATATAAATGATAGAAGTTTAGCAACTCTTTATTACATTACAGCTTTAAGAAGTATTTTCCAATCCTGAGTTAGAATAGTACCAATATTATAAAATAAAAAAATCAGATAGGGACTGTTTCTAACAAACGCGGTTTTAATGCCGTGAAATTACTTAAATTCCTTATTTTTGGGCAACAAAGAAAAAAATCATTTTATTGTTGAAATTAAAATGCGTCGCAAAGTTACTCACTAAATCCACTGGAGCCTTAAGTCCAAATACAAAAATTCTTTTTTCAATATTTTTTTTTGACACAGAAGTCAGTTTTGTGATTGTCAGCGAAAACTTACTCGAAGAATACTTGAAAACAAGTTTTTTTTCTTTCTTAAAGTCAGTCGTTATCAAAACACCAAAGATTTCAAGAATAGCGATATTTATTATATTTACACTGAAAGCCGACAGCTTTCTTTTTTTACCTTGGTTGTAACTAAAGGTAGTAAATATTAAAAGGACCTTAAAGGAGTTGATATTGAAGAAGACCTGAGAAAGTAAATGAAGGAAAATTATAAAGAGAAAGAGGGGACAGTTAAAATCTTGGCTGAGGTATAAGGAGAATGATGGCGGGTCGGGAGACATTTAATAAAGGCTGGTCCCCGAGAACAAAGGTAAATTGGGACGTTGGAGGTTAATATAGCCCCGGGATCCGGCTCGATAAATAATGTCTCCTCTTAGCTTCTGCCTCCTCCTTCCTCTTCTCTCTTCGCTACGAAACTATTGAAAAATGGGAGCGTTGTTTAGGATAGCGTTCCTTCGGCAAAGTGAAGAATACCAACCAGGATTGGATTAGCTTAGCCGGATTCCCATCCTCTTCTCCCCTCAAAAAAAAAAAAAAAAAAATCGGATTTTAGGGCACATTTGGCCTTGTGAAAACTACTCCATACATAAAAAATGTTATGCAATTATGCAGGTACTAGTACTAATAAATTAAATATTTATTTCTTGACGAAAATTAATGAATCCTAGTCAGAATAACAATAATTTAAAAAAAAATGTCATCAGTATTAATTCTATTAAAAAAATCGAAATATCATATTTTTTATTTCTGTTGGAAAGATCTCTTTTTCAGACGAAGTACAAAACCAATTAACAAAAGGAAGGCACTGTTTAAAACAGATTTTTATTTACAGTGTGTGAGTGTACCTAAAAGTATTGTAAATACTATCAGTACTTTTAAATGAATTAAAAAGCAGAATTTTTATAAACAATTAAAAATTAATTTTTTTGTTGGTACACATATTCAAAGTCATATTGGATATCGAATGACTGATATTTATGGCCAAAATCTGTTAGGTAGTGGGATTTTTTAATGTTTGCTGTTTATGACTATATTTAGTAATTAATGTTTTGTATGACTATATTTATGGCAGTTTAAAGGATAATGATAAGATGCAGACAGAGTGATACTAGTTTAAATTTTATTACAAGATGTTGAAAGAATGATTTCTCATCATGAACAGTTAATGTATTGTATAATTTTATTAATGGCGGTTCAAAGTTAATTAATAAAATACAGAAAGACTGTTATTTATTTCACCAATGCATATTAGCATGCTACAAAGATTTTTGTTTTGTACAATTCAGATACTCAGTTTCCAAATAATTTATAATTTTGACACAATGTATTTTGTTTTGATTTTATAACATTTTTCTTGAATTGACTATATAACGTGTTTAGATATTTTGATTATATTAGATTGATTAAATTTTCAACAGCAGTTTCAGTATCGAAAAGAGTGATGCCCAGCCTCAGCTCTTGCATCCTTAAGAGCCCCCCAGTCCAGCAGGATGTTTTCCACAGTAAGAGGTACCTTGCAGGTCCTGTAGGTCGGTGGGTGCAGTCCCTTTAGAAGATAGGTGTACGTTATAGTTATATGTCCGCAGCGCTTTCTGTCTAAGACGATTTCTCCTCTCGGCAGTTTTCCAGATCTCGGGGGTATCTTTGATTTTTCTTAACTTTTCACCTGATCTCCTTCAATTAGTGACCCACGAAGCGTATAATCTTCTCTTGACATATTTATTCCAATCCAAGGCCGTTGTCTTGTTAAGGTGTGCTACCTCAGTAATCGGATCTGTCCTAGCAGCACGGTCTACGTCTTCATTCCCTGCTAAGCCCAAATGAGATGGAACTCATAAGAATTTTATTGATTTGACTAAATATACATATTCTCTCTCAATAAGTTGGATTTTTATTACTAAAGCATCTTTTGATTTCTTGTTTTCCAAGAATTTGGAAGAGATTAATGAGTTTGACACGATCAGATGGTATTTTTGTCGGTGCTTTATTATCATAGTCAAGGCTTTCCAGATTGAATAAAGTTCACCTGTGTACAGGTTCTTTCTTTAGGACTTTGCGACAAATAGCGCCCATGAGAATATTACATCCAACACCAGAGTTTGATTTTGAAGCAACCGTGAACCAGAAACAGTAATTAGAATTATTGTTCTCCTTCTTTGTACATTTGTTGATAAACATGATGGGGTGGGGGGAAGATTGTGAGTTTCGAAAATACTGTTGAACTGTTGTCGATCGGGTGTTCTATTGATACCTAGTTAGGTAGTGAATCACCTGGAATTTTGAAGAATGTTGGAAACATTATTGGTAAATCATTTTTCATCATTTTGCTCCTACAATGGAAACATTTACAGAATATTTTGTACTCTTCCTTTGCAATTGTGAGTGGGTGGGGTTTATATGGACAACATATGCCGAGGTCAAATATTTTCTCCTGGCATCCAAAAAAGGCTCACCATTCTATATATAAACTTTCGGCGGACGTGGTCCTGAATGCACCGGTGCAGAGGCGAAGTCCTTGGTTATTAATTAGTTATTATTGGTTGCCCAATAATTTCCAAGTTGAAGCACTTGCTGAGCAGTAAGCAACAGCCCCACAGTCAATGATAGGCCTGGTCAGGGTACAGTACATCATTACTAATGTTCGCCATCATTACTAATCCCCACTGAGTGCTAGCCAAAACTTTAAAAAATTTAGTCCTTTCTGTTAATCTTTGTTAATAATAGGTTGATGTGATAATGTTAGTACGGATGTGTTTGGCATTTTCTTTTTCGGCAGAAATGTACGGCTGTTGTTTTGTTACGTGAAAGGGAGAGTGAGTAGTTCTGGACCAATTTTCAAGGTACTCTAATGTTTTATGCAATCCCATTCAATGTATTCGGTAGATTTACTACTTATTTAAATAGCGAAATCATCAGTAAAAAAGGAATATTTTACTTCAGCTGGTATTGTCTTTGCAAAGCTGTTTATGGCAATTAGAAACAATGTTAGGCTTATGGGAGATCCTTGGGGTGTTACGTTTTCCTGTAGAAATGAGACAGATTGGGTCCAACTTTTGGTGCCCAAATAATCGTCCCATTTAGCAAAATACGAAATTTCAAATATTAAACTAAAGTTTAAAATTAAAAAAAAATATACAAGCAGCTTTGCTTAAAATACAATACCGAAAAGATTTTGATTATTTTATTAAAAAATGCGACAGTTCATAAGATAATCAAGATTCATATGATTACACTTATCAACTTCTAATCCCATCCTTTTGCAATTCCATTTTCAAATTGATATTTTCTACAAGATGTTCAAAGAAAACTAAATGCACATCCTGTAAGAGTATATTTTCCACCACACTTGAACTTTTCTCACTAATATTTATCTACCTACTGGCGTATTATGGCCTTCTTTACATATAATTGGAAATAAAAAATTACCAATGTTTTCGGAGATGAATGATACCAAAAGTTCTCTACTTACGGCTTATTCCGTTCCTTTTCAGTATAATATCTAAACCAACAATTTTTATTTATTTTTCGCATTCTCACCAGGCCATAATTGTAATATCCATAATTGTGTACTGTAAACACGGGACGCTGAGATATTTAAAAAAATGATATATACATGTATATATATATATATATATATATATATATATATATATATATATATATATATATATATATACATGTATATATATATGTTAAAGACCGGAGCGTGGCAGTATCAACCTTAATACCATCCTGGAATGTAAACAACATTCCGATTGTATATAAGGAGGATTACTTTTACGAATAAACAGTCTTGTATTAGAAGTCGTGGTGGTTATTTCTAATCCCTTTTCTTTTTTTTAATTCAATTCTTTCGCCGTAGCATAACTGGTGCCGAAACCCGGGAGGTCGTAACGGGAGACCTTTTCTTTTCTTTTTTCTTTTTCTTCTTATTGGAAATTTTTTTTATATCTCGCTCTCCTTTTTCTTCTGTTACTTTTCGAACCAGGCGGACGAAGAAAAATCAAGATGGCATCAGAAGGCGTAGTAAGACTGGCAGTGCTGAACGTACCGGACTTACCTCAATTACCACGGGAGACCATAGCGGAAGCTCATGCCAACGCTCTGGAATGGATGAAGCTAAGGACAGCGACATCGCAGGATCTGCGGACGGCGATTTCCGATCTGGAGCGCTTCGGCGGCGAAATAGGGGAGCTTAACCATTTTTTGAAGAGTGGTGATCGCCTTATGGCGAGGATACAGGCCAAGACATCGGAGAATCTCGTTAACGCTGGAGATGCCGAAGCATTGAAGGCAGCTCTGGTATGTAGGGTAAAAAGGAATATCCTAAATCTAATACAAGCAGACGAGGCGACACCATGGCCGGTAATTAAGGAGAGGCTGAAGAAGGCTTTCGGAGGAGGCAGGTGGATCCCTGAAGAGGACATCTACCAACTGTTTAGGGAGAGACGTTCTCCGCGACAGACGAGCGGACAATTCGCAGGAATAGTCCTCGAAAGGAACAGAGGAAGTGCCATGGCTGCGGGAGACCAGGACATCTAGTGGCCCAGTGTCCTCGCACTAGATGCTTCGAGCGGCACAGAAGGGCACTTTGCTAGACAATGCCCATACATCTACCGGAGGAGAGAAACACCACGGGCAGAGCCGATGGAGGTCAACACTCAGAAGGTGCGGAGGAAGGCGGGTTCATTCCCGAGGAGTGGAACTTCAGAAGAGGCGACGGAGACATCGGGGACTTCGGGGACAGATGACGAGGAACCAGGGAGCAGCGGAGGTAGGAGCCGACAATGGGGTGAGCGACGACGAGCGGTGGCTGAGAGGAGGAAGCCAGCAGGAATCTGAGGGGAGTGTCCGCAGAGAGGCGACCGCACAGCGACATGCAACAAGATCAGAGGTAAGTCTTGTTGGTTGCCAATTATTAAGTTGAAAGGGGGAGTGAGATGCTTGGTGGACACAGGGAGCTCAAACACTGTTATGACCCGAGGGGCGCTGGAGAAACTGTGTGGCAGAGAAGGGGCACTCCGGGTTCAGAAATGCGAGTGTAAATTAATTACTCTGGGGAGAGGGGGAGGGGCGTGCAGGGTAGAGCGAGAGGCAGCAATCGTGGCGAAAAAGGGCAAGATAACAGTGCACATAGTAGGGGAAATGACTCGGGAGTATCAGGCAATAGCGGGTTGCGATCTGTTGGGGCAGGCAGGCGCACGAGTAAAAAATAGTAAAGGGAAGTGGAGTATCAGGTTAGGAGAAACGACATATAAATGGCAAGGGTTGCAAGGGATAGGAAAGCGCGAATAGGAGTGGTAAATAGGGTCGAAGACTGGATAGAGACAGTATAGAAAGAGTTTGGGGATATTTTCTTTAAGGAGGGCACTACGTTAGGAGTGACAGGAAGGACGGTCCATGAGATCCCGTTAAAGCAGGACAGAGTGTCGTATGTGAAGGAAAGGAGGTATCCGCAGGCTCTGAGACAACATATTAGAGAAGAATTAGAGAGTCTAAAAAAACAGGGCATTATTGTTAATAGTACATCACCGTACAATTGCCCGTTGTGGGCAGTGAGAAAAAAGAGCGCGCCAGGAGAAATGAAAGAGAAATATAGGGTAGTCATAGACTATAGAAAATTAAACGAAAACACAGTGGACGAAAAATACCCAATCTTCTGGTTCGAGGACATTTTGGACCGGCTTAGTGGGGCGATGATTTTCAGCACTTTAGATCTCAAAGCGGGATACCACCAAATAAGAATGCACCCACAGGACTAACACAAAACGACGTTTACGTTTGAAAGGGGACATTACGAATTTACCCGAATGCCGTTCGGATTAAAGAACACCCCAATCACCTTCCAAAGACTGATGGACGAATTCTTGAGAGGGGGTATGTCAAGTCTATATGGACGATTTACTGGTTTTCAGCAAAACCGAGGCCGAGCACGTACAACATTTGAGAAGTGTATTCGAGAGAGTGCGGCAATTTGGGTAAAAACTGTCCAGAGAAAGATCGATGTTGGGACAGAGACAAATAAATTTTTTAGGCCATACCATCTCTGGGGAAGGGGTAAAGCCCGACGCGGCGAAGGTAGAGGCGATTAGGAGGATGGCGGTGCAGCGAGATGTGAAAGGGATCCGCAGACTCCTAGGAACGTTAAACTACTATAGGAGATTTGTACCCGAAATGGCGGAATATTTAGTGCCACTAAATAATTTACTTAAGAAAGGGGCCAAATTAATCGTGACACCGGTGATGGAGGATAATATCCGGAAATAGGAGCCGTGTTATCTCAGGAGGTTGTGTGTGGGGGGAGGAGGAGGGAGAACGTCCCTTAGCATACGCTAGCAGGCGCCTAACCGATGCGGAAACGAGATATAGTGCCTTGGAGAGAGAGCTACTGGGGATAGTATGGGCTATTGACCATTTTAGACCATATGTTTTCGGAAGAAGGTTCCGTGTCCACACCGACCACAGACCGCTTCAATGGGTAGGAAGGCTAAAGGAATCGGCAAGAGTCTCGAGATGGAAGGAATTCTTAGGGCAATATAACATGGAAATAAGTTATAAGGCAGGGAAGGAAAATATAGTGGCAGACTGGCTGTCAAGAGCCATTATGGTCAACGCCATCGAAGAAGATAGCGGGGAACCATCAAGAAACGTATGGCAGTTTCTGAGGGAATGGACGCCAGGCGAAGAGGGAGACCACGAAACGCCAGAGACGGAGGGAGGAGAGGAGTCTCCAGAAGAAGAGGATTCGGTGGAGGAGAGGCCGGTAGAGATGGAAGAAATCGAGGAAATCGTTAACGATAAACGGCGTAACTATAGGGGCATGTGAAGTTTGTATGCGCACAAAGTACGACCGACATCCATCAAGAGGGAGACAAGAAGAGACACTCACAGGATACACACCATTAAAAGAGCTGCAGGTCGACACGTTCACCTGGAGGGGATTCAAATGGGTCACCATGATAGATCTCTTCAGCAAAGTAGTAATGGCGTATAAGGTAAGCGACAGATCTTCAGAAGCAGTGTTGGAGGCCCTACAAACATGGGTTCAGTTTTACGGGGTGCCCGACAGAATTTCGTCCGACGGAGGGAGGGAATTTGACAGCGTCGCGTAGAGAGGAAGCGAAAAGATTGGATATAGCGTGGCATCTCAACACTCCGGGCCATCCCAAGAGCAGGGGAAATATCGAGCGATTACATAGTACCCTGAGTGACCATCTACGTGTGTATCAGGGAGAGCAGGGAGATGAAGCGGATATAGCTATGAGAAAAGCCGTAGCTGCATATAACCATTGAATACACTCGATCACAGGGTACTCACCCATCGAAGTTTTGTTCGGAGTGCGAGGGTGGAGACGAGATTGCGGGAATACGGCCGCGGACGAGGAAACGGCGGAGGCAATCGTCAGCAATAGGTTAGAGATATCCAAGATTTGGGAAAGAGTACGGGGGAAAATAGAACGGGAGAAACGAAAAAGGGTAGAGAGAGAGAGAGCCTAAAGGTACGAGATCGGATGGGAGAGATACGGATAGGAACAACCATCTACCGGAGAATAGGGTCTAATAGAGGGAAAGAATTGACGCGGTACGAGGGCCCGTTTAGGGTTATAGTTATAAGGGAACACAATATAGTAACCATTGAGAGAAACAAAGAACCCAGAAAGAGACGAACGGTTCACATTAAACAATTGAAACTCCCTATTGTAGAACCCGAAAAACCAGTGTGAACGGGAGTACCCCCGTCTCTGCACACGGATATTTTTTTTTTTGTAACCATAACACAATTGTATTTGTGCCAGAGCATAAGACAATTTTTTTTTTTAGTGCAAGTGTAGCTGTAAGAACCCTTTGTTTCAATTTCTGCGACTGGTAGAGTATAAATAGAGGTTTTTTTTTTTTTGTAATGATAAATAGTAAGAATTGTGAGCCTTACGTTAAATGTAAGATAGTGATAATAGATTTTCTTTTTGTTTATTGTATATGTTGCAGAAGAACGTTTGAGTTGTTTTCTTTTTGTTGTTTGTGTTATTAAAAGATCAGATGTAAGGTAGTAAGGTTGACTGTCCGCTCCGCTCTGTGAGGAGATTAAAAAGTTAGGGTGGAATATAAAGTTTACGGAGATCCCCGTAAACTGGCGGGGGGGAGTTAAAGACCGGAGCGTGGCTGTATCAACCTTAATACCATCCTGGAATGTAAACAACATTCCGATTTTATATAAAGAGGATTACTTTTACGAATAAACAGTCTTGTTTCAGAAGTCGTGGTGGTTATTTCTAAGCCCTTTTATTTTTTTTAATTCAATTCTTTCGCCGTCGCATAACTTATATATATATATATATATATATATATATATATATATATATATATATATATATATATATAAGAAATAGAGGGACAAAACAGATACCTCCTCAAGAGACAAATTATGATGTCCGGTTTCCCTGGAAACAGTATTGGTTTCTCAATGAATGACAACATTGACTAAATTTTTAAAAGCTTCAATAAAAAGCAGATTTTAGATTTCTTCCGCGAGGCCTACAGTTCACCGAACAACTAGTCTAATCAATGCTTAATACTTGTTTTATTTGTGAAAACAGTCTTTTATAGCTTTCTTTACATTACTTCTATACAATTGTATTTGTTATAAAATAATATTGTAATGTAATGTAATAAATAATGCAAAGTCGCTCGATTTTCTTCAAATTTGGCACAAACTTTCCATGATGCCAGGAATAACGACGAATGTGCAGTGATTTTTTTTTTTATTTTTAATTTCGATCCAATATGGTAGTCATTTTAATGGCTCCGTATCATCGAAAATATGTGTGTTACGCAGTCATGACCAAATACGTTGTTAGATTTTCTTAATATTTTGCACAAATGCAAAATTAACGTCAGAAAAAACGAGGTATATGCAAGGATTTTTATTTTTTGATTCCGATTCAAGATGACGATCAGTTTAATGTCTCTGTATCATCAAAACTTCATTGCTTTCACCTTAAAGACCAAACGCGCTGTACGTTTTACTTCAAATTTGATATGAATATTTCATGAAGTCAATATAAAACGAAGTATGTAAGAGTTTTTTTTTTCTTTTTTTTAAAGTGATTTAAAATGTACACCACCCCTCTAATGGCCTTCGATACAGTGCAAAAGTATTTTCGGAGTAAATTCGACTACAAATTGATCAATTGTATAATGCTGAACCTATTATTATTTGTAAATTTTCTTTGATATTTACCTAGAATCCTGTCGATTTGTGACATTAAGATTTACAATTATATTACTGGTGTCGATATTACAAGAATACAATGTGAGCTGAGGAGAAAGACGTTCATGAAAAGCCACATTCGTATTCAGCAGATTTGAGTTGTGATTCGATTAATAGGATGCAAAATAATAATCCCTGATTTGGTACGATATTAGATTTATTGATAGTTAAGTATTCAAAAAAAAAAAATATATATATATATATATATATATATATAGATTTGAATTTGAACAAAGTCTGATGTTCGGTAGCACAATGTTGGCTTTTCAATTAATTTTTTTATTTAATTACTTTATTAAATAACGATAAGACACAATCGGCCACGTTCATGTGCAATATGAGTATTAAAGCTCTAAGTTTCCATTCATACCACGTTTACAAAATGAAAGAAAAAGTAATAATAAAAAAATAAATAAAAATAAACGAATTAAAATAAATGAATAAACAAAAAGTATATATATATATATATATATATATATATATATATATATATATATGTATAAAATATAAAAATGATTTAAAAGTCATAGCGAAATAAAACAGATCACAGCGAAATAAAATAGATAGATTGATGGAATAATGAGTAAAAGTCAAAATAAGGAAAATTTAAGTTAAGTAAAAATCTAAAAAGTCAACTTGAACACATTAATATATACATACAATATTTATGTTCTGTCCTAGGGAACTCTGAGCCAAGCTTTGCCCTCAACAAGCGGGGGAAATAGCTTCAATCAACATAGGCTAATTTTATAATTAAAGCTGCAATAAATATCAGGGTTTAGACATCTTCGCTAGATCTACAGTTCAAAGAACTACCTACTGGTTTCCTATTTAACTCTAGCTTACTATTAACAATTTTACTAGTTATATAATATTTGTTATGATATTACAAATGTTATGTTACATTGCATTATTATTATATGTTAACTGCGTTATATTTTAGTAAATAGTAAATGATGTATAATGATGAATGGCACAGTGGGAGAGGACTGTGAGCAGTTCTTAATTGAAGCGGGTCGATGGTTAAGAGCCGAGTCAGTCTTGTAAACGATGTGGAAACGGGTTCCTTGGCCGAATTTTTCACATGACTTGCCGCCCCTTGAGTGTTCCTTATCGACAAGCTGAAACCCCTTCCCATTTCTGTATTAGGGGGAAACATTTAGCTTTCTTCTTCTCATATACATATATATATATATATATATATATATATATATATATATATATATATATATATATATATATATATATATGTGCCTCGACCTATGCTAAACAGAAATGTACCAACCACTATGTTAAAATCCAATTTCCATAAATTTTCTGGTATATATTTAAAGTAAAGAAAAAACATAGGGGTGTTCAATATATAATTATATTCTGTATCATCAACTATATATAGTAATTTAATTTATATTCACATTTTGAGTTAGTACTTCACTGGAGTACTACTTGGTATCGCACGATATGACTGAACTTTAAAGAGTAATTTAGTAAAACTAAATTTTTTTATAATTTAAACTTAAACCAGATATAGATACTGCCAAGTAGATATGGCTAACTGGGGTGAGACGATCACCAACATTTTGAGCCAATACTACAAAAGTTACTAAGGCCATACAATAGCGGCTAGAATTGGATTACATTTGACGTAGCATCTATAACCCTATTGTAATGCATTATAGGTTCAACATATTTATAACAATAGGAACAAATATTTTCCAATGCACTAATTTCATAAGACTTTCACAATAATCAATCGACTTATTAATAAATTATAACTAAATAGTGTACTAGATCGTAAACTTATTGCGTGATAACAACATCGAGACTTTATAAGGTTCCTCATCTTAAAACGCTAATCATTTTTTATTTTTACCCGTTATCCTATTCTTGCTTCTTCTGACTCTCAAAAATTCTTGTTCCTTATTTTCTTTTCCTTTCAGCACACTTTAAATTTTTCATCATTCATTTTTTTTATGATTGCTCGATGACACATCAACGTTTTCTTTAGCTATTTATTATAGGAAATATTGAATATTATTGTATGTAATGGCTACGTATACTCGTATACATATACACACAAGCATAAAAAAATCATTCCTTGCTTCTCTCAATAATAGTTCTCCATAGCAAATGCGCTTTTTGACCTCAGTAACACAGACTAATTAGGAGCCAAAATAAGACAATTCCAGAAAAGGGGGAAAAACGGTCTAAATCTTCAATTATGATTTAATGTTGTTAAGGTGTAGGCTGTTCTATTGTGAACCTGTTCATAATGAGTAGGAAAGTTTTATCGCTAGGAAAACTCCATCAAATTATCGCTTTGAGGGAGGAAGGATTGCCAAATTGCTTAACGGTTAGGTATAGGGCAAAGCGACGTTGTAAGATAGTGGAATAATTTTTTTATTTCTGGTTCGGTTGAAGATGGCCCCCGTGGAGGTAGACCACGGAAAACTAGTCGCAATGAAGATCGTGTTATTGTATGAAGTGCCAAATGGAACCGAAACTCAACAGTCGGAGACCTACAGCTTCAGTGGAGAACAGTAACTGACCAAGCAGCACAGAATCGTCTGCACGATCCTGATCTTTGGACTTGAAGTCCCCAACACTAACCTGCCTTGAATAGAACTCGAAGGCAACGAAGCCTTCAATTAGCAAGAAACCATGAAAATTCGGTATTCTCAGAGTGAGTTTATTGTTTTTCCTCAGATCAAACATGCCTTGCATTTATGAATACTGAAGTTGTTGTCTTGTGAAATCGATGTGGGCTAAATAGTTTTTGTGTCGGTCGATTAAAGTTCAGAATAAACCTTAACAATGACAACCATCTGGTCAACCATGAAATAATTAAACATCCAGATATATAGACATGAAAACTATGGAAATATTAAGAGAAAATAAATGATGGATAGAATCAAACAAAAAATGTAGTCTGAAAAAAATACTAATGGCGCAAAAAAGTACATACCTAAATATAAATTTTCAATAAAAAAAATACATACAAGAATGATAACTAAATAATAGACTTTTATGATTAGTTTCTTTATTGGCCAATCCATATGAAATCACTCAGTTTGAATTAATTATTTTGTCGATATTTTTTTTTATTTATTATTATTTTACTTGTCATTTCCTATCATTTGATTAGTTGAAAACCATAGCTAAAACAGTAAAAATAAATTAAATATTGTTTCCTTGCGAGAGTCTGCTTCAGAATATTTATCTCCTTGAACATGCATTATAATTCAGCTACGAAGCAAATTTATAACTTTGGAACCAGTTGAGTCTCAGTTACTAAATGTTCATATTGCTTGGAGGCATAAATTGCATCAGTTTCATAATTTTTCGCTCATTACTTTTTGAGATATCCAACTTTAAATATTACTGAAAATAGCTTTTGGCATTTTTGAAAAAAATCTGATTAAAAAAAAGGACAAATTTTTCAAGATTGAAAATTTTATAGCTGGTAATACAATAATAAAACTACACAATAAAAAATCAAAGGTGAGTCTCTTTTCCTTAATACACTAACAGCGCTAAAAATTTCGCTTAAAGACAATTTCCTTGAATTTGTATATTCACCTTTCTCACAAAGGAGGTGATGTGTTGTGCGGGCAAAACATGTAGAGCACATCTTTATCATGATTGTAAATCAGGTTAATTTTAGTGAGTTTTTTAGCCACTTTCCTCACTATTTAGGTGATGTTTTGTGGGAGACAAAAAATATAGACCACACTCTTATCATAGTTTTAGTTTTTATTTTGATTCGACTTCAGCAAAATTACCACAGTTAAAGATATTTTCCCAAAACTTATTTTCAGCGTCGAAGCTAATTCAAAATGACTGTAAAAGAAAAAGTAAGAGCCCAAAAATGTCTTACTTATGGTTTTGGGCTTAATAAATGATTGAGAATAACTGATAAAATATCAAAAATGTCGAACGACAAGGTCTGGGCTATTTCAAATAATTTACATCTCTAATTTTAAAATATATGCAGCTAATATTTTAACTTAGCGAAAATGAAATATAATCTTAAATATTCTTATTCTTTTTCTCCCTCCTCCTTTCATCGGAGGGGCCACGACTCATTTACGTCAGCCATCGCGGTCAGTCCCCAGAGTCTTTACAGCACCTACCTACTTGCCTCTTTTCTATTAAAGCATAGGGATTTTCTCCGCACATGATTATCGAGGTTGACTATTTGGTTTATGTAAATTGAAGGGATTTCTTTTTTTTTTTTATAAAAGTAACAAGTCGTCTTCAACGACCCAGCTGAATCTTAGTTTTGAAGCGTCCTGCCACTAAATATCCCGAGTATGGGCTACGGCGTGTAAGTTAGGATTGGAATATCGACACGCGATATATCGATATATCGGAGTTGAAAAACCGATATATTATATCGATATCTTAACATCCGATATATCGATGATATCGATATTTTACAACGATATATCGATCACACCATATGCTAAACTATATTACAGTAGAACTCGGCAATTCATATCCCAGTAATTCGTATAGATTTTCTGGTCTCTTGAAAGTCTCCCTTTATTTCATATAAAAACACTGCAATCCGGTTCCTCCGATAATTCGTATTTATTTTCGTCTTCCAAGTAATGTAAACGCCTTATAATTCGAATTTCCAAATAAAAAAATCTGGTTAACTCTTAATCTTTTCAAGAGGAGAGGTGAGTAAGTGAGAGAGGAATCGTTTCTATGAATTTCGGTCGGTTTACAATTTTATATTAATCTTGTTATTTCCTATTTTTTACCGCCGATTATTGGAAATCTCAATACTTTGGATATCTAGATAATTCATATTTTACCTTTCGAACCCTTGACCATACGAATTATCGAGATTCTACTGTATTTTATTTTAACAATTTCCTTTGTTCGGTAAAACTCCAGAATCGTAACCCCAAAATGGCGGAAGTCTAGATTTTTAAGATCACCCAGGTCCTAAAAATCTACATGTCCTCCATGTTAGGGTTACCATTCTGGAGTTTTACCAGTAAATATAACAATAAACAATATTTAATTACCAAACAACAATTAGTAGATAAGATTTACATACAAATAATGTTGATTAATCTTATATAAAGAAAAATTGATGATCTATATAAATGATGATGGTACTGAGAAGTATATCAAATAAATTACATGCTTTTAGATGAATGTTTTGAGAATGCACAATATAGTCGGAAGAGTTATAAGATAAATAAAAATTTGAGAAGTTTGAAGGTTTTATTATTGAAAAACTTCTAGAAAACTATAATATATCAAATATGGCTAAATGTCTTCAAAATAAAAATATGTTATAATTTTTTTTTTTCTTTGAAGTATAATTCTTTTTTAGATATAATTTTTTTTTCTTTTTATAATGATTTATGGCTAATAAAAATATTGTTTTATAAATAATAATCATTATATTATTTTAAAATCTTCTTCACAGTTTATAATATTAATTGTATTTAATAATACTCATTTGATGAACTTTCTTTGCTTTTTCATCCATTTCCTTTCGATATATCGATATTTTTCTAGCGATTATCGGTGGATATCGATATTCGGTTTTGCTATACATTTTGCGAAACTTTGATGAATATAATAGTTTTTTATCATGTGTTAGATGAAAAAAATAATTTTTATTGTTTGATATATTTATGCGTTCTTGATATCTACCTTCCTCGAAATATAATGAAAAATAAATACAGGTTTTAAATATTACAAAATTATATACATTATTTTCTAATGCACTTCTTTAACCAGCCAACTCAAATAGTGCTTTACTACCAGATGCATGTAAATTTATTTTAATTCCTGATTTTGGTTTTATTACTATTTATGGACCTGTTTTTAAGTGTCAGCGACAAAAAAACAATAAAAAAATAACATAACAAACAAGATAACATCAGATGTGCATTGATTAAACCGATCAATGACATTTATTGGGCAGATGTGAAAAAAAATGCAAAAAATGACGGCTGGTCAACCGCTCCTTTATCGTCGGCATCATATATCTGTCGAAATGCAATCGGTTGTAATAAGAAGACAATGTCCTCATCTGCAGTGTACACTCCAATATCTACTGATGTTCGCTTATCTTTAATTAGAAAAGTTTATTGTTTTTTAAATAATGACATACGATTGTATATATATTGTAAATACGATGTGTTACTAGACAAGAAAATTTAGAGAAAGTTATAGGGATGAAATTATACCAAGACATTGTAGAAAGGCATAAAAAATTAATCATTGGAGTATGAAAATGACCATTATTGTAGAGATAAGTTCAAGATAGTGGCAAGATAGTGAATAAACCAAGTATAAAGAAGAAGAATATGGCATTCAAAAGTGTATGTCGAAAGTGTAAGTAAAGAAAACAAGATATATGCGAAATGACAAAGAAAGAAGACATGAGTCAGTATCACATCTCCATCTAGTTAGTCTAAACCAGCATTCATTTTATCATCCTATTTTTTGTTTTTATACTTCAATCAGTAAATCAGTAAAGATGTCCCATACAAATAAATGAAAAATTATATTAAAAAATATGATAATAGATATTCTGAACACAATGTCTATTATTTTATTTTTATATACTATATAAAATATAGAATAAAATAAGAATAATATATACTAACATGTATATATATATATATATATATATATATATATATATATATAATATACACATACACATATACATACTGGATATAATTTAATATATATATACGGGCAATATAATTACACTGCTATGTATGGAGCATTTAATCTCTGAACAGAAATGAAATTAATTAAGACTCAGCCGTGCAGCACGAAATATTCAACGATTTTATTATAATTGTCTTTTATGCTATGCAAAGCATTTCACCAAAATAGATGGGAATCGTAATTAAATAGAGAAATCGTTTTATGCAATACAGCCAATTTTAATGCTTCGTTGAATTTAATATCGTTTGTAAAACCATTGTGTCTGAAATTGAATTCAGAGAAATTTAATTCAAAATGTAAAACAAAAATATTGGATCTAAACGACATTCACACAAAAACAAAAAATATTTCAGAGATAAATAAATTTCAAAACGTCAATGGTCAAAGAAATAAAAGTCATCTATCTACGAAGTTTTGATTTGATATAACTCAAATCAAAATCTTTTTGTCTTCATAACATTTTTTATAATAATTACTTCAATTTAGCTCCTTTAAAGAACTAAATACTGTAGGAAAAGAAAGTAATGTTTCAAATCCCTTTTTGGATAAATAAAACAACTATTTACAGGGATGAAACAATAAAATTTTGCCAAGCTCCAATGTAAAGTTTAATGCTAGGACCGGGTCAAATCACCCGTTTTGAGACTTAAAACTGATTTTTGAGTTCCTTTAAATAGTTCTGTTTTTTAATTTATATATAACTTATTGAATTTTTTATGTTGATTTATAAAGTCTTAAAGTTATGAAAAATTAAAAAATTTATATATTTTTAAGTTTATACAAGCAGCTGTACCTATATGGACAAGAAAGGCTCTATTTGGCTCTCTAAATAACAACTTTCTATTTCTTTCAAACAATTTTAGTGTCTAGTTCTACTGGAGTTAAAACTATTGCTTTTAAAACTGTTATTTACTCTTTTCTTATGGATTTCGTACACCCAGAACAGATTTAAAAAAAAATATTTCACCCATAACGATCAGAATTCTTCATTTATCATATTTTAGAACGTATAGAAATACCAATAAAAACATTTTAATAAAATTTTAATATAGTTGTGTTAATCTTCCCTATGAAACAACCTCTAAAACTAAAAGGAATGCGTTCTTGTAACACCGCTTTTATTCCACATATTGAAGCACGAGTACGTTCAACTTGTTGCAGAAATCAGATAGATCGTTGTCACACTTAAAACTAATTTTCTTTGGTTTTGTCAGTTGGAACCTTGTCATTCCAAAGGGTCGATCAATCACTGTGGGCGTTACGTAATTGGGGGTTGAGAGATATATCTCCCCTCTCCTCGAAAAGTACAGAAAAAAAAAGTTTATGTTTTAAGTAATATCTATTTTTGATAATTTCTAACATTTTTTTTTTTTATTCAATTTTCATGCTTACTTATCCTTAAAACTTACTCCCAATTTGGCAATTATAGATGTTTAGGTGATTTCTTGCCTTCTTATTATTAACCCTCTCCTCCTTCCCCAAAAATAAATTCTGCGTACCCTTTCCCGCTGATGGATTAGATTAATGCCATTCACACATTATAAATAAATAAAATACAGTAGTAGCAAAATAAATTTAAAAAATAAAAACTGTTTATCACAATCATAAATATTCAACATGGTAACTCCGAACTTTACACGTCTCTTATTTAGGGGTATTGTGATAAACATTGGTTAATTAATTTTGTGAGCATATTATACTCTTAATTCTTAACGTAATGGTTCGTGCAATATCTGACATATTGATACTGGACTAACAGTACATCAGCTACTTTTTCTTATTTTTATTGTAATTTTTATAAGAAATCTACTGAATAAACTGCAGATATAAATTATAATATTATATACTAAAGGTATAATACTCACAGTTGATGCCAAGCCTCTTAGCGATGAGGTCGGCAAGGTCCTTACAGTAACCTTCGAAACGATCGTTGCCGGTCAGGGTCTCACCTGGGTCGGGTTTTCTCAGCATAATGTATGGTTCCTCCTATAATATAAAAAAAAGACCTAAATCAGTCATGTGACTAAATTATTTTTGTGTTATAATAAAAAATTAGAGATTGTACGTTTTATATCCACAGACTGTATTGTTATACTATGGCATATACAGTTAATATTTATGTAAAGCAATTGGCAAAATACCTTTCCAAATCAGAGTGTTTAAACGCAATGAAGCCCGTTTTTATTTTCTACATTTTCAAGTGTTTGTGCTTTTTTTGATGTAACATTTAAATTTAAAATAATAAATTTAATTTTAAGATTAAATAATGAGCAAAAAAAATCCAATTTGATTCCTGAATATTGAGCCCCTCGTTTTGAGTTGATATAAATTTATTACTGCACTCAATCCAGTTAACGTTGAAAGATTTTTCAAATTAATAAATTCCTTTGAAGATTTGCAAAGTAAGCTTAGATGTGCAATTGATTTTAATAATCATTTGTAAAGAGTGTCTTATTTTATTTTTCTGAACAAATTTGTTTGAACAGTCTAAGGACGTTTTTATTTTAATTTTTGTGTCAATAATATGCTGTGAGATTTTCAATCTTCCTTATTTTTGGATTTAATCGAAGCGCATAAATTACAATATCGATGCTCACCATCTCCAGGATGATAGTTATTTTAACATATTTACTTGTTAATCTATCTAAACACAATTACAAAAAAAATTACAACCATATAACTATTTCGTTGTTTTTTTATGTTTCACTTTTAAAAGATAATGAGAGAAACAGAAGACACAACTATTGCTCTTATTCATCATGATACAATAAAGTTTGTACAAAACTTTTACAAACAACTTTTAAAAAAAAGAAAATATTTAAGTTTAATTTTGACTTTTATTTTATTTTTAACACATTAATTATATGTTAATTATATGCACATTTCATCATACGTATGGCTATATGAAATGAATGTGAAAGTGAATAAAAATATTATAGCGAACATTGATTCACCGAGGAAACACATCGTTCAATTCAGTATTCTGGCTTGTTTTGCCGTGGCTGTGTGAAATAAAAGAAAAGAAAAAAAATAATTTTTTTATTGTTAAGCTAGTATTATCAGAAATGTAATTTTATCACTTATAAAACCATAGGTTATCAGAAAAAAAATATGTTTTCTTAAATAAGTCATATTTCATTAATATTTTTCAAGTTGAAGCTTGTATACTGAAACCATTTCCTAAAGGCGCTTTAGACTTTTTTGTTTCCATAATCTCCGTTTTTAATGACAAATGACGCTTTCACGCAATAATTTCACTCTTGTTAAAATGTTTTTGCAGTGAACTTGCTTCCATGTGTACGAAGTTGTCATGACAAGGATTATTAAATTAACTACTATTTTAAAAGATTTTCCCGTTTCTCCTCTTAAGGAGAATTTTCCGAAAAAAATAATGCATGTAAATCTTTTGGAAGAAATTCTCTATATGATAGGGAAAACCGCATCAAAATCGACCGACTACTTTTCGAGTTTTGCGAAAACAAACATGCGCAGCATGAATTTTTATATATATTATTATATATTATATAATTTATATATATATATATATATATATATATATATATATATATATATATATATATATATATATATATATATAATGGCAAAATGACGAAATAGTTACATGGATGCAATTTTTAACAAATTATGAGTAGATAGATTAATTGATAAATGTGTAAAAATGAGTTTAATCTGAATACGGAGCAAAATCTCGTAAGTATTAAATTTTAAAATATATTATTTTTATTTTTATTTTGTTTTTCACGAATATTTCGTCTGAATTCGGTATCAATTGCGTATTCTATCTTAAAAAATCGGATAGCATAATTTGTAATTCTATTTGGAATTGCAATTTTATGAGTTAAAACGATCCTGTGTTCTACGTTTCCAATACAGGTCCAAAACCAGACCAATTAAATCGCCCTCAATTTTTATAATTGGTAGATACTGTGAAAAGGGTCAGAATATAAAATAATCCAGGAGAGAGGAAGAGAGAGAGGGGGGGGGGGGAGGTGAGAGAGAGAGAGATCCAGATGGACAGAGCATTGAACAGGTAACTGGGCCCGCTAGTGGAAAAGGTCCGGCTTAATCAGACACAACTTTACAAGATCAAAGCGGAGAGTTTGCACCCACATCAGATTATGCTCTTTGTGAACGCTTTGCCTTGTGAATTAATTCCAATTGCCGCATTTCCAACGCTGGACATCTAAATTGCCGATTTATTTTCCCTGTCTGTATTTCAAAACCTTTTAGAACCTGAAATTTATTCATTCAAAATAAATTATTTGTATTGATATATTTACTAAAATATCCTTGGACATTTGAGGATCACATCCTAAATATAGCATGAGAAAGGTTGAGTTGTATTCATCTATAATCCACCAAGCATCCACACTCCTGCTCTAAGGTAACTTATCTTTTCTTTTGTGGCCCGAGCAAATGTAACATACTTAGGTGCTTTTACACATCGAATGAAACTGATTTGTCCTTCACATGTACACATAAAAAAAAAAGTATATACAAATTCTTATGACTAAGTAGATTAATAAAAAACGTTTGACAGAATATATTTACAAAAACAAAACTTTTAATAAAAATAAAAGTTTAAAAAAAAAGAGGTTTCTTGGAAATAGTGATTACTAGATGTTCCGGCAGTGCCTCGCTATTGCTTTATTTGAGTACACATACATACACATATATGTATATATATATATATATATATATATATATATATATATATATATATATATATATATATATAAACTTCAATTTCTGACGAAGTTCCCAAAGAATAACTATGTTGTACAAGCAAAATCATAACCATTCTGGCTTACATATCAAAATAAACAAATAAGAATCATATATAATATAAAAACAAAAAAGAATTCTTGTGAATCAATATTACGAGTACTGATAAAAATAAAAAGGAGAGAGAAAATAAAATTACATTCATCCGTTTACAAGACTTTATCGTTAAAAAAATTATTTACATCTCATAATGAGAAATATAGTATTTATAAATTATTTACATCAGAAAGAATCTCCACAATCTCAGTAAAATCTATAAACAAGGACATTCAGTGAATTATCGGAACTTCTTGGATTTCTGGGAATCATTGGTGTAAACCACAAATAAAATACCTTAAGATCATGAGTGAATTCTATCGGGAGATTTTAATGGACAAATCGGCGAAGAGAAAAAGCTCAGGAAAATAACAAGAATTCACACGAAGCACAAGAGAACAAATAAAAATGGCTAGAGGCTTATAAACTTCGACGAAAATTTTGATCTTAAAATCATGTCCACAAATTCCTTTAATCTGAAAAAAAAAACTCACAACATGAAAATCACCAAAATTGACTCTAGGTGAGTTTCAAATAAACCATGTTGTTATATCCAATACGAATACCAAAGGAAAACTCAACTAATGAAAAAGGAAGGGATTTTTTGAGTTAGAAAACCGTTTGCTGCAAATAAAGATCAGATTTCAACCTATCAGGAAAAAAAAACCCACATGTGAGATTAAGAACACCACCGAGAAAGAGAAAACACAGGTGGTGGAAAAGTTCATGTGATCAAATGATAGAAGAAATAATACAAGCATGGAATACCTTCAGTAGTAACAATAGTTAGAAAAAATGGAGTTTTTAAAAATACAGAAAAGATCATCGAAGGCGGTACGGAGAGAAATGATTGAACCGGCTTAAAGAAATTGAACAAGCGTTAATGGTATCAGCCACACAATCTGTGCTTTCGCCAGCCAGTCGGATCATTGGAAACCAAAACGAGTAATAACTGTCAAATTTTAGCCAAATATTTTCACTCACTTAATTGCAAGCTCCCGGCAGAATAACTATACTTTGAAAATCCCCCATCCAATCCCGATTCAGAACCACCATCTCTTGGGGAAGTAAAGGAAATAATCAACTCCTTTAAAAATACCAAGTCACCCGGAGAAGATGAAATCATTGTAGAAATATGGAAACTATTTGACAATAATCTCACCGAAGTAACTCACAGAATTGTATCAAACATTTGAGAAACGGAACAAATTCCGCCAGAGTGGAAACGTGCATTGATTTATCCTCTTTACAACACATGAGATAAACTGATCCCAATAATTACAGGGGAATTTCATTGCTCCCTGAAGTATAGAAAATTCTTTCAAAAGCCATGTTAAGTCGACTAGAAGAACAGGGGAGTTTCAGGCAAGGTTTCGCAAAGGTCGATCTTACATAGAACAGATATGGAACCTAAAGACAAGTTTGCAAATAAGATGGTATAAAAATACTGTGGTAAGTTTTGTCGACGTTAAAAAGGCTTATAATTCAATAGATTGGCAAACAGTATTCCATATCTTATAGTAATTCAAGATTGACAGGAAAGCAAGGCCAATTATCCAACAGATATTAAAAGGTACAACTGCTAAAGTTAAAGTCCTGGCAGAAACGTCAGAAACATTTCATATACATACCGGGTTGCGCCAAAGAGATGGACTTTTCCCACTTCTATTTAACATGATTCTGGAAAAACTACGAGGATGTGGGGAAAGGAAA
Source organism: Rhaphigaster nebulosa (assembly GCA_948150685.1). Lineage (NCBI taxonomy): Eukaryota > Metazoa > Arthropoda > Insecta > Hemiptera > Pentatomidae > Rhaphigaster > Rhaphigaster nebulosa. Next base: position 41,172,582 of record OX411306.1, read on the forward strand.
TAAAGGGAATTCAACTCGGGATTGAAAAAGAGCAGAGAGTCAATGTGAAGTGTCTAGCTTTCACGGACGATCTTGTAATTCTAACCAACAATAGAGAAGAAGCCAAACTTGCACTAAAGAAGCTTCACGAAATCTAACGGAAGGCTGGCCAATGGATTTCCTCAATACATGGAAAGCAAGCCTACAGATAATCTGCCTTTCACAACTCGGTACGGCAAAGTGGCACAAGTAAGGCACTTCAAATATCTATCTAGGAGAGATGATCCAATCATCAGGATTAAACAGAATAGCCAATCAAGAAAGAATCTCCAAATTACCAAAAGCATATAACCTCACATGGAATCAACTCAATAAAAAATCTTTTTCTGTCAAATCTAAGACACTACAGCAATGCAGTTTTAGCAGAAGCACTCTACGTGCCAGAAGAAACAGTGATTCATGGTCATAAGAAAATAGATTATACGATAGAAAGGCAGATTCTAGGGAACATTTTCGGACCAGTTTTTCATGAGGGGGATTTGGATAAAGAGGCCATCAAGAGAGATGTACAAAAATATATATACCATAACGAATACCTTTAGAATAAGGCATTTTATGGACAAATCAGCAGGATGAAGAAGGATAGGTTCACATGAAAAATCTTTGAGCAATAGTAAAAATAAGAGAAAATGGATGACGGAAACAGAGGAACACACCAAAGGATTGAACGGAAGAGTTCAGGAACATGATCAAGAAACACCCATTTAAACAAGTCACCAAAAGAACAGGGAAAAAATGGTCGGAAGAGCGAGAATATTGCGAGCGCATGAAAAGAAGTTGGGAGGAACGAAAGAAGAAAACTCATGATTGCTCAAGTTCAATCGCTTTCTATAAAAGGGAAAAAACGAAAATAATAATAATTTTGATAATTAATAATTAATGATTTAAAATTTTGGTTGTCTATTTGCAATAATGGCACCTACAAGTCATCAGTTGATTCAGCCCAGAGGTAGAGATTTTTTATACGGATAATTTTAGAAGCAAAAGTCAATCTGCATAGGCCGGATTCGAACCTACGCACAGTAGAACGAATCAAATCAAATCAATGATGTGTCATGATATGAATAATTATGTGTGACTAATAATAATAATAATTTCCAATGAGGAACTACTGAGAAGGATAAAGCAGAGGGGAATAGAAGATGAAATCAGGCTAAGAAAATGGGGATGGATCGGGCACACCTTGATGAAAGAAAGAAGAAGATGAAAGAAGGCATCGCCCGGGAGGCTGTTGATTGTAACCTCAGGGACAGCGCCAAGTCGGCAGGCCGAGGAAGACGTGGAGTTCTGTCCTGAAGAAGACAAGGAAGCACAATCATACTTTGGCAACCCTCAAGGAGATGGCTCTAGACAGAGATAGATAAGGGAACTTCATCAGGGCCCTATGTCCCATGGAGGGATAACAGGAATTAAGCCAAGTAAGTCAATCTTACTTAAGAATTTAAAGGCGTAAGTAAAACATAAAATATGGTACTATTCTTCATTTGAAAACACTGATCGTTGGATACTTTTTGCACAAACTACTTCTGATTCTATTGTTTGAAATAATAAAACATAAATAAATAAAAAATAGTATAAAACCAGGAAGAATGCTTTCTGCTTATATGGTTGAAATAAAAACATTTTAAATGAAGTTATTGATTTGGAGGAATAAGCATGAAAAACGTACACTAATTTATCAGAATCCAGTGTTAGCATCACTGTATCAATATTGTTCACGGTCACTGTATCAATGTCACCACTATTGTTTAAAAAAATGTATGACTGATAAAGCTACAACTAAAATTTCTTCAGTCACTAACTGAAGAATATTTGGAACATATTTCATTTAATAATGCTTAAATTTTATATCTTTTAATTATTTTATTTGAAAAAAAAAATTAATCAAAAAAGTGAAAGTAGGATATTATACAAAAAATAAATAAATAAAATGACTAAAATAACATTGAAAAGCGATCAAAACCTGAATAAATACACTTTTAAGGGCCGTCGCTGTCGGCACTGTTATGTTTATTGTAGGTATTTTCTTGCCAATTAATGAGATTTCTGCTGTCCGTTTCACCGCATAGTCAAAATGTCGGTTTTTCGATAAATACATTTCCACTAATTTAATGCTATTTTTATTATTATTCGTAACATCACCATATAATTAATTTAAAAAATAAAAGAAATGGTCGTTCTAAATCAATCATACAAAAAATAATTAGAACGAATAAGCCTAGCCATTAAAAAAAATAAAACAATTATACTTAAACATTATACGCTGAATCTATTCGTGAAATGATTACTGTATGCACTTCAGCCCAAGTAATGGGTATATCAGAGATTTTGTAAGGTGGGGAATAATAAAAATAAATTGCCAAAAGGAGGGATGAACGTGGACGCACCTAAATTGTCTCAGAACATGTTCGCTATTATCTCATTAATATTATCTAAATGAAATTGCAGGATACTTAGAAGTATAACATTAGTTTAACTTAAAAAATTTCAAATATTTTCTTCATGATAAAGATTTTTAAAGTAATTATTTCTCATACATTAAATTTCGATAACTATCTATCTTCTTATAATACAATACTTGAAAATTCTTATTTTGTCCAAATTTAGTCTTTCAATCCACTGGGCGGACGCCGCTCCTGACGACACGTCGCAACCTGTTTACTAAGTCGCTATTCCAGCCAGACACATTTTTCTCACCATAATGCAGATATGATATGAGGGTTACATATGCATGTAAGTTTTTGGTATGTGAAAATATAATGGTTTGTTTTCCTGAAACAACGATGATCAGAGAGTAGAGATGGTTCGTTCTGACTGAAACGGCTGGGGAAACTGGTTCCATCATCGGAACGGAACGAGATCGTAAGCGATTTCGTTCCGTAGGAATGTAGTTTCATTCCGTTCCGTTTTCATTCCAATCTGAGATTTGAGAGAAAAGCTGATGAAATCTCCGAAAATTTTCTCTTTAGCATATCTCTAAACACCGGGAAAATCGTTTGAACCGCTAAAATCCATTTCACCATTTATGAGATATAAAAGGAAAAGCGAATGAAAATGTTCAAATTAATTTTCCATATTTGTTGTTTAGAATAGCAAATAAAAAAATATTCGCTACTTTTTTGTCAAACAACTTAATAATTCATTCGTTATCTATGAACGATGATGGAGCGGAACGAAAATCGTTGATCAAGATGTCACATAGGGAGGTCGGAACGAAGATGGAACAGAACGAAAAATAGATCCATTCCAGAGTTGGAATGGAACAAAAATTGGAACCAGTTCCAGGAGTGGAACGGAACGGTCCTTTCCTATTAGAGGTATCTCTTCTGGATCTTAAGCAGAAAACATTTTTGAGTAACATTCACGAAAATGGAAAATAAAAATAAAAGTTAATCCATATAAATTAAACTGGATGATAGAAATGAATAAGGTCTGTAACTTTCTAGGTTGCTTTGTGTCATAAGTTATAATTATTATAAATGTATTTGTGTTGTACTTGTCCGTATTATTTTCTTTTTTAAAATATATTTGGTGAGGACAATTTAAATCATTATTTATATTTTTTTTCTTAATTAAACTTATTTATTTAACAAATTATAATAAAAATAAATTTATCGAAAGGATCATAATTTCTCACAACTCTGAAGTATTACCTAAAAATCCTTCAAGCGGCATTGAAAATGATGTTTGGAGAATTTATGTTATTGAGTGGCCCTTGCCCAGGGCAGTTTGTGCTGGTGAGAGCCGCTTATTTTCATCTAATAATATATTAATGCATACGTTCCAGTTAGAGAAGCAAATTCAACTAATAAATAAACCTATGTGAGTGTGTGAATATATATATAAATCGTTTTTATGTATATAAACGAATTGTAAACACAAATTAAATTTAGTTTAATATATAATAAAAACCCCGACTACGGAACCAACTTTTATAGCATACTACCTTATTCGTCCTAAGGGACGGAATGTACTTGCATAACTACTTAAGCATATTGGTGGGCAGTTAGTTAAGTTGACACCCATGAATATTGAAACTTGGTTATGTATTCGGGTGCCACCCACACCCAAAAGAAAATGAAGACTCTTCTTTGCTCAATTCGTTAATTTACATTCTGTATGTTTATCTCCACAGATGCAAAGAGCTTTCTGTATTTTGACATGCACAGTTGAATGGGACGGAATGTAGTTGCTTTGGACCGTAACGAGCAGTGGAAGATTACCGACTACTACACTAAGGTTCGATATTCATGGGCATCAACTTCATTACCTACCTATCAATGATCTTAAGTAGATATGCTAATACATTTCGTCCCTTAGGACCAATTGGGTTGTAAGATATTAAAGTTATTTTCGTAGTCGCGATTTTATTTATTCAAATATTGGCTATTTATAATTTATTAGCATATGATTATGAGCTTATGAATAACATCAACTAAAATCCCAAAATATTTGAGATATAGTAAAATATTTTTCAGTATTTTGAGCATAAAGTGTATAAAAACATTCATCTGAATTCGGTAAGTAATTTGAGCCATCGAACTTTAAAATCAGTCGTGCTGTTTACTCAAAAAGTCGGTGTTACCCTCAAACGGACAGAATTAAAAACATTTAATACAACATTTCTAATACATTTCTTGTATTTTGAGCTTAAAATGTTTCAAAACATTCGCAGGATCAAAACGAATACTTTGAGCCATTAAAGGTGAAAATCGGCTGAGCATTCGCTCAAAAAATCGTTAAATATCTACTAACATATCAACCTCCTTGTCGCTTCGTCTTTGTCGGGTAAAAATTGAAGGCGAACGTTTGTTGCATTTCATCGAAAGTAGCTCAGTTATCTAAATTGCATTTGCATTAAATATTTGATTATGTATATTGTTAAAAAATCACTAAACATATAGGACATCATAGAGTATAAAGGATTTTTTTTAATTAACTGATATAATATAACTTGTTGAATAATATTTATGCCAAGGTTTTATTCTATATTTCAAGAGTTAGTTTTCATTTTATTTATTTTTTATTAGTTTTGCTAAAATAACCTATTCAAAACATATTGTTAGAAAAAAGATTACTTTTTTAGACTTCAAAAACAGGAAGTGGTTTGTGCTTGGAGAGGTGTTGGCGGAGAGATTAAGTAGCCTTATTGATCCTTTTTATAAACCAATGAGTAATCAAGCGGAGCCCAATTATTTGTCTCTTGTTAACATCCTGGTTTTACTACTGAAATCCAAGAGGGTCAGCCACTATGGAGTAAACTTAAATTACTAGATTATTACTAAATTAAATATTATAGATTATTACTAAAGTAAATTACTAGATGGAGTAAACCTTGTGAATCTGGATTCTGTCTTAGCCGAGGACATTTCTTAGTTTTGGCAGCCAAGATGCAGGTTACGGCAATATCACCTATCACTATTGACCCCACTAACCTTTAAAATATCTTTTAAGGAAGAATAGCCCGTTAGCAGTGTTGGACCAATTGTAATTGGAATTGGAATTACATTTGCCCAACACTGCCCGTTAGTATTGAATTCGTTACAGTTACAGTTTCCCATTTTCCCGACTCATGAGCCACATGGTTTTTGTAGGGTTCTTTCGATTTGCCACAATGAGCCTTTACTATTTGAAAAACGACTTAGAAATTAATTAACAACATTTAGCTCGCAATTTTACTCTATTTTTCATGATAAATATAAAATATGCTAGAATTAAAAAAAAAATTATATAATAATAATTAGAACTATGACAAAAAAAAATGATTAGCATCATTTAGATTTAAAATTATTAACAGCATTTAGATGAATGAACTAAGTCAATGCAGATATCCTCACGACTTTAAATATATAATTAAAACGCAAAATAAATAAGTTAATTAAACATTAAATTAATTTTTATTTATCTATTTTTCACTATTGTGATCACAAATGAATACTACTAATTAGCCACAGTTGAAAGTAAGCCCGTTTCTTAATTGGCCAAGAAGACTCATAATTTTAGTCTCATTCATAGTGCTTCTTTTAACTAAACTACGTAATGTAGCTGTCGGGGGTTAATCCACTTTTATTTTCCGATATCATTTGAGAAAACTAATTCAGAATTCCTTAAGAACCCCCTGATAAATGTTACGCTCCTTAGTCAAATCACCATCCTTGTAAAAGTGTCAAGGAAACAGACTGATTTATTTAAATATACAAAATTCTCACTTTCAACAAACCCAAATTTTCAATAAAACGGTGTGTGTACGTGATTAAATTAAATTTATTAAATGATTGCTTAAATATTTTCTATGTTAATGCTAGTATACGTCTGTTATAATATTAATTATTATGTGAACATTAACAAATATATACATATTCTAAACAAAATCAAAGTTTTTTTTTTATTAAAGATTCATCATTTATAATATAAATACTAGTTATATATTTGAATATCTACAATAAATATAGATATTGATCTTTTTATATTACAATTTTAATTTAGTTATTATGTTCGCATAAGCATTATTCAAAACATTAGTGTCAGATGTAAAATTATAGACTTCATTCAAATTTTTAGTCATACATATGATTCAAGTATTTTTCTTTTATTATTATTTTTTTTTCTGCTGTTATTATCTTAGTACTAATAAAGTCGGAATTATGATTGCTACTGTGCCTTTGAATTACTAAAATAAGGACCTTTTCAGATATAGTGGCCGAAACGTTTCATACGAAAACTAAACATATGATGAATTAAATTAAGACTTATATAATTCAGTTATATCCCTTTTCATCTTAAATGTAAAGTACATATGCAGGTATATATATATATATATATATATATATATATATATATATATATATATATATATATATATATATATATATATATACTCCGAGTTTCTCCGACATTCAGTATTTATAGTTCAGATGCTTATCCCAATATTAGCCGAACAAAACAAACTTCTTGATAAATAATACCACAGATTCATATTGAATATATATGAATATGTACTGCCATGTTTCTGGCAATCTGCTTTTCTAAGGCAGGTGGAATTTCCAGAAACCGCATTTACTCAATTTATTTATGTAATATACTATGTATATGTATCTGTTCCAGAAAGGAACTGACCAATCAAACTGAATTATTGATTTATCTTTATTCAGACCATAGACTAAGGCTAGAGACCACAGACCCACTATAGTCACTAGGGTGGGATATTATAAATACCATTGAAGATCCTATCCAAGGGTGTCGCGTTTATTAATTCAATTAACTAAATTATATGATGGCAGGCAGGGTAAATTTAATACTAGATTTTGACATAAGTTCTGACTTTATTCAATTAAACTGTTTAATTATGAACAACTTGAATTAACTTTATTATAAAAACCTATTGACTTTAACATTTATGTTTGAGAATACTGGGCTAACTTGCTTATTAATATTTTACTATGGTGCTACATAATATTAGAGAATAATGTAAACACTGAATGAAGGGACTATGACTTATCTTACAGTTGCATTCATCGTCTCGGGTACTTTCCGCTTTGCCACTTGATGGTCTGCTTTCTCCACGGCAGCGGTCTTGGCATCTGCCGGCCAGACTTACTGACTACGTCTGGGATGGATTGCTCAGCTGGACCCTCTGCTTCTCACATCACAACTTCCCTGCTTCACACTCCAGCTCTCCCACTTTTGACTTCCCACCTCTGACTGACTCTGTATTTACTTCGATACTTCCGTGTCGCCTGCCCGTTCTCTCTCTTTTCCCTCCTCCTTCTTGAAAAGAGTCATGGTCTTGAAAAGAATGATGGTGGATCATTTAAGAATTTTGGCTGGGAGACGTCGAATCCTTTGAAAAATTTCCTATTGTTCCTTGGCGGCAGGTTTTATTATACCTTTCCAGCAGTGTCTCTTTCGTATTCGTCTGGTACTTTTACTCATCCTAATCTATATGACTGCTTGATCTGTATGTCGGTGCCTCGACCTAAGCCGTCCTTTTTCAGGTCCCCTGCAGGTCCCAACTCACAGGTATTTCTTTTTCCGACTAGTAAACCGATTTATTAATATTTATTATTATATATTATATTATTTATTAATATTGAATAAATTATGCGACAACTACTTAAGTTATCCATTATTTAATTACTATTATTTAATCGGAAATATTTCCTTCCATTCCTGTATTCTCAATACAATCGATTAAACGAGCTAAAAACAATCAGACAATTTTATAGACTTTTTAATTTATTTAGTTTTAATTTAACCGTTATTATTAGCCGTACCGCGCGGCACCTCTTCAGGGCAAGGATTATTTATTCTATTGAGAAATGTACAGTGCTTTGTGGTAAAGCTTAGATCAATAAATCATCACTGAATTTTGAAAACAGGGCATCGAAATTATTTTAGTTTTCAAAATTATAATTTAAACTAAATAATACTGAAAAGCATTAATGAATCTCTAAGAATTTTTACAAATTAAGTGTTTAATTCAATTGATATTTGCTCCATTAAATAATATATCATCCCTTTGATGTACTCTTGCACATATTCTATCTCCTAAGCAAAACGAACCTTATCGAGATTAGTACTAAAGTTAAAATGAGCTACTTTGCAATTTTAATGAGCACTGAAGGATTTCGTGAGTTGATTTCACAGTAAATACTAGTTAGAGTGTTAGGGCCAATCCCATTTAACAAGTAGATTTAACAAACAAAATTTCCATTTGAAGTTTGTTGTTTTCCTGTTAGGCTAGGATAACTTTTGTGAAAACTGAACGGTCTCAGTTCCATTACAATCCTGAATAAAAAATTCTTCCTACGGTGATCTATGGGGTATTCGTTCCAATAAAATGTCCTTATCAAAGTTTCAATGTTATATATATTTTTTTTTGTTCAATCGTTATTTTCTTTTTTTTTATTACGTCATTTTGGCTTAGTTTTCAGTTTATTATTTTCCTGGCCATTTTATTTAATCAAACGCAATGTGAGAATAACTGAAACGAAAAACGTAAACTACTGCCGATTAACGTGCGATAAAATTGTTAGTATAGGGCTAAACTGCCAAAGCAAAGCGAAACTTATTCGATGAGTATTTCAATTCATAACGCATTCCAAAATATGTAATAGTGAAACCTGTAATTGCAGCTGGGATGGGATGAATTCCTCTGAATAATCATCCTCCTTAGAGGGTTAATTTTAATTAAAAACCACTAATACATAATTCACTTCTATTATACGAGATAGACAAAGAAATTTTTTTAGCCAATATTATATATAACCTACTTTTAGATATTTAGCTGAATGTTAGGGCTGTGAGTAACGATGATATAGCATTTCCAAATCAATTGTAACATTTCCAAATCAATTTTTTCCATCTTTTCCAATTCAATTGGACCTTTCCCATTTCATTTGTAACTTTTTCCATTTCTATTGTAACCCAACCGGGCTTGAATTAATTCAATATGACTTATTTTATTATTGAAAAATAATTATTTTAATCACAATAATGACTTATGAAATAATTTCCGTATTTTCTTCCGACATTTTTTTTCGTTTATTAGATGATTGATATTAAGTGCTATTTTCAAATAGTTTAAATAAAATTGTTGTTTAGTTATTTTTAAATATTTATTATTTATTTAGTGAGAGAGGAGAGGTGGATTTCATAGATTTGGTGATGGGCTCATTAGGTTTTTGAAGTTATTAATGTCAAATTTACTATCGAAATTTTGCTAGGCCACGAGCATTTCTACTTAATTATTAGTTTTCAAAATTCTTCGGTATAGAATTTCGCATTTCGCTTTTGCGTTTCTGTTGAATTTTCCTATGATATAAGTATCATTTATTAGGTTTTAGAAGGTTTTTGATTCCGTTTTTCGAATTGAAATTTTTATCGAGCATGCATATTTCGAATTACTATTACAATTTACAAATCTATTATATTACTTACATTGATATAAAAGTCTAATTTACCAAATTTGAGATGTTTCACATTGTATTTTAATATAATTTTTTATGAAAATCTGTAATGACCTTCAAGTAAAGTACCACTTCTGGGTAATCACGCAGTGACCAAAAGGGAAGATTCACAACTCGATTATATAGTTATCCTAAATTTTAACATTCTAAGGCTAACCATTTTTGAGTTATGCGAGATACGTACGAACGTACACGACGAAACTAGCCAAAATGGATTCAGGGATGGTCAAAATAGATATTTCCACTGAAATATGAAAACCGAAAATTTCCGCGATTACAATACTTCCTTTACTTCGTACAAGGAAGTAAAAACGACGTCGATATGTTAAATAAAAACATGTAAATTAATGAGAAGAAAATTGATAAATTTTATTGATCAAGAGAAAGGTTTAACACAACTCGTTTTCCTTAAAAATTAGGTTAGAGATTTTCAAACGCCTGAGCGACATCCAAAAATACACTGGTTGCATAAAGTTTTTGCTCTAAAGCTCCAGCAATGTAGTCAGTAACTCTGTGTAATTGATGTGTAGTTGAATGTAATGTGCGAAAGCCTAACTGATGATCAGGTGTGATCTTTTCAGTCAGTCAGTATGTTAACAAGTCGTTTGTATATTAATTTTTTCGAATAATTTGTAGTATATCGGAAGGAGGCTAATCGGTCTATAGGATGCGCTACAATATATGTATAAATTCTCACCTTCTCCCATCCCTAACCACCCACCCTACGGAGCGCGATTCTTAATATGTTTTCGAGGCCAATTCACTTCAACGGGTATGAAATTGGAGATTGTTAAAATTGGCTATTGGCTAAGCGTTTGATATAACTTGTCAAAAAATTGATTAGATCAAAATAAAAAAAAAATAGTCAGAAAAACCTTAATATCTTCCTATGATGGAGTAAAAGGAGATTGAGATTGACATTATTTTGCAAATCTGCTTTTAAAATCGAGATTAAGCAACAAAAAATGCTGAATAAATGAGGGTTATAAAAGAAGCATATGAAATGAAAAGACGAGGAGGATTCAGAAAAAAAAATTTTATTTTCATATATCTTTTTCGATAAGATGAGGGAAAAAAAAGTTTATAACATCACTTATTAGGTTATCTTGTATTTAGGGGGTTAATAATCTTTTAAAAATACAGATTATTGCCATTGCGTATGATTATGTTTCTGCAGCTATTGTTTGCTGCTATCCCATGCTATTTCCCATGTTTTTACTGAAACGAAATGGAACAGGACGGGTCCCCCCAATCGTAATTTGACAAAATTGAAATGTCATGAAAATGAAAGAATCATACAAATATATTTTCATGATATTCCACCGTGTGTTTCGATTAATTAAATTTATTTAAGCCGTTAAGATATTCTCATAGATGGAAATTCCTTTGTATTGGAGCCCTTTTGAAGGTTAGAACGTAAGAGGACCACTCGCTTAATAATCGACAATTTAATAAAGCCGTGATTCCTAGAGATAGGGAGGGAGGATCCGAGGAAATTTCATGAGAATCCTTTCATGAGATCTGTAATTAATAGAGGTATTTAATTATGCAGTTAGATATTTCAAACGGTTCGCCCTATTCAATATGTTAACCGTTCTATTAGAAGCAATGTAGGATAAACCCTTATGCCAATTAGAAGTGTATATATTTTCATTTATTTTTTGGGTACATTTGATCGTTGAATTTGTTCTCTCAACCGATAAAAATCATTCACTAATCGTTACGTGTTTGCCATTTTAAAGATCATAAAATGTAATCCAAGATTATTACAAATTTAAGACTAATAATAAAATTATTTGTTTTGTCTTGACCAATAAATCCTTCTTAGATTTGTTTTCTTTCTTCCCTTCCTTTGACGACATTTTATTACGTGCTGAGCAGGAAAAAATCAAATGCATATACTCGGTAAAAATTATGCCCAAACACAAAAGAATTAAAGATTTAAGATTTTTGATTAAAGATTTAAATTTTTTAAAATGCAGAGAATATCTCTTGTATATTCTTTTATGAGACTCATGCTCATGATGCCGAACTATCCCAAAGAGTTGAGAACGTTGATTGATAATAAATTAGGAAAAACTCTGAGAGAAGGAAGTACTTCTGTGATAAAAAGTGATAAGATTCAGAGACATAATCCTATAGATACTGCCTTTATGAAAAAAAAAAGGACTAATATGTATATATGGAGCACTTGAAATAATAAAATCCTTCAAATCCAATCCAAATTTTTGATTAAATGACCAATTAAATATCTCCAATAGCTCAATCTTAAATTTATTCCCATATATAACAGAAAAACCAATTACTCACCGGCATTACTTGAAAAACCCTGACCCTTAAACCGTTACCTATAAACACAATAGTTCAATGCGAATAGAAACCAGTACAAACTTTTCTGTTTGATATAATCCATTTAAATCTTGGTGAGTGCCAACATGTATTTGATTTCTCGTCTTATTTAAATTCATAATTCATATGTGTTTTATAATACTGATTTATATTAATCTAATTTAATATGTATGATAATACCAAACTATATTTTGAATTGCTTATTTTTGAATTTTTTTTTGTGTGTTATTAGAACTGAGGATGAATGTTAGAACATTCGAAACTAGTTTTCAATAAAACAAATTTATAGAAGTGGCAAATAATTTACCAATCCCTAATAAGTGATTAGTGTTAAATGCTATATTTCAATATATATTTCAAGTTAAACTTTTGATTAAAATCTTTTTAAATGGAAAGATGCTTGAAAAAATAAAAACGTTTTTTATCCTATGATTTATAACTGAATTATTGACATTTTTCACAATATCTGTCTCTCAGGCAGATATTCCTACTACCAGAGGAAAAACATATTACTAACAGAGGCTTAAATACCTCTATTACGAGCAATTACAAATCTCATGACAAGGTGTACGCTCAATATCCTCGAATTCCCCACCTCTCCGAATCTCGGCTTTATTATATTATCGATTATGAAGGGAACGGTACCCCTTATGTTCTAGCCTTTGAAAGGGCTCTAATACAAAGGCATTTCTATCTATAAGAATCTTTTAACTTCTTCTTAATAATAAGAACTTTCATCATACGGTTCATGGATACTTAATTGAGGTACTGTGAAGTATGATTGGTTGAAATAAGTAGTAATATAGATTTCATTGAGTATACAAATTTAAAAAAAAAATAATAATATTTTTTTTTGCATTTTTGATTTTGGTTAAGAGTAATATTTCAAGGAAATAATCATACATAACGGAACAGGTAAATACTTTTATCAGACTTTTGATTAAATGGTGAGGAATTAATGGAAAGGAAGAAATTATTTGGAAGAAAAGGAAGGAAGGAATTAATGGAATGGAATCAAATTGTGGTTCTATATGCATATGGCTCCTACGTATTAGTAGCTAAATATATGGTTCATATATTTCGAGCCAAAGGTCCAGAAAAGTGCTATTAAGATTTTTGAGGATAATTTTATTTCTGAACAAATACGACATGTCGTTATTTGCTAGTATCAATAAAATAGGAATGCATAAACACACAAATGAATATTTTTTAATTTTAAATAACTTTTTGAAATCCACTCGAAATTTGCTTCACAGAAATGCGTTAGAGTTATGTGTTCCTTAAAGTCATCATTACTAGAAGAGGTTTTATCATCTGCTGTTATATGGTATATATTTTTTAATTAATTTTATTTAATGGGAGCATTTTTATTTTATTTTTTGGTTTATTATTTTGAATAATGAACCTATTTAATTTTATTTTTAAATAATGTAACCACCTCAAAATTTTAGGTTTTACTTTTCAAAATATGTAGAACAAAAATCGAAATGCAAAAGCTTCGTCCATCGGCGTTACTGCGGTTTTTTTCCAAGACTACTAAATGCTGTCTCATAATACTAATTGATTGATTGGAATAATATTTTATTGTTTTTGAAAATTAAAAAAAATTGGTTTGACTTTTTTACTAGAGAACATCACTGTATATCCACTGATCATAAATGGAATCCACTGGACAGAATGGCAACATTTTTATAAAACATTTATAAATATGCTCAGATTTTTATTTTCTGTTATTATTCCTATTATAAGCTGTTTTTTTTCACCTATGAATATTTTGAGACTTTGTTTTACTCGTACCAGATCCTCATGCAAGAATTAAAAATATTTGTCCACTAACAAAAAAAAAAAAAAATCAATATCTTATAAGGCCAGATTTCACATTTCACGTTATTTTTTTATTAATTATTGGAGACTAGAGTAATAGAAAAATAACATAAATACAAAATTTTAAAGAAAATAATTAACCGGGCAGTAATGTGTTAACTAAAAAAATTAATCAAAATAATTTTTATTATTTTTTAAAATTAAATTATTTGGAAATAATAAACCACAGTGTATTTTGAGCGTTTTTTTTCAACACAGATTAAAAACTTTTATTTTCAACATAAAGGAGGTATTCTTTTCAACGTACACTCATTTATAACCCATGTTTATATCAAATGTAATCTATTTAAATACACTGGAATGCAGTATTACTATTACAAAAAAATATTTCTATGGGCTAAGAACAAACATCTCTAGGAGGGAGAAGAAATAAGAAAGGCGAAAGGAGGGCAGACAGCTATCGAGACGGCCTGGATAAACAATTCTCTTCACGGACCATTACCCTTCATCCACGCCCGATTACGTCCTAGATCAGAATATTATCTGCTCAGCTAGCAACTGAGGAACCATCCACCATTTCTGTATTGGGCATTTGTGTCTATGTTATACAAGTATTAGCTATGTTCATACTGGCAGAGAAAATTAATATGCACAAAAGGAATTTATAATGCTTTATTATTAATATTTTCATGATCAGGCTCATATTGATAACATTCTTATGAAGTATTAATTGATTTCAAAATTTTATGCTCATGAAAACACAATCACGAAATCAATTTGATTCGACGCTTCCAATCACGTCATTTTTTCCCCCTTGTACGAAGTAAAGGAAATATTGTATTCGCAAAAGATTTCGGTTTTCAGATTTAAAACTTATCCATCGAAATATCCATTTTTATTCCCTGAATCCATTTTGTCTAGTTTTGTTGTGTCGTCTGTACGTACGCTCGTTAGAATCTCGCATAACTCATTTTGAATTGCTATTACATCTAGTTGTGAACCTCTCTTTTTGGTCACTACATGATCATCAGAAGTAGTACTTTACTTGAAGATGATCTCATAGATTTCATCAAAAAGCCTCTCAAATTCGGTATATTAAAATTTTACATAAATATAAATAAAACACTAGATTTTAGTAAAAATTGGCAAACCGGTAGGGATACTTTGCTTGAACGACATAATAAACTTTCGTCAATAATTATATCAAAATATAATACAAAACATCTCATATTTAGTAGATAAGATTTTTATATCAATAAAAATAATATACTAGATTTTGGTTAAAATTGGCTTGCCGAAAGTGGTACTTTACATGAAGGTCACAATAAACTTTAATCAAAAATTATATCTATATATATAACAAGTTACCACCTATATAGTCATCACCGTATCTCAAAAACATATGAAGCTTTTCAAATGCTTATGAAGCTGAAGTTTTTAATGATGAAACCCCTTATGCTCTAGGTGCCCAATAAAGCTGGTTTTGAAAAAATCGTAATCAAAGTTCTTGAAAAAAATTATTTCTAAAGCCTAAAAGGAAATTAGTTTTTCGAATAACTCGAAAATTATATATCTCCTGAAAAACTATAGTTACTCATTTGAAAGATATTTAAATTATCTACAAAACAAAAACAAAATTATCAAATCCGGGCCTGTATTACCAAAAATACTAGATACATAAAAGCATATTGGGCGATGTATCCATGCTTTCAGAGCAGGTTTCCATGAAAATTGGTTTCAATATTTATTATTATTTATTTTTAAATAATTCTAAAACTATACATTTCACACACAGATGCTTTTTTCAAAGGTAGGTAATTGAATTATCAGTTTATAGAAATGTACCGCTCAATTTCTGATTGATTTAGTTATCTTTATATTTACCTACGAAGCTCAAATTATTAATGGTAGCTCCCCATGTGCTGTGAATGTGGAATAAGGTATGATTAAAAAAAAAAATCCTATGATAATTGATTAAAAAAAATTATTTCTGAAATCTAAAAAAACACGGGTTTTTCACTTTTTGCAGGCGGAAAGGATTCATCCACGTATGGAAAAAATCACATTTATGTTGCATATGTGTTACGAAGTTTTACAACAGTTATGTTTAGAAGTTAAAAGGTTAGTGTTAATTACGTCTTGTTGTATCGTTGTCTTTTCAACCAGAGATAGAATGACAACTTAATAAATTTCAACCAGAGCAAGCTGCGAGCAGAAAACTATGATCAACTTAAAGATGTCTTAAGATAGAGGGATGGATCGTAACGTTTCGGATATCGGAAAGATGTTTGTGTAGCTATCCTGTTTTCCTGGCGGGTCACGTTATAAGAATGAGAGAACTCAGGATACCATAACATATGTTCGTCACTGTTATCGCCCTGATTTTTTTATCAAGTTTACATGCAACACGAAATGCCCTGAAATTGGAGATGCCTTAAAAGATGGACACAAACCTCGTGACAGACAGGATATAAAAGCTCGAGTGTTTCATTTGAAGGTTGAAACATATATTGCATGTATTGACAAAAGATTCCATTTTCGGTTCAAGTAGGTGTTGCTGCACGCATACTATGGCGTGGCAGAAGCGGGACTTGCCTCACGCATACAAAATTTGAAACACAATTATTATATGCATTGCAGTTATTCTTACCGTATAAGTATATAAAAAAGTAGAAATGAAACATTCGCGTGTAGAACCTCGGGCACCAGCTGAAGTATAAAGCAAAACATCTAAAATTTGGCATATAAGATTTTTATGTCAATATAAATAATATAGTAGATTTTGGTTAAAATTAGCCTGCCGGAAGTGGTACTTTACCTGAAACTGTTTTTATTTGTTTTACTTCCCGCCTTTTTTTTGATTTATAGTATAATAGACGTACAAGGAAGTCATGTGGTGTCACATCTGATATATATATATATATATATATATATATATATATATATATATATATATATATATATATATATATTGCAATGAAAATGTAGGTGGAAGAATGAAAGGCTTGAAAATGGGCAACGATCGTCCGAAACGCTCGTCCGAAAAAAACGAAATGCAGTAGGAATTAAAAAAGGTGTAAAAACAATTACAAAAAAAAAAGACAAGTAATGATATCTATTTAACAATCCCCGAAGATAGGCCCATCCCGAAACATTATGTTTTGATTCCATATTACGGCCACATATCCACCAAAGTCGGAAATGAATTGAAAAAACTAGGATTAAACCCTGCATTTAAAAAAGAAAACCCTATCCTCATATTTCTCTTCTCCTAAAGACAAAATAGACCCTTTCCAAAAAAGCGGAGTATGCGAACTAAATTGTAATGATCGTGCAGCCAAATACACGGGAAAAACTGGAAGATCGCTAAATCAGAGATTAAAGGAACATATACGCGCATATAATAATAAGACAGATAATTCCAACTTCGCAATTCTATGAAAATAATAATCATAAATTCATCAAAGACTCAGGAGTTAATTTAATACATCACGTTGAAAGCAGTCTCAAATTAAATATATATGAAGCACTTGAAATAATAAAATCCTTCAAATCCAATCCAGATTTTTGCTTAAATGACTAAATAAATATCTCCAATAGTCCAATCTTAAATTTATTCCCATCTAGAACAGAAAAAACAATTACTCACCGGCATTACTGGGAAAACCCTGATCCCTAAACCGTTTACCTAAAAACATCCTGTCTATCTCTCGTTCATTGCCAGTACAATGCGAGAAGTAACCATTACAAACTTTTCTGTTTGATATAATCCATTTAAACCTTGGTGAGTACCAACATGTATTTGATTTCTTGTCTTAATTAAATTCATAATTCATAAATCTTTTATAATACTGATTTATATAATTTAATATGTATAATAGTACCAAAACAATTTTTTGTGTGTTTTTAGAACTGAGGATGAATGTATAACATTCGAAACTAGTTTTCAATAAAACAAATTTATAGAAGTGGCAAATAATTTATCAATCCCTAATTAGATTGATCCTTCTATACCATCATGCGGATGTCAAATAAAAAGCGTGTGTTATTCTTGAACATTAATGATTGTTATAAAAAAATAAATTTAAAAAATCTATGCATTTCCTTCCAGCATTTTGAAAACATGTAAAATGCTTTAAGTTTTTTCTATTATAAATTGTTCTAGCATTTTCTCTTAATACCGTCTCTTTGTTCACCTCTTATCATTCTCTTTGCTCTGTATCAAGGCAGATATTTATGAATAATAATGAAAAATTATGAATATTAATTTCTATTATTATTTTAAAAAGAATATTTAGTCTGACTATACGATCAAACTATTGGGGCCACTGTATCATACTTGAAATTTATTCTAACGGGATATTAACCCCATAGAGAATGATTTTATATTTTATTTAGTTTCCATCACATTAAATATAAGATTATTATTATTATTATTATCCGAATAATTATAAATATTAATTCTTCCATTCCTCATTAGTTGATATTTACTGCAACGTTCTCTAGCCTGTTATCGTACACCATATAATACATGGTGGGTGTGTAGTGATCACACAAAGGGCTGTGAAGTTGTGCTGCCTATCAATGGGTAAACTGCTCCCAAGAGTGATGAAGCGAAGTATCCCATTGTGGAAGTTTTGAGCCTTACTCAACGTCAATACGGAAATGTACCGGAATAAACGTGTACCTCTGAGGCGGTATATCCTCAACAAGGAAACGTGACAGGCCTGTGTAATATGACCGAAAGGGCTTGTGCCAAAGGAACCACTTCATGTTAGTACGGTCGAAACTCAATCTGTGTATATACAAGTTCAAAAATTTAGCGCAGAATTTCATTTTTATGTCGGAGTAAAAAATATTTTGAGAGTCTGAATGCATAAAAACTAATTCAAGTATTAAAAAACGTTAGAGGTAAATAACTTGCTTTAATTATATAATAAAAAACAATTATATACAAAGTAGATATAAATATATATATATATATATATATATATATATATATATATATATATATATATATATATATATATGATATTATGAAAATGTAAACAGATTTTAATTCCAAAGAGTCTTAAGACAACAGAGATAATTGTTTGTGTATCATTGGTGAAAGATCTGAAGGTTTTTGACTCATTTATGAAGACTTGGAAGAATCCCCAAGATTTGCAGTGCAGAAAAGGTGCAGAATTCACCTCAAATTTCCACATTTACCCAAAATCAAAATTGATAACCGATGATCAGAAAAAATATTTTATCATTCGATCGACATTGATTTATGTTTTCTAAAAAAATGAAAAAGCAGCTAAAAAAAAGAAGAAGAAGATGATGAAATTACTTACCCTCCAAAACTGAAAATGTTGGTTGGCCAAATTCAATCGGCTAAGTACACTAATACTGTAATTTTACCTAATAGGTTACAATGTTTTTTAGTGTCCTGAAAATCAGGCTCTGAATTTATGAGATCTGGAGCTAACGATGGTAATTTCACTCTGGAGAAGAAGTTTAAAAATAGAATTATATCCAGTTTTTCGACATTAGGGCCCACTATGATCCGATTCGAATCTGATCTGGAAGAATTAATTTTTATTTCGCGGCGGACTCACGGAATGAATTCAGCTTATCACTTTAGCTAAAATTAGTTGGTGACCTACAAGCTCAACCATCCTTCCTACCTTTGGAGTACATAAGGGATTTAATCGCAAACAACAAACAAACATCAAAAGCCGTAACTTTTTCAATTTAAACTTTAATAATTATTATACAACGTTTCACAAAGTCCAGGCTCAGATTTTAAGCTCACTATTAACTCATATTTTACGATAAAAATACAGAGTGATAAATGGCATAGTTGCTGCACTCCCTATAAATGCTAACATACATTTTTGAATGATAGAAAATCCAAAAGATATTATAATTTCTTGTTAAATATTGCTAATTATGTGATTAATACAAAAGTTTGAAAAAAAAATCCTTGACCGCCAGCATTTCAATTATATAATATTTAATGCAAATAAAGTATACTAATATTTGTGGTCGAGATAAGAAATGATCTCTTAAGGGTTATCTTTTATTGTTTTTTACTTTATTTTAAGAAGTGCGAATCCGGCATGTCACCAATCTTTTTTTAAATTTTATTTGACGACTCGTATAATATTATATATGTATGGTATTCTTGATATACGTATGTATGGTTTATGAAAATCCTATAGAACATATGATGATCATATTATATGAATCATTTATATACGGCATATTATAAAAGCCTTCAAATAAAAATTAAAACAAATTGTTCGCATGGGGAATTCGCTCTTTTGTGGAGCGCCTCTTACGAAATATATACTTAGAGAAGATATTGCGATCGTGAAAATATTCGAATTGGAATTTACACGTTTTAAGGCATTCTGAGTCCAAGTTACCAAGTCTCGCAAAGTGATCTGTGTTTGTGTATGTGAAAAGCCTTGCTCAGAAACGAACCGGTGAACGAAACTGAAATTATGTATTTAAGACTATTAAATTATAGTAATATGCATGTGATGTTACAGCAACTTTTTTGTCAAAATTGACTTACCGGAAGTGACACTTTATATGATTGATTTTATACCTTTTTACAATTTTCTCGAAAAAGGCTCTAACGATTTTGATTAAAGTCTTCTACTTAAAGGTCTTTAGTTTTTTATGTATGTAGTATCTCAACGAGAAAAATCTATAGCGAAATAAAAATTGTGTTTTGCATAACTCAAAAAGTATGCATTTTATGGTAAATGAAGTAAAATGTCATATGAAAGCAAATTACGTTCTCAAGAACCAAAAAAAAAAAAAAAATAAAAAATTATCTTAATCGGACCAGTATTAACAAAGATACAGCGTATCTTATTATGACTACGTGACCTTGGATGGAAAGCCGAGCGCATCCGGAGGGAAACGGATGCGACCGAAACTTTTCCCGCCAAGCAGCTAGCCTGTTGTCAACAATACTGTCTGTAATAATGTAAATTAATAATATAAGAGTAGAAATTAACTTAATAATTTTCACTTTTATATTATTGAATGGAAACAAAATGTTTCCATGGAAACTAAATGGAATTTCATGGAAACTAAACCTAAACTATTAAAATATATTTTCAGCTTCGAAAACCATATGTATATAGTGTACAGAATTTTCGTACCTAAACTGTTTTAAAAACTACTTTATTGCATTTTTGTGAGAGAAGAAGTGCATGCTGCAGAGTTAACACTGTAGTGTTTTTGTGAACTCTTTAAAATGATGTTAGTAAGATAATTATAATAGGATGGCAAGGTGGTGTGATACACGCAACGCAGCAGATGCTTTAGGTCGGAAATTTTAAGTTGACCAAATCGCTGAGAAAAAAACACTGAAAAATCAATTAATTACTATTTTACTCATTTGAAGTTTTCCTTTTTTTTCTTTTTTATTATGTATAAAGCCGTTATTTCGTGAAATTTAGGTTGATCAGTTTATCATTTTACAATATAACAAAAACTAGTTATCAGACACCGACCAGTATACTGCTCTGATAAGTTATGTTACAAGTTCCTTTGTCAACCTTACTGTCAAGCTTACCTACAGAAGCAAGACACTCAGTTTATACTGGCTATTAAAGCAAATCTAATTGTAAACTGGCTATGATATAGACAATGTCCTCACCATTGGATCTTCACCGCTCGCAAGAACGTACTACAATTTGACGCAATGTCCAAGTGATGGAAGATACAAGCAGGAGATGTCTCTTGATACAAGCAGGCCTTGCGATAAATATCATAATCGTACCGATGGTAGCACATTTCATCGTTCCGTAATGCTTGTAATAGTCCCGAGCGATGAGTATTTTATAAGACAATTACGGCTCCCCCAGACAGACGCATTTCTGATTTCGGGGCGATTCGGTACGTTTCGGGACAATATGTAATTTAATGGCTACATTTGAATGAGTTCACTCAGAAACGATATTTAATTATATTCCACATAGCCATTAGTTTAAAACCATATTTCATTAAAACTATTTAATTTTCACATAGGGAGTTGTTAAATGCCATTCAATTTAGTCTAAAAAAATTAACTATACATTATTTATCAATTTAATGCACTATTGTTAATAAGTTTTGACCAAGTATTTTTGAATTCATAACTAAATATAATCATAATATATCTGAAAATGCAATTACGTTTTGCTCACTATGATCACTCGAATACATACCACATTATCAAAATGTTTCAATCAACGATTTAAATTACCTGATTAATTTTCACTTTCTCATTACTTACTTCAAAATTTAATTTATTTAGAACATCAACGTAGTGTATTCTACTGACATTAACATTGTTAGAATTATTTATATTGTTAAAATGATGGTTTAGGTACTCTATTTTATAATTTTCACTCTATTTTATAATTTTGTGAGATTTCACCTATGTAAAATATATTTTCACATTGGTTAAAATTGATTTTATACATTTATTTTGTTTCCTGATTAATTTTGTCTTCCATGTTGGTTATAAATTTATCTAATTTGATGTTATTATGTACTCCGAATTTCAAATTTAAATGGTCATATTTTATAAATGCGTTTTTAATTTTATTAGCCGTCCTAGATATTTATTTAAATTTAGGCCAATGGTTAATATTGTTTTTTTTTGCATTTTTATTATTTTCATTAATACTGCAATGTTCACTATTTATAATTCCAAAATAATCTGTTATCATGCCCTTTTTGCTTATTTTTAAGAAATGTTATATTCATTTACATTATTTATGTCATTTTAGCATATTGTATTTAATTATCATTTTTAATTCATTAATATATTCAAACCATAGATAATTAATATATCTTTATGGATTAACAGTATTTCTTTCTTCATCCCGTCTCTGGGTAAACGCGTTCAAATATCGCTAATAAATTATTCGAGTATATTGTCCAAAATCGTACCGAATCGTCGAACCGTTCAGTATCGCGTCTGTCTGGGGGAGCCTTTATCGTATATCGCTACTGAACATTTATCTTATCTTATAGTGCGAAAGGAATCTTATGGTTTGAACCCCGCCTACTAGAAATAACTGCTATCAGTAAATTATAATTAATCAATAACAGATAACAAGTTTGCTTACGCTGTATTCATTCTTTTCCTAATTAAATAAACGTTTTAAAGGAATATTGGAGCTCATACTCATAAAGCGTTATAATAAAACGCTAATTAATTCTCATGAAGTCACTCGGAGCTTTGCAAGGATGTACGTGGTAGGTTGACCAGCTTTAACGAATTAACCTCAAAATTAACATTGGATATAAAAAAAGGTCCGTGGTAAATTAAGTTATAACTGCGTTAAGTTTATGACATGAATGAATTAATATAACTGAAGTTCTCGTAGTATCTCTGGTAAGTGCAATATAAATTTATTATAATGTTGTTTGCAATTATTTCTTCTGAATAATGAAACGGGTGTTAGTTGTCCAAACATATCGTAGTTGTTACAAGGAAATATACGTCATTTTGGTGATTTTAATATTTTGGCTGTTCATTGGCACTACCAGCATCTATTTAAATCGATTCAAATCACTTGGTTTAATTTAATTCGCCGCCAGCGGTGCGTTAAAGAAATGACCTATGTGGACTGGTGAGTTGTCCTGAAAAATTTCGTATGTATCTATGGAATTCATCTGCCGCAGTAATCTGAAAATATTCCAGAAAAATTGTTTTTAAAATAACAAATTAGTGACATGTATGCTTTACAAATAGATAATTACACAGACATATCCAAAAAAGCTACTATACTAGTTTTTGTTGGATTAATTTGGGAATACCAGTTTTATGCAGATGTTACTTTGCTTTTTAAAATTCACTTGAATTTTCAATGTCATTGATCAGTTTTATTCAGAACCTAGTATTAAATGGAATAAATGTGTTGGAGTTACAAGTGATGGTGCTGGAGCCGAGTAGAGATATATAACGGGATTATTAGGTAAGTTGAATGTTGTCGTACCATGTCCAATGTGGATTCATTGCTGTATTCACAGTGAGGCTCAGGTAGCTAAAAATATGCCAGTAACATTCAAAAATACTTTTTATGAAGTTGCAATAAGTAATAAATCACGCCCCTACAATCGTAGTTGATTGAAGCTTTAAGATAGGACATTCAAACTGATCATATTCAGATCTTGCTCCATAACAGAGATTCAATGGCTCTCCTGAAGAAAGATTTTTGAGAGATTTTTCGAGCTGAGAGAGGAAGTCCGGTAATTTTTTTAGAAAAAAAAAATCTACTTAATGACTTTGGTTGCCTTTGCAGGTCATACGAAATATATTTTCGAGCATTAAAAGTAGCTAAATTTGAGTCTACAATGATATGTGGATATCTTTAGAGTGGAAGACAGGATTGAAGTAATAATAAAAATGTTGGAAATCTGGGCTAAACTAGTTGGAAAAAAATCGTTTAAGAACTTTCCCATTCTATAAACTTTTTGGAATTTAGCTACCTATGAGAAACTCTTTTGTTTTAATTAGGAATAATTTCATAATGTTATACCTTTGGTATATTTTTTTTTTTTTTATGATTTGCAAAAATAAAATATTTGGAATTGTTTTATTTATTTTTTTTTAACATTTAATAAAAAATACTTTACATTGTATTTTTTAAATTAAAAATGTTGGTGTTAAATTTTTGTTGATATTTATTCCTATATTCTTTTTTTAAAATTACAGTAGAGCCTCGATTATCCGAACTAATGTTGTCAGTGGTGGTTCGGATAATCGAAATTCACGTACTCGCACACTATATATATATTAATTAATTAATTAATTAATTAATTATTTTTTATATATAATAAATAAACGGAAGATCTAAAACAAAAACTTAGTAAAAAAAACATGTTTGTTTATTTATATAAATATAGTATGTATGTGCATAGTGAAAAAACTAATGTCATAAAGTACATATAAATTGTTTAACTTATTCACATGTACATAGTGAAATGAACAAAAATATGTATTTACGTATTTGCAAAAAAAGAATCACAGTGTATCTAATCAAAGCTTTATCAAAATTAATGCTGTGGCATATAAAATGTCATGATCAAATTAATTAAAATTACACACATAAAAAAAAAAAAAAAAAAGAAGACCGTTCTGATAATCGAACGTTCGGATAACTGACGTTCGGATAATCGACACTCCACTGTACTATAATAATTTTAAATGGTAAGAAGCAAACTAAGTAGAATAAAAGGACTAAGATTAGCTATCGATGCAAAAGAAAGAAAATATCCGATGTGCATTCAAATAACCTATGTGAACACTATCAGAATAAATTTTTCTTTATTTAATGCTTTTTAATTGTTTAGTGACTAAATTAATTTGAAATAAGACTCATTCAGAATGAACAGAAAGATATTTACTAGCGAGGAAACTAAAAAATTGACAAAGCAAAAAGTCAACTGTTTTTTAGTTAAATAAAAAAACCGCTGCAAATTATTACACAATGGTTTATTATTTCCAAATAGTAATATTTCAGAAATATCTGGTCGGTCTATTCACAGGGCATTCCGTATTGCTTTGGTTTACAGTTGGGATAATTAGATTATCTTACAAATGAGCATTTGGAGTGTTTCGGAAAGGGGACAGTAAAAAAAAAATCAGTCCAGTAGTCTCGATGAAAAGCCGCGGAGGGCGGACGGACGGATTTTTTTTATGTATCTTAAAACGTAAAACCTCAAATATTGAGGGGGGAGTTAATTCTTGGCCGATTGCAAAGATAGATTATTAAAAATAATAAATCAAAGGCATTTATTTTTTGTTTTTACATTTTTTGTTTAAATGCCTTGTTTACTGATCCCAAAACACCTTAGATTTCTCCTCTATGTTTATAAATGACCGTGTTATGGGCTTATAAAAACTCTAATCGACCGCCATTTTGAAACAAACAAAATTTTGAAAAAAAAATTTCTTGGCAGATTACAAAGGTCTATTATTGAAAATTATAAACTAATGAGGTTATAGCACATACGGTATTTTTTCGTGACAACGACAATACGCTGATTAGTAATACCCAAACCATTAGTAAAAAAAATAAAATATTTATTCGTCCAACTCAATGATATCGTGGCAAAATGTCTTTATCTTGACCAGAATTCATCTATTTTCTCGGGTCTATTTAGTAGAATGCTTATTTATTTTTCTCTTGATACTTTCAGAACCGTATATTGGCTTTGGTAATGGAAAAATATGTATTAATTTAACTTGACAATTTTCGAGTATCTTTTTTTTTTTCTATTATTTTTCTTTATACAAAGCAATTGTACCGAAATTGGGGTAAGAAGTATAAATATTATCAAAGCACAGGTACTAAAAACTGAATTTTTTTTTAGGGCAAATGTTCTTAGGGTTCATTCATTTTTGGGATGAATTATTTCTAAATATTAATAACATTGCTTCGATTAAGATCAAAATTATAAATTAAATAAATTATCCCGCAGAAGCTTCAATTGTGATTTCAGAAGTATATGTACTACTAACATTCAAAGAAAAGTTTGTGACAAATTCCCTTTCCCGATCATTCATCGCATGAACTGTAAGATATGTAAAATGCCAGGAAAAAAACCTGTAAGCTCGCTCTCATACATAATGCAATCCATATTGTTCCCAACCTTGTTGTAATGCCTCACGGTTAAACTGCTTTCATTTAGATGAACAAGATATTACCATGTTGCCTGATGTAACGTTTCAGGACTTGTTACGTTACCGCCTGTCAACCGCAACCAGAGGTTTGGCGGCAAACAGGGGTGAAGCATCTCTCCTACATTGTGGGCTACTAACAATCAGGGATTCAAGAAATGATTTAATAATTTAATAATGGGATGCAACTTTAATAAAAATGGATAAATTATACAAATTAAATATATTAATTTGTGATTAAAAGTAAACTCTTAAAAAACTTATTTACTTTTTATTAAAAGTGTTTAATTACAGCTGAAAAGATATTTAAGAGGCTCTTGAAAAAAAGAAATAAATAAGAACATTTATAGCGTTATAGCTCAAAAAATAATTAAAATTTTAAACCCATATATAATTTACAAGTAAAAGTGTTTATGAAACTTTAATACCTTGTCAACAAAAATAAATGTTTCGTATTCACAAATTATAGTATTTCTTTTTGGAAATTAAAATGTAATTTCTGAAATTGTGGAATTTTTATATCCGTCTCTTTGAAAAGCTTTAGTTGAGGCACGAATTGTGGAATAATCTTGGATTACTAATTCTCAAGTGTTGATTCCTTGTGTCTTTTGGGGAATAGGCATTCGAGACTTTATCACAATATGGATGATAGGGATAGCGCATTTTTGCATATTCGATAGTTGCAAGTTGTAGGGACAATATATTGCCTAATATAATATGATAATGAATAATGAAGGGCAGCTTAGGTAAAAGATCTTTGATGTTTAAAATGATACATAATAAAAAAAAATATATATAAAAAAGTATATACATAATTAATTTCATTAATCATCAGAAAACATAATTATTCAATATATAATATATATATATTTAATGTACTCGCTTTAACCTTTCTTTTATTTAACCGGCAAAAACAGGAATCGTCCTCGATTGGTTCATTGTTTTATCAATTATTTTTATTTATTTTATTTCAAAGACCCATGGATATGGGGTTTATATTCTGGGAATAATGGTAATGGGTTGGATGGGAACTCATTAGAACTGCATTGGATGCATTGTAAAATGGATATGAAGGGTAGGAAAATATTTGGAGGAATTTAAGAAAATAGATAGATTTTAAGAATTTAATAAAAAAAAGAGGAATTTAAGAAAATAGATTTTATCAATTATTCAATAATGTATATAAATATATATATATATATATATATATATATATATATATATATATATATATATATATATAATGTTATGTATTGAGAATACTGGGATTGAAGGAAAGAATTAATATTCATAATAGTAATTAAATAAGGAATAAATTAAAGAGATGCCACCCGGTTCAGTAATATCAATATTAACTAGTTTCTGTTACGGACAAAGGAATATATTCAAGGTCGGCCGTTGTACCTGGAGGGTGCTGTTCAAGACCGCCAATAGACGGCTTAAGATAAGCGAAAGTAAGAGCACCATAAACCTAGAGATAGACCAGGTCGACATGGTTTAATAAAATCTGCCGTCCAAGGTTACAAGTCCTTTGAAAATATTCTTACAGCGACAGCCAATAGAATGTCCCAAAAGGAGAGTGGGGAACAAAATTCATCTGTTCAAGAAGAAGTAGGAAAAATGGTATAAGAGACGGGAAAAAGAGAAATAAAGACAGTTCTGGGAGGAAGATTGAACTAGAGAGTTCGGGTCAGGAGTTGAAGGGGAGAGTTCGAGTAGGAAGATTGAAGTGGAGAGTTCTGGGAAGAAGGAGGTTCGAGCTAAAGGCAGAAGACGGAAGTTCGCAGAGGGTACAGCTGAGCGGCACATCGAGACTGGAGAGAGAGACCTAGACCATAGAGCAACGAAAAGATAAGTCCTTTGATTCATTGTGTACATCAATGTAAAATATTGTGTGGCATCTGAATAATATTCTAAATAAGCAAGTTCTCCTAGTTTCTCCAATGCATATGTTACAGTCTGTAGATTTTCATAATGATAGCAATAGAGATTAGAAATTAATAAGCCAATAGTTTAATGAATAACGTAACGTAAATAAAGTAAGATCTGTAACAAAATCTACCATTCTATTTACCCTGCATGCCATCATCTAGTTAATTAAGTGAAATGGTGAACACGAAACCCTTGGAAAGGTTATCCAATGGTATTTATAATATCCCAAGTTAGTGACCATAGCAAAGGGGGGACTATGGTCTCTAGCCTTTTATGTTAAAATATCGTTTGATTGGTCGGCTCCCTTCTGGAACCGATGCAAATAGAGATTATTAGATCATTAAATTGAGTAAATGTGGTTTCTGGAACCCAAACCTGCCTTAGAAAAGCAGTTTGCCAGAAACACAGCAATATATATATATATATATATATATATATATATATATATATATATATATATATATATATATATATATATATATATATATATATTTTTTTTTTTTTTTTTTTTTTTCCTATCCCCATTTTTGCCTTCTTCTTGATCAATTTTTCGCTAATTGCTAATTTCTGGTCTTGATCCTTCTTCTGTATCTTGGATTCATTTTAAGGTAGGATTGATATGCCTAAATATTATTGATATCCTATAAAAATGTCATCACACCTGTGACGAGGCTCACTTGTTTTTGCGAAAGTACCTTATAATTACGCATTAATTCTAACTTCATGTATTTTATGTATTAGAGGCTAGAGCATCTTGTCATCGTTGCGGAGCTGGTGGAGGCACAATGCTATCAAATAGCGGAATGGCGACATGAGTTAACGGATCGAAAAACTTGACATGGCGTCGCGTTAAGGATTGCTTCACTGTCGGCATTTCAAGAGTGCTATGAACGGTAGCAGCTTTTTGTCTCCAAAGAGAAGTATGCTTGCATATTCTTCTAATTACTCCGTTCTGAAATTGTTGCAGCACTTTTGCTCTATGAGGAGTTGTGTGTTCGAACATTGGAGAAATGTCGAATCTGGGACAACAGAGCGGGTAGAATGATACTGATGTAAATTAATAACTTAAGTCGTAGGCTTAAATGTGCTGATGTAAGGAATTGAGCCAATTTATATATTTTTGTTCTGATAGCTGCCAGCTTTTTCCAAAAATGGCTCACAAAAATTAAATGTCTATCGATATTTGTACCGAGGTTTACGATACTTCTGGAGATCCGAATCGACGCGAGCTGTGTAAACATGGAATAACACGGAAGAAATAATTACGCCTTGTGGAACACCACGAGTCACGGCTATCGGCTTTGACAAACTGTTCCTAACCTTGACTGAAATGTTCTTCCGTATAAATGTTCCTTCCTCCGTATGAGGAAGGACTGTATAATTGAGCAAAACTGCTCCGGACATTCTGAGAGCATGAGCTGTTGGCATAGCATATATTTATATTCTTTTTTTTTTTTTTTTTTATATTTCTATCCCTCCAGAAATTTTATTGAATATACAAATACAAATATATACATACACAAATGTTTCCAGTCCTTTTTTTGCCTCTTGGCATTTTAAGGTTTTACTGGCTTGGCTCGCTGTATGCGACTGTTATTTCATTGTGGCTTTATGCCTTTATTATCTCTTTAAGTGTGGAGGGCTGGTATGGAAAGGATGATGGGTTCAGACTGCAGACTCAAGACCCCTTCCCTCGGCGAGCACGTCACCAAGGGGACACTGCCTTGCCGCCTCCCAGGCCTGGGTGGTGGAGCTACATCTCTAAAGAGGGTGTTAGCACAGGCCTTAAGCCCATCAATATTTATATTTATATTCAGTAATATAGAGTTGCTTTTGTAATTGTTAAATAATGAATGCAACGAGAGGGTGATGTAAATTTCAATGCGTGAATTTTTCATATGTTTTATAATGACGAGTATATCACAGACAGTAAATTGTAGATTAAATTTTTTATTGGTAAAAATCGGAAAAACTCATTAGTTAAAACTTATTAATTTAAAATAAGGTAAGTTTTTTTTGGGAGAGCTACCTTGTAAGGAAATTTGAAATGAATAGGAAATAAATATTAAAATCCCCATTGATCGAAGCTCTCCCAACAAAATAAAAGTGAAATAAATTCTCCGATTCACCTTATGTAAAATTATAACCCTACCTGTAAATTCATACTATTAATTTTAATATACAATTAATAAGAGCAAACGCTCAAGATATAAGACAGTAATTAGAATCAGTTTCAGAAGATTCTAAACAAATCCTTCAATCCCTCAAATATCAGTCGATAACTAACCAGCCAACTTTTCACAAACACTAACAATCATTGTAATTATTCAGCTAATGGCGATATAAATTAACAGGGATCAATATGATTATTCATGTACACAAGGAACGCCGATTTCTTAGAGGATAGAGCACTAAAAGAACCCGGTTCAATTCTAGGGTTGGCGCAATAAATTATCTCTTGACAGGAAATTAGTGGAATTTGACGAGTTAGGGATTGACAGACACTTCCTGGATCCATTCGATCCTCTAAGTAATGAGAATCTGACGCTAGTTAGGTGTCAAACCATGCAGTTGGGGGCGTCGGAGACCCTTTTTTGTCCCTAACACACGATGAAATCTCAAATAATACTTTAACGATCGTGTACTGCTGTAGAAGTCGGGCTCCTAGGACGGCGTGTCTGGGATCAGTCCCAAATATTTTTTTCTGCATTCCTAATTACGTCTTATAATTATAATTGAAATAAATTTCCTTTAATTTTCTTTATTTTTACAAAATTTTAGTTAGTAAAGTAATAATGTGATAATTTCATGAATTACCACCCTGGGAAATAATTAATTTTTGATACTACTATTAGTAATACCGATATTTCTTCTATAAACTATTTACTATATAGGTGTAAATTAAAACAAATGAAATAAGAGATGAGAAATTTGTATAAAACTACTCGATAGAGTGGACACCAAGCTACTCGTAAAACATGAATAATTAAAGAAAATATTATATATTTTATATGCACTGTAACATCATATTTTTCGCAAAATTTTAAATACAATAAAATAATAATTTTCCGAATTTCGCCTTGAAAAAATTAAATCACTTAAAATAATTAATATTTATTTACATGATTGATAAAAATTGTACTTTTTTATTTTACATTTTATGTCGGAGTAATAATAGAGGTAGAAATTAACGAAAAATTAATAATTAATAATTTAATTTATAGTTAAATGCTAGAAACATTAGTTCAATTATGCTATATTGCGATAGTCGTTTTTCTACAAAAGCATTCCGTGCGGGGAGCCAACTGGTCACTTCAAGGCCACCATCTTAGGGTACGCTTTTCCCTCCCGACTCACCGTCGTTAAAGGGATAAGATACCTTTGCCAGTCTGAAGGTTCGCCCTAAAATTTGCTTACAAAATCTGTAACATACGTAAAAAAAAAAAAATAACAAAATAAACTCACAACAATGGTGGTGACGATGTATGTTCTATTCCTCTCGATGTCGGATGGTTGCTTGATTCTGATGTATTTGGCTGCGACTGGTTGGAATCCGGATTCGTCCGTCCACTCGGCCACCTGAAATTTTCAACACGATAAAAATTTAGAGTCCATGCTGTTTTAGTTGGCACAAAAAAAGGAAAACTAAATTGTTTAGTTTAAGACATTGTGAAGACTGTCATAGTGAATAACACATTCATTCTGACTTGTTTATTATTTTCCCCGAAGTAATAACAGCCCACGTTATGTTGTAAGTCAACATTAAAGCTAATAAGGTATGAGGAAAATGGGAGTTAGTTCAATAAGGAAACAGTATCATAGTTACCGTAAGTAGTGAAGTTCCGACAAAGTTTCCTATTGAACTCTATTCTGTTTTCCTGGTTAGATAATGGTGTTCAAAGGAACATATACCTTAACCAATACCTGAATAGTACTATCTTTGCATGAAATAAAATAAAATATATGTAAATAAAATTAGTTAATACTCACCCGATCTTTGACGACGATTCAACTCATTACATGCTAATTAATAAAGTTGTGGCATTAGCGCAAAAATAGGGATTTACATGAATGTCACACGACGACAAAGAAGGTTATAGCACGCAATTGTATTTTTAGTCATATTATTACTGTTACTTTAAACCATTAGTCCCCAACCCTGGCTCGCCGACGTCACATTTGTCTTTGGGCAATGTAACCTAATGTAAACTGTGCTCACATAATATAACCTGCAACTGTACCAGTGACCACCAACTGTTTTACGTGGATTGCTTCGGATCGACAAGTTTTCAATTTTTAGTGAATATCTAATAATTAACCGAAAATTTGTTTAAATAAGCGAATTGGATTTAAAACGTTAATTAATTTACATCATGGCATTTTATGTTTTCTTTATAACCATCATTGTAGTTTTGTTTATTCCCTTTTTTAGCAGTTGCAAAAATTGTATGACACTGTTGACAACACTACGTTCAACTTAATTTATGCCCATTTTGTTTTAAATTCGTTTTTTAATTCTAATCTCAAAACGAGATAATGTAATATCAAAAAACGTATGTATAATTTTAAAAACGACTGAGAGGAATCTTGTTTCTTTTCCAATTTCAAAGGTAAATTTGTTTGTTTGTTGTGTGGTAGTTGCAATACTGAAGAAATATAAGAGTAATTTCAGCGTCAATCCCTAGTGTTTCATGTTACTTTTAATATGAGGAATTTTCTTAAATCTGAACGCTATTAACAAATATTAATAACAAATTAATAAATACACACAAAAAAATATTAGGGATTGATAAATTAATTGCCACTTCTATAATTTTGTTTTATTGAAAACTAGATTCGAATGGTATACATTCATCTTCTGTTCTAAAAACACATAAAAAGTTCAAAAATCAGCAATTCAAAATTATAGTTTGGTATTATTATACATATTAAATTAGACTTAATATAAATCAGTATTAAAAAACATTTATGAATTATGAATTTAATTAAGACAAAAAATTAAATACATGTTGGTACTGACTAAGATTTAAATGGATCATATCAAACCGAAAAGTTTGTACTGGTTTCTTCTCGCACTGAACTAACAATGAAAGAAAGGTATGTTTCTATGTAAACGGTTTAATGGTCGGGGTTTTTCCAGTAATCCCGGTGAGTAATTGGTTTTTCCGTTATAGATGGGAATAAATTTAAGATTGGACTATTGGAGATATTTATTTGGTCATTTAAGCGAAAATCTGAATTGGATTTGAAGAATTTTATTATTTCAAGTGCTTCATATATATTTAATTTGAGACTGTTTAAACACCATAAATATGTTTGTCCATATGTTAACCATTTTCAACGTGAATATTAATTATTCAATGTATTATTTTAACTCCTTAGTCTTTGATGATTTTATGGTTAACATATGGACAAACATATTTATGGTGTTTATGCAGCCTCAAATTAAATATATATATGAAGCACTTGAGATTATAAAATCCTTCAAATCTAATCCAAATTGTTATACCACCATGCGGATGTCAACTAACCAAAAAAAATATGGCCACCCGACAGAGAACCTATAAATGTGCCCCCAGGTAGACAAATATTGAGAGCTCCTGCTTTAAACAATTACCTAAATATTTGATTAGAATATTGAATTGATTCATTTCAGAATCTTCGGGATAATTGAATTTAATTTAACTATACAAAATAATTTGAACTGCCTAACATTATACAAAATACAAAATTAATGACTACCTAGAAAAAATTAGTAACAAAATTATTGATTTCATTATATTGCGTATTATTTTATATTATAATTTGCAATGTTGACACATATAAAAAAGAAACTACACTATTGTTCACTAGTTGCTTTCAAGGCAACGGTGATCAAAAGCAATAGAACTAAATTTTTTCCTCCTATACTAGTCATCATTTAGATAAATGTGACAAATAAATGGAGACTGTGGAGGAGGTAAAAACATATTGATAAAATAAAAAAAAAAAGGCCTTAAAAAAAAAAGAAAAGAAAAGCCAGCCATTACTGTTTCTAGGACGAAAGAGATATTCAGTTCCATAAGGAAAACTTCGTTTAAACAATATTAGATTTTTTTTTCTCTCGGCAAATGGAAATATGAGAAGTTTTAAAAGTATTATTTAAAAATTATTATTTTTTTTTTTATTTGTTTCTAGCAAGGGTGTGGAAAGGGTTGGAAGTAAGTTCCAAACGGTTTTGTATGCGGAAAGGGTCTAAATGGTTGTATAATATAAAGGAAAGAGTATCAGGTGGGGAACAACAGTTCTTCATCCTGTATTCATACCATTTGTAGTCTCTGCCTCTACATTGCGTTGTAATGGTCAACAGTCGGTGTGACCCATACAGGGTTATTTCCTCTATTAATATGCATTACATTTAGGAATTATGTAAAATTGAATGGACTAAGCACGTACAATCGACAGTGCAATTTACTATCGATAATAACATTGCAGAACATACCACTAGTGCATATCTCAAATAGTTCTAAAGCATAGAACAACCACGGATCTTTATGTTTATTATGGTTATTCTCCGCTGCATGTTTTACAATATCTAAGCACATATCGACGTCTATAATTGAAAAAGGCTTAAGCGCCAAAAATTCAAAATTTAATATTTCATTTTATCATAGGACGATAGGACCGCCTCTATCCATTCCCGCTCACGATATATCTAAAAAAAATTGGAAATGGTCTAATAAAATCAACGATTGATGACATAGGTACCAAATACTAACGACTCTCTTCCACCATTCTCGCCTTAACCAGTGCTAGAAGCCTTAAAAAAATATTTTAATTATAAAGATTTCGCCAGCTACTACTAATGCATACAATGAAGAATAAAATAAATAAAAAAATTATATTGCAATTTGGTAAATAATTTTTTCGTGAGTTTTCTGTAGTATTTTCTAAATACTTATATTTTCTAAATGGTTCTTACGGCTTTTTCCAAAAAACGATGTCGATATGGTCAGAAATATTCGCTAGAGAGTGCCTAGTGCCTAGTAACGACCCTCTTTCTGAGGAATTTCGTTTATACAAATAATTTCAAATGGACAACTTAATATAAATATTATATAAACATTGACAGGTGCTTGGTTCATTCCTTCTCAGTTAACTGTGAAAGGAATGTATATTATTTTCTAAACAATGCATTAAAGTTTTTTAAAATACCCATGAATTCTACTGGCAACGTTCTGAGTGAGGATGTATCATTCCGAAGTATTTTGAGAATTTATAATTTCTATTTTTTTCATTTATTAATTAGGCTGGGTTCGAATCCGACTGTGGTAGATAATTATTTATCAGTTAGTTACGTATATCAACAGGGGATCGATCCAGGCGTAGGGAGACATTGGGGCCTATTTATAAAGTGGGTACCTGATTCTTCAATAGATTGGGGGGAAACCTTTTGATAGCCTATCAGTTACTGCTTACAATTGACTCACTTCTACGGTTAAGTCTGCAATGGTGCCATTTTTCATTTTTTTTGCGAAGATTGCTAATACCATAATCCGGAAATTGGATATTATAATCCGAAAATTGGTAGCTTTATTATGATTTCGGTCAAAATAAACTGTATGTTGTTTTAGAGAGTTTTATTTTTATTTTTAGGAGATATACATTTTACAGAAAAAAGTTTAAAACAATATTTGTTCAGCTTAACATCACCTTAACAGCAAAAAGGTTCAGTTTCATTTTAAGTTAAAACTAACGGTAACGGTTCAGCGGAGCGCCAAACCTGAGAAGTTCTTGGTATTTCAAGAAAAAGTTTATATATTTAATTAAAAAAAAAGTATCAAACAATAGTTGTTCAGCTTAAGGTCACCTTTAAAAAAAGGATCAGTTACATTTTCAACCAACGATTACCGCTGTACGCAGCATGTAAAAATTTCGGTATTTAAAGAAAAACCTGCTTATCGCGAACTTTATACTCTGAAATTTAATTTATTAAAATAAGAGAACTAGTAGAAGGAACTAAGTGTGGGGTAATTACGGACGACGGGTAGGAACTGGCAAATTTTGTATGCCCTTCCCTGTCAGCATGAGCGAAAACGCAAGTCAATAATCTTTCTTCATCCTATAGATTATTATTTTGATAAATTGTTGGTTCTAATTAGCTGTACATATTGATTACTTTCAAGCTGTACCAGATCTCGAAGGGCGAGGGGAGGGCAAAGAGGGCACTTGCTCCGAGTGGCAAAATTTAAGAGGTCAGCTAATTTCGAGCGGAATTTTTTTTTTTTTAGGTTAAGTAAAAAATATTTGTTTCTGCTTTTTGATTGTTTTGACCTTAATTCAGTCAATAAGATGAATAAATGTTATGAAGTGCTATTTATTTCTATATATATTTCTATAACTATATTGCGTATAATACTGTTATAAATGTGTTGACTTTTACTGGATAGGGGAGGGGCAAGAAGAGTCATAGGCTGTGTTCAACTTTTATGGTTGCAACATTATTAAGCTAGTTTAGATTTCACCTAATGATTTGACCTATTTCTAACCTGGTCTCTTACCAGTTCTTTTAACCCAACAGCCAGAAGTTCTACCGGTCATTCCCAAAGATGTTTCATATGGGTTATTCCCAAGGTCTTTGCAGTTTTTCTATTAGATCTGATTTTTCCAAGTCGGGAAAATTCCATGTATTAAGGTGCATTTAGACGACCGGATCAGACCGGACCAGACCAGACCAGACCAGACCGGTGAAAACGGGTCGTATAAACGCTCACACACTACCAGATATGGACGTGGCTACTTGATAGGGTCCAGATCACACTGGATCTGAGAAAACGGGTAGTGAGCAAAAGTAGGCGTGGCCACTAGTTTCCCCCACCTTCTGACACAGTTGTTTCAGTTTACTTTATAAATAATTAGTAATCCCTTCATTTTAACAGTTATGTAAGCATAAAACTCAGCGATACCATTTTCTGTTTGTAGTACCTGTTAATATTTAACAGTGCCCCGTTAGTGCTAGACATGGAAAAGAATATATAATCTCCTCTATCAAGAATATATAATCATCTCTATCAGCAATTAAAAAAAAAACACATTTTATTACAAAATAACGTATTCACAGTCTCGACTTGCTTCCATTGTTGTCATGACAACGGCACGTATACGAGCTGGCGTAGGTCCGTGCAGGCCTTTACCGTGCGTTATCTCAAGAACGGTAGGTTTTAGGGCTTTAATACGCTGGACCAATACGTTCCATAGGATCCCTCGACCCTCAGTCGTCAAAGCTTTGAAAGCGTCCAGTTTTTCCATCTCTTTTATTTAAGCCCTAGTAAGAATTTAAGAATGGAAATGGTAACAAAGACATCTCTGTAAAATTCAAAACTTCATTCGAAAAATCTATTCCGAAAAACTTTGAAAAAAAAGTTTATTATTAGGAGGAAGAAGTAATATGCAGTCTTGCGGGTATTATGGAACTAATGCTAATGTGCAGGGCAGGTTGTTAGTTTAGTTTTCACTGGATGATCATGTTGAAAAGTTCAATTTTCTTTTAATGTCGCTTCTTTAACATATCAAATCCAACTCAGCGATTTTTTATATATGGTGCTGATTACATGGAACCGGGTTGCACTGCTTCTCTCTCAGAAATAGCTTCAAGAAACACTCTAGAGAAACAAAAATAAAAAATCTGGAAGAGAAACTACAACAAATGAGGAGGAAGCTAGGGGTATCGCTGGTTGCAGAGAAGGAAGGGCTAGATTAGGAAATGAAGCAGGGTTCACATAGAAAAATTAATTTTTGACTTAAAACAATTGTTCTATCTTAATTTGTCGAGCAAAATTTTTTTTTAAATATTTAAAAAAAATAAATAAAAAAAAACACTAAGAGGTTCTATATCACCCGCACCTCAATTTAGAATCACCAATTTGACTTTTTTGATAAAATTGAATTTTGCTCATTTGAAGCGCAAATTGGAAATTGGTAGTCTATGTGAATATATAAAGCTAGTGATTATCATAGAGAGCAACACGATTTTTTGAAATTTCTAGCACTGATATGTCAAAAACAAAGTCGGATTCCACATCTTCCCTATTTTTTCCAACTATCGAATTTGAAATAAAGAAAAAAATCTAATTTTATGGAGTGGGATTGGGCTGAATCAGGCTCTCTCGGCTGTTTTCGATTTCCTTTTGGTTCTATTCGATCACGATTACTATTGCAGGTAGTATAGACCAGCTGTATGTTAGGTTTTTGAATGGTGTCCAGATCCTTAAATGGAAGATGGCTAAAAGGCCAAAGCAGCCGATTTGACAGATACCTACGTTAAAGACCTTTCTAATTAGGGATTGAAAAATTATTTGCAACTTCTATAAATTTGTTTTATTGAAAACTAGTTTCGAATGTTATACATTTTTATTTTATAAATGCTTATTTTTGAATTTTTTTGTGTGCTCTTAGAACTGAGGATAATGTATAACATTCGAAACTAGTTTTCAATAAAACAAATTTATAAAAGTGGCAAATAATTTATCAATCCCTAATTAGATTGATCCTTCTATACCATCATGCGGATGTCAACTAAAGACCTTTCTAGCAAGAATTTCTTTTTGAAATTCAAAAGTTTCTTAAACATGCGCTGACAATAGAGAGAGACTTGGAAGATACCACTGCATCATCCACATTTAGTTTAATTTATAAAAATTCCTTAAGAATATTACTTGACATCCCAGTTTCTGTTTCTTCTGGAGAAAGAAGTTTCAGCAAGTAGATACCGATTAAAAGTTATTTAAGTAGCACGATTGATCAACAAAGGTTAATAAACGAGCTGCTTCCGTAAACTATGAAATGATATACATTTTTCAGCAAAGAAATATCGGAAAGTGAAATTTTAATGTTACTATTCGTAAATATTCTCATCCTTTTAATATTTTATTTTGTTCTTTGTATTTTTGTTTGTTTTGTTTTTTGGTCAGGCCTTTATTCAGTCAATAAACTGTATTAATGCTATGATATGATATATATTTCGAATTATAAAACTGTTGAATTTTTTATTGGAGAAGAGAGGTAGAAGAAGGGGCGGCATAATTAGGCTTGTTACCCCTCTGGAAAAAAGCCTAGATCCGGCCCTGCCTGCGGTCATGTGGTAGATAAGTACAGTTATTGTGATCTTTCAAAAATGTGAACATGACTATTAGAAATTATTCAATAATGTTAACATTATTTGTCGTTAGAGATGCCTTTTGTATAATAAGTCTGTACCCTCACTGTGAGAACTACTTAAAATTATGAATTGTCAAAATACCCATGTAAGTTCCACCAGGACAATTTGGAAATAAAGCAAGACTAAAAAAAAAAAAAACATGCTTTGAATACTAGTGTATCTGTTTGGTCAAATTTGAAAGACGGAATGGTGGGAGAAGGGGAGGAAGAAGCAAGAGTTTTTTTCAAAGTTAGAAATAATGGAGGAAAGGTTGTGTTTGAAATACTTCGAAATATGAGTATGTGACTTACTTCGAGAGTTTTAATGTGCTTCAAATGCAGCCGTTATTTAGGGGTTATTAAATTAATTAATTGAATAATTATAATTAAGCTTTAAAACCAAAGTTACGGGACAGGAGCGTCCGGAAGAGTTAACAAAAATAATTTCATTCTCCAATTTTTTTATAGAAAGGCACAACGCAGAGTAGCAAGTGTTGGGAACACCGGATATCGGGAGGAAATTCCACATGTCGACTCGTTCACGTCGCCCCACCCACATCTCGTCTAGTCTAGCGTTTACACGACCCGTTTTGAGCTGCCATTTTGTTACAACAGTTCTGCCAAGCCCATATCTGGTAGTGCGTGAGCGTTTACACGACCCGTTTTCTCCGGTCTGGTCTGGTCTGATCCGGTTGTCTAAATACACCTTTAAGTTTACAATATTTATGTGTTTTATAAATTGAATTAACTATTTAATTATTACTTTCAATCAAAATATATTCTTTTTCCATATACTCGATACATAGCAATATTAATACTTTACCCAACAACAGCAACTAATTCCTTCTTAATGGAATCCATTAGTATAGCTAATTTGAACCAAAAATAATAAATTAGATAAGGAATGAATAACAATGATGGAAGGAACTAGAACTTCCTATAGGCTTGCATTTTCGCTCATACCGATAGGGTGAGCGTACGAAATGTGACAGTACTTACCCTACATCCGTAATTGCTCCACACTAAGTTTCCTTCTACCAGTTCTTTCATTTTAATAAATTAAATTGCAGAGTGTAAAGTTCGCGTTAAGCATTTATTTTAAATACCGAAATTTATACAAGATTGACGCTACGTAGATAATCATTAGTTGAAAATGTAACTGATCCTTTTCTTGTAGGTGAGCTTAAACTGAACAACTATTGTTTCAAAATATTTTTTTTTAAATGTATATTTCCAGGAAATAGATTCTCCACTTACAGTAGGTTTTTCTTGAAATACTGAAAATTTCTCATGTTTGACGCCCTGTATGCCAGTTCTGGTTAGTTTTAGCTTAAAAAGTAACTAGATCTTTTTCGTAGATAATTTAAGGTAAACGACGGGTGTTTGATACTTTTTTCGATAAAATGCATATTTCCTGAAAAAAGAAAAAAAATGCTTTTTTTACAGTTCATTTTGGATAAAATCATAATAAAGCTACCGATTTAGATTTCCGTATTATGATATTCATAATCTAGGCAATCATACGATAAAAATGACACCATTCACTTGAAGCAGAAGTGAGCCCATTCACTTAAAACCATAGGCTAGCTGATAGGCTATAAGAGATTGGATGTGAATCTTGTTAGATCGCCTCTTTGAATTACCTTTGGTCAGGCAATAGTACGCACAGAATACCAAATACTAAAGCCAAGACCCTTCAGTGTAGTATTTTCTCGGAAAATAACAGATTATTGCACTGTATAGAAGGTCGTTGGAGATAGTTTGGGATGCATTTTACATCAGTTTCGTTACTCCTAGATCACAATTCTGGGGGTTTC
Source organism: Rhaphigaster nebulosa (assembly GCA_948150685.1). NCBI lineage: Eukaryota > Metazoa > Arthropoda > Insecta > Hemiptera > Pentatomidae > Rhaphigaster > Rhaphigaster nebulosa. The sequence continues at coordinate 41,214,371 of OX411306.1, forward strand.
AGGGATGTCTTCTCTCCCCTTCTCCCCTCATTGCTACATTTGTGCGGCACCCTTTGAATCACATGATCTGATATTACAATTCGTTAGATAGGATTGTTTTCAGACAGAACAATACCATAAAAGTGAGGGAAAATTTCAGTCAACATTTTGCTATGTTTGACAAACATTTCGATGTTTTTCTCTTGTACTTCTACAGACCCTCCAAATTAAGTAAGATGGTTGGAAATTTGTATATGAATTGAGTTTTTATTGTAATACTACCTTTTGGAGGTCTTATTTTTTTCCTTACATCCCTCGCGACGTTTAAGGTTTCGCACACCTCTATCGCCCCTCCAAATTGAGTTATATATTCTAAATCGGACCATTATTATCTCAGATACGGCAGTTTCATTGTTCATTTGTATACGCTTTCATTTTTGAAAATATTTTGCGAATGCTCCTATGAAAACCACTTCAGTTGTAATTTACCCGAAAATAAGAGACTTTTGCACTGCATCGAAGATCATCGATGGAGATTGGGGTTGTATTGAATTGAAATCCGTTTCATAATCCCAAGAACAAAATTTTGTGGATTCGCCTTTGGATCAAATGAGCTAGGCAGAGCAATACCATAGAAGTATAGATAAATTTAAGTCAAAATTTTGGTCATAAACCATTACGACTTTAATAGGTTTTTCGCAGTTTTAAAGGTTTTGCGTACCTCAAAGCCAATACAATTTTTTTTTTTTTTTTTTCATGATGTGGATATATTTTTTAAAATTGATTTATTCATTGGAGGAAAAAAAAATTGTACGGTTTGTACTAAACATATAAAATTGAGAAATAGTATACTTTCAGTAATTATTAAAAAGATACCACAAAAATGGATACTGTCACACATTAACGAATATAAGTTTTGGTTGCTTGGTTTTAACTACGCTCGACTATGCAACGGCCTCACTGTCTTCTGAAATTTTTACAGAAGATTCGACCTAAATGAAAAAAAAAAAACAATCCAAAATATGCTTTGCTATGCACATAAAAAAAATGTATGCGTATATATATATATATAATATTTATATAAATGTATGAGCACACATATGGCAAATTAAGAAAAAAAGTTGGTTAAAAATTAAAACAATCTCAACTACACAAAAAATATGGGTGTATGGCTTAAAACCACACAGATGGTAGGACTCCACAGGTAGGCCAAGCATTGAATAAAACAGGGCAGGTAATAACCTGGACCGATTTGGCAGCCTGGCAGCAATAAAATCAATCAGTCCTCTGCTCCTGCAACCCTCCCAAATACTTCTATCTAATTGACACTTTTAGTTCAACATTCGATTCTCTTTATCGTCCCACTTACTTTTGTCCAAGATCGATGAAGGCCTTACCCTAATATATTACTGAACCTCACAAATAATTCCTTAAAAATGGTGAAGAAATACATACTGCTCTATAAATTACTTGGCCTTTAGGAAAATAACATTCGTGCTTAAAGCTTAGTACAATTTAGAAAAGCATACTTCGCAAGATCTAATCATAAACATGAAGTATACATAAAACATCCATTACTGACAAGGCGGGATTTAAAACAGGATATCATTAATGACTGGATTAAATTTATTAAAATATAATTGTAATTTTTAATTTACGATTGTAATTTATCTCATTCACTTCACACAAAAACTATATCAAAATGCAATCCACAAACTACCAACCAACATTACTGTTGACGGATACGTTTAGGATTGCTTAAAACGTAATAATTTACGGCCAGATTACAAATGTGTTTGTGAACAACAAACAATACCAATTCTGTTCATCTAATTTATGTAGGCTATATTAATTAGAATAACACACTTTTCATATGTATGTATGATATGTATCAAGAAAGATTAGTTAAATAAGATAATATAAACAGCAGAACATAATATTCGGAAGGTAAGGAGCCAGAGCACGTAAAGACACCTTCTAGGTAAAAAGGGATTCCCCAGGAGGAGATAATTGACGAGTGACAGCAAGCCCAATAGGCCACTAATCGGGGTCGAGTTAGTTGTCACAACGAAACATAGCGAGTAGTTACCAGAAATCCTTAGAAATAAGGAATAATTTTATTTAAAAATCTACAGAGAGTTAGTCCAGCATTTGTTCGTGTAAAAACAGCACGGGATGGCTCGTTTCGGAAGAGATAATCAATTATAAGATACAGGCCACCCTCAGTAGCCATAACTGCGTCCCTAAAAAATAGCGGAGGTCTGGGAAGGATGCGATTCAATTGGAGAAATTTAAAGCATTCTAAGAGGACACCCCCTCTGACAAGTAGATGTAGCCTTCACCGGTAAATACTGAGATTTCCCTCTCATGGGAGAGACAGAGCAGCCAATAACAACGATGCTGGAAATAGAGACCACACCCTGACCAAGATATCAAAAATAATCTAAATTCATGTACCCTTGCCAGCAGAAGAGGATGAGCAACAAGAGGACACTCTCGCTCTGGCTCTAACTTCGACGACAACTAGACCAACTCTCTCTCTGACCCTATTGGGGCACTGACCTTGGCTTCTTCCTGGTACATGACTCAAGGTAATCTGATATGTTGCTGCGGTGCCACCATTGTCTCTGGTCAGATAAGCTGACTAGAGATGATGAGACAGGCAACCATCCATAGAACTTACAGAACTTCTTCATTAATCAATACTTCCAGATAAGATATTTTTATTAAACATTTAATGGCTATGTTCATTTTAAATCACTTTGTAGTTAAATTCATGTATGTACTTTTAATAGACCACTTTTGATAAATAAAATAAATGTCAGGAAGAAGGTAATTGTTTAATATCCAAGATCATTATAAATTCAATTTGAATAACATTATATCAGTAGTCCTGTAAGTATAAATATTATATCGGTTGCTTAATAAATAATGCCAAACCCAAAACAGACCTTTGGAGAAGTACTAAATCTGGAGGACTTAATTGATAATTCATATTCAACCATACACTTTATTAGTTTTGAGGTAATCATCCTCTATGATTACCCGATATCATCCGTTAAAAAATCTAAATATTAATATCACGCATAATAGGTAAGCCAAACTAATTGATGCTAAAACATAGGACAATTGACAACAAACTATTAATGCACAAGACCTAGTGTGAAACCTATTTGGACCCACGGGCTTGAATTGAGGGAGACAGCTAAATTTTCGTAGCCAATCCTTTTAGTCCTTTTTCGAACAATAGTCCAATATCGTTCAATTCTATCGAATAATATTGAACAATTCTTCATATCGTGTAACAAAAAATAATCTCTATATTACATATGTTTAGACCTTATTTCATCCGAATTCTCCAACATTCATCATAACCTTATTCATTATCCAAGTCCTTATGCGTAATTATTACCTAGTGGCAACTATCATTATAAACCTCTTCGAAGGCTGAAACGGCAGTGGCTACTAGACTTTGATATGGTGCACTACTGAAGTCCTGGCAAAGGCCTAGCTTCATCATTAAATTTTACTTCACTAGCGCCCTCGTTCAGTTTCCATTGGCTGTTAGTACCAGGGTTGAGAGAGATGCGCTGGGATCTCTCGTGGTTCTGCTTTGATTTTCACATATAGTAAGAGATAGAAGACCTTGGTTCGAAGTTCCATAGGCTTAGTGTTAATCTTAATTATTTATTTTACCATTATTTAATTTATTTTGTATATTATTTTTAATGTATTAGTATTATTAAAATCATTATTTTTTAAAAATTTCAATTACTTATTTTAGTGTACTTACGTCTTTTATATGTATATATGGTATGGATGCTTACATGCAGCACCGATACATGCTGCTCTATATGTGGCAGATTGTCACCTTACAATTTTATGGTCACTTGACAACAGACAAGTCTTCTAATAACAAATCTTAATTAAGATCATATATTTGGTACTACTTCACCGTAGATACTACCTTGCAGCAGTACCATACGTCAAGAATAGCCTCGAAAGAGAGGAAACCCTGCTGAGCTGTATGGGACTTAGCGGGGGAGAGATAAAGATGTGCAGGGGTTAAGAACTGATTCAGCGGTGGACGCCAGCCAGGAGCCTTATCTTGTGACGCGGGATTTCTGTCCAGCTTAGGCTGCCACTCTGTATTAGGACAAGTCGCTTCTTTTTTTTTCTTCTCGAAATGGAGTTCTAAGGATTTCCTTAGATTGCACAAATTACAAAATTTAGTTTCACGTATAAAGATTATGATAGCAAAACACGGGAAACAAAAAAATAATAAAATTTTAAATAATTAAGAAAAAAATTGCTCTTGAAATGTAACATAGATATATAATATTGATCAGGAAATATACTGCAGACTTTCCTTTTAAAAAACTTTACTATCTTTCCCTATGGCATCAGTCATTTATCCTTGTTCAAATGCTATTCATAACGAAGATTAAACGGTTACTAAATAGTAGTTTTTTAAAAGAATTTTTTCCCATAATTTTCATAGAAGACTGAGTTTATAATTCATATTAGGAATACCTTTTTTCTTAATAAGTAAAAATTGTAAAATTAGTTTCGTTTAAATTTATTTAATTTGTTATTCTATTTTTTCCTTAATAAAGAATTTATACTAATAAACGACGTAAGAGTTTAAGGAACAATAAATTTAATGTAGAAAATGTGATGTATGACTGTCAGTGGAGTGTTAGAAATGATTATTTTCTTCATCAGTCATTTTCACGTCATATTAATCGTACTTAGACTCCACATTTAGTGGTGCTATTAGTCCTATTTTCCCCGACAATAATAGACACCGTTTCATAACCCCAAGAACACGATTAAGTGAGTTTCGGAAATGTCTGATATATACAGAGTGATTCGAACTCCCTGCTCGCCCCCTTATTTTCGAGAATTTTTAGAATTTCGAAATGAAACTTTCTTCGAATGAATGAATTTGAGTTGAATGAAGTTTCTTTTGGTGGTGAAGTCGACTTTGTAATCTCACCTAGTTCTTCTCTAGCGTACTTAACTCTAGAATTTCAAACGGAAAAAGATATTTTCAATGAAGGATTCTCATAGAAAATCTAATTTTAAAACGATCTTATATTGGTGATTTTTATGATGAAAAGTAAATCGCCAAAACCCGCAACAAACCAAACTTTTGTAGGCTAATTATGACAGCTTACTTGCCCACTGCTGTTGGACGTAGATTGTTAACTCCATCCGTAAGTGGCAGAAAAAAGTGGGGTTTTCTCCCATGGGAAAATCTCAACCGACGTTCGTAGTCCGAAGGCGTAGTTTATTTTAGTATTCGGTAGATGTTTGCCACGCTAAATTGTGTGGCTCTGGCTATCCCTCTAATATATCTATGAGGGTGTGCTTCAATAATAGCTGGAACCTAAATAATATTTGTCTCGTTACAGGATTGGCGATGAATGTTGCTCCACGCTTTAAATATTGCTCTCATACTGCGCACTAGTCGGTGGAAAGCAAAACGGGGATTCTAGAACCGGAAGCCATTCGGCATAAACTCTGGCGGCTTCCGAACTGTTCATGTGACTCTATCTAAATGCTAGTTGCACGTCCACTAACTCTGAGGGAGTCCTGCAAGGATCATACTCACTTAATGCTACATCAATTCCTCCCAAAGGAATAAATTAAATAAAATTTAAATAATTTTTAAGGTTATTTAGGTCGGTTACGTTACAATAATGGAGATTAATGACGATGGATTTGGAAAAGTGTGATTTTTTTTTACGTTTTTCGATGATTTTTGCGGAAACGGTGCGAGAATTCGAAGAAACGTAAAGAACAAAATTGTTAGAGAATCCAATTTTCCCTGAGAATCCGCCATCACAGATATTTGATCTTCTGGGAAAAATTACAGGTTCAATCCTGTCAATCCTCACAATCTCTGTTAATACTTAAAATATTTAACAGGACCTCATTTTAAAGATTATTTAACCTTCAATATTTATCGAGATATATTTGGTACAGTGCTTCATTTTGAAGATGATTGAAGATTAGTATGCGATAGGAGGCTTATTGCGGTTTTGGCAATTTACGTCTTCAGGACCCAACGCTTTAAAATTAGACTTTCAATGAGAATCCTTCATCGAAAATATCTCTTTCCATTGGAAATTCCAGAGTTAAGTGCGCCGAAGAAGAACTAGAAGAAGTTACAAAGTCAATTTCATTACCAAAAGAAACTTCATTCACAACAACTAAGACCTAACAAGTTTCATTTCGAAATTCTCAAAACTCTCGAAAAAAAGATGGGTGAGCAAGGACTATGAAACATTCTGTATATTTTTGAAGTTACATTAGATACTTCCATTGTCCCTTTCGGCTCGACTGAGATGAAAATCGGTATGCAGGATTGTTTTGTAGGCAAAACAATATCATAAAGGTAAGAGTGGATTTCAGACAACATTTCGGTATGTTCATCTGTTTTTCAAGGTTTTGCACATCTCTCACTGTTGTGTATTAATTGAATAGATATTTTTAAATTAACAAATCGTTTTTTGTTCGCCTTTTTTTATTACAAAAAAATGTTGTTAATTATTCTTTTAAAAGTTCACGAAAATTGACTCAAAATAATTTTTTTTATTAATTGAATTAATTCAATTAAACTAAAATTCACAGAGTGGTAACAAATAAAATAAAAACGCACAAAAAAGTTTTTAGAAAAATTTATGATATTGTAGACTATGTTTAATTACAGATAAAGGAATAATAATTACTTACTAAATTTTCGAAACTTTAAAATACTCTCCCCCCAACATGCTTGGTCATTATAATTACATATATTCAAATAACACTTTTGTGTTATTTATATAACCAATATGCAACACTTTTATTTTAACTATTTCTGTAGATTAGCGTTTCATTTTGGCTCTGCACGAGTTTAGGAAATATTATTAGGATTTTTTTTGGTACCCGAAAAGTTTGAAATGTAACAACCATAAAGTGCAACTAATGATGCAGGAGAAAATTACCGTAGATACCAATAAAACCTCGATAGTATTTTCAGAAATTAACAATGAAATTTCATCATGATATAAATGGTATAACAGGATAAAATCGTAAACAGAGATTTCCTAATTAGAACTCTCTCGTTTAGGGTAATCGTGCTGTTATCAAGGAAATTAAAATGAAATGGAATATGATGCTTTTTATTGCTCTTTTATGTCATTAGATACTGGCGCTCATCAACTTTATACGGTGTTCAGCGATTCTTGTTAAATGCGTTACCAACCTGATTCTATTTTATACATTTAATATGCATAATTTTATTTTTAACTTTAATGAGATTAAAATCTATTACAACCAAACGGTAACTTGTAATTTTGAGTGCTGTTTCGTTTAGGATTTTTCCGTCAGGACTGTAGCCCTTATCGAAATTGGTTCTATTAGATGGAGGCCACTAATTAGATAGCTACTGCTGTTTGAGTTTGGAGTTTCTCCCTCTTACTAACCCTAAACGGATCCTTGTCGAGTAAATTAAGATTCAATATTTATGTTCCACTCTCTTGTTGACTTTTATTAAAAGGGTTAAAACTTTGTACATCTCTTTAATTTCCAATATTTTTTTTTTTTTTATATTTCTGAATTAGTATTTTTTTTTTTTAGTACAAAAAATGTATTCAAAATTAACATCTTCCAACTTAATACCAACAAGCCAGCAATTAGTGATAAAAGCGAAAATCTGTTAATAAAACGATTTAAAAATATATACAGCATAATTAATAATCAAGGTATACAATTTTAATTAATGCTCTTGTTAAGAAGAAAACAATTTTTAGTACAATTCTTATATTATTACATAAGAAAACCTCAAGCCTCTCAAATCTGCCAATTCAAACGTCAACAGAACTAAAATGCATGAGTTCACATGAATCCAGATCAGAGATTGCACTTCTAAGATTAACAGTCAATATAATACAGAAAATCGAAGGCCTCATATGATGACGTCGTGAATGAATTTTTTGCAGTGATTTATTTATTTTTCATAATTTGAACGAAAACCTTTTCTCCTATAGAGCCGCGAATTAAAAATTGCCAGAAGTCCTTTAAGTACGTATAAAATCGGTATGGACCAACTTTTATGCCCCACTTCCATTCAAATTGTGATTAAAAATATCTGATGTGGACAACACATGACTTCCTTGTACGCCTATTAAACTATAATTCGGTGCCTCAAAAAATGATTCTGAATTTGGCTACTAGTTTCCGAAGATTGCAGTATCTCAAAAACGACACTCGGCGTCGCGACATCCATCTATTGACACACACACAAACAAATGGGGAGGAAAACCAGTATTTTACACTCAATTTTAACAAGTAAAAAAACAAGTAAAAAAAATGTTTAATTGGATTGGAAACCAGTTTGCGTTTGTAACCTTTATTACCGAAACATGATTTATGTATTTAATTTAAATATAATTTTTGATGTAAGCTTATTATGACCTTCAAGTAAAGTACCCTTTTTGGCTCACCAATTTGAACCAAAATATAGTAAATACATTCATATGGATATAAAAGACCTATTTACCAAATTTGAGATGTTTTACATTATATTTTAATATAATTTTTGGTGAAAATCTATTATGACCGTCAAGTAAAGTACCGCTTCCGGTTTTCCAATTTAGACCAACATTTAGTATGTTATTTAAATAAATATATAAGTTATAAATACTAAATTTGAGAAGTTTTTCATAGTATTTTAATATAATTTTTGATGGAAATTAATTATGACCTTCAAGTAAAGTACCACTTCCGGTGATCAAGCAGGGAGGTTCACAACTAGATTTAACAACAATCCTAAATACAAAATTTCAACTTTCTACGGCTAACTGTTTTTGAGTTGTGCGAGATACCAACTTACGTACGAACGTACGTACGTACAGACGCCATGACAAAACTAGCCAAAATGGATTCAGGGATGGTCAAAATGGATATTTCCGTTGAAATCTGAAAACCGAAAATTTTCGCGATTAGAATACTTCCTTTACTTCGTACAAGGAAGTAAAAAAAAAATACGACAAATATGTCGGTTAAGAGGTGTTAAGATGTTAAACCATCGATATGTTGAACTATTTTGGAGTTATGTACATGCCAAAAACTTAAGGGAAAACCTCCTTGTGTACATGCGCCTAAAAATAACCATTTGTTGTTGAAATAAAAATCAACTTATGAATTAGTGCACGCGATTGAAAGAATGTATTATAAATCAAAATGATAAAAAAAAAAAAAAAATTCATGATGGCACATTTGACAGGGTTGACAATCTGAAGATATGTAAGACTTTTCACACTTTGAGCCTAACCTCCCAGGACTCATAGAAAATTTTGAGCCCTAAAACCGGACAACACTATTTCAAGCATTTTTAAATTCCTACCGCTGCTACCAAGATTAGCCTAGATAAGGAAAGTATTGTAATCGGAATTTAGTAATTTCTATGAGTTTTCTTCCACTAATGAAAACTGTTTATCAATTTTCATCCCTGTGAACTCTTTCAGAAAGTCATGTAATTCCTCCCTGGTGAATAGAATCTGGGTGAAAATACCATAAAAAATTACTAAGTTGAAATATCTAATAATATGTTTAATCTCATTGTATTTGAAGTCATAAAAAAATGGCGGAAGAAGTTGGTTTCTCTATAATATGGTTAATTTCGGCTTAAATTTTATATTTATAATCAACACTAAATCCGACAAGACGCGATACATATAGACAAGAACACCTTTACCCGGAAACATTAAACAAACAAAAAGAATTACCCGAACAGTCTCCGTAAACATGGTTCGTAAAGGGGCAATGTTAAATATATTATATACACGGAAATACATTATTCGGTATCGAAAACAACTAAACAATCAAGGATTAAGGAAACTTCTTACAACTGCCAGACTTTGGCAGAGAAAACTCTGACAATATCTGATTTCAAGGTTGATTTTATAATAAAAGAGTGGGAGAAAGTTATTCGATCACAGTTTGATGATCCGGTTATCGAGAATGAAGAATAATGGTTAAATGAAGTTTTTCACAAACTTCATGATTCGGACTTTAGTCCGGTTTTTAGATTGAAATACTCGAAGGCTCCATCTTCGAGATTCTCCCTTAACTTGTTAGCCTACATTTCCCCTATTTAGTTGGTTTTCTTAATTGATGTGAGATGTTTCTGTTCTGAATTTGTCTGATCTCATTATTTCTAGACCTGATACACTTTGGTAAACATTTACTGCTGTTTGTGAAACTCAAGGTTATGATTTGGATTCTTCCAATAATGTACTAATACGGCATTAAATGTTGCATCAACGTGTGATAAGTAGTTCCTACTATATCACTGGACTATCAGTACAGTGTAACGCCATAGATTCCCAAAGCATGGAGCATGAATATATGTTAACTCAAAATACGACTCTCAGTGTGACTCTGAGAGAGTAGGAAGAAAAAAAAAAAAAATTGAGCGCAATAAGCAACACATCCATAAATAGCATAAATGTTATTTATGAGGGTTAAAGTTTTATATTTAATTAATGGTTTGATGTTAAAACATACGGATAATTAAATGTGCTCTTTGTAGCTGTAACAATCTGTAAATAAGAACTACTAATTTAGATATTCTTGAAAATATATGAAAATGAAGTTACTGTTATAATATTGTCAATGCTCTTATTGTGCAAATAATAGCAATCTATTAATTCGACCTTCTTACTCTGATTAAAAAAGGATTTTACCTGTATGGTAACTCTATAGTCTTTCTTGGCTCACTACAATCGCCATTTGTATTATTATCTTATTTGTCTTAACATTGGTTTAATTAACATTATTTATATAAAAATATTATCTACTAATTATTGTTTGATAATGAAATATTGTATATTCTTGTATTTTACTGATAAAACTCCAGTATCGTGACCCCAACATGGCGGAGCTCTACATATTTAAGACCTAACGGTACTTCAAGCTACGCATGACTACAACAAATACTCAAACCAACGGATCCTTATCTGTTGAGGTCGGATCTTACCTTAATTTAAATTGTTACTTCTTTAATCAGATTACAGCTATCGACGTTCACTCGCTCAAGAGATAACAAATCCCCAATGAAAATAAATTCATAAGTACTAACAGAATTAAAATAAGATAACCCACATAATTATAACCATGATAGAAAAAAAAATCTATAATACAAATCGATTAACTGATTAAATATATATTTGAGTATTTGTTGTGGGCATGCGCAGCTCGAATTAAAGACGGGTCATAAAAATCTAGACCTCCACCAAACGGAAATCACATAGCTGCTTCCTTACTTAAGATCTAATAAATATTTTAGTTTGTCGCTGTATGAAATCTCATGCAATATAAATATAGAATAAATAAAAAATTATTCACATAATCCTGAGTATAGACTTAACACCTTCTAAATGTTTAAATAAAATATATACTAGATAGTAAAAATATGTTCTGTCCTTTTTTTCTCAACCACACACTCTTTTTTTTTTTTTAAATTGTACTTGTTGCAGTAATCAGCTTATCATTTTCGGATTTAGGACTACAAAATATTTCATATATATATATATATATATATATATATATATATATATATATATATATATATATATATATATATTCTCAACAACGCTACAAGGCCTATGCAATGAGTAGCCAATATCGCACACTCCAGCGGAAGAATTGTTGTTGTTTCTTAGTTACTTTTATTCGATTAGTTTGCACTCACTACAACAATTGGTTGTTGTTAATTTTGATAGCCCTAAGTTTGAGTGACTGCTGTATATTTTTGACGAGTAACATTGAAAGACGTCTACCATTGTAATTACTAATTGCTAATCCATATCGATCTCGTATGAGTAAATTTCATTGGAGAAGACCATTCGAGGGGGTATTAATGTCATTTTTTGCAGGTGGAATGAAAATTCCCAGCCTAACTAAGAGGAGTTTTATGGTAAGCGGGAGCAGGAAGAGTAAAAAGTTGTTGGGGACGGAGGGAATGACTAACACCCGGGGCCACATCACTCGCCGGCAATACATCAGCCTCTATTTAGGAGAAAGCCCTCTCCATCATACGCCACTTCTCCCGCCCACTTTAAACCGTTTCACCAGCCACCGAAAAATTGCTATCTTAAGTCCCGACATAGGAGATGGAGAAAGTTGGCTATGAACAGATTCAATGCCATCGTAACAACTTGAACCACTGAAGTGATTATGGTAACATTAATTCTTGACAATGGAGCAAAATATACCGATGGATTAAAATAATGAGGTTCTTAAAGTTATTTTTCTTAAGTATTTCATTCAACTACTTGTTCATTTTATAATCTGAAAGAGATAAATGCCATTAATTTGATTTTTCCTCTTTCTGTTTCCTTTTAAAGTAATCCTGAAGGTTAATTCTAGCAGGCGCGCTGGAGTATAAAGTGCGCCACACGGGATTTTTTATTATTTTCATGCGGTGCTCGAACTTTCACTTTCATCCCTTCTCTCTATTCGTTCATCAATCCCGTATGCGTATTTGATGAGAATTCACAATTTTTTTGTTACTCTCATTACTAATAATTCGTGAAATCGACGAAAAACATAGTACGTCTGTTCGTGAATTTTTTTTTTTTTTTTTTATTTCTTCAGCTTGTTTTGGTTGTGCATGAGTTGAGAAGAAAGGAGACTAATTTGAGTATAATATTTCTTATTTTCGTTTGTAGAAATATTTCAAACTTTTGAGATTGAATGTTCAAATGATATCATTTAATTTTTTTTTTATTTTACTGTATATTTATTCTAATAATAATATAATATTCCATGTTTTTATTATATCGCTGTAATTTAGGAATTATTCAAATTTTCGAATGGGATGTTCAAATAATATTATGCCTATTATTTATACCTTTTATTTAAAATGATCACTCTAACGTGATGTATATTTATTCATGAAATAAAAATGTTTTAACTTTATAACATTATCACTCAACTAATGTCAGCCGGTTGCTTTAGTAAGGACCAAGTCGTAAATATTAATTTACGTAATTTTTTTAAGTCTACTAAATATATATTTTTAATTATGTCATTTTTATATTTCTACACCTCTTAACTAAAGAATATTCTGTAATTAAGAAGATATTTTTGTTTTATATAAAGGAAATTAGATTAAAATGAGGGTGGCGTACTTAGTGCGCCGCGCATCTGCCGGTTTAATGGATTTGGTTGCACCTACCGGAAGATTAATAATTGCAGAAGTTTATTTAAATGAGTCACAATTAACAATATACAAAAAATAATTGGAAAAAAAAACATCGATATATATTCTAGCATTTTGATAAAATCTTATAAATACCATAATGAGAAATTAACATTGTACATCAAACTTTGAATTTATAAAAACAAGAGTATCAAAAATTATAAAGAAAGAAATGAAAATAAAATAAAAAAGTCAAAATTGAAGAAATAAGAAGCAATAAATCAATGAATAAACGAAGGCGATATTTCTAATTAATTTAATCCCGCTAGTATTGAATACCGTCTTTTTAATTTGCTTGATGTTCATCAAACGTTAAATAAATAAATGCTTACGGTATATAGATATAATTTAATTAAGTTTATTGACAAATGCGAAAGTTATGGTTTAACTAATTATGGTTATGGTTATGGTTATGTTGTAGATTTAGCACGAAATAGGACCTTCCATTATATCCATGCTTATTGTATAGCCAGATTGTTTCCACAAATGCCTCCCAATATATTCCAAACAATTCTCTGAAGTGTTTAAAAACAAAATATTCTAGAGACGGAATTTAAAACTGCCAATGAACAATAATTGTTTATCAAGAATATGAATTTTATCATAATAAGATATTTAGTTATATTATTACTTCAAATTCCTATCGTTAAATTATTGTTGAATTGTAAATCATTTATTGAAACTAATATGTTCATTTTTTTTTTTTTTTGTGATATGAATTAATTACTCCTTCAGAATTTCAGTTTGGCTTAGGTATTCATTCTAATAGGTTAGTCGGCTTTACTTATGTTGTTATTTTTTTATATATCTACATGGATTAAAAATCCATATAGCGTGATTCCCTTAGCCAGTTTAATAATGATTATTACCAAAGATTCAAGGATCTGAAATTAGATATAGAGGAAATGGCACTGATCTTAATATAAAAAATCGTCTAATACAAGGTCAATCAACTCAAAAGTGGGAATTGTTCCGTTGAAAGGATTTTTTTTATGCATATTGTTTCATGTAAATTGTAACAAGCTTCATGGAAGTCTGGTATACAAAAAAAACAGTAGCTTCGTCTAGCGAATAAACTAAATAATTTATACCGAATTATTTTACCCAATCTTGGTTTAGAACAGAACAGAGACCCAGAGTGCTCGGAGATTGGCTAAAACTCTATTGAAAAATGGCCATCGATGTATACTATCAATATAGAAGACTTTCACGTACTTTAACAAGCGATATGACCGGCTTCAAGAGAGGAAAACAACTAAAAGTGAGGAAAACAAATTATTGCCAATACAGTGGCATTCGGGGTTAGAATCTTAGAGCTCGACAAAAAGAACGTGTGACACTGAACTTATTCGTCTAAACCTCACATGCAAGGGGTTAGAGCAAACCTTCTTTCTGCCCTTTCTGTTCACGAGCCTCAGCCCTTTTATTTTCCCCTATTATGTATAATTTAAAGTACATATTGGTATAATTACGTTAACCTATCGACTTCTAAATTTATTTTAGTTACAGTATAAACATTGACCTATTTGATAATCAATAATGAACTTCAGAAGAGGTTTTTCTTATATTGTAAAATATTGTCTTGATCTAATTATTAGCATATACTTGGGAACATAAAGTAGAGAAAATGACTAAAAAGTTTTCCCGTTTTTACTCTTTTTGTCAAAATTGTAAAAAAATCTAATTTTTTTTTAATGAATGACGCTATCACCCTTCAGACTAATTGTCGTATGACGAGAAAGTACAAGGGATGCAAGATATGAATTATTTTTCTTAATGGATAAAATAGGCTGGGAAGGATTGTCCGAAGTATAAATTTAGAGAATTAGGTTTTTTTTTTTTTTCGGGAAACATCTCTGTATATTCAGTTCACGAAGGGAGCACCGGTAAGCGTGGTGTTGCTATCTATCGGCAGCCGGTGGAACATGTTGCTCAACCCTTTCAGGCAAGTACAAGTTCATCTTATATCCAGACTCGGATCTGAGAGTAAGTTCGGCCGAACTCAGACAACATTTTTTATTCACCTGATTTAATTCAATCAGTATGAACTAATACAATCAAAGAAACCCCTCAACCCGCGGATGAAGTTGAGAAAAACAAGACAGCCGAAAAAGCCAAGCAGCAAACCAACTTTTGGAAATCAGCAGAGCAAAACAGTCCAACTTTAGCAAGCACCACAGCTCTATAAGAAATGTCTATCTACATACAAATTCAATTCCATAATAAATTCAATAACCTTCAAAAAATGATTTGCTATAATGTGCCCTATCAATAGTTCAATTCATGTCATATTCTCCTATATATATTCATACCAACATAGCCCAATCCAATCATTTACAGTACCTAGTCTATCATCAATTTGAACCAGTGAAATATTTTAATTTACTTAAAAATTGTATGTGACTAGTGACTTTGTTTTTCATCAAATCTCTGGTCACAAAACAGGGCTTCTCTCCAGTATCTTTTCCTAAAATCGGAGATTCGCTGAAAAAAGCTCATCGCATGCATATACGTTCTCAACCCTTGAATCCTTTTTGGTTGCGGAGCTTTTTTAACGTAACTGGGCTGGAACATCACACGGTCGCACTTCTTGAACAATAACTATCGACCTCAAGGTTAGAATTATTAAAATATTTAGTTGAAACGGTTAAGTGCCGATTTTTGTTCTGAGTAAACTTAAAGAATTTAGTTTTATTTATATATTGCTTAATTTTAGATTTTTGTTATATTCTTAGTCGTAGAAGAAAAAGACCAACTAAATCATTTGGGGAAATGACTGATAGAACACAAAGGCGAAGAGCAAGAAGCCTAGTAAGTTCTAATACAACTGAAGAGCTCTCATTCCCGTAAAGACTAAACTTGGGAAACGAAACTCTAGTAAAGAAAGTATCTTTAACTTCTCCTAATCGCGGAAGCGCAATTAAAAAGTCCGATTGTCTGACGAAAATCAAATTGTCTCATTATCTACCGATCAAGCTCTTTCCGTAGTTATTGATAGGAATCTATCTCCTGGTCAATAATGTTCTAGAAGTGACCACGTCTGAAAAATCATCGGCGTGGGGAGACAAAATGACAAACCAATACTCCTAATTATATCAGCATAGAGTCAGACACAAATTCGGACTCTACAGTCATAATTCAAAACTTTTAACTCCGAAGGTTTGAAAAAGTGCTTACTAAAAGTGAACATAAAAGCATTCTCACAAAATTATATGCTTTACAGCAGCAAACGTGTTATTTATGCGTTTTATATATTATTTTTAGTAATGTGTTTAATTTTATTTGTTAAAATGTTGTGTTTTCGTTTCTATTGGTCTGTTGATTGGAAGATTTATCAAGTTTTCTATGCTTGTTATGAATTAAAATACAAGTTGAAGAAAATTTAGTTCTATTAAAAAAAAAAAATGTTTTTATTATTATGATTTAGTTTGGCATTAATTTAATTTTACATCTGCAAATTATTTTTGCAACAAGCAAACCTAGGTATAGCGATCAACTTAACTAGTCTCCAGGCCACCGCCTCGAAAGCCGTCGGAGTGGGTTTATGGGTTCGCGGTGGATGTAAGTGTTTGTGCTATGGGGTTCATGTTGTTAGTCGGTCTGTTGTGGAAATTTTTGTAGTAATCTATGGCAGTATCTGAAACTATTACTATGTCCAATTCCTTGCGCAGCAAGTCATTTGTCACATTGAATGGCGCGTCCACTATTTTTCTCAATACTTTTGCCTGGAACGACTGAATTAGTTGGATATTAGAAGTTTTGGCAGAGTCCCATTGATCTATCCCGTATGTCCATAAAGGTTTAATTACTACTTTGGAGATTGTAAGTCTGTTAATTAAGCATAACTTTGAGCGTCTGTCGAGTTACCTAGATAATAGTCCAAATCGTTTATTCAGTTGTTTTCTTTTCAGTCTGATATGGGTCTGCCATGCCAGTCTCTTGTCTAGGTGAAGTCCTTAATATCGCAATTCATCAGTTGAGGAATTTTATTTATTAAATCAATAATAAAAAAATCAATATCATTTTTAGAAAGAAAACTTTTAATTATTATTATTAATAACTTGTCTTATTTTGAACACTTGGGTATAAAAAATTATTATACCCTCATTCTGAAAATGTTTGGTAATATTGTCCTTCCAGAATGGAAAAGAACACTGTGTAACTTGAGATGTACCGGGCCAAATAATACTGCGGGCTCACTCCCATTCAATATTTCATGTGTTTTATTTTTAGTACATAAGTACATAAAGCAACACATTTTTTTTACACTGTTGCTTAGTAATGATTGGATAATTTAATAATAATCGATTCAATAAAGTGCTCATACGATAACACTAGTATTTTATTTAGAGTAACTACTTACAATTCTCTTCTTATTAAAAGCGAAAGTTTGAATAATTAATTCAAAATCCAACATTATTTCTGACATAGGCTCAACAGACAAAACTTCTTTTTTCTCTTAAGTTAAAATCTATAAGTATGATAAAAGTACGTGATATTATTTATTATAATTGAAATAATTTTTAAATTTGGATATATTAGTTAAAAAGACTTTTTGAAGTTAAGATTTTTTTAGACAACGCTTATCGGGCCCCCCGGACTGCTGATTTTGTCCCTCCTCATTTTCCTTCCTGACGGCGGGTCTGATGGTATTGTTCATCGAATTCAAAAAGTCTAAAGTTGAAGAACGATCAACCATTGAACGATTTGACGTGACAGTTACAAAATGAATGCATTGACAAAATTAAACTCTAAAGAAATTAGTTTCCAGCATTAGTAATTACTAATACACTTATTGGATGCAAATAAATAAATTTAAAAAAAGTGTACATTGATAAATTCCGAATTATGGTGTCAATGATTAATGACTGATTAAGAATAGCAGTGAGATGAAGTGTATTCCCCCACACAGTGGGACGAAACGGACTTCGTAGGCATCAGCCAAAAAAAAAAATATTTAACTCGTGCAACTTTTATTTAAGTTTTATACATTAGGGCATATAAATACGTAAAATGATAATTGGTTCATACATTTTTCTGGCCATTAATCTACATTGAATTCTGTTACTTGAAATAAATGTTTTGTATTTTTCTGACAAAAAAGATAGTTACAATTCTTTTTATAATTTCAAACTTTTACACCGTATTTAGAGGGTGGGCCCTTTCGGAAGATTCCTTCAATCATTTTTATAAGGCGACTAAGGATTTTTTTTTTATTTCGTAGTTAAGGTTGTTGTTTTTTTATTATTACAAAAAAAATTCAAATCTTTAATGTTTAAATTTATATGTTTGTAAATTTAATTATATGCCGTTAATCATTAACTGTTTTAGTTTTTAAATATCCAAGAGTTCCATCCCCTCGCGTCCTACTGTTTATAAATTTTATAAATTTATAAATAATTTTTCTGAAAAATGTTTCGAGCAATTTCTTTGATAGATTTGTTTTTTATAATTAAATAAAAATATTGTGTGCATGCTTTATTCTTCAAATGGGGTAAAATGAAAACTCTGAACAATTTTAAACAAATAATTTGTTAAATTTATTATCATTGACATTGTGTTTTGAACAAAAAACAACACAATAAATATTTCAAATCTGCTGATATTTTATAAATATCAAGCATAAAACATACTTAATATTTTTGAGATATCTGATGTAGATGTTTCTAAATCTTTCTCATAGAGTACCGAAAAGATAAAATTTTATAGAATACCTTGAATGATAAAATAGGAAAATGTACTAGTAAGTGGAGGAGTAGGAGAGTGTAATTCTAAAAAGCAGTCGTTCTCAAAGTGGTTGCCGCGAAATTTATAATAATTAAGTTTTATGAAAACTTAAAGTATTTAATTAAATAAATAATTGAAGCAATTATAAAAAGTTAATATAGTTTTTATTTTAATTATATATTTTTTGCTTCTTTTTTATTTACTTCTATGGTTTATTATTTAATTTATAAAAAATAAATAAAATAATATCAGGGGTGCTTGAATTTTGTTTAATAATTTTAGTTTGCCGGCACACAAAAAAATTTGAGAATCACCACTCTAAAGTAAAAAAATTATGCAATTATATCAATATTATTAATTGAATTATGTTTCAATGGAGGACGTGAAATAAATATTTTTCTAGTAAAAAATAAGCATGGATCTACAGGGAATAGAAAAGGGGAATATTTTGAAGTTTCTCAAGCCATTATCCAGTAACGGTATTTGATTGTAAAAAACAATAATTATAAATATTAATAAATAGGCAATATTAAAACAAAAAATACGATTTTTTTTCAAAGGTGGTATATGATTGGGTTTATAATTTACAAAACAAAATTCAGATAAATGTAATAAATTTATTAAAATAAAATTAAAACAACAAAATTATAAACTACATTATGTACCTATTTATTTAGGTACTATATAAGCACATTTTTTGTTAAATAAAGACCTAAAAAAAATATGTAATGATAAAAATATAAAACCAAGACTACGAAATTAACAAAATATAATGACACGAGCCACCTATAATTCATTAAAATAATGACCCTAAATAACACTAAAAGGCCAAAAATATAATAATGTTTAATAATATTTAAAGAAATAAACAAAATAATGGATGCCTACTTATTTTCAAATCTGCGTTGGAGTAATATCGTTACCTGATGCATGTGTAGCATCTCCTAAATATATCCAGATACTTCAACTGATATTGACAGGCCTATTGTCCAGTTTTTTGTTTATGTTCTCCATCGAAGCAGTTCCATCGGAATTAAATATATATATATATATATATATATATATATATATATATATATATATATATATATATATATATATATATATATATATATAAAATGAGAATAAATGCCTAAAATTTCACAATAACAGTTGAATAAAATTTTATTTTATAAATAATTTGTAAAGTCAAAATGACGGGAAAAATATATTAATCTACGATTTTTATAATTTACATGTGCATTGGGGTTCATTATTCAGATTTCATTAATTATCGAGTAATCATTTTTAATATTTTATTAATTAACGTGTTCTAGATTATTTTATTAAAATACAATAAAAGTAGATTGAAGAGATAATGAAACTAAAATTCAGCAACTCTGTATGATTAAATTTAATGATCCGTTATAAACACAGCTATATACTCATATGTGTTGTGGGATACTTTGAACGATGAATAGTTTTCTTACAACTATCAATTGAGCCGTTTATTTTGAAAGTGCCCTAAGTCCATTTCTAAAATTTAATATTGAATTTTAAGTTTTATATTTAATTTGTTTAACTGCATTAATTAAAGGCACTGATTATTCAACTAATGCAATTGTCCAAAAACAGGTTAATTTGTTAAATACTAATTAATTAAACTTACCTTCATTACTGTCTTCGAACATTATCAATAATTAATATCTTAATTTCTGTATAACTGGACTTAGGCCACTTTCAAAGTAAACAGTTCAATTATTTAACCAAAATGTTGGTTCCAAGAATGGAAAACAATTCTTTGTAAAAGTACCAATCATCTTATTTTGAGTTAACACAAAACAAATGACTTAAGATAGTGGAAAAATAAGTCGCTGTGTATTTAATGATTTTTAAGGATCATTCATGGATGGAGCGGATTGCACGAAGAATTTTTTTTCATTTTTATTATACACTAGCTTTGACTATTCTTAATTTTTTTTTTTGCAGTTATTTAATTTTTTTTAAATTTGTATTTCCAAATCCAATTTGAAAATCCATCACTGAATGTAGTGTGGACCTTTTGGAATTTTTACCGCCATTAAATTAAGCTCTATTTGGTGAGACAGCCATCCAGTTTGGGATGCTTGGAAGATTTCAAGGATTTTTGTGGGGTAACGAGTCCAAACCAACTGAGCGTTCAGACCTTCATAAATCTTTCTTTACCTTTGTCCCCATGCAGAGCTTTGATTTCCCGATTTTTCTGTTCACCTGTTGAAAGCGAGAAACCATTTCCATCAGTCTACGGCATATTCTTTCTGCTGTTATTCCACGGTTGAATTATCATTAGATGAATTCAACTCAAATAAAATGTAGCATTATTTTCAATTAGTACGTCTCAATTTCAATGTATTCTTAATCTATTTTCGAATATTTCATTTCAATTTCAATTATAACGAATTCAGACCATTTAGTTTACTTTTCTAATTAAAAGAAAAACGTTTTTCTTAAATCTCCATATCCTATATTGCATCCAAGGTTGAAATTTTGTTTTCGCCTAGATTTTTTATGTTAGGTATCAAAATTAAGCAAAGGAAAAGTTAATTCAAAATTACATCAAATTAAAGCTACTTATTGCACTGCACCCTAGGGAGTGAGTGCATTATGCAAGGGAACAACAATCAGGACACTTTATTCTTAACATTTTTTCATGACAGTATCAGAATTTTTATATAAATAGTGGATTACAAAAATATAGTAATATAATATTAAAGTTACTCTTAAAAATATGTAAAAAAAGATTTAAAAAAAATTAGTAATAATAATAATTTTAAAAAATAAAGCTTCACTAAAAGGATATGTATGCACAAACAGTGAAATAAATAATCCCACTTCACAATTCTTACACTGTTCACATTGGCTGTTCTGTTCTGCAAACAGCATGTTTGAAAAACAGCCCTTCCGAAATCACAAGAATTACCAGATAAGAATTTTTTCTACAGCTCCCTTCCATTCTGTAAGGATTGAGACCTTTATTAAGTTTATTACCCATGGAGAGTTAAATTTTTTCTATGGCCTGACAACAATATCGGAATGGTATCCCAGTACTTATTCGCACATTCCTATTCAGATTTTTCCTCTAATCTTCATCGCTATTTCCCGTAAAACTCTTAACTTGTCAAGATTTAAGAAGAGACATTCTCAATTCCAATTTCCCTGCATTACAGGAATCCAAATCCATGATTTGGTCTAAACCAAACTGGGCAATACACTTGGTCATCTTCATGTTAATCCTGCAGAGAAATGAATGGGTAACGATGAATCATAAAATTCTGTCCGTTAACACTGTCATACGTACAGTTGTCATCGACTCGGAATCGGCCGGAATTAGGAGTTTTGCCAGAGGGGAAAGATTAATTTTGAGTTCCCTTCTTTCATCTCCATCCCAATAAAAGTCAACTGTTTTTTAACAGATTGTATACTTGGAAATAAATATCATCTGATAATATCAACTCACTTTATCAACTGATTCAAGGACAAAACAATCAAAAAGCACAAATGAATATTGTCTTCTTTCTTATAATTTCCTGGAAAGTTCCTAAAATTGTTTAATATCGGGTAATATATAACTTCCAGGTATAATCTTCTTCTTTATTCAATTTACGTTTTGGGGGAAAAACTTTCTCATCATCAGAATATTCTTTCCTAAAATCAACAATTATTGCATCTATCAACACATAACATAATTTCAACATGTTCCAACTAAAACATAACATATATATATATATATATATATATATATATATATATATATATAAGCCATATTAATTATTTAATATTATCTATAATTTAACAACACCTCTAGACTCTCAGCAATATGTAGAATAATAGATGCAGAAATTTTAACTATGGATAATGGGAGAGAAATAAACAGAAGAGGTATTGATAAACTATATATAATATTAAATAATTAATATGGTTTATTGATAATATATGTTATATTTTAGTTGGGATATGTTTAAATTATGAAAAATGTTGATAGATGTAATAATTGTTAATTTTAGAAAAGAATATTCTGATGATGAGGAAGTATTACCCTGAAACGTCAATTTAATAAAGAAGAATTATACCTGGAAGTTATATATAGCCCTATAATACAAAATATCTGATGTGGGCAACACATGACTTCCTTGTACGCCTATTAAATTATAAATCCGTGGCTCAAAAAGTGATAATGAATTTGGTTACTAGTTTCCGAAGATTGCAGTAAAAACGACACTCGGCGTCGCGACATCCATCTATTGACACACACATACGCACGCACGCACGAAAACACCCACACGCCACTGGAGGTCTCATTCCGTTATTAAATGTCTTTTTTTTTCTGTAGGTAACTAGTTTCCAAGAGATTTCTTCATGTTCCGTGACAACATTAAAACTGTCAATATCACTAGATAAAGCAATAGAAATCGACAGTTTCTAAATTTCAAGCGGAAGAACCCACTTAACTTATATCTTATTCTCCTGCTGCAGACTATTTCATCGCACAAATGGGGAGGAAAACCTGTATTATATGCCCAATATTAACACTTAAAATAAGAAATAAAAATGTTTAATTAGAGTATAAACAAAATCGCGTTGGTAACCTTTATTACCGAAACATATGATTTCTCCATTTAATTTTAATATAATTTTTGATGTAAGTTTATTATGACCTTCAAGTACAGTACCCTTTTCCCCTCACCAATTTTAACCAAAATCTAGAAAATACATTCATATTGATATAAAAGTTCTATTTACTAAATTTTAAATGTTTTACATTATATTTTAATATAATTTTTTATGAAAGTCTAATATGACCTTCAAATAAAGTACCTCTTCCGGTTTTCCAATTTAGACCAAAATCTAGTATGGTATTTAAATCAATATATACGTTCTAAATACCAAATTTGAGAAGTTTTCAAAGTATTTTAATATAATTTTTGATGAAAATCAATGATGACCTACAAGTAAAGTACCACTTCCGGTGATTAAGCAGTGACCAAAAAGGGAAGTTCACAACTAGATTTTACAACAATCCTAAATACAAAATTTCAACTTTCTACGGCTAACCGTTTTTGAGTTATGCGAAATACGAACGTACGTACGTACGTACGTACAGACGCCACGACGAAACTAGTCAAAATGAATTCAGGGATGGTCAAAATGGATATTTCCGTTGAAATCTGAAAACCGAAAATTTTCGCGATTACAATACTTCCTTTACTTCGTACAAGGAAGTAAAAACACAAATGAATAATTTTTACTTAACCTAAAAATAACATTTCGCTCGAAATTGCCGTTTTCTTAAATTATGTCGCACAAAGAAAGTGCCCCATTTGTCCCCTCCCTTCATTTCCAACCCTCCATCGACCTACTGATGAGTTTAAATATTAAATTAGATCCCCTTACTAACGATCATTAATAAGAAAATGTACACGGTGGTTGATCGCTCTTTTCTTATCTTGCCTGATGTATTCGAATAACTTGAGAAATTGGTTATTGGTAGAAACTAACAGAGAATTGGTAGAAACTATCTCTTCAATTTCAACACCTGTCTGGTTAAATTGTTCGTGTTAATCATCTTCTCCATTCTTCTGGCTAGATTTCTTCTTCCTATAGAGATTCATAGAGCTTTTTAATTATATTCTGTTCCATCCTAATTGAATTTCGTCATGTCTACAGATGCTTTGATTATTAGCTCTTGCTACTTATAGTTCTTCCTCTTTAGAAGGTTCTTTATGGTTCTCCTTGTTGAGTTATCCTTACGTGTTATAACTGATCGGTTTTCTTGGTAAAGGAGAGTTTTTGAGTGTCTGTACCACCTCCATAGAACAGCTTCTTTCCTCAACGATGCTCGGCTATTGTATCTAGAAGTGATAAAAGGCTCTGAAAAAAAAGATGCTTTCATACATATGATAAACGTGTAAAGTAGATGAAGGATCACTTTAACCCTTATCATTAGAAAATACAGAGACTGAAGGATTCTATAAATAAAAAAAGACAAAAAACAGTTTTTCTTTCGAATGTTATTACTTAACATGTATTTTATTGTTGGTTTAACATTTTTCATTTCCAATTTTTTTAAAATCCACTTATAATATATAATTATTTCAATCTATATTTATATAGATTTGTATTTTTTAATTTTACCATTCGTTACTTTCTTATCATGCAGACAGGAAGGTCCAGAAGGGCCCAGGCTGGTCTTCCCTTTTATTATTTACTCTCTTTTCCCCCCTTTAAAATATATAAGGACTCCGTAGACACAGTGAGGTTTTAATGGGGAAGGAGTTGTTCTATGAAGATGGTACAGGCACTTAAGAACTCACTTAATAATGAAAACCGAACAGTACGTACATAATGTTGCAATTATGTACTGATCGTTTTTTTTTTTTTTTTTGGTTAAGAGAAATTCTTAGGTACCTATACTACCACCACAGAACAGCTTATTTCCTATTTAAATGTGATTTTAGAAAAAATAATACCGTTGATGTTTCTCAGACATTTGACATCATTCACATTTTATTTTCCGAGTTCCTTTCTTTCTTTCCATTTATTCATTTCCTATTTTTGAGTACATTCTAAGTTATCTTGATTATGGGGCACTCAGTTTGAAATGGCTAGCCGAAGTACTATTAACCGTGTATCAGGCTATTATCTTAGCAGTTTAGTTATCCGTTTGCAGAATCTTAAAATTCTCCGGATATGCCAGAATAAAGGTTTTTGTTACGATTTAATTAGAATATAGTGGAATTTGTTCTGGTTTAGTCAGCGTTTATAAGTTACTATTTTTATAAATTACGTGGTTCCAAGAAAAACTGGTAATATTGAAAGGCACAATATTTTCTAAATTTCTCCCTCAGAAGCCCTGAGATAGCAAGTACCGCCGAGAAGAGATTGGACGGCAGGTGTCTCGAACACGCCATTCCATTGGCTGGTTTATCGCCCCTAAAGGAAGACGGGGTGGGGGTACTAAAGGCTTGCAGATGTGGCTCCCTCTGTCTTTTCCCTCATCAAACCTTACTTATCCCTTTACTACTTAGTATTTTCTACCAAGGAAATGGCCCGTAATTTTTTTCGTTTTCTTTTTTTTAATTGGCCTTTAAACTTTGTTTTGCCGTTATACTCTGTAATAAAAATGAAACGCATTCAGTAAAACCTAATACCTAAGAAGAAGAGTAAAAGCAAATTACCAACTGCCGTTATTGTCAATTACAAAACACTCTTGATATCATTTGCTAATACAGACTTTTATTATATTAACTGAATATTTGAAAGCTATTTCACTTAAGTTGGAGAGTATACAAGTACACATGTATAATATCAGTATCAATTTGGTTCTTTATATGGTTATATAAAATGAGATAAAAATTAACATAAATTGAACAATAATCAAAAATTAGGCAATTCAAATTAGGCCGTGCTAAGTAATAATTCATCAGAGTCTTGTTAAGGATACCCACAGACGGTTACTTTTTGTAGATTTTTGAAAATAATAAATATCAGTAATAATATTTTATTCAAACATTGTACATTTATTATACATCCGTAGAAGAATGATATAAATGTTAATCCTTAATTTAATCAATAGTTACCTTTTTCTAACATTATTTTTTTTTTAATTCATTGAAACACTTTGTATAATTTACACTCGAATATCATTTAATAGTCTCTACGGTATAATGTCTCTACGGTATGATTTTTATTAACCACTAAGATCGTATGACAGAGAATTTCAAATGGGGTTGGATTTATAACGGAATCAACTAGGTCTCGTGATAACTGTATAGCTATATGAAAAATAAATGAGCAGTCTGTCATAATTTTGGATTATAATGTGAGGATTTAAGCAAGGATTTAAGCCTCCATCTTAGGACAAGGCGAAAACCTAGCCTTTTGTCTTTAAAGGACATGGTCACATTTAAAAATCAAATTTCTTTTAAAATAATATTATTTTATATTAACAACCACTTATGGAAAGTAACAACCGTTAGTTTAGTAAACGCCTTTATGTAATACAACCGGAACAGGAAAATGGAAAATTTGAAACATTGATTTCCATGACTGTGACAAGGGTCAAATGGGGAAAACTAGACACATGAGAATTTGCACATTGAAAATTTAAAGTAATGTCATGCCAAAAATTTAAATATATTCACCCTCCTGGTCTTTTCATTAATTTAATTTCAAATAATTTAACTCGATCAATCACTTAATTTTTGTCTTAAATCAATTTTCTGACCAAAATATTAATCGGTAAAGCAACATTTCCAAAATATATTCATTTTTACGTTTTGTTAAAAATTCAGAGTTAAAAATTACCGATAAGAAACGCCACACTGATGTATTCAAATATGCTCTAAATGTTTACCGAGTTATTGACAAAAGTTAAAGTTTTTTTTTTCCTTTTAATTTTCTATTTAGATATGGACCATTCCACACGCCTTTGACTATATTTCTGCATTAGACATTGGCCACAGTTCTTCTTCAGATGACCGTTTTGTTTTCAATACAGATAATATACTCAAAATCATTCTGCTAATAATAGTCCACTTTTGAATATAAACATTTTCCTTGTTTTTATTTGTAAATCAAGAATACATAAATCTTTTGTAGATTTTCTCATAATAAAGTGTGTCCTGAAAAAGTTATGCGATTGGATAAAAAAGATCTATATAACAATTTTCTAGATATATTTCAAAGTTGTTTGGTTGTTGATGTTTCCATCACTCAAAATATTTGAATAAAAAGAATTTCGTTAAAGGTTATCTGCTGGTCTATATAATTATTTCATTTCATCTTCCAAATCCACTTCATCTTTTGCGGAATTTCATCATATTGTTATGCAATATTAAAATTTGCTTGCTTTAAAATTCTTGTTTGTGTATACCAATTGTATATACTGTACTAATATTGTTTTTATAATTGATTCATATAGTGTATAATATTAAATTTTGTCCACTACTTACTGCGTAGCTCTAAAGCCCGGCTTCCTGAACAATAGTCCTGCAGATATTCCTATCCTTAGCCTTTTTCTTCCAGTTTGTTAAACCCAACCGTTTGAGGTTATCCTCCACACCATCCATCCATCTTCTACTAGGTCTTCCTCTTCTTCTGGTCCCATAAATTCTGCTTTGGAGCATCTTTTTTGGCCTTCTATCAGCCGGCATTCTTAGAACGTGCCTAAACCATTCCATTGGGCGAAATTTTATAAAACTCGCAATTTCGGTATTGTTGTATAAGTCGTAGAGCTCATTATTTGTTCTTATCCTCCGTTCTTGAATTACTTCACCGAAGGAGGGGCCAAATATTTTCCTATGTATTTTTCTCTCGAAGACAATTAATGCATTTGCGATGGTGGTTGTAAACGTCCACGTTTCAGCAGCGTATGTAAGAATAGGCCTAATTAAACTTGTTTTTGTTTTCCTTGACAGCAATGATCATTTAAAAAAATTTAAGTTTCCAAAAAATGCACCGTTAGCGGCCATATTCTTTTTTGCACTTCTGTTATCACTTTATTTTCATTATTTAATTCTTGAATCATTTATTTCAAGTCCCATATTCTTACTCTTAGTATTGAGGTTTTTGAAAATTTCATGAATGGTTTGAACTTTAAAAATTTTGTCCATTAAATATACTTACTCAAAATAAATAAAACAAACTCAAAACAAGAGTGGTAAATAAAAAAAGAAATAAAAATATATCATTTATTTAGAAATTATATTAAACTAAGATATTTTATGTAGCCTCTTTGAAATCTTATAATTATACATAAATTTTATTGCAAATTGATATAAAAAGAATTTTATCAGAAAAAAATAAAAATAATGAAAAAAATTCTACAAATTACTTACTTTGACCATGGCACTGTTGACAGTCATCTCGACGACATGGAGTGTGTAATTCTGTCTTCTCCCGTCTTCACTGAATCTGATTTCACCTGTCAGTCCCTCTATTTCAACCTGGAAAGACCAGTATATATGTCAGATCTAGTACAAAGAAATTATAAAAGTATTTCATGTCTGATCGATAAAAGTAAGCACTTATCACTGAAAATCAATGAAATACATATATTGGTTCCAAAAAATGCAGTATTAATAAATTACGTGAATAATAGTGTGAGTCATGATCCAAAAACAACTTAGAGTTGCTATCTGATTTTTTTAGGTTTCATTTTCTTGGCACACAATGTTATCTATGTACAATATTATTATTATTTTACTCATTGTTTTGTTAAAATGCTCCTTCTTAATTAATTAAGAATTTAGCGTAAAATTCGGTAGGGATGAAAATTTATATGTGTGTGTGTGCGTGCGTGGGTGTTTGCATATATATATATATATATATATATATATATATATATATATATATATATATATATATGGCTTATTTCTCTTCAGCCCTAATATACCATAGGTACTCATTTTTCGAAAATCTTCAAAAATTCATATGTAGTAATTTACGTTAAAGGGAGGATGTATGCTTCAACGCAAATGACTAGACTCCTAGAAGGCATTAGTCTTTTAAATCTTATCGACCAGTGTTTTGCATAATATTAGATAAATAATTCGGATATTAAGAGGTAAAGCCAGTTGGTCTCTATGATATATATGTAGCCTTATGATATAAGGCCTATATGATGTATAGAGCCTTAGGAAAAATATTACAATGCTCAGCTCTGTTTTTAATTATTATTGAAAAGGATTATTTTTTTTTTAGTTTTCACTAAAGTTTCAGTAAATCCTCCTGATTATACCCGTTCCTCATCGGTATAACCGGAGACAATTTAGCAAATATGATGGAACGAAGGCTAAACGAGGAGATAGGGCGGTAACGAGCTATAAAGATGGACGAGAACATTAGAACATTAGTAGGCTGGTGGCGGCCCACTCCAGGCCACTTGTCGCCCCTCTCAAAAATACACACTTTGTTCCTCGCTTTACCTTTAATTAACAAATTTCAAACGCCAACACTTTTTAAGTCTCCCCTCTTTTTTTTTCTAAATGGTTGCTAATAATTTTAACAAATAACCGTAACATGCCAGTTTAACTGGAATTCTGCATAAATAAAAAATTTAAACGAAATGTTTTAACTAATGAAAAAAATGTACACATCTCTCATTCTTCGTACAATTGTTCTCTCTTTATCAAAACGCTCCTTTTATATATGTAATGAGGTAATGAGGTAATTTGAGTAATGAGGTAGGAGCAAATTCACATAAAATCTTGACATTAGCAGTAAACTATCATAAATAGAAAATTTCAGGCATTCATAAAGAAAAGAAAAAAAAAGAAGTAAAAACAATGGGTTGTATTACAACAGTTATTATTTAAATATATTAATAAAGAATCTTTGTCAAATATAACTTAATCTATTGCGTATTTCAATAACGGTGACGAACCCTAGGGACTTAATAACTTCGGCCAGTTTCGATTGACCCGGGAAAATTAAAAGCGTAATTACTCATCCTGTTCCGTTATGAAAATAACCCCGAAAATTAAGATAATTACCAAATCAAAGTTATTTACAAATACATTTTTATAAAATTTAAACCAGAATAAAATTATAGAAAACTTCCTTTATCAAAACAAGATGATTTATTTCACGTGTTTAAGTCATGTCTTATTTGGGCATTAATCACAAAACTTGCAATATTGATATTCTAGCGGGTTAACTATAAAAATATAAATAATTTAAAAGTTTGTGAAAACTTCCATGCACTGTTTGTGTAAACGCTATTTAATGATTAAAATACTTTTATATTGCCTAATTATATATTTAAAAAAAAATAAACGAGAAAACGTTGGTACCAGACTGACATTCTCTTAAAGACGAGGTTCCTGTAAATTAGCAGGAACATATTTCTACCAATTTAATTAATACTTTGTATTTAGAATTGGTTGTAGTTTATTAAAAAAAGATACTCAACTACATATACTATTTATAATTCAAGCATGTCTGATTATTGAATCAAATTTCTGTCCCCAGCAAAGTGCGTCAGTCTATGTTAGCCGTACTATGTGAGTTGATCTAGTTCTCAACAATCCGCAACCCATTCGCATCAAATTATATTTTTAAAATAATATATTTATTTTAATATAAAAGGTGATTCGTACACATTAAATGTATCGCTTTTCAAGTAATACTACAAAAAAGATAAAAAAAAAAAAAAATCTAAACTTGATTAAAATATTATATTTTTAGTTAATATACAGAGTAATTACTTCATTCTTTTTTCGTTTGGATAAGGTTGGCTCCCTAATTACTAAAGTTGGACTAAAGTTTACGTTGCGACGCAGGCGCGGTGAAACCCAACGCGAGTGAATCACGACTTAATCAAAGTCTGAAACTGAATGCCCTAATTACGTCACTTTGCTTCCAAAACATTGCTCCACATAATAATATGTCTGTTCTAAAATATCCATTGTTCGTCATGTTTGTTTTTGTTTGTTCTTCATTTTTATTTATAGAATTTTTGCAACTGTCGTAAATATTTCTAGGAATGAAAAAAAAAAAATTGAACTTGAGGAAGCGGTGCAAGTTGCCTCCTTCACTTCGACGTCCCTACGCCCCAGACATCTTTTGTATGAACCAAGGCCACGGAAACCAATAAACGCCAGGAGCTCATGTATAGAGATCTATTTTCAAATCTTCCATATAATAAAATGTCTATTGAAAGTTCGCCGTAAGAGAAACAAACAGCTGATTTTAAGCTACGTATTTATATTTCCCGAAGTCATAAATGTTTTTAGAATAAAAGTTTTGGTTACGAGTTATAAATATCTGATGTGTGTTCATTCAAACGGCTTTCCTAACGCTTTTGGTGATAGTCCAAAATAAATACTGTTTGCTGTATATTCGGTAATTTTAATCCGATTATGATTTATACTTTTTACGTTTAGTTTTGTAGTCATTCGAATTATCTTTCAAATAAGCTTCAAGATTGTTCCGGGAGATGTATAATTATCATGTTTAAAAAAATAAAATAAACGAAGGTAAACCGGTTTCCAAAGGAACGTGAAATGAATACTTTATCAAGGATGTGTATAAAGTTCAATACGCTGTATCTTTGCTAATAATGATCCAATTTAGATTTTTTTTTTTTAGAGATTTCAATTTTCTATCTAATAATTATATACAAAATTTTCCATAAAATGCTCACTTATCAGGAGTTATGCGCAAATAAAATATTCTTTTTATCACCACTTTTTTTCCTGTTTTTTCTCGGATATTTACCTGATTTATGAATAGTTAAAAAGTTTTAAGTAGAAGACTTTAGGAACGTTTCATCAAAATGGTTGAGCTACAGTCAATATATCAATAGCTACGGACTGTAGTATAATGAGTGGACTACTCATTATAGCAGGCAATTAAATATAAATCACTCCATACCGTGCGTATTTATTAGGTTTTTGGACATGTGGAAACATCGCTCACTAATATTTTCTTATGTAAAATATAATCTTTACAATCGGTCCCCAAATATCAAATAAAAATTTATAAGATAAATTATTATTAGATTGCTATTTGAGACTCTTTCCGAATGCAAAAATTCATTGTAAATAATTTCATAAATTATTTAGTGTTGTTAAATTGTATTTTATTTTGTCTCATTTAACCTTTAAAACTAGAGTATCTCGAGCCGCTATTTACTTTGGAAATATAAGCTTCTTATGTCACTTTCTTATTTCGATGACATTATTGGCGCTCTTCCGGGAAAGTTCAAAAGCATCTTGTGAGGAAATAAGCTCTTTATTACAGAAACTTCAAGAAGCCTATCGTAGAATAGACTTTGGAAAAATATATTTCCTTTAGGAACCGTCATTTTACAACGATAATAAAACTATAAATGAATAATTAAAAAAAAGGAAAATCAGATAATTTGACTATTGTATCTAAAACACCCATTTTATGCATTTTTAAAGCCCAATACCTTTATTAGACTAGAATATGGTTATTTGTATTACATAATAAATCTTTTTGCTAATACAACTGATAAATTGGGACAGCCCTATAAATCGAAATTGAAATCGAGCGAGTTCGTAAAAAGGATTTTAAAAGAAACCTTTTCTTACCGAATATGGTAATTAGGGCGTTATTAAATAATGTATAAAACTAATGTGAGTCATGTCTGCTCTACACTGGATAGCTAAAATTTCATAAATAAGACACAAATGTTTTTCTAAATGCCTACGACCTTTCCATCAAGATCTGTTTCCTATTTCACCACGGCTTTTAGGATGTACTGAGTAGAATCAGGGTTTAGAACAACTTCATTAAAATATATCATTACGTTAGCTAATATATTAGGCATATTCTAATGAGCTTTTGTTGATATTCTTCCACGTATTTCAACTATCTCATTAATAAAGTTGAGAGGAATGAAACTGTCTTTCTGCTCAACGACATTTTTCCTGAAAATGGAGTTCAGCACAGCTGAGGTACAAGACAATTATACCTATTAGCACTACTATATTTAACCTCAATGCAGGTACCTTATAACTAAGGTGATAAGATAATAAACTAAATTTCAATTTGGAGCGTTAAACGAAAACAGAACAGATAATGATCAACTTAACATTCATATTGTTTAAATATAAAAAAAAAATAACATACAGATAAGCACATACAATTTGAAAATTGTAAACTAATGTCACTAGGGTCAAAAAAATTTATTTCCACCTCATTATTAATATTATATCTTTCATTATTATTTTAGCATGGCATAAAATTAATTATATACGATAAAAAGGATTGTTTAAATGTAGCTTGGCTTTAAGTAATTTGAATTTATTTCAAGAAGTTAAGTACAGATTGGCCAGCTCGTAAAAATGGTGTAATAAAAATAGTTGCAGATCAATAAAATAAGTTTAATTATGAATCAGACGTTAATAAAGTTAGTAATTTAGAAAAACAAGGTAATTAATAGTCTCAAATTTGAAAACATAAATAAAATTTGTGAATGATGAATGCATAATTGTGGCGAAATAAATTAATAATAATAATAATAATAATCTACATGGATTACTAAATCTTCCTACAGATGCATTGCTACAAAACCATAGTCGGAATGTGGACACATTTTTAAGTGTATTACTTAATCATCCAAGAATCGTCGATGTAAGGATTGTTTTAACATATCTGGCTGTAAACAGGCCACAGTGATTCTATCTGTTGTATTGTCAAGCGATACTAAGTTCAGAGAAGCGCTGTCAACAGTTGAGTCTTCTAACGTTTACGTCGATTCAACGGAGGCTTAATTTCTTTTTTTTTTTTTTTTTTTGGAGCACAAAGCTCCTTGCATCTTTGCATATGAACATACATAAAGTACATTAATGCACTGCCAGATGAATCTTGATGCGGAAGGCACCCGACTACTATACCAAGTATCAATATTCAGTGACGTCGACTTCACTAACAATTCACTAATGTATTTAATTAGATGTGCTTGTACATTCTGTTCCTTGGAATAGGTTTATAAGATATAAGAGTAGTCGGAGTTTTTGTTTTTTATTAAATATTTTTTTATTTGTAAACTATATTATTAACTGATAACTATGTTTAATAATTATTAAAACCTAAATTCAACAGTAACACTGTTTCTGACGGTGTCGAGATTAAACGTAGTCAGCTCTCATTAATTTTCCAATATTCCTGATCATCCATTAAATAATTTAAGATTAATCAAAATTATTGTCAACACATAAGTCATTCGTTTAAGGCACATGTAAGCATTGAAAAAATGCTTACAGACTATTCAAGTCAAGAATACGAGCTTAGCTGGCTGGCTTCATTGTACCCTTTTGAAAAGCTGAGCCATATTTGAGATCCACACAATCCTCCGAGCGGAACTCATAACTCATTTTGATAATCTGGGTTCATTTAGCCCACCCTCACAATGCGCCCGCAACCTCTCTTAATTGGAATCTCATCATCCCACCCTTTTCGCTGGTGTATCTTCCCTAGGCTGAAGGAGTATAAGGATTTTGCTCAATATGATTGTTGTAAACGTTTCCCTGATAACTTCACGAATTCATTAGCTACTTTACCCTGTTCCATCAAAGTGACTGAAAATATCTATGGAAAAATGATAAAGGATGAATTTCTTCATTATTTCTCATAAGTTAAATTTGGTAACGTACAATGGCGACCTCATATGGTGTACAAAATTTACTCCCTCGGATTCTCTAAGCTCCGTAAACCGTTTCCAGTTCTGACCTCACTGAGAGAAAATTCTTAATCGTTTCATCTCAGTTGTCTAATTAACTCCAAATTAGTTGGAGTTACTTTTTATCGGTTAACCAAAAATAATTTAAATTTTTTTAAATAATGTCTTTCATTATTATTATTATTAAAATTTTGGTTAAAAAGGTTAAAAAATTGATTTAATGCATGATCTACATCTATTAAGCTCATTTTTCGATAACTGTTAACAATTCATCCCTAATATATAATTGCTTAATTTCACAGCAATTCGATATAAATTGAATTTTATCTCCTTCAATTAAAACCTAACTTGGATGAAATTTTTCAGTTTTATTTCTTTCGGCATGAAAATTAACTTCATAATATTTGGTTGACTCTTCAACGAGATTTATTCAAAAAATATAACCTCATGGTATATTTTATGTATAAATATTTTTTATTTATACCCAAGAGTGCTACATGTTTGAACATAATAAAACTTGCCATCTGCTAATGCAATACGCAAATATGTTGGGAAAGGAAAATATGCTGACAAACATAGATGGAAAAAAATCTAAAGATAAAAAAATAAATAAGAAAATACAAAAGAAAAACCCGAAACCAAAATATATAAATATAGATTTTCTCTTTTTTTATTTTTTATTATGCGTCCTGAAAATATCTTCATTCTTTAGTGATAACAGGCCTGACTTGAAAAACGTGACGAAAGTATTGGATAGATGTGAAATATGGCATCATTCTTGATTTTAGTACTTTTTTTTTTTTGTAATATTTGAAAGAATTTCTTTTCAAGGATTTGGTAATCTGTAGATATCTGTTTGTCTATTCGCTGCCTTTAAATTGAGGTCTTTTGAACTTAGCAGTTTAATTTGAATAAAAAAAAGAGTATCAAAATCATAAAAAGATTATAGACAATAAAGAATTTTCTAATTATACTTTCGTCAAAGATAAAAATGTTATACAATATTTTGATAAAATAAATTGTTTATAAATTCTCCGCGTAGCTACCTCAGTTATTCCTTATTATATTTGATTGATTATATCTCTGATATTGAAATGCCGAATAACAATTAATTTTTATTGACAGACGGAACAGATCTTAAAAATGAATCCAATATTCTCAGTTCGTTTGTGAGTTTTAGTTTCGAACTTCTATCAGAGATTTTTTCTCATTTCTCAATTGTTATCAGATTAGAAACAAATTAGTCCCCATAAAACTTCATAATAGTCTCTTGGGAAAACCTGGAACTTCTTACAAATGTCTGTCAACTCATTTTCAATTGATGGTCGAAAGCTTATTTCAATTTAAAAAAAAAATCTTTAAGACAGTTTGAGTTTGAAAAAATATAATCATTTTCTCTCTTTCCCTACAGATTTCAGTTTCTTTTTTTATTTTGCGACTGTGCGAGTATGTATTAAAAATATACTTAAACATTTAGAAGTCTTTCAAAAAGATTTTCAACAATATACAAATTTTTGGTCGTTAAATCAAGAATTAGTGCAGTGTTTATATTGAAGTTGCCGTTGATAATAGGCGAGCATACTTTCGGAAACCTAGCGTAAGAATACTACGGATTTATTTATGATGGGATTTTGTAGGTGAAGAAGAAAAACGAGTGCCACTGTAGAGGATGACCTTTACATTGATTTAATTCGCTACCATTTGAACCTCTGGTAATAAATTAAATAAACAAACCTTCTTTTTGTTCTGCATTTTTCAAGGTGATTCCAAAATTATCGTCAGTGAGGTAGTAATCAAAATATTTACCCATGTTGTGACAGTATTAACAAATAAGTTATTTGGTATTTCATTTCAAGCTGTTTCCACTTCATCAATTTTCCTAATCTGATTCTGTTTAGTAGCAAAACTGGGAGAGCTGATATATGTTGAATCTTGGAGAAGAGGCTCAAAAAGTTTACTGCCGATCCCTGACCTAGTTGAATCGGAGTGAGCTATTCACTCCTATGGAACACATTGAGTTGAGATTTGGCAGTTTAGAACTTTTGAATTTCTTAAGAACATTTTCGTTTGATTTTTCAAATTGAATATGACATAATACGATCATAATCAGTTGTATAAAAAAAAGAAAAAAAAAGGAAAACCAATAGTTTATTATCATTTTCAATAATCGAGTTTGAGTGTTTCAAGTGATATACAAGTAAAAATACCATAGTTTGGCTAGAAAACTAACTCAATTTGAGATTTGGGGCTTTTCTGATTCAACTATATGCATGTTGGGTTATACTATATATCTGAGATACCTTTGTAATTTATTATTCAATGTAAATCCTTTTTTCTCCGCACACCACCGGAAGGCCATTTGTTGCAAGAAAAACATATAATTTTTGTTCAATTTTCATTCAGTGGTCAATATCATTAATAAACCCGATCACAATAAATATGAATACTTTTCATTTTTTTTTTCCATAAGGAGCTCTATACGTTTAATTAATTATTTTCAAAATACGTTTTTTTAAAAAACAAAACATTTTTACGATAAAGTAAAAATCATCATTTTTTGACTTCATAAGGGCAAATATATCACATTCGCTGATTTTATTGTAATTTACAGGTACGAATAAAATGCTGAAGTGAAAAAAAAGAGGACAAATATGATGTAAAGTGCTATTCCTATAAAGAAACACCTTTATGTAAATTTAACTAGCTTCAATTTGAGCGCTGATTGACGTCTGTAGCTCTCAAGGTTTCCAGGATTTCATGAAAACAATTATATCCCCATAAGTGTTGTTGAAAAAGGTGTTTTACAGCTTACTCGGCATTTCGCGGCTACCCCAATCTCGAAAATATGTATTGATGCTTATCCTGAGAGGAAATCAGCAAGAAAAATTGCAGAGCTTGCAGTTGTGGATCATATAATCAGTAATAGAAATCATAGTTAACCAAATAATTTAACCTTATTTTTTTATTTATATTTCCAATATTGGATGTGACTTTTTTCACAATTACTTTTTTCGGTGGAACAACGTTTGCTGTTACTCATTGTATGAGTGTGTTAAGGGTGAAGCTCTCAAACCAACTGCAACATATTTTCAATCGATTTGTTTGAGAATTGGACACTTAACACTTGCAGTGAATCACAGCGTATGCTATTACAAGTTGTGACGAACTTTGTTCCTTAAAAATTGAGGAATTACTACTTGCCACGTATAAGATTTATATTATATCCGTAGCAAAATGAAAGGTGCATTCTGTAAAACAAATAAATTTAGAATTGTAATATTGAAAAACATAATCATCATATATAAGATACGCGAGCACGAACAAGAAGTAAAGAGCTAACATACAAATAAAATGAAATGTTCTCGATTCAATAGTAATTGTAATGCACTCATTTTTGATGTTAAACATGATATCTTAAACTAACTTTATCATGAGAAATAAATATTTTAATAATTAATTCCTTATAAAAATTATGGCTTGACCATTCGATATAGCAACTGAATCTAAGCAATTATTACTACAAAGATATGAAGGAGATATATTTTAGATTGAAATATTTAGGGATAAGCTAATGTGAATGAACGTGGCTGTTGTGTAGACATGGCAACGGCAAATATAAACAATCATTAATTACTTTTAGTGAGCATCATTGGCGAGCAATGTTTATAGAAAATTGTCTGTATTTATGATTGGAGAAATTGATGAGGCGGAATATGTACTAAGTGATGGCGTGTCAAAGACCCCTGCCGGGGATGAACGGTTCTGAACCATAAAGTCCTCTTAGAGGATGAATGTCGAGTAGCGTTACCCGCCGTGAATAAAGAGAGGAGAGGGCGAGGACCGATCCGAGGGCAAGATATAGCTCCCCATCCAGATCAACAGAAATGGATAGAGCTGATGTGAGCACGGTATCACAACAACTGTAGTATAGACGCAAGTTATTTCTGGCTAGCAGAGTTAGACTCACAATAAAATAAATAAATGTTGGCCACAACAAACATAGTTGTGAACGATAGTTGTCAACATTGCTCCAGCTATCAGTTTAGTTAAGTATCGTTTGATTGACAAATAAAGTATTTTTTTAATTTTGGCCTTCTCGTATATAAATTCAAGGAAAAAACTAACTGTTGGTAGTTTGTCTTCGATGTTCTGCCATAGATTCTTTAAGGTCTTCTGATTTTTGGTTTCCGCTATCTATCTCTGGAATCATATTTTTTGCGTAATAGTGCAGATAGTTCGTCCAAAGGATTTTATAGCTCTATTTAAGTCAGCTTGTACGATACTTAACCATTCCAATGCTTCATATAGTTCATTATGGTTTATATGAGAAACTTAAACAAGAAGTTAAATTGCTAGAATATCTCAGTTTTTCTTCAATTTTCAAATTAATGTTTATTTTTTTAAAGATATGAAGTGCTATAAATACTTCCTCTATTTATATATTAGTGTCACATTGCACATTTTGGAGAATGGCATCATTTGTACATCATGAAAACAAACGAATCACTATTGCTATCTGCTAGAATGGTGACCTTTTGTGGTATAACATTTAGGATCCATACATGGGATAAGCCCTGAGGAGCCATCCAGTAAACGCGGAGAGGCTGCGAGACCTCTGTCATTCTTAGAGATTAATCAAAGAGGCGGTGGTCGGGAGCCCGGAGCATAATTAAATTATCGTGGTTCTCTAGCCATTTTAATCAAGATGGCTCCACCCCATGGGCATGAATAGTCGGCACCAAGTTCCCCATCCCGTCGTCTTTATTCAAACCATCATCCAAGTTTTCTTCCTGCTCATTCACTTTCATAATGCATTCAGATCTTCTCGCCTGCTTAATTGGTACTTCTCATTAGGCTCGTTTTGGGCTGATCCGTTTAGTGGAACCTGAATTCCTTCTCTGTTTCACAATTTAGAGACTTAATAACTTCTCGTTAATATATCTTTCTGTCCACGTCTTGGGAATTTCAAATAGTTCTTAAGGGCTTTGCTGGTTAGAATTTTAAGATATTGAAATTTTAAGTATCATTTCACACGTGATTCCTTTTACATCTAAAGGATTATTATATCTTCTAAAAGAAAATAGATTCAAACCCCCCGAGGTCGGATTAGAGTCTTAGGCAGAAAATTTGTTTTCTGTTGTACCAGCCGTGGAATCACTCTCGAGTCGAATGAATGGGGAACAATAAGTCTCTATGAAAGGCGTGTTTGGTCTTTCTTCGGATTGGAGAAAACCTGGCGATTCTGCCTTGCTGGTTACCACTATATCTCTTTTTACAATAACGTACGTGCCAAGAACTGCAGCAAAAACCCTTGAGAATTTTTAATATCTATATTTTTTAAATAAAGAACATTAATAGATAATTATATTTATTATAATTATGAATATTTTAGTATAACCATGCAATTCTTTTCGAAATCATATTTCCAGTCAAATTAATATTTTTTAATATAGCACTACATAGTTTTGCCGGTCCAATCGTTCGTGTGATTTTAATTATATATGTAAAAATTAAACACATTTTGGATATTAGTTTCTGGAAATTATGATGGGATTTTTTTAATTACCAGAAACTAATATCCAAAATTTTAATTATATCTATAAAATACCTGTTTCGATATTTCAAATCTCATCAGATTATAAATAATATATTAATTTAATTTTGAAACTTTTGATTACTTTACAAAAGATTAAAGATGAAAACATAAAACTTCATATCCCTTAAGAAAATAAAAATTACATTTTTTATTCTTCTTAGAAACGGGAAAATTGATTTTACCTTTTTTGTGAAGCTCTCTTTTCCCATCTAATGGAGTGTGTGAAACGAAGTTTTCTCTTAAACAAAACCTTATTACGGCAATTTCATACTCTGTAAAAACTCTGACAAAGGATGTTTTCTTCTATGTTATAGGAAGAAAGGGAAGAAGGTAAGAATCATTAACTCGCTTGCACTATATATCGTCATTGCCATGAGGAAATATTTTATGTGCTGTAACCTAACTTTTCAGTGAACTAAAAAAACAGAACTGTTGATAATTTTCAAGTTTTACAATATTTGTTAGTTTTTGCAGTATAAAATATGTTTTATTTTATTCTCAGCAAGTCCTATATCAAATTAATTTAGACACTAAAAAAAATTAACAGCATTAAATGAAGAAAATTTTATTTGTTCGCCTAGGTTAATATGAATTCGCATAGGATATTTTATTTGTTTTTAAGCTTCGATAGTTAATCTCAGCCCTTTTTCCTGCATAATTTATTACTTACCATTTAAACTTAATATAGACATTAAAAAAAGGATGTAGCAGTAAACATCAACAACAATTTTAATTTTTTAAAATAAAATGTTTAGTTTTTTATACAATTTTCAATAAAAATAAATCAGAAATATTATAGTTTTGTAAAACTTAAAAAATGATGCCTAGGTCAGTTGTTATGACATTATTCCCAAGTTTTGAAAAAAAAACAAAAAAAACAATTCAACTTCAGAGCATCGAGAAATGTGCAGTTGTCTTTTTAAAATATTAAGTATAAATTTATCTAAATTTTCTCCTAAATCGGCCAACTTTAACCCTAAATGTTTAATTGTTATTTTAAGCATTTTTATATAACTTTAATTTAATATTACTTAAATTAGTAATACTAGTTGAAAGATCGGGTCAAGTTAATGTTTGCCAAGACAAAGTAAACCAAAACGCAAAACAATATAAATCATAAAGGAACATTTAATAACTAAAAAAAGGTTAAACAATGATTAGCTCAAATAAGTTACATGCCTCTCTGACATCCACTTAACTCAAACCTGATTGAGTCTACTGGCCACCGGTAGCTTATTGGACGTTGAAGAGGAAGAATCTTTGCAAAAAGGGCAGTAGTGAAATAACTACTAGAGGAAAGTAGCTACGTCTACACGTCGCTAGAACTGTCCTCATATTCAGAAGGCTTAAAGCAAGCATGCTTTAACAATTTTTAATAATGTTTACAAACCACTGCGGTAAACGAATCCCTTAGAGACATGTAATATTTTCATGACAACTCAC
Source organism: Rhaphigaster nebulosa (assembly GCA_948150685.1). Taxonomy (NCBI): domain Eukaryota; kingdom Metazoa; phylum Arthropoda; class Insecta; order Hemiptera; family Pentatomidae; genus Rhaphigaster; species Rhaphigaster nebulosa. The sequence goes on from OX411306.1 coordinate 41,256,539, forward strand.
CTGTCTGCATGCGCATTTTTTTTTAATTCACCGCTGCGTGCGAATTAAATCGAAACTTTCGGTTTGAATCAATTATAATGCATGTCGGCAGTGCCAATGATATGAAACTAAAATATAAAAATTATCAAAATGGAAGATAGGATAATTTCTCATGTCAACGACGATGTATAAAGATAGAAGTGGAAGGTTTTAAATCTTTGCTTGCATCTGGAATTATTTTCCACCAAAAGATAATGACCAAAGCATGTCTAAAAAATTAATGGTTATATAAATATCATGTTGTGGAGAAAACCATAATCTAGATAAGGAACAACTACAATTGTGTAAAGCAAAACTGCTCAAAACAAATATTAAAAAAAAATTATGACTAAGGCCTAGATGGGCTTCATTCAGCTCCCCAAACATAATTAACAAAATTAAAAAAAAGTATACGTATACAAAGTCCGCATATGGTCATCTCAGATTTTCAAATGTACATGAACTTATTGTTTAAAAAATTCAGTATGTATTCAGTGTATATATGGGGTAAACAAAATGCGTTACCATGCGTTATCATTTTCTGATCAGGCTATTTTCATCATGATATCGTAACAAACTAACATAATCACTATTAACACAACTAAAAATACCCTGATTAACACTAATGCCCTGTAAGTAAATGTATTTCAAAAGAAAAAAAAAGTGTTTTCTTAAAAAGAATGTTTTACCTTTTGCGTTGGAAAGTTGATTGTAATTAAGAAAAAATGTTATCTACAAAGGAAACTCTCTCTTCAACTTTCCTAAGTAAAAATCAAAGGCCTCTTCATTTAAGAAAAGTGAGAAGAAAACATAAATGAAACTGAAAAAAGTTTCGTGATTTTCAATGCTTAGAAGCATCCATATCATAAAATTAAAAGGCATTGATACTAGATTCTGAAAGTAAGATTATCTGAGTAATAATTTAAATTATTAGTAGTACGAAAATGGAATATGATTATTTACTAATTATTTAGGAGGAATAACTCAGGATTTCACGTAAATCATGTGGATGGCTTTCCAGATCATAAAAGGGTCAGTAAATGTTCTGGGAGAGATGCCCGGATATTGCTTCTTCTAAAATGTAGTTAAACCGGGAGAATCTCTAGTATGATTTCAGATGGTGCTGGAAATTACTTTTATAGCAATTCAAATGAGGACGGAAGGGTGCGTATATGATATTAATACTCCGCAAAAAGGATAAAAAAAAGCTAAAGGAGACATTACAGCGAAAAAGTATTGCAAAAAAGATCAATGGTTTCTTACGAAAAAAATTCAATATCAAGATACATCCCGAAGTGTCAAGAAAACAGTACTTGTGACTTCGACTACTAATTACGTATGAAAGTGAGGCAGGAATCCAACCAATGAGACAAGAGAAGTTGCTGGCAACATTGGAGAACAATATTCTAAGAATAATAAGATTCCGATAAATGAACTTGGGAACAGTTTGTTGAAAATGTTGAACTAGAGCAAGAATCTTAAATTATGAAGGGAAGAAGAATAAGATGGTTCGGTCATTGAATCCAAAAGGATTCCCGAAGCATACAATTGAAGAAAAACAAGATGAAGAAAGAGGAACAGGCAGGTTTGAAGTATTGCGATCGGAGGATTTGGAGTGTTTGGCTGTTATGGACGAAGATATGGAAAAGAGCTACAGAATGTAAAGGATTGTCACGGAGGCTGAGCTCCTTCAAGGTTGATAGTGTTAGGTCGTCAGCTTACGTTCATTTATTGCAGTTCAAATAACAAATAACTGAAGAACAATATTATACCATTCAATTAAATAATTATTTGAATAAATAAATAAATATTTCAATAAATATTATTCAAATTATAGAAGATTGAATGATAAATATCAGTTATCGTTTCTAAAAAGTTATATAAAGTAAGAATAAATAAAAAACTAAAAGGACAGGAGTAAATTATGGCATGGGGAAGTAGTAAGTTCAGATCGTTCGGGGTGAATCTGTTTGACTTCATGTGATAAGATTTTAGAAATCAATGAGGTCACACAGCTGGTCTCGCCCTAAAGCGTAAGATATTTTATAGTCAGGGAAAACTGTGAATACTAGGCTAGGGGAAAGAATAGTACAGTCTTCTCCAGGACATAAAAACTTTTCACGGCTTATGAAAAAAGGGTCGCGTACAAGGGCGAGCCGTGAATCTGGCGCAGATAAAAATAAAATTTATTAAAGAGAGACTTCTCTCCTTTGCGACCATAATAATAAATTGTCACCGTACAGAGTCTAGACGTCTCTCTATTCTCCTGCAACAATTAATGGTTCTCTTAGAACTATTGTTTAATACAATAGCATAAAATATTCAAAATTAGATTAATTACCAAATTAAAATGATTATGTAATAATATGATTTGAAATTGATTAGTATTTAATATCAGTGAAGGTGCTAAAAAACAGATAAAGTAAGAATCACTCAATAACGGTTCAAGGTAAATTCAACCAAGAGATAATTGTTGATAACTTGGCAAGAACAAATCGGCAAAAGATTTTTAGGTTTTGTCACAAATCGTGTACCACAAATCGTTAGGCGTGTCATATATCAGTGATAATTCATAACTGCATGCAACTTAAGCTATTATTTTTGAACATTATTACATAAAAAGAAGTTGTTTAGAGGAAACTTTAGTTTTTCGATGTGGGCGAAAGGAAATGTGCATTCGGTAATAATATCAAGGATAGATTAGATATTTAAATACCAGTAATTCTAAAATTTCTGTCGTGCGAGGATTAAATTCAGTTATTTTGAAAAAAATCGATTAAAGAAAACCTCTTTAACCACATCATTGTCAACCTGATGGGCTGCTATGCTTAGTTTTCTGCAGCTTAACTATTTGCTTAGAAGAAGAAATAACCGATGATGGAATACTATTCGAATATACATATGACTCAGGATTGATAGGACTCACTTTATCTTATTTTTTTTAACTTTCTCAGAAAAATAGATAGGTTCTAATAAATACATAAATTTGTCCGAATTACAAAATTTGCGAAAAAGTCCTAATTTTACCCATTAGGTGTCTTAAAAAGAAAATTTTAGGATTACCTAGCTTCTTCATCAAAAACCAGTCGTAGACATGAGGATTTAGTTAGGTCATATTTTAAGCCTAGATGCTTCTGCTGCTTGTAAATATTATTAGCTTCATATATATGTGCAAACAAAATTAATACTGGTACTGGTACTGGCAAGGGCGGGGGGACAAAGTCCGGCAAGTGGGCCTGATGGTCCTTTTTGCCAACCCCGGAGGATTACCAATAGAAATAGCTATTTAACCCTCCATATCGAACCTTCTGGTTTTCCTAATGAAATTCAGAAGGGATGTCCATTCGATGGAGGGAGCCTCTTGTATTCTGATTCTGTCAGATCCTAACAGTCTGTATCTCAGTGACGCATATCTATCACATTCGGCTATGTAGTGTAGAGCAGTTTCAGGTGCCTGCCCACAGGAGTGGCAGGTCTCATCTCCCGCTATTCCACATATCTTTAAGTGTCTTTTAAGTCTGCAGTGCCCTGTAAGTACCCCTATAAGCAGTCGGAGTTCCTTTCTGTTGAGGCCCAGCAGCCATTTGGTTCTAGAAGCAGAGGGTTTTTTAATTAGTTCCTTAGCCTGTCTAAGGCCCGTACACCCCCTCCACTCCTTACCTGCTAAATTCCATGTCCAATCCTGGACCTTCTTCCGCTGATATCTTTTAGAGATGCCTACTGAAGGTTCTGGCCCAAAAAAAGGGTTCTCAGCACCTTCTCTTGCAAGCTTGTCGGCTATTTCATTGCCTTTGATTCCTTTATGTCCAGGAACCCAGACTAATTCCAGTCTCTTCGAGCAGGCAAGTAAATCTAATGCCTGTTTGCACTCTTTTACCAATGCGGAAGTCACCCTAGAGGATTCCAGAGCTAGGAGAGCCGATTGGCTGTCTGAGTAGATAGTAATTCCGGCCCTGTCGCAGCCGATGACCTCCGTGCATGTGGCCGCAGACAGTATCGCGAACACTTCTGCTTGAAACACAGTAGAGTGTTTACCTAGTGGTAGACTTATGTTAATGCCTAAATCCTCTATGTAGACGCCCGCTCCTGCTAATCCGGTCGAGTCCTTCCATGATCCGTCCGTGAAGCAGGATAGGTTGCCTGTTTGAGTGGCAATTGAACCCCTTTCCCAGTCGGATATACTAGGATAAGAGTATCTCACTTTAGAGTCTAGAGTAAGATTTCTATTAAGTTGAGGGCAACAGTATTGGAGGATAGGAATCTCCTTTTCCACTACCTTGGCAATAACTGAGTGGCCCGTGAGTTCGCCCCGCTCTTGCCACTGTCTGTTTTCCTTAATTCTTAGATAGGCCATAACCGCTTCGCCCCTCAGCCATAGGTGAAGCGATGTTAGGTACAGGAGGACCTCTAGAGCCTTAGTAGGTGTGGTACGAAACGCTCCCGTAATGCTCATACATGCCATCCTTTGAATACGGCTGAGTGTACGAACATGGGAGGCCCTATTCAAGGCTGTCCACCACACTATGCTTCCATATTGAATTCTAGGTCTAATAATCGCTGTGTATATCCAGTGCATAACCCTAGGCTTAAAGCCCCAGGTTGTGCCCACAGCGCGTCTAACGTGCCAAAAGGATGCTATTGCTTTCCTTTTGGTTTCAGTCAAATGAGAACCCCAGTTTAGTTTGGAATCCAAAATAATCCCGAGGTATTTGACTTGTTGACTTAATTGGAGCTGTTTGCCGAAAAAGGTAGGAGCCCTAAAAGCGTCCAGCTTCCGTTTCTTTGTAAAGAGAATCAACTCAGTCTTAGTTGGATTTACTGAAAGTCTAACTTCGTTACACCAAGTCTGAACAATATCGCAAGCTACCTGCATGCGCTCAAAGATGGTGGCAATAAACTTACCAGTTATGAGGATTACTCCGTCATCTGCAAATGCCTGGGCAGAGAATCCGGCCTCCTCTAGTCTTCTTAACAACTTGTCCATTACAAGGCACCAGAGCAGTGGGGAGATGCAGCTCCCTAGGGGGCAGCCTGTGAAGGCCTGCGCCTCTAGTCTGGTGCCCTCCTCTGAGACGACTATTATTCTGTTCTTCAAAACAAATCCGACCCATCTGGCTATAGTAGGTGGGGCAGATATTTCTTTTAAAGCTCTACAAACTGCCTCAGGCCTGGTTCTGTCGAATGCCCCTTCAACATCGAAAAAGAGCCCTAAGGCGGATTCCTTGTATACCAAGGCCTTTTCTATTTTTCCAACTAGGGAATGTAGGGCAGTTTCTGTTGATTTTCCCTGGAGGTAAGCATGCTGTTGAGAGTGAAGGGGATGGAGAGGTAGAACCTTACTTGTAAGGTGTACTGCTACCAGCTTCTCCAGGATCTTAAAAAGAAAGGATGATAGGCTGATAGGTCGAAAAGCCTTAGCAACACTGTAATCCTCCTTACTATTCTTCGGGATAAAAGCTATTAGGGATTTCCTCCAGGATTCTGGAATGTACCCGATGGCTAGAGAGGCTAGAAATTAAAAAAAAAAAAAAAAAAAAAAAAAAATTTTTTTTTTTTTTTTTTTTTTTTTCCAATAAACTATTTTTGTTTAAGAATTTCAATTATTCTTATGATTTAATATAAATGCATAATTATTCTTATATTTATATAAATGCATAAGTAACTTTATGGTTCAAATATCTAACGTTTTAAAATGTACTTTTTTAAGTTGAATCCAATAATTGATCATTTTATAATTGATGGTTTTATTTATTTTAGTTCAAACTATGTGAAATCGTGCGCTGAATGGCTGAACAATAACATAAATCCAAAACTTTTTTTTGGATTTGTTTTTTTTTTTTTTTTTTTTTTTTTTTTTCATCAGCAGCTAGTATCCTTATTTCAATTTTTTAAACTCAATGATCTTTTTTTTTTTTTTTTTTTTTTTTTTTATTAAACAAAATTAATAAAAAAAATCATTGAGTTTAAAAAATTGAAATAAGGATACTAGCTGCTGATGAAAAAACAAAAAAAAAACACAAATCCAAAAAAAGTTTTGGATTTATGTTATTGTTCAGCCATTCAGCGCACGATTTCACATAGTTTGAACTAAAATAAATAAAACCATCAATTATAAAATGATCAATTATTGGATTCAACTTAAAAAAGTACATTTTAAAACGTTAGATATTTGAACCATAAAGTTACTTATGCATTTATATAAATATAAGAATAATTATGCATTTATATTAAATCATAAGAATAATTGAAATTCTTAAACAAAAATAGTTTATTGAAAAAAAAAATATAAGAAGTGTTTCTAACGATAAAAATGAAACGTTGGCTTGTGGGGGACAATTGTATCCAAATCCTAATAAAAAAGTTCTGAAGTTCTCTTAGAATAAATTGGAAGCAGAGGAACGTGAGTATTTCGATTATAAATGCTGATTTGCCCAATTAGTCTCAGAATCTTTTCCCGGATCTAAATGTATGTCCATACTTGGTGGAGCTTAGATAATTCTTTATTCTGCACCAAATAATTAACTCATATTGTCATAATATGGTATTGGCCCATTTTCTATACTGAACTCAAATCTTCAAAACAAGTATATCTTCTGATTAACACTCTTGTCGGTGTATTTCTCATAAAAATCTCTCCAGGAGTAGTAAATAGATATGACCAGTAATAAAAAATATAAAAACAAATTAGCATTTGCTTATACTTATGTTCATGCAACAGCAAATATTTTTTTCACATACACGGTATAGGTGGATCAAGCTGACCAAGAATTTGAATATGGCGTAAAGTTTAAAAATAACGCTGACCTGAATAACAACGCTTTGCAGATTGCTTGGCTAATAGTTGAGATAATAATATCTGAAGTCTGGTGGCGGAAATCCTAGAGGTGCGTGTGCCCTCTAATAGTACATTTGCCTCGGGTCAATCTGACCCTTAGCCTTCCCGTTTGAGCATTGACTTTGTGCATAATGCTTTATAAACAACGAAACGAATCTTTAAAAAATTAAATTGACCTAATGAAAAAAAATGAGTATATTTAAATTGCATAATAAACTTTATATTAGTGATTGTTTCATGAGAAGTCGCTAAAAACTCCTAAGATATTATATTATAATTATATTTATGTTTTAAATTTATATTGTAATATATTATATATTATATTTTTTTATAAGAACTGGAAGTAAGTGCTATTTTTAGAAAATATAATCAATTAAATATGTCTTAAAAGTATGAATTTCCGTAAACAAGGAGAGGACATTATACAACGATTTTATTGCAGTGAACAGTCTGAAAGCTTCATAATCTGATTCATCTATATATAAATACAATTTCACTGTCAGCCAATGCCAAATTTTAATAAACTAAGAGCCTTTTAATTTTTTTAAGATTTTTTTAGAATTTTGAAGAAAGTTTCATTAGCAAGATAAGTAAGTGATATATGAATGAAGAACACAGTTTAAGTTACCGATGAAAATAACTGAAACCTAAAAGAACGACCCTTGATACAAGTTGGAGCAGAAATAATACCCATTAAATGACTGTAAATAATTTACCAATGTCTCTAGAAAAATCTGGCTTTAGTTTCAAAAAGTACATCGAAAATAGTTCCATATAAAAGTCGACTAAGCATTCCTTAAGACGTTCAAAGAAATTTTCCATCACATTGAGTGATTCCTGGTAGCATTGATTTATTCTTGCCTGGTCCTCTCCTTTGAATCAATCAGAGAACGAACGAGAACGGTGTTTAAATATATTATTCTTGAGATATCACTAGAGAAAAAAAATCGCATGGAGAAAATTCTGGCCACTCCTCAGTCAGCCCTCAAAGAGATCAAGCAGTCAGAAAACATTTGCGTAAAACATCAAGCGAACGTTCGAGGTGTGTGAGCCTCACCTTGTTTTTTAAGCACAGATCCTCTATACGCTGATTTCATCCAACTTAGGGCCTAGGATAGTCTACAACATGTGTACGTAACGGTCGGAGATCACAGTAACTGTAACACCCCTCTCCTCAGGAAAGTAAGTCCCCAAGAGCCACCTTCAGTACTCTCCCGAAATTTTAACTTATTTCATCAGAACTAAGGGTGGATCGAAAAGTGATCGAAAATTTACGAAAACATCTTCGGCAATGCGTACTTAATAAGAGCCAATATTTTAAAGATGTTTTTAAACACCCACTGAAATTTTACTATTTTCAATGTTCTATTTGAAAATAAAACTAATTTTTTTTTTCAGAGACATTGGTTTATTTTTTACAACCCTTAAAAATGTGTCATTTATTTCTGCCCACTCTATATTTTAGGGAAGTCAGAATAAATTGTAAAAATGTCTTTTTAACTCTTCCTTGTTTCTCAGCACAATATGATTTTCAATAAACAAGTGAAATTATTTAATTATCGTTTGCGTAATATTTCAGGGTGTTATATTGTTAAGGTTGTACATTATGCAGGAAGTAGAATAATAGCAAATATTGCCACTGAGTTGTAATATTAATTATAAATTACAACTAACGGTAATTAGGCTTCATGATTATAAATTAACTGATTAATAATTTTATTAATACATCAATTATAGAATATCATACTATCAATGTCGTTCTGTTATTAAATGGACTTTCAATAATTAAATAAATTGCTTTGAACACCGTTTTTTTTTTTTTTTTTTACTGCAATAGTTCAAATTGTACTCCTCCCCTCTTAAAAAAAGAGGCATTGGTACACGTAGTATTGTTTTTGATATCTTTAAATTAAAATTTTATATTCCGATTTTGTAATTGGTATTTGCAACATTATTTTTCCTTCATATATTTAACAAAAATAAAGTCAAATTTCTAGATGCCAATGACAAAAATTAAAATTAAAATTCTAAATAGGGAATACAAATTCCTGAAGATGGAATACCACCAATCAGTTTTCATTCCTTGGCGCCTTAAGGACAAACCTCACTAGAAGGACATGACGGTTTTACCGAAGGCATCTAAGTGATTTTTTCATTGACAAAGAAAACCGTCATGTCCTTCTAGTGTGGTTTGTCCTTAAGGCGCCAAAGAATGAAAACTGATTGGTGGTATTCCATCTTCAGGAATTTGTATTCCCTATTTAGAATTTTAATTTTAATTTTTGTCATTGGTATATTAATTTTTGTCATTGGTATTTTTGTCATATAGTCGAAGGCTTGCCATACTACGAGGAGGGTGCAGACAATAGCATATTGCACCGATCGTCTTTTTAGCCCCTATGATGTAGCTTTACATTTAGAGGAATATAAATATTATACCAACTTGATGGAATCAACTTGGTTTGATCAGATATTGGACGCTCAATAGTAAGTTCTATCTGTGGACAAGGCTGCTAGCTGTAACCCATTTCTTTTTTGCCAATTTGATCAATCTCCTATCAACCCTAGGAGTAGTAGCTCTCTGAGACATATTTTCAAGTTTTCTAATACTCCTTGCTTCCTCTTGACGATTTATAGTTCGCGAAACTACACTTTGTAAAACATCCATTATTTCCGCAATATTGGTTTATGAAAAATCAGGAGAACTCAGACTAACAATTATTTTTAATTTTTCCGATGAATAATTTTACCTTCCCATTGTTAAAAAACAGACTATATATATATATATATATATATATATATATATATATATATATATATATATATATATAAATGAGAAAAAAACACTTTTTTTTTTAATGTTATTATTTCCAACTATTTTAAATCAACAAAAAGCTAAATTAAATTTCCTGAAACAAAAAGCATTTTTAAAATTTAAAAAATACAAAATAAGCCTACCACATGTTTCATTATATTCTCTGGTTTTGTTATAAATTTATACAGGTAAATTTTCGGTTAGTCTGTTTTTTAACTGTGAATCGCGTTGTGGTCTTCCAGGATGTCAAATAGCCGCCCGGAGGTTAGGTCCATAGACGATCTGCTTCGGGGAAAGAAATATTGGTCCTCGTGCGCCTGCTGACCCCGAACATTCATAATCCGTGGGTCTAGACCAATATGTCACTGTCCTTTAACCCGACAGAGTCGGAGGGAAGGACACTGCCGAATAGGCCCCAAAGGGACTGGCTATGGAGCAATGGGCAGCCTGCCGTTGCACAATGGAATCCATGGTTCGCAGCAACGTGAGGTTGGGTGACCCCCTCCAGACTGTCTGAGCTCCCGCAAGCGATACAATGTCTGTAAGAAGACCACATCGCGCGGCCAAAGATCTGCAGGTTTGCACACACACACATATATATATATATATATATATATATATATAATGTATATAATGTATATAATATTTTGAGCAGTTTATAAGTATTGTAAATTACTGATCTTTAAAAATATATTTACGATTGATATCAGCAGCAAAATCTGCCAATCACACTTTATCGAAATCAACAATTAAATATGCATTATCAGCCAGAGCCCACTCATTTGTCAGATTCAATAAAAAGTATATCGGTAAAGTAAAACAAATAAATCAATACGGGCATAATACTGTTCGGAATTGTCCTCTACAACCGTATTTAGAATTTAGAAAATACATAATATTTTCTCAGGGGCATACCCTGGGTCCATTTTGGGAATAAAATTTCCAGGAACTGTTGGGTGTATGTAGGCAATCAATTCGTAAAGGATGAATGTGTGCTTGTTTCGAGCGCATTATGTTTGCCTAGAGGATATTAAGAGGAGATCTTTGTAAATATATGTTTAGATGATTGTGCGTTATTTAAATATATTTATTGTATGGTATATGTTATATTAAAAATATATGTTATATAAAATGTAAGTATTTTATTTTTTGTTCGTCACTAAGCAACTTTTTTTTTTAAACTATAAAGTGAATGAAATACCTTAATAACCTATTTCAAAAGAAAAACGTTTTCGAATGGTTCTAGAAACATTAAAAGTTGGTAAGTAAATATTAAATTACTTTCACTTTACATGAATTCGCATGCATCCATTAATTAATTACACTGAGATTTCTATATTTAATTAAATTCAATTAATCTGTTTATAAAATTGTATTCGTTACTTTTATTTTTTAATAAATCTAGTTTTAGGCTTCAATTGTAAGTTAAAAATGCTCCTGTAATTATGAAATTTTTGTCATGTTCTTCTATTTTTTATAGAAGAGCCATTTTTTACTTCCACCATTCCTTAATAAGCTGCTATCAGCTATTAAAAATGCTGTCAACGAATATAATTAAAAAAAAATAGGAAAACAGTAAGTTTGAATACATTTAAATAAATATGTTATACCTCATTGTAATAAAAGAATTGTGATGTATTGACGTTATCTTGTATCGGAGGTATAAATGTGTCTATACTATTCATTTTCATCTGTATTATTTTATTAATTACAAATTTCCTTCCTTTACAATTTAAATATTTTTTTAAATTAAAATATTTCACGAACATAAATTCGGAAACTCCTTCTTTACCACAATTATCACGTATAGAAATATTATTGTTTATTTTAATTATTGCTAGTATTGATTAAAATAAGTTCGCAACATTACAAACGATTCAATGATTGCAAAAATATCATTTTTAGAATGAAAGTCATAAATCTTAAAAAGGGCATTTATATTAAATTTTAAAAAATATATTTGGTTCGTTTAATTTTGGTTAATATTTTATTAAGTAATTATCTTCCTATAATTTTCTGTTTTATTTAAATATTTGTATCGCATACTTCTAGACGTTTCGGAGAATTTTCCCATCTTCAAGACAATATTTTTTTGTTGTCTAAAAGTAATAAAAAGAATGTATTTAAAGTACTCTGGATAGCATCATCACATTCGGGTATGCCATACTCTTTTTATTTGTTTTTTGAAATCATAGTTACTATTACAAGACGGAATTAAATTTATAGAAATGAAATTGTTATATTAGGAAATAATGCATAAAAAGTGTTGTCTTAAAGATGAGGAAATTCCCCAAAACGCTGAAAAATATGTGAGGAAATATATGATTAAAGTTTTTAAGCAAAAGAAGGAAATCAGAGGAAGAAAATTAGTTCACAAGTAGCCAAAATTAAATTAAAAAAAGTCTTCCAAAATATCAAATAAATAAAAATATTATTAAGTTTGTTTATTTATGATAAAAATTAATTATGTAATGCAGGAAAATTTTATTAATAAAGTAATGGATTAGAATGGCCTTAATTAAAAAAAAACGACTTATCATTTGTCCTATTCCCTTGAGGAATAGAAGTACACCGGACTTTTAAAGTTGTTCTCGTTTCATCTTACACAGCAGGCTCTTCAATTAAGCCGATTCTGTTTTCCTTAAAATCTCTTAATTAAAATTAAAATCTCTTAAAATAATTCCTCTCAATAATTAAATGTGTTAAGACCTCAAAGGATAATCCTGCCTTCGTTTACTTACTAAGTACTACTTTTTTTCGATCAATTTCCTCAATTGATTACATTTTTTGAGCGAATTTTGTCTTTGAAGCGTCCTGAAGGACAGTGGCAAGTGATGGAAGGATCGCCATCACGGCGCGGTAATGAGGGCGTCATCGATTGTTTACGCCGGGGTTGCCATGGTAACCGCACTTCTTAATTGTCATTTCTCAGGGCGTGTTCTTCGATAAGCATTAATTAAAACAGAAATGCCCTTATAGTGGCTAATGTTTTGCCATATTGATGGAATGTTATTTTTCTGGCAAAGCTTTTAAAGGGTACTCCGGGATCATAGTTAAGTGCACTCTAAGAATGGCCGGGGCTGGATGATTCTATTCTTGGTAATTTAATATATACAAAATTCTTGAAATGGTGTTTTTTAACACCGAACACTTCCTTGTTTGTTTTTCTCCAACATCTCAAAGAGTTCGTCTAAGACCTACCTTTGAACAATAAATAATCGTAAATAATAGTTTATTTCTACACAAAAAAAAAAAAAAATGTTTCTTCTTTTTCTTCTTAGTGTGGAAGATTAATCGCTTAATAGACAAAGCTATTCATTCTGAAAGAGGCAGATTTTTTTTTTTTTTCGATCGAAAATATGGTGCACGTAGAAACAATTACCAAGACCAAATAAATTAACATAGGGAATATCACAATAAAAAAAAAATGCACCATCATTCAAGAAATGAAACTAGAATATTCTTTAAAAAAGTAAGATAATCTAAAATATTTTCAGTGCCTTAGGACATCCGTAGACGAAACAGCACCTTGGAGATCACGAGCTGTGGATGCAGGCTCATTCCCTTCAAACTCACTATAATCGACATGGAATCCACTGTTTTCAGTTGAAACATTTCCATCAGAAGTGCTTCTTTCCTCAGCTATTTTAACTTGGAGTTTATATTTTATCATAGGACTGTGGAAGGTTATTCACATAATAGACAAAGGTATTCATTCCAAAAGAGGAAGAAATGTGAAAATACTTTAAAATATAATGTGGATTAAATACAGATGGGAACATTTAAGTGATCTGAAACTTTGCATACTTGCGTATTTTAATTATACTTTGGTACATAGTGATGGTATAACGGAGTTTTTTTGTTAATGGTATTAGAGGAATGAATGAGCACAAATTCCTAAATCTTACTTTTTTTAATTTTATCATGCATCAAAAGATCCGTTTCTCATTCATCTGAATGTCTCCAGGGTAATCAATATGCCTTAAGAGTTTGTATAATCGATTTTATCAGATCTGTTGATTGCTTATATTTTTTAAATGTCTTCTAAAACGAATATCAGTAACCATATCCTAACTAAAGCAGAACTGCTGTGTGCGAGGATTAAAGATAGGTGTGTTCCCAAACATTTGCCTCATTTACCTGGCCTTGTTCGTTCACATTCTGTAGGCGATTGGGAGGGAAAGATCGGAAAAGAAATTCTATAGTTGGTAGCACTGATCCTTTCTTTCTTTTTATCCGACTAAACGGTGCTGTGTCGTTGCCATTGAGACTGTAGTCAACGTTGAATGAGGTGATAAGTGCGTCCCCGTAGCATTTTTGTTTCATAGTTCTAGCCTGCTCAGCGAAGGTATTTCACTTTATTTTTTGTTGTTAATTTGAACCTTGCTTGAATCCTAAAAAACAACATCGAAACGTCTGAATCTACTTGCGTGAAAACTTGAATAATTTCCATAGGATTTTCCTTGAATTTTCACATTAATCTGGTTTACATTAATTTGCCTTTTCAGCCATTTCGCTTGTCAGAATTATGAGACGTTAGCAAATCATCAACAATTGGAATGTACAATCCAGAATCTTTCACTTCAGCATTCTAACACACTAGCTCGAACTTGAAATGAACACTATAGCTTGAAATTGAAGATCCAAATATATAATTGCAAAGAGGATTCTACTAATGGGATACTTAATAAAATAAAAAAAAAAAAAAAGAATATATATATATATATATATATATATATATATATATATATATATATATATATATAATCTTCATTATACTTTTGCTGCTATAATTTTTATTTCAGAATATGTTGGTGGACCTATTTCTGCGGAAGAAGAGCTTGAAATAAACGATTTGCTTCTTGTGATATCTTGCTCTGTTGCGAACACCTTTTTTTGACAACCCTCTAAAACATGGCAAGAAACAGTTATTGAACTTTTTCAAAAAGTTTCAGTTTAACTGTTTTACAAGAACATTTACAATTAAAGCAATAATAAATAAAAGTTCTACACAAAAAACCTTGATAAAAAAAATTTTGTGAACCTATATCATTAAAAGTTTTTGATAAAGGCTCTGTTAATATAAGCTCTTTTTTCATAAAAGTTCTGTAAATAGAACCTTTTAAATATAAGTTCTCATATATAAGTTTTCACATACTTATGGCGCAAAACTTTAACCCCTATTTTCGGGAGGAGAAAGGGAGGGGGAGGGGAGAAGAGGAAAACAACTTAGGAGACAGCAGATTTGTTAAAATAATTAAAAAGTATTTGAATATGACTGTAATCATTTAAGTAGTAATAAACTTTACTATTATTACTCACTTATAAATTACTAATCAGTAAATTGTGAATATGACTGTAATCCTATTTTCTATTTTTTCTATAAACGATTTATGGAAATATATCTTACAATTTCAAGCAAAAAGGTTGGTTTAATATACAATATCAAAGGCCAGTAAAAGGTCAATATGGTTTAAGGTTGCAGAGGCCTCTGAAAACATTCTCAGTATAGAATCGCACAAGTTTTCTATTCAACTTTTTTTTTTCCATCTACCGATCAAGGTAAATGGTATTGAAAACTAATTAATTTCTTTTGTTTGAATCAATCCTTAAAAACCCATTCCTAATGCAACATAAACCTAGTTGATTCAACGATTTATTATTATTTATTAAGTTAAAAAAAAATCATGACCTTACTAAGTCCTACATTTGGACGAAAACGTTTTTAAAAAAATTATTTTAATAAAACGCTATAAAGGCTAAAATGGGTTCTATTTGTAAATGGTGTTAATTTGTTGATAGCGCAGCTTCTACTAGTCTCATCCTTACCTCTTGAATGTCTTATGATATTCCGCTCTATATAAGAGAAGAGATGGATCAAAAGTAAACTTCCTCATAATATTGTAAGGCATTACTATAAGATGCATACTGATAAATGACTATTTTTATGAAGAAAAATGAAGTATAAGTCATTTTCATTGCAATATTATCTAATAAGAATATGGACTCTGAAACAATAATAGAAAGCCTGTTTTTCTCGAAAAAGCTTAAGCAACCCTATATAGATAAAATATTAAATTCTCACTAGATCCCATTAGGATGTTTCTATGTATTTCCCACAAAACTGATCTGAAGTACTCACCAAACAGGTAAATGAGAAAGAAAAAAAAACTGTGATACTGCAACCCTTAAAGGATTTCAGGTTCAGTACTTAGTAAGGGTGTACTTAAATAAAAAATAATTGCAAAAGATAGAATATCAGAAACAAACATTAAGTACACAGTATGGTTTCAATTTAAAATTTCAACACTTTAAGAGCTGCAAAAGAGAAACACATTATTGAACCATAATTGCTAAGCAATTGGCACCAACAATCAAAGAAACCCACTGTATTTACATTTGAACTTTATTAGTTTAAGAAATTAAGAGGAATTATTTATTAATTAAATTGAAAGGACTTTCCAGGGAATTAAAAAAAAAAAAAAAAGAAGAAGAAATAATAATAATAATATATTTAAAGTATATGCAAACGCTTTCTTCATTATTTAATTTATTATGCTATATTCATTATCACCAATTTTTCAAGGTTTTCTCCTCATCATCAGGATTCAATCTTACTAATCGTTGTTCAATGCTATATACACCAACACCTTTTGCATGTATTTTCAAATTGATCATAATTTTATCCATATTAATATTAATTTGTCAATTCTTTTTTATAACAACAATTATATAATATTAGTTATATATAATATAATAGAGTAATTATATAATATAATAGAGTAATATTATATGATATAATAGAGTATTATTGCATTGTGCATCAATACAGGACAATGGAAATAGTGATTAAAGAGTTCACACAACATTTAGAGGAAATCAAATAATTAAACAATAGCAAAATAATAAATAAGAAAAAATGAATTCATCTAAAATAGAATAATGTTAAACAAACATAAACATCTTAAATGCACTCATTGGTCAAGGATTAATAGTCGAAAGTTGACAAGGCATTACCAATATGGATAAAATTTTGATAAATAGTGAAATGCATGCAAAAATTGTTAATATAAATAGCAGTGAACAAAGAATGGTGAGATTGAATTCTGATGATGGGACAAACGCCTCGAAATATTGGTTCTAATGAAAATTATTTAATAAATTTAATACGAAAGAAAGTTTTGACATATACCTTAAGCAAAACTTAATTATGTTATTTAATTTAATTATGCTATTTAAGTTAATTATCTTATTAAATTATTAATGATATTATTATTATTATTATTATTATTATTATCATTATTATTAATTAGTTTTTATTCATCTCACGAGGCATTACCTCAATCTCTTAAGAAAAAAATTAAAGTTTAACTTGCCTGGTAGGTCTAATAAAAAACATATAAATATGTCCTAACAACGCAATTTAACTACAATCATATGTCTCACTTCACTGTATTTTCTTGACATAATTAACATTAAATAATCTTATAAATAAATAATTATATATTTAAAAAATAATTTACGGTAAAAGAAGTGTCATCATATTATGTCGAAAGAACAGTGTAAAGTTGTATTTTAGATTTTATTGTACTAATATAGTTGTTCCTTTTTTATAAATAAGAATGTTACCATAGAGATCAGTCAACCAATATGGATTAGATAAGCATTTTTACTAATTGACTTTGATTTTTCGACGATATTTTTATATGAAAATAATTCATTCATATGATACTTCAAAAAAATTCTGAAACGATGTACAGGTTTAATGCGAATAAAGTTTCACGGAAGGTTGTTTTTATTATTATTAATTATAATTTGTTAATTTAATTACTATCGCATTTATAAAATTATCCTACTACCTCTGAACAATCAAATAAAACTAGAATATTTTATTGATGCTTCAAAATGAGGTTAAAAAATATGTGATAATGTCAGTTTCTTTTACCTTTTACTAAACCATCAAATCTGCTGCAGTTATGGCAACATATTTTGTAATATTTGATGTCTGAACTTTGAAATTAAGTAATTAAATGGTTTAGCGGCCTGGTATGTATTAACTCTAGTGATTTAATAAATTATACCATTGGCATGTACATGATGTCATTGCATGATGGATTGCATGATGCCAATAGTAAGAACAGATTATCCCCTCATGTAGAGTACAAAGATATAAATAAATAAAAAGAGGGTTTCACTAAGCAAATGAGAATTCTATTTTGAGAAGTAGAGGTTTGAAAGAAAGAGCAAAGTGCCAGTAAGGGAATAGGAATGATTTTCTTTGACATGTCAAAAGGAAAAAAATAAACTATATTTCTTTTTGTGTGTCGAAGCTGTGCCGGACTACAAAAGAAGAGACTTCCGAAACTCCTTGGGACACACATAAACCCTGATCCGAGCTCTTATGTTTACCAACTTGCCCTCTGTCCGCTGTCGCGATTTAAACATCTCCAAGGAAGTTGACATATTTCTTTTTTACACCGTTCTAACTGTACAATGTCGCTACTTATGACTAGAACATCGTTATTTCTTTCAAGAAAACGTAGAATAACAGGCGGGTATTGTTATGTAATAACTACTAGTATTTATTTAATAATAAGTCTGTATGTAGTCACATTTCTCTACGTCAGAGATATACTGTCCTAAGTAACATTCTCAATGTTTTACAGGAGCGCTATAAGACGTTTCGCACTTTATTGCTTAATTTGGAAAATGATCAATTCTTTTATTTTTGAAGTATTGCACATTTTATTATCCTATTAGCTCATTTACGAAAAGAGAGACTCTAAACAAACGACTGAAAGTACCCTACTATATTTTTTCTAAATCGTCAAAACTGAAAATCAGACCGAAACTAAATACATACACAAACCTATTTAAGCCCATATGGACGCACGTCTCACATATTTAAGTTTCAATAAAAGAAACACAGAAATTACAAAAAAATAAATAAAAATAAGAACTTGTCCTATATTCAATTATGTACATTATGATTATTCTTATTCAATTTGAAATTAAATATTTAATCTTCCTGAAAAAAGAAAAGTGATTTAGTTTTATTTTGTTTCAATTTAATTTCTATATATAAATAAAAAAATAGGAGTAAGTTTAAAGCCTGTACTTCAAGCATAAGATGGTGATGGATTATAGCTAGTGATGACAAAAAAATTAATAAATCGATGTTTAAAAACCTCGAATGACAAGCATCGATCTTTCTGATTTATCGCCATAAAAACATCATGTTTTTGAAGCATCAGTATTTTGTATATATTACCTATAAGATCAATATAGGAACTTTTTATAATTGATGTAAAAAAATTAAATCAGGCTTAGTTATAGCTCATCGAGCAGTCTGATGTATATATATATATATATATATATATATATATATATGCGTATAAATCATCCAAAAAAAAAATCATATTACGCAGGAACCTTTATTAATCATTTTCTAAAAAAAAAAAAAAAGATTAAGGTAATTTAATTTAATGATAATAATAATAATGTATAAATAGGTAAAATGATAAAAAAAGTAACTATAGATTGATAAGTATGCTCTATATACAAAAATCTAATTTATTTGGGTATCAGGAATGGAAAATAAAACATTTTTCTCTCAATATCTGTAAAATAGAATTTATCGAAGATAGGACCCGTATAACTTTGACACTTTTTGAAATCATGATGGATAAAAAAATATTCCATGATAACACAAGGGCTGTGAATTATTAGATTTATACGCTGTGCAGTGAGTGACAATTGTGCAGTCCATCCCAATCATAGCTAACTGTGATTTATTATTAACCCATCCCAAAGCTTCGTTAATTATAAACTGTGAGAGCTGCAGTCCTGCTCAGCTGGTAGAAATATTTTATGGACAAAAGTATCAATGAATTAAATTCCAGGAATATTACATTTCTCTTTGTAAGTTTCGGGGATGCAATGTCGCCCTCTTCTGCATATAATATTATATATGCATTTTTTGGTGAGTCAGTGACGACATTAATGGGACTTAATTCATTATGTAGTAGTGTATTTGCTGATCCACCCAACAATTCTGAGATATATGATGCTGAAAAGGAGACATAGCATTCCCGAAACGTGCAAAGAGAAATATTGCCTTTTATTGTAAATTTGATAACTTATTTATTCTGTTCCAGGGGTATTCAACCTCTAATATAATAAAATAGCTAGCAAACTATGCGTCAGTTTTTTAACAGATGATTTAAGATGCGCAATGTAACTCGTACACTATTTATACATTCTTATCTTTGTGGTTAGAGGTTGAAAAATAAAGATATCTGCTTCGCTTGGGGAGGAAAAGGAATAACTTAATCACGCAGTTAAGTTAATAAATGCACGCCAGTGTTGTAAAACACCAATCTACAATAGCCATAAATGATCTCTTGTACTGGAGGTTGATCGTTTCGTGATGGTACCAGAAAGTCTCGTTTAGTACAGATAACTCAGGACCACAATAGTTGGTATGAGAGCGAGATCAGCTTGGAATATTCTGTTCCCTCTGCTTGCAAAGAGAGAACTGCTGGTCTTGTAAGTTATTTAATAACCTTTTGACTCTATGGTTAAAACCCTAGGTATAAAAATACATACAGGTGCAAAGATACAATGCGCCACTTATAATCATCCAATGCGCTGTTTGGCGCATGCCCCACAGTTTTTCCATCCTTGTTCTATTAAAATTTAGTAGGAAGTATAATAGTTGATAAAAGCATTTTTGACTTTAAAAAATGTTTATTATGTGTTCACATAACAATACCATCATGATAATGTCAACGTTTGGGGGATGTCCGATCACCAGGACATTTTTCTTTTATGCTTGTATATAATTATCAATAGAATACTATTTTGTCATATATAGCTTCAATCCTGATTGAAGCCCTGGATGAGCATTAGCTCATATCTCTCTGTTGTGCTTTAGGTCACAGACAAATAATCTATTAGTTGACAGAGAAAGTATAAGAAAAAAGTTATGGAAGAATGGGAAGACAAGATGATAGAGAGATGTATATAATCAGTAATAAAATTTATTGCAACCATGAGGCTCATAATGATCATGTAATAAGGTTTCTCGGTATCCGCTTAATTGAAAAAGAAAAACCCTTTAATATGAACAAGAGACAGTTTTTTTGTTTTGTGTTTTATCATTTTTCCGGGAGAGCAAAAAACCCCTTTTCCATGGACCACTAATTACTCTCAGTCGAGGGGCTCTTATATTACATCCAAGCAGTGTTTCTCAACGACTGGATCATTTTTTGCTTTCCAATGTATTTTTTTATTAAAAGGACTGAAGTGTCGGTATACTAGCTACAACAATCGTCTAAATTAAAATTAATTGTTGGCCAACTAGGTTTTCTTTCTAAATGAAATGTATTTTGATGTGAGACGAGTTACACCCTTTATCAATTGTGTTTTAAAATTAATGACAGTTATTAAAACAATTAGGTTCGAAGAAGTGAAATCAATATAGCTAAAGAACAATACTGCTCATTTACTTATTTATTGCATATTCGATTAAACATCAACAAATTAGCCAACTATTACAAACTTTTTTAATGATCAATATCTCAAACTTTAAGCCCCATTCATCACGTATTAATGACCACTGGTTGATCTTTGCAAGCCTGGTACATTGAAACTAAGAAAACCTTTGGCCAGCTTAACTAATGTTAAGTGAATCAATATGAGTTGAAACTTTTTCTTCTATCTTCATTTTTACCGTCAGATTTAAGGAATTGGAGCCATCAATGTCTGCATGCCAGATAAATTAAAAAATAAAATAAAATGTAACTATTTATATTTTCATAATCTTTCCTCTTCGACATATTTTACCAGTCCAGCAGGGCACGGAAATTCCTTCACTTCGTTCTTGGTGGAAGTACCCCAAGCTGCATCACTGAATCCTTTACTATAAATGCCACGTACTCACGGCATACCTGTTTACAATGATACATCGACTTCTACCCACGCTGACAATAAGAACAATTTACAAAAACTTTCCTAATGTAAATATTACGACTCATAACAAAAGCGCACCTTGGTACGCAACTAACAAAACTCTCCAGGCTGACTTACATCTACCAACTGTCGACCCACAAATAAGGACTATTTACCAATGATCACTAGTGGATCCAAAGGGAGGGAAAACTTTCAGGCTAAAGCTCTCCAACAAAAAAAGAATTTTTTTTATAAAAAAAAATAACTAAAACAATATGGAATATACAAAATACCCAAAACTACAAAAGCCGTTTAAAATGGGTATCGATTTGCTCACATTAACATTAGGGAATGAGAGAGCTCAGTGAATGAATAAGAAAGGAAGCATAGAATCCAAAATCCCTGGTTCGATTCCGTCTGTATAAATGATCTTGGGATTGGACAACCCCCCCTCCTCCCCCCGGGGGAACGCATAGCCTTCATTAAGCTGTTATCTGGATGCTGACCAAATCACCTCCTTTTATAATCATTGATTAAGAAACAGTATACCCATATATATTGCAGAACTCAACACTTCTCATCGAGTGACACAGGTTTTTAATTATCTTGAATATTAACTTTGTACAATCATACTTTGACTGTATTAATTCACTGTATTCACTCTGTATGATTTATGCATTATTTAAAACTAAAAATAAACGCAACATAAACCTTATCAAATTACATAAAAAATGACTGAAAAGAATGAAGAGTATGAAAAAGAATTTGAAATACGCGAAGATATTTTTAATTAAGATCACAAAAAAATCTTAATTACCATTTTTTCTCTAACTTAGTAATTCGAGGAAGTAAATCGGTTCGATTTATTACGAAGTTCTTCGAATATAATTCTGGTAACTAGTTAGTTCTTCGAATATAATTCTGGTAACTAGTAAGTTCTTCGAATATAATTCTGGTAATTAGTATTAATGAATATTGATACTGTATATTGATAATGTAAACAATTTAATTTATGCAAATTAAAATAAAATAAATGAGCACACCAAAATGAGTAGGACCCGACCACTATTGAAAAGGGAGCCGCGGCAGTGTCCACAACTCAAGGCGAGCTGTTTGGACTGGGCCGGAGAGAGCTCCTTGAGGCTAGGAGGGCAATCGCTCCAAGTGCCATTCCAAGTAGCACTTCTCTGCCACCCCAGCATTCTTCGGAAGGGAGGAAGGGGATAAACTGTCCAAAGTATTTTACTATGTAGAGAAGAGTTGGTTTTCAGGTCGTTAACGTCTTCGAACTTCGAGGAACACATATTCATGGAAACGTTATTTCATAATTACTTACAAAGAATTTAACACGCAATTTTTTCTTGCTTAGAGAAGTGACAAAATTAATTAATTATTCCCAGTTTCGTATATTGCTGAAAAATATCCAATATTTTTACAAACGGATGACCTAATGCGTATCATTCAAATAAAAATTAAACATAACGAAAATATATAACATACTTGTATATGATTAGCCAAACTTGGTACAATCAACAGCAATTATTCATCTTGATATTCAAGACCCCAAGGTTCACAATAATATCTTGTCAAAGTCATGTTACTATCATGTTAAAACATAAATTATTTTCATAGTTATGTATTTATCATTTACACCAGTAACGGATTAAAGGCGGTTGCTTTCGGGCTAAAGCCTCTCCAAAATAAAAAAAATATTTCTTTTTATATTGATCCATTATCGTTCCCAAGAATGATCTGAGCCAAATAATTAAACGATTGAAAAATGTTTTTTTTACTTTTTATTTTCATAACTCTAAACAAAAATAGCTTTGTAAATGTAGGCCTATAATTAAATTTTATTTTTCGTGTTGTAACATTCAAGTTAACTACTTGCGGTAATTTTGCATCAAATGCTCGTATCCGTTTTTCTCACTCGTCGACGCCTGGCACTGTAAAGGGCGCTGAGGGATAATTAGTGTCTGCAGTTCGTCAACAGCGGGACTGACCCTGAGATACACAGTGCAAAGTGATTCGGTAAATATGAATGACTTTTCCTTTTTGATATATGTATGTAGCATTATAAAAAAAAATACGTATTTTTGTTTATTTGTTTAAAACACCATAGTTCAATTAAACTGTGTTCCGTAAAGTCATCATCATTAAACTTTTTTTTCGCAATACCTAGCTAAAATCAATTTTTAAAAATAAAAAGAATAAAGAAATACAATTGAGGGAGTGGCGTTTATCTGAATGATAGGTTAAAAAATACTTTAGCTGTTAAATATAAGCAGGTGTCTAGAAAAAATGTAAATATTTTTTCCTCAAAACAGAATCGTTCCTGCAATCACCGTTATAAAAAAAAAAAAAAGTATTTCTAATGATTTAAGTTCACTGCTTCAAATAGCATAAAAAAAAGCACTTTTGATCAGTGACCTTAAAAAATTTCCCGAGGGAGGATCCCCTGTTGCTGTGAGGTATCTCTATTCCCAGACTCCCCGGTGTTAGCCGCCCCTCCCAAAAAATTAAATCCGGGATCCGCTACTGATTTACACCTGTTATATGTTATATATTTGGGTATTAAATTATTTATAACGGTTGAAAAGAACCACTTATTCTAATATTTCTAAAAATAAAATATCTAAACAAATATTATTAAATCATGGTATAGTGTAGTTTAGGCCCTCTTTATTCTTGCCATTATTGGACATGTAGTTTTCTTGACACCAAATTCATTTAAATCTGCAATAAAACACTTGATTGGTATTTGTTTACATTTTTCAAAGCTGTTATAAATTGACCAATTAGATAAAATAGTCAATTCGCTGAAATATCAACATTCTTAAAAATGTTGTATATAATTTGTTTTTTCCCATCATTCAATATCAACAACCTCCCACTCTTTATTACTATAACTAAAACTAATAGTATTTGATATAGATGTAATCCTGAGAAAAACCAAAATAATTAGAAATAATACATTTCATTAAAACGTCGCAAAAAAGCATTGGGTTTAATTTCCTTTATTTTTATTTTTAGAACTGATTGTACCTAGCTTATCCATCTTCAGTCTGAAAAAATTTGTTTTATAATTTATTTTGGCCATCTCGGACTGTATTGTCCATTGGAAAGAGGGATCAATAAAAATGGTTGATTTTAATGAAATGTTTCAGTTTTTTTTTTTGGCACAAAATACACTAAATGGTGTGATCTAGATCTTGAAAAAAACATTTCAGAGCATTATGAGTGGAGCGAAAGATTCGTTGGACAGTTATTGATCGAATTCGCAAAACCTGAGGATATCAATTTAAGGATGAAAATTATATTGAGGTCATTATGTGCGATTTCGTTATGTTTAAATGGTCATAGGTTGAACATAGCTCAATAATAATTAAAAAATAGTTTGTATTATTTTCATTAAAACTAGGGAAATGTTTACACTAAACCATTTTACAACACAAAACATTGTTTTCAGAAAAACGAATTTGGAAGGTGTCCAACATTTATTCTCTATGTGTTTTTCGAAACTTTGTCGATATTTTTATGAATGTCGCTATGTCTACTTAATAAAAATTAATCAAATCACTATATGAAGTTACAGAACATTCATTGAAGATCTACCTGTGGTCGGTTGGCCTGCATGTCATAAAACGCTCATGGTATTTTACCTATGCTATAATGGCTGAAAACTAATTTTTAGTAGACACAATTTAAATTTGCCTGTCTTTTGTGATATTTATGTTGTGGTAAGCTAAAGAGCCTTTGAATTAACTTCCAGTTTAGTTCGCATTGACCACCTAGTCACATGGTGATTTTAAAGTTACATAGTATTAGTATTATTTTTAAAAGTATTTTTGTGAAGATTGGCGAAAATTGGTTATATACTATTAAATACTATCTCTCCCGAGAATGTGCATCACAAATATATAATTTATCTTCGTATATGGAAGTTAGAATGGAGAATGGCATCATGGAGAAGAGTGGAATCATAAAAGAAATATTTTATTCAACACTATATTCACCTTTTCTGTGGTTTATAGCCAATTTCCATTGAAAACTTATAACCGTTTCAGAATCTGTTTGGATTTCTCAAATATCATATTAGGGGTATATATTATGAAGAAGATGTACTAGGGTCAGGACGCATCTTTTGGAAACCCGATCTATAGTCTGGAAATTCCATACAGCTGGGAAAGTAGCGTATCTGGGTCTAGGTAAAAAACGAGAGATAAAACATTTCCCTTCACTCCAAATAACACAATTTATCTTAAATTGTTGAGGAATTAATAAAGTTGTATTTATATATATATATATATATATATATATATATATATATATATATATATATATATATATATATATTAATCTTTGCTTCTGTTATTGTCTGGGAAATATTTAGAAGGATTAAAGTATGACGTAAAACCTATTATGAAAATAGATCGATATAATCCTTAGTATTGAGATGACAATGTATAGCTAAATATTTGATCAATTATCGGGAGATGAGACCCTACTTAAGAGACGAGAATACGCGGGGAGTGTTTTGTATTTAGGGGAATGGCAAACAACGGGGACCATACATTTCCCTTTGTCAAGGGGAACCATCGTTTAGGCTGGCCCATTGTTCTGCTGTCAGGGGCACCTACAGGCTGCCTCCCTCCACCTAGCCATCTGATTCCTCTACACCTTACCTCCATTGTCTGTCCGAAAAATAGCTGATAATGTTTGTGTAAGGAGCTCCTTATTAATTCTCTATCATGTGTAATCCTGCCAACATTGAAGCTGTGTATTACATATGCATTTGAATTATATCAAGGGTTATTTTTTCATACACAGGGTGTCTAATATAAATCAGCTCAAATGATTTTCACGGCTGAACGGATGATCTAATCAAAAAATGACCGAAGTAAAAGTCTTCTTCAATGGTTTCACCAACTGCTATTCCTTTTTAATTTTGCGGTTATGCGCGAGGTTGAGACGGTGCGAAAACTTAGGATTTCTAGATAACACCTAATTTTTAATACGTTCAGTTATTGTCAATGAAATGCTATGAAAGATCCTGTAAATCACATTTCGCTATCTTCAAAATAAAAGGATTTGCATCATTCTGAACGTGATTATTATTTTTCAGGCACCTAATAAACTGGAATCTTTGGATATGATACATCATTTTTATATATTTTTTCTTCCTACTTCTACTACAAATATTGCCAAACCTGTAGGTACAGCAATTTAATGTATTTTAGGTGTAGTAGTATTTAGTATTAGAATTTCCTATTTAAAAATGAAAAAGTATTTTCAGAATTGTTTTTTTTTCAAAATAATGAAAGGGAAATTGATTTAGTGAATAAAAATTTTATTTTTTTTGCTTTATTTTTCAATTCACATCAGTCTATGAGACAACCAGTGAATGTGCTAGCTAAGAACATGTTAACGTGGCATGAAAGGCATGAGAAAGGGTAGCTCCCAGCGGCTCCTCTTCCTGTCGTGATAATCGGATATAGTTAGGCCAGGAGATCCCTCATCCAGCTCCTCTTCAGCCTTCTGCGAGTACTGTTAGGCATGCTGGTTGTCGCCATGTTTTGTATGAGTGTGTTAGGATGTCCGTGCAAGTTATCGTGAAATTGTTTAAAGTGGGTCCGTTTGTGTTCGTTAACTGTAGGCATATTGAAGTCTATATGTAACGTAAAGTTACTGATGTACCAAGAAGCTTTGGTGATAGTCCTAAAAGTTTTTGACTGAAAAATTTGAAGTTTTTGTTTGTGTGTGTTTTTTTTTTTTTTTTGGGCTGTCCCGGATATCTGTGAAGCGTAGGCTTCACTCAAGCCCAGACGGGCTTGAGTAAGTAAGTGCAAGTGTTCAATTTATGTTTACGTTTTAATTTTGAACGTTTTGAAAGAAGTGAGTATAACAGTTTTAGGTTTCGGTTTAGCGTTTTTTGTTTATTCTTGATGTGTAGGCCCCATGTCATTCTTCTGTCAAATGTCAGGCCAAGGTATCGAATTTTGACTGTCTGCCGAATTACTAAATTATCGAGGTATAGTGGAGGGCAGGCTTCTTGTCGGAGAGTAAAAGTGATATGTTGAGATTTGTCTTGATTAAGTCTAATTTTCCAAAGTTTGCACCAATCATGAAGTTTTGTTAGGTGATGCTGTAAAGTCTGTGAGGCGTGTGCTGGATTTTGATGTTTTGTTAAAATTGTTGTATCGTCTGCATACGTCGCTGTCAGAGTTTCGGTGTTGTTTGGAATATCATGTGTACATTTGATGTAGAGCAGCGGAGCTAGTATTGAGTCCTAAGGTACTCCTCCTAAGGCCGGTCGAATGGCAGACAGTTCTGAGCCTTGGCAGACAGAGACAAATCTTTCAGAAAGAAAGGATTGAAGAATAAGATAATAGGTAGGAGGAAGTTTGAAGAGAAGACCCTGATGCCAGACTTTATCGAACGCATGAGCGACTAATATACTTACATTAATTAATCAGTAAATTAATTATGTTTCGTTGTAAAAGAAAACTTATGAGTGCAGATTTTTTTGTTAACTTATTTCAGTTGATATTTTAACGTTTTATGCTTGTTTGAATCATCATCATCATCATTCATGTTGCAAGAACTCTTGAAGAGTCAAGGCCTCCTGCTGTTTGGTCCGCCAATCTTCTCTGCTGGTTCCTGTTGCTCTCCAATTGCGGATTTCCAGGTATTCTCTCAGGAATCTGCTGGTAATTCTAAGTATATGCCCGCCCATCGAAGAAGTCCTGCTTGTATTACCCTTACGATATCTAAGTTCTTGTAGAGTCCCCCTAGTTGAGAAATTCAATGAAATTCAATGAAACTTTTTGAGGTTAATCTTAATATTACAGAGGGATCCTAATAATTAGAACGGATCAATAGAAATATAAATAGAGAATATTTTTACTAAACGTTTTGGATGGAAAAAATCTTGAAGAAAATTTTCAACATACCACATAGGATTTTTGTTATTAAACATTTAAATGAATCGCTTAAGAAATGAAAATAAAAAAAAGCGTGAACAGCAGAGTTCTCATGAAGGTCGTATTTTTTATAAATATTATGATATTTAGGGTAGTGCAACTTGTTTTAAAAATTGTTTACAATAATTTTTGTCGTATGAATTATTTTGACATATTGAAGATCGAAATAGAAAATTTACAATAACGAAAGAGCGGGGGTGAGAGAAAAAATTAGAGATCCCCAAAATGCGTTTTTCTAACAACGACCCAATTCACATACGATCTATCAAATTCACTTACAAATTTTCAACTCTAACTCAATTCGGAGAAGATGCACAAAACCTTAAAACCTTGAATAAAGCCGAAAAAACATTTGGACTTAGTGGTATTTTGAAGGAAATTCACCCCAACCAGAAATGGTTTTGTTCTGCTTAGAAAACAACTATACATAGCGAATTTCAACTCATTTTATCCGAAGGTGGTTGCGGGGGAAGTGCCCAAATGTAGCGACAAATGTATATGTATACATTCATAGATACACACACACACGCACACATATATATATATATATATATATATATATATATATATATATATATATATATATATATATATTTATATATATACATATGTAGTGAATGGATATATGGGAATATTAACCGGTTTTCAGTGGATTGTTCAAACTGTTTCCTCTCTTCTCAGAAAAAACGAATGATGTTTTATTTATTGATTTACGGCCATTTGTTTTAATTTGCCTGTAATCTCTGTCATTTTATTGCCAGGTTTCTTTTCTCAAACAACATAGTAAAACAAATTATTTGAGTATTTCCTATAATATTCGTATTGGAATTTCACACATATCTGGATAAATACGATTTGATTCTGAATTTAAAAAACAAAATTCGTGAACAAAAAATAACCAACTTCTCCACAGTTCTGCATTGAACCTGTAACCTTAAACCTTATTTTTACAACAAAAAAATATGAATATATGACCCTTGACACCTACCTTTCTCAAAAGCCTTGAGATTTTATCTCCATGTTCCCAGGGTGTGACCCATCCTTTGCTAGTGTTGCATTCGATTCCTCTGGTAGCGTTGAATAATTGTCCACGACGGAGATTCGCACGGAACACGTCTGGTTTCTTCCGTAGCAGTTTGTTAAACGCTTCAACCAGGACGAACACAGCGTCGTACATCAACGCGGCTTGAGCCTAGGAAAAATGAAATTAATAAATTAAGTTATAAGAATATCATACGGTAATAAATAATATAATTAAATTCAATATTCATGTTTATCACATCCGTGAGGAAACTGCAAATTGTAAAAATTTTATTATCCTTGTATTTGATAAACTTTGTTTGCAAGTTTTATAATATAGTATAAATATATTTTGAAAGTTGAGAAATAAATATTTCCCGAAACTGTCAGTGTTTAGCCCTCTTCCTACACAGATAAACATTTTGTTTCAGTCATGGTTGGAGTTTTTAAATTAAGCAGGCTTTAATTTATTTTTTTTATGAAAAGCCTGACAGACTTTACAACCTTGTGAAGATCCAAATTTCTTCTATTTTCGAAGTAGATTTTTCGTTTACTAAAAAAGAACTATATTTATTCATTTATTATACATCCAGTTTATTTCATTAAAAATCATTTAAAAATTCTGTAAATTATCTACTGTCATTGGTATGATATTTTTTTTTTCTTTAGCCTTATGAAAGGAACTTTTTGAAAAATTTATGAATTATCGAAACCTAAAAAAAGATGATCCAAGAAATTTGAAGAAGATAGATCAATTATTGTCTTTTGTTTTTAACATGTTGGAAGTTTAACATACATTTAATGGATAGTATATGGGTAAACAAACTGCGAGTTTAAATCTTAAAAACCAACAAATTTAATTTTAGTTATTGTTCTTCTTTCATATATATATATATATATATATATATATATATATATATATATATATATATATATATATACACATTTTTTTAATGGTCATTTCAATTGTTAGCATTATTATTAACAATAATTTGTTTCAAAAATAAATTCTTCTACAAACACTTATAAAAACCGCTAAACAGATAATGCTCATAATTTGAATATATAAGATGGCAATGGGCTGATAACTAAACCCTACTTTTTAGATAGACAGTATAAACAAATTTGGAAAAATATATATATATATATATATATATATGTGTGTGTGTGTGTGTGTGTGTGTGTGTGTGTGTGTGTAAGCATATAAATATTGATTGATTACTTTAACAGTGATGTTTTTAGGAATATTTACTCTTCTGTATATTAACTCTTAAATATGGTTATTTGAAACATTTTGGAGAAATAAGTGTTTTAATAAACATACCATATATAAGGATATTCATTCAAGTAATAGTAATATCAATTTTTTAAATATTCAAAACTTTTATGATTGAAATCACACTACCGGCCAAAAAACGAAATTATAATGTATGCTTGATTTTAATATTTTTAAATTTTATTTATTTTCCCTTAAAACCATTTTAGTTAATGATATAAATATATATTTGATTTATTATTAATAAAATTTTCCAATTTATATGATACTATAAAAGGTGAATTGATTGAATTGTGCAAAATACTGTAATTATTTATTTACTGTTATTTACTGTCAGTCTACTTAGATTTTAACTTACGTACTTTTAATTCGTTTCAGATTAAACAGAACAACTGTGACTCTGTTGCAAAGGGTTTCAGCGTTAAATCCGGATAATACCAGACTTATAAAAACGAGGAAAATACCAGATTTTCCGAATAGAGTCCAGTTTGAAAAATAAAGGAAATACATTAATTTATAGAAAAAATTTAAAGGCAATATATATATATATATATTTAAAGAAAAATTTCTTTTGAGGGGGGATTCTTTAAACTAAAATACCGTTATTATTTATATATTTAGAGCCAGATGAAGAAAAATATTATGTGTTTTCGTAACGCGTAACAAGTTTTAATAAAAAAAACATAAAGACTGGAAAACTCAAAAATTGTTATTTATTTATTAAAATAAACAAAAGCCTTTATTTTACAATAATATCACAATTATGAATGAAAATTAAATAGAGTCAATCAAAAGAGAACCTATTTTTTTGTGTTTATCAAATAGTCAATTTGGAAAAAGTAACTATATATTATGTACATTAATCTATTAAAATCCAGTACCAATGCCGTAAAAAAAAGTAAAATTGTATTTTTTGTTATTCAGTGTTATTGAATACCTATTAATGTAAATTGATTACCTGTTAACAAAAATATGACCTCAAAAAATAGACATTTGGTTGATTTCTCTCTGACAAAAAAAGTTATTATTTATATGAAAACGTAGACAAGTAGATGAATTTTACAGTTATAGATTGTTTGATTTGCATATCGCCTAAAATAAGACAAAAAAATATATTGAATGCCCGAATACTTGGGTTTGCTACATTACACTCCACATTAATCGATCGCATTGGATTATTACAAATATTAATGCAGACTACGTTAAAAAAATATAGATATTTTTAAAAATTATGGCCAAAGAACATTCTCTTACATAATCTTATGTTATAATATAAATAAATTATCCGTATTAAAAACACTTGATATGAATTATAACGACGACATAGGCGATACAATAATGAAAAAAAAAAGCAGAAAATTGATTAATAACTGTAAATAGGATTGAAACTTACCCGGAAATATCAGGAATCATGAAATCGAGTGATTTACACCGGGATGATTCCACTTGCTTATTTTTGTATATATACCAATATTTAAAAAAGGACCGTTAAAAAAAATTTTTAATTTTCTTATTATTTTTTTTTTAATTTAAATTATTATTGATAGTAATCAATAGTCAGGAGTGAATTATGTATAGTCTATAGTGTATAGTGAATTATCTATATGGGTAGGGTTGTGCTAGTATGGTAAAGCGCCGTGTTTTACTAAGTTCACCCATTATATATAGATATAAATGAACATATTATGCATTCATATATAAATAAATAAAAAAAAAATATATATATATATATATACTATATATATTACCTGATGCTATATTCAATAAGATAAAAGGAAACATAAAAATCATGCATATCTTTAGGAATGCATGATTTATATGAATTAAAAAAGGATTGTATTAATTGAATCTATTTTTTATCACTGCGTTTATAATTTCATGACATACTAAAATTTTACATACAAGAAAAAAAAAACTTCATTCAGGAATTAAAAAAAAATGTAAATAAACTATAATCAATATAAAATTATAATTGTACAATAACACACACACACATATATATATATATATATATATATATATATATATATATATATATATATATATATATATATATATATATATATATATATATATATATATATAATTAAATTAAAATATAAGTAAAAAATAAAATTCAAATAAACTGAACAGCTATACAATAATACAAGTTCAATTAAACAACACATTTCATTCTTTTTTTTGGAATTACTGTTTTATTAGTGGTTTTTTGATGGTTTTAACTGAAATTAAATAAAAATAATAATAATAATACAACCATAAATTTTTCACTTTTGTTACAATGGCGTGTCCTGCCATAACTTTAGCAATAACGTAAAATTTATTCTAATCAACTCTGCATGTTTAAGATGATTGTACATACGGATATTGTGTCTTTTCCTCCACCGGGTGATGAGGTTGGATCCAACCTGCGCCAACCTTCACTGAACTCTTTAACGTATTTCCGAGTTGAATCGACAATACGAAAGCCAGTTATGTTGATTGCGCCGAATTCAATAACCTCCGATTCCCATCTGTCATCCATTATCTGAAACAAGAATTTCAATTTTAGATAACCAACAAAACTAATGAAATTTTGCCATGCATGGAAATTTTGGTCTTAAAAAAAAAGATGCTTGATCATCAATGTACTTCATAGTAATACTTTACCTACCAATCATAGTTGAATAGAAAGAAAATCTGATAATTGGAACTTTAGATATCCTTTGACAAGTCAAATAATTACTTTATCATAAACCTATTTAGTAATATTGATGAAGATGGGCCAATATGAATAATATGGGATTTTTATTGTTTATTATGTACCATGACTATTTAGATTCGCTTAATACATTTTTCCGATTAATTAATTCTTTCAGTCGAAAAAAAATGGAATAATTAATATTTGAACGTAAAAATTGTTTGATGGAATGAAATGGTCCGGGAGGCGGTCAAAAATGATCGATCACTAATATTAAAAACTATTTATTAGAAACTGGCGTTTCGGCCCACTTTGTAGGTCTTCATCAGGGCTTGAAGCTCTGTGGTGATGGGGACTTATTTACCCATTCACCACACATTGAGCTTCAAGCCCTAATGAAAATCTGCAAAGTGGGTCGTAATGTTGGTTCCTAATAAATAGTTTTTAGTATTTGTGATCCATTCTTTTTGATCACTTCACGGACCATATCATTCCTTCAGAAAAAAAACACAACATAGTTTACTTTTATGAACATATTTCATAAGCAAGGATTAATTACGTTAAAGATAGCTCCTTTTTTTTTTTTTCATTAATAACAAAATGGGACATGAAAATAAATTAACACAACAGAGAAGCGAGACACTAAAAAATATAAATGGAATGGAAAAACAATTAATCAAATGAAATTTTGAAGTATATTTATATAAAAATATAAAAAATAAAATAAAAGCTGATTCCCGGGAAAAAATAATAAATAATTCCGGGAGAAGGAATAAGCTGGGAAAAATCTATAAAGAAACGCGGAAAAAGAAAGAAATTCGGGTTTACACTAATTTTTTTTCTTTTCCTTTTTGATACAGTATAAAATTCGTAAAGCTTTACGAATGATGTTTTCAGGAATATTTTATATTTAAGCAAACAACTAATACCAGAATTGCTCATACTTATTGATTAAGTATATCGAATGGAAACAGGTAGTATACAAATAAAACATATTGTTGCAACCAACATAAATTTGGTCATCATTGATCGGAAGAGACACGGAGCTTCACTGTCAAGTTATAATTAAAAAAAAAAATTATTTAAAGTCTTGTTATATGCTGGTTAGTGCCTCTAGCCTAATATGATGTGGCACGACACCGTTTGGAATAAATTAAATAAATTTTAAATATTAAGAATATTGAAATAATTATTAGTTAGTTTACAATTATAGAAAGAACATGATGTTATTGCCATTTAAATTAATCTTACTTAGGCTGACGACAGTATTACTTTGGTTGTATACCTATTTCTGTTATTTTTCTTAGGGATCGTTCGACAATTCGTAAATGTATTTTATTTGGTAGGAAGAGTGATAATTTATTGATTTAAATGATGATAGTTTTATTATTGTGATGATCAAGAGTATTTTTGTAATGGTAACACAACTCCGAAATGTCAACGCGTTATAAAGGATGGACATAAAGAAAATGAAAGTTATATTTTGTCCACCTATTCAAGATTAATACAAAGTTCCAACGAAATTTGAAAAATATTACAAATTATTCTTCTAGCTACTTAGTAATAAATATAAGGTTCTTTTTGAACTATTAAATGTATCTTTTTTTTTTTTTTTTTTTTTTTTTTTACAAAAACAACTCAAAAGTAATTTAAAAATAAGCTTTGATATAACTTCTGACATGAGAAGTAAAACCTACTCTGACAAAGTGTTACTCAGAACATAATCTAACAGTTTATGAAAATTATTAGGAAACTATACTCTCCTTATAATGATTCCATGTAAACAAAAATTATAGTTCATTCGCTTCCGATGAGAAATAAATTTTGAGACCGCTTATGTAATTGCAATAGTGCACGTTTCTCACTTAGCTAAACAAAGCGATGCTTGTAGTTACACTTGAATTCATAACTGCAGATAGAAACTTTGCCGGCAAGTTTACTCAGCAAACAGACCAGAGGGATGAGCACAGCAAGAAATGAAAGAGGGGCATGCCCTGAAACTGAAGATATTGTATTTACTAAGGCCAACAATTCTCGCTTAAATATGGTACGCACTTCATCCAAAGTGTTCTCTGGTTATTACTTTGTTATTTTGCTACTAATTTAAGTATTTTTTTCATGCATAATGAGCAAATAAAATATAAAAAAGTTCTAACCTAATTATTGTCGTAATATATTGTCATAAAAAAATTCATTATTGTCATTTGCATCAATCGTAAAACAGTTTTTGGTTTATTTTTTTTTTAATGTTTTTCACTAGCCAATGTTGAATTAAATAATAATCAGAGATAACTATCTACTCATATACTATCTATGATAACTGTAACACATACTGAACTTTTTTTTTGCGAAATTCTCTCTAGAGCACAAATCCAATTTATTTTATTGCAATACTAATTTTATTCTCATGATATCTAAAGCTTATCATATTTTTATTATTGGGAAATAACACAATTTTATAAAATTCTTCGATTCTTCAGGTTTTATTGAAAATCAATTCCGCTTATCCATTTATACAATAGCGTTTAGAATGAGTTACTAATGTTTTGCTTCGATTTAAGTTTTTATATTGTTTAATGAAAAGTTTAGCCATTTATGTTTGATTTTTCTTTGTATAAAAATATTCCTCGGACTGGAAATTATCTATGACACAGTCCAGCCCTTTTTAGACTGGAGCCGTACGCAAGAAAGAGGATGGGGCATCCCCCCAAAATGGGACATCAAGGTGCTAAAATAGTTCTGATCACCTTTTTTTTTTTTTAAGTTTGAAGTACTATTTATTTTTTTTTTATACAACATTTCGTTTAGTGCAAATCATAAGGATTTATTCTAGTCATGTATGCTCTGAAAGTGGTAAAAAAATGTCATTTGTTAAAAACAAAAAAAAATTAAAAATAATAATAATAACTCGTTAAGGGTAACATCTAAAAGATTTAGCAACTAATCATGATGACAGCATTGAAATAAATTAAAAATTATTTATTTATGTTAGTGAACTACATAAATGTTCATAAGGTTTGAAATAAGACAAATGTTTTCAACCACGTTTATTAGTAATAATTATATTGATTTCTTAAGCATACAACACGCAACAATAACCTCCATTTTATTAAAACATCTAAACATTACATTTTTTTTTCCGTTTTATAACGTAATATTGGGCGAATAGCCTGTCTTTCTATTCGCCCAATATTACGTTATAAAACGAAAAAAAAATGTAATGTTTAGATGTTTTAATAAAATGGAGGTTACTGTTGCGTGTTGTATGCTTAAGAAATCAATATAATTTTTACTAATTTTTTTTCGTTTTATAACGTAATATTGGGCGAATAGAAAGACAGGAGTGAATATAAATAAAAATTCGTTATTATTATCACATATACTATATATATATATATATATATATATATATATATATATATATATATATATATATATATACTATTATTATCACAGAGGACAATAATACTAAAGAAGAAATGAAACCAAGGAAAACAGCTGGTAATAGGTGCTATTGGTCTTTGATGAAAATCTTCCGAAATCGAGACATATCTAGAGCTCTCAAATGTCTCAAATAAGGATATACAGGATGGTCCTGCATCCAGTTGTTATCTACGAAAGCTAGTTCTGGAAACTAACACTCCTTGAGGAAAGGCTATTAAACATGTGGGAAAGAAAAATTCTTTTTATTAAAATTTATGGCCCAACTAAAGAAGGGAACCTTTGGCGGGTGAAGACGAACGAAGAGTTGAGGAGCTTATATGAAGCTCCGGATATAGTATCCACCATAAAGAGGGGAGGAATAAGATGGCAGGGATATCTACAAAGAATGTGAAATGGTCGACTCCCTTAAATGATGATGGAGGGATATCCGGATAGAAGAAGACGGAGAGATAGATCTAGACTTCGTTAGCTGCAGGATATGGAGGACGATACTCGGACTCTGGGTGTTGGAGGATAGAGAAGGGCAACCGAGGACAGATCTGAATGGCGGGGGAGGCCAAGGTCCTTCAAGGACCATAGCGCAATTGACTATAATTACAATAATGTTCATATTAAAAACGTAAATAAAATTCAATAAGAATCAACTGTGATTATAAAACGTTTAAAGTCAAATATCGATGTTTCCGATACTTCATTCTAAAAATATTGATAACATAACATTGTTAGGTTTAACTGGCAATATCTGTCCGGCCTATATGTCCGGTCTGTTTGCCATCCCTAAGGGTTCAGAATTATTTTTGTAGCTATTTATTCTAGAAATCAACTGATTTAGTCATGAAATTTGTCGGGTAGCACTTTGAAAAATACCGAATGTAGCTGTAAAAAGTGTTAATATTGATGGGGATGGCATGTTGATGAACGGCATAAAAATGAATGCAACACAATCATTGAATTACGTTTGAATATAACGTCGTATTTATTCAAATTTCAAGTCAATATTGACGATTTATCACTAAAAATATAGAACAGTAAGTTGTATTTGTGTTGTTCATATTGTCTTTTGCCGGGATATCTTATTACCACGCTCGAGGTCATTTTGTTTTTATGCTCAGCTTGGAGAGTAGCCTTCAGTGAGTACAGGGCATATGAAGCCCTTCCTGAGGAGGTCTATTTCAATGCAAGGCAGGATCTAGCCCCGTTTAAGGGGAATAGGGCTGGGCCTATTTGGTCAAGCCAATCCCAGTGCAGCTTTACATCTGGGTTCCCCGGTTGACTGTGGTACCGAAATACGGCTAATCAAGTCCGGTTTTTGTGAGATGCAGGTTCTCAAGTGTATCGTGCAGCAAAATATATAAAACAACTTATATTCCTAAACATTTTCATTTACCATATAAGATAATGTAATATAATTATTTAGATTTATTGGATTTTAATCTTGTAGTTACATATTACAATCATTGTTTTTTTTTTTTATATATATATTTTTTTTTATTTCATCGTATATATTTTTATTTATTGTTTTTATATGATATTTTAATATCTTTATTTTATTGTACACATTTTTATTTACTGTATTTTTTTAATATGATATATTATTATTTTTATTTTATTTTTTTCCATTTCTTCTTTTTTATTTTCTATGTGCAGTATGAATGGACTCTTATAGCCCTAATACCTATTGCTCTGGGATGTGGCAGCTTGTGACATTTTTCTATAAATACTTTTATCTTTAAAAAAAATGCTCAATTGGATTTAAAACAAAAATAATAAATACTAAAATAGAAGTTAGCAATTGTATATAGGAAAAGTTGACTGCTTTGTTATTTATATATATATATATATATATATATATATATATATATATATATATATATATATAAACACACACACACACACACACACACACACATATATATATATATATATATATATGTAAAATTGAGTCATAACCGTAAATGTCGGTTAACGAAAAAAGTGATATACACACACATACACACACACACGCGTGTGTGTGTGTGTGTGTGTGTGTGTGTATCACATTTTCGTTACCCGACATTTACGGTTATGACTCAATTTTAACAATGATAGATAATCTCTCTTAATAGTAGATGTTTCTATTTATCTATTTACACACACACACACACACACACACATCCTTAATACTAGTATATATGGCAAACTTATTTCACTTCCTAAACTACTTTTAGCAGAGGCGTAATGGTAATTACTCGGTTAAAGTTTTCGATATCATTTTCAAAAACACGTTTTAGAGTCATATAATTCCAAAATTACAAACATAATTTTCAATCATAGGACCTTCTTTCTTCTAAACTGCTAGATCGCATTCGATAAGGCTTTTAAGGTAAATCAGGAGATGAAATATTCCATGATGTAAGAGTAAAATATTCGAAATATAGGAAGTTTAAGTCTAGTAAATCACATTGTAGGTTTATAAATTTTTGTAAACTTTTCGAAGATCAGAAATTTTTTAATTTTTTTTATTTCGCAATTCCTATAATTATTTCTTTCCTTAAATTCTCAACTCAATTCATTAAACAGGGCCAAATCCAATGAGGAAAAACAGTTAAATGGATCTTAAATATATTAATATTCATGCCCTAATAATTTTTTTAATGTTTGAGAAAAAATATTTTTTACAATTTTCAAGTATTTTTTCGTACAAATGGCCTCTTAATAAGGATAAAATTTTAAAAAGCTTCAAGACAATATTTCGACATATTTAAAGAAAATCAATCAAATTTTTAAGGTTCAAATTAAGATTTGGTAAGCAAAAAATGCAGATTAAAATAACGAAAAAGAATTAAACTTTATTCCGGTATAATTTTTATGTGAATATTCTGCCGAAAGATCATTTAGATCAGAGGCCATAAACAGAAGTACGATATGTAGGAGTAATAAGTACGTTAAATTAAAATAAAGAATATGAAGTGTTTTTACTTAACACATCTGATATAAAATTGTTTATCCGAGTTCATTTCACAGTTTCTAAAGTATAAGGAAATTGAAAATCCCAAGGGGAACAAACAGGTTGGTATTCAATAGGAGTATAGAATTCATGGATTCCTATATGGAAGCCTTCTATATATAAGAGGATGGCAGGAGTGACACCCTACTGTGTGAGACGAGACTTCTTAAAGAACAAAAGGAAATATGAATAAAACAGAAAAGGAAAAATGTCATGGGGGTTCTATTGATTTCTTATTTAAAAGGCAGCGGGGCAGTTCTGTGATGGACGCCCTTCCGTCTCACCTATGTTGAACCGCACTACTCATATATCAATCTATTTATCTTTCTATTTTTCTATCAATCTGTCTATACATATTTTTTTTTTAGATCTTAAATCTGATATTACTGATTTTACTAATTGGGTTTAGATCCTGATTGGGATCAGTGAACCATCCCTCTGTTCACTGAAAAAAATATGGGATATAAATAATTATGCAAATGAATAAATAAATTCTTTGGACGATATAATTTTGCAATTGTTTTTATTTTAACACTAAGTCGTAATAATTCGTAAATTTATTTTCGTCTTCCAAGTAATGTAAACGCCTTTCCAATTTCAAAATAAAAAATCTGGTTAACTCTTAATCTTTTCAAAAGGGAAGGTGAGTGAGTGAGAGAGGAATCGTTTCTATGAATTTCGGTCGGTTTATTCTTTTTTTTTTCTATTCAGTTCTCTTTAAATAAAATTGTAAAAAAAACCTGTAACCATACAGTTAGCCGACAACATACATTGATCTGAAAAAATAAGTTCGCTCATGACTGGCAAATCCGCGAATGCAAGGTGCTTTTCTAACAAAAACTTTACCGAACGCCTATCGTGCAAACACAAAAGCATGTATCATAAGTGAAATTTTCAACGAATGGGTACATATATGGAATAAAAAACAGCGAAAATTGTCAACTGTTTATTGATAATTGTACGGCCCACAAGAGTACCACATCACTCAGCGATGTTTATCTTCTGTTTTTGCCTCCCAGCACAACCTCTTAGCTGCCATCTCTAAACTAGGCCATAATTAAACGATTTTAGACATTCAACGCAAGGAAGTAGTGATGCAACTCTTAGAAAGCATCAAGGAGGGGAACCACCTACCTCAAAATTAAGAACTCCCATGACTTTTCGAGATTTCGCCTATTTTGACGAAGGTTTAGCAATAGCTTGGATCCTAACTGATGAGGAAATTTTGACTCCGTAAAAAAAGGAGATGAAGAAGAAATTGATGTGCCAACGATTAGTTCTAAAATGGCAAAATAATGCATCTATAACATGTCATTACTTAGCAAAGTCAGATGTTTGTGTAAACGTATTTTCTGTTCTGAACATGCTTAACGAAGCCATCGATGAGATCCGTCTTCAAGGATTGCACCATAAGAAAAAAAAACGAACTTTTTTGTTGATCTAACTATATCGTTTGTGTTTCCATTCATATTAATACAATTTTGTATTGATTTTGTTATTTCTTATTTTTTTCCGCCGATTATTGGAAATCGCGATAATTTGGATATCTCGATAGTTTACCTTTCGAACCCTTGACCATACGAATTATCGAGATTCTACTGTATTTTATTTTAACAATTTCATTTATTCGGCAAAACTCCAGAATCGTAACCCCAAAATGGCGGAGGTCTAGATTTTTAAGATCAGCCAGGTCCTAAAAATCTAAATGTCCTCCATGTTGGGGTTACCATTCTGGAATTTTACGAATAAATATAATAATCAACAATATTTAATTACCAAACAATAATCAGTAGATAAGATTTACATACAAATAATGTTGATTAATCCTTCATAAAGAAAATTTTTTGATTTATGTATATAAATGATGGTGAAACTGAGATGTATATCAAATACATGCTTTTAGATGAATGTTTTGAGAATGCACAATTTAGTCGGAAGAGTTATAAGATAAATAAAAATTTGAGAAGTTTGAAGGTTTTATTATTGAAAAAACTCCTAGTCTATAATATATATCATTCTATAATAATATATAATATATAATAATCTATAATAATATATACTTCTATAATAATATATCAAATATGGCTTAAAGTCTTTAAAATAAAAATATGTTATAATATTTTATTTTTCTTTGAAGTATAATTCTTTTCTATCTTTTTTTATAATGATACATGGCTCATAAAAATATTGTTCTATAAATAATAATCATTATAATAATAATCATAACCTTTTTCACAGTTTAATAATATTAATAGTATTTAATAATACTCATTTGATGCACCTTCTTTGCTTTTTCATACATTTCCTTTCGATATATCGATATTTTTCTAGCGATTGTAGGTGGATATCGATATTTGGTTTTGCGATATATCAAAATATCGAATATCGATGTTTTCCTTTCGATGTTCCAACCCTATGCAATATGCTATTCGTGCTTTGAATTACAGGTACAGAAAAGGCTATACCCATAGTGAAATATGGCTTTAACAGGATGCATGACCAGGACAACTAAAACATTATCACCTCATAACTAAGATAAACTCAAAGAGTTTTTGAATTATTATAGTTGGATGTGCCCAAAACTTATATACACAAGTTGGACGATTAAAAATCCACAATGGAATATCTAGATAAATAATAAAAATCAGATGTTACAATATTCATCTTTCGAATACTTTCCCACCAGTTTATATTAGCTATAAACAAG
The DNA here is from genome assembly GCA_948150685.1 of Rhaphigaster nebulosa. Classification (NCBI taxonomy): domain Eukaryota; kingdom Metazoa; phylum Arthropoda; class Insecta; order Hemiptera; family Pentatomidae; genus Rhaphigaster; species Rhaphigaster nebulosa. The sequence goes on from OX411306.1 coordinate 41,299,255, forward strand.
TTTGGAAGATGGGCGCAGCACACTATCTTTTCTAAAACTGATACTATGGTAGAAAAGAAACGCGTACGTATACCTATATATACCTATATATACCTATATACCTATATATACCGTATACCTATATATATATATATATATATATATATATATATATATATATATATATATATATATATATATATGTACTATACATATACCTACTTGAGCACTTGCGGACATAATTCTCAATAATATATGATGCCTTGGTATAAATCGCGGTAACTAAAAATACCCATGTACAGAAACTGAAAATTTTCCAATAAAAAATTCCAACACGTAAGGACTCCTTACCAACGATTTTATTATAACTTACACGGCCATACCAAATAGTAGAGCAAAAATAAGCCCAAATCTACCTAATAAATAACAAAACTTGTACGTTCATGAAATCTTGTTCATAACTTCTTCTTTATAGTAAGAATCGAAATCTGCAGATTCCTCCTAAATTTACGGGCGACAATCCTCTCTAGAGGTGAAACTATGAAGGGCGGAACATATAAAAAATAATTTCTACACATTAAGTCGAGTAAGATATTGTTTCTGAATGAGACCAATAACAGGATGATGCAGTCAATAGCCAAGAAATTATTGCCGATTTTGGGTACGAAATGCAGAAAAATCACATTTTGCGGCTGAACTCTATGCTAACTTATGCCGTAAGTTATGCCAAATAGTTAAAGAGGTGAAAATAGACCTAAAATGAGCACAAAAATGTTCTTATTGAAACATGGTCCGATTCCACACAAAAAATTAGGAAATTTATGTTTCATGATTAATTAAGTAAATCACGTTTTTAGTTGAATATGAAGTGACTAGTCAAAAACTGTTCCGAATGCACCGTTAAAAGGAATTTAGTTCGGTTCAACTAAATCCGTTATAAGGGGACTTTCGGAAGGATGAATGTCTTTACTTATGCCCTGCTAGGAAATCTACTTTTATTAGGCTTTAATTTCGAATAAATGAAGTCAAAGTTTCTTTTGGAATTGGGACAGAGAGCTGACATTCACAAGTAAAAAGCGATTAAAAATAAATTAAATAAAACTTTTCGCAGCCCTCGAAAGTCTCCTTACAATGGATTTAGTTAAGCCGAACTCTTTTCTTGATAGTAATTTTGTCTCCTTTAAGATGGTGCAATCGGAACTTAATTACCTTGACCAGTTTTTGAACAATCAATTCCTATACAACTTTCTTAAATAAACACGAAACATTTATTTTCTCTTTTTCTGTGTGGAATCGGACCATAGGAGGATTGGGAATTGTGTCAATAGGAGCTTTTTTGTTTCTCTTGAGGTCTATTGTCACCTCTTTGATTATTAAAGTGACTTACGGGACACCCCGTTTATACTTCAGTTGTACAATGTGATTTTTCTGTATTTTATACCTAAAATCGTAAATAACTTCTTAACTATTACCTGTATCGTCATGGGAGTGGTCTTATTCGGTTCAGAAACAAATAATATGTATGAAACGTTACCTTACTCGACTTAATTTGAAAGCTACTTTGAGAATACCCCGTCCCCTCCATTTGGTCAATCCCAGAGAGGATTGTCCTCCGTAAATTGGTGTGGACTCTGAAGGTTTCGATTCTTACTACCATGGCGAAGTTATGACCAAGTTTCATGAATGCAAAAATTTCGTTGTTTATTTTGCCTGTACTAAAAAGACTGAAAAGAAATATGGCAAAGAAAGATGTTATTTCCATCAATTCGAGGATGAGACACCTCTTTCCTTAAACCATTACGCGATACAGCGACCCACACAGGGACCCATGGGCATATTTATTTTTTTATATTGGCAGTATTGCGTCTTTAAGGTATCAATGCTGGTTGCATATATTCTTATTATTTGTTTCTTGAATAGTTTACGAAGTGATAGAACGCCGAAATATTTTTTCCACCTTTAGTGCGTCTTTTTTTGGAACATACTCGGTCCATCAAGACCTACCTTTGACGACACGGTGCCTTGATCTAACAAACCTCCGTCGAAAGCCCTATTCTTTGGGTGACTGTGAGCTTTCCCAGATTATTTCAATATAAATTGTAAACGACAAATTTATTTATTTATTTGAACTAGTTAATATTTTCGAGAATTATTCTCTTTCCCTGTTTAGTCGATTATGGCAAAATAATATTATGCACAAAGGTACCAGATTTAGCAAATGGGTTATTGAAATTACTAAATTGATTAAAAAGATTCCATCCACCCGTGACACTTTTAGTGACAGAATGGATAAGAAACAGCCTTCTTTTCTATGATTACATTAAAAAGGCAGAATGAAAAATAACATGATTGTAAGAAGCAAGAAACCTGTGTGCCTAGAATACTCCGAAATATGTGAAAAGAGATCATAAGTTAAAGGGACTAATATACGTGTAACAAAGTATCACGACAAGGAAATTGTTTTGTTTTAATGAGTATGGATATAAATATGTATATATTTATACCAGCTAGGCTTAATATAATAAATCGCTGTCTGTTTTCCAATTATCATATACATGTTTCATTTGTTTAGTATTACATTGCTTACATGTATTAGTAAAATAAAATGCTCAAAAGATGCTAGAGAATCACAAAAAAAAAAAAAAAAACATTTCATAAAATAATTGAAAAATTATGACATGCAGCATGAATTTATATTGCAGAATGATATGCAAAAATTATTTTTATCTTGATCATATTATACTTTTTGTCTCAAAAAAAGCTATAAAATTATTTTATTTAATGAGGAGTTTTATTTTATGAACGAGTGAAAGAAGACACAATTAACATTTGCATAAGTCAATGGGATTGATTAGGAAATTAATTAGTATCGGAGTTAATTAGATCGTAAATATTTTACGGTGGGGCGTGTACTAGAGCTGTGTAGAGCCACCGCCGTAATGTCAAGGGTTAACCTGTCCTCCGTGACTTGAAGTTACGTTCTGGTTCTAACATTAATCTCAACCGAATGATACAATGTGTGTATAACCAATTAATGAACACATAATGTTTTTGTTTGATTTAATATTTTTTACAGAATACAATAAAAAAAAAACGAAATACTACAATGGATTCACGCAAATCTACAAGGGTCAGCTTAATTATCTTTAATATTGGGTAAAATAGAACAGCGAAATATCTACAAATATATGTGTGTGTCTTTATTTCGATATTGGATTCTACGTATCTTGAAACGTAAAGCCTCAAATTTTGATTTGAGGGGGAGTCAAACATGTTCTTTTCTATGTCGATTGCGAAGGTTCATAATTTAAAATAATAAACCAAAAACTTTTATATAGACCTTTATTTTTTAATACCTTGGTGTGCTGATTTCATAACACTTTACATTTCTCCTATATCTTTATGAATGTCCAAGTTATGGGCAATTATTATTATAAAATAGCAAATCGGCCGCCATTTAGAAACGAAACGATGGATGGTAATTTCGAGTTCCGAGGCTTATCCTGAGGTGACCAGAGACTTCGTTGCCAAATTTCAAGAAAATCGATCGATTAGTCTCGGAAGAAAACCACGGGTAGCTTACGGATTTATTTTCTTTATTCGATATTTGGATTCAAAGTACCTTGAAACGTGAAACCTCAAATTTTGAGGAGGCTAAAAAAAAAAAAATAATAAAAAAAAATAGGGAGTAACTGCACAAGTATCTAAATGGGACCATTTCGGTGATTCATACGTTTATTAATATGTAAAATTCATTTGCCTAAAAATTATAATCATGCATGAATATATAACAACTTATGTAACTAACAAACAACAATTTATGCAACCAAAAATTTAGATTAATTCATAAATTTTAAATCAGATACAAAAAATGTAGGAAAATCAATATAATATTAATATTTTAATAAATTTAATCTTAAATAAAATTCCAATATTCCAATTGAACCTTTAAATAAAGAAATAAATAACTTAAATAAGGTAGCTTGAATAAAACCTTCAAAGATAAACAAGCAGAAAGAACACAGTTCAGTTAACAGTGAAGACATAGGTAATTAAAGATGGCCAAAATTGGCTTATTCCAAATAAAAGACTTTTTCATTTCATGAAATTTGAATTAAATTATAATTAAAACTACTATAATTTTATTTATTTTTTAGCTTATAAGTCATCCATTTTTAATGTAATTGTGAAAAATATTAATTAACAGATATGACGAAAAAATTCCAATGGATTTTTTAATATATTATTTATTTTAATAATGAGGACTGAAATAACTAGGTGATTATAAAATAATTATAATTATTTTGCTAATATCTTGACTCTTTTGTTGAATGTATATGTTTTCCTATTTTTATAAAGTAATAATTTGAACAAATTTTTATATTTATTAATGTGATATAAAATAATGTTTTAGCATAATTTATTTATCTTAAAAATGCAATTGATATTTGTATATCGGAAACCTGATGATGAGCCAGCTTGGGCTCGAAACGTTGCTAAGAATGAAAAAATAAAACATTTTTGAATTTATAAAGGGTCTAATACATCCTGATGAATTAAGAAAAAATAAGAGAACACTAATTAAAACCCTTCTGACAAAATTTCAGTTATATACGAAATCAAATAGTATATAACAATGTTATATTAGGGATCTTCGGGTTTTGTTTTTAGACCTGGTCTAATGTTATGAATAAATCTTAATCTTAACATAAATTACTATAAAACCTAAAACCATGTCCCTTCTAAAAACAAAAAAGAGAAAATTCAATGGCATGATTTTCTGTTCGATAATGAAGAAATCTAATTAGTAAAACTTTTCGCAGGCGGCACCTGTCTTTAGTATAATCCTCTCAAAACGTGACCTATAGTCCGTAGCAAGATCAAAGAGAGTAGCCTTCCTCTAATAAGCTTTTTAAAAGGCTCTCAAGCCAAATACAAGCTTCTACTTAATTCTTCATCGTTGTTTTTCTGCCAGCTTCCATAATCCCTAAGGACGCGCTCCCAACTTGCTAAAGCAGGGACACGAAGCATTTTTCCTAAAAAGGCACTCTACTAATTAATACCTCAATCAATCAGTTAGCTGCTTATAAATATAAAATCAATAAGCTGAAAGGGATGTTTTTGCTTCAGCGGCCGACGTTATATAAACATGATTGAAGCATCTACGGATATTTATAAAGTTATGAGCAAATTCATAAACTTATTTAGAAAATATACATCTTAAAAAAAGTTCTAGGAAGTACCTATACATTTTATATCAAGCATATATAATATAACTTTACTTCTTCCGCTGTCTAGGTCAAAGGAAGTTATTATCAGTCTATTTCTTTTTTTTTTTTTGCCATATATTAACTTATTAAAATTTTTAGGATCCGTTGAGTTCAAGAAAGTTATTATAAAAAATTCGTACTGTCATTGTCAACTAACGCCATCTATAAGGGATCTGCTGTCCTGCGAAATACTGAACTATTTTAAATAAAATTATATTGGTGGTTAGTATTGAATTTTAAGAAACTCAAAGAAAGATAAGACAAATATGTCCTGGAAGAAATAAATGCCTGTATGTTGGGTGAAAATAATACGAGTAAATTAAATCCGATTAGAAGCGATTCTAGTGTTTTATTTTTTGTTTTCCAAATCAATAATCTAATTATTATTAATTAATTATTGCATCGTAGCAAACAATTTTTTACTACATTTTCATGGTTATATTTTTTTGTTTTTCCAACAATAATGCCAAACCTGACATTGCAATGACCGAGTAAATAATCGTTCCATAGTTGAGGAATGGGCGCGTGGCGTTGTAATAAATAATTAGCACATCCTCCCTGGGGCAGTCGGAAAACACACTGGCAGTGGCACTGTCGAGGCTCTGATATCCTATTCCAAGTGTGAACTCGAGTGCCGACTCTGAATTGTAAATCTTCAGCTGGGAAGCTGCTTCACTTTAGGGCACACTTTCCGCCGCTCGAGGCAACCGTATCCTTCTATAGCACTTATTCCAGAATTATTTGAGGCATATACTCATCTTTAAAACATCCCTCTCTTCTAATTTTTACCGTACAAAAATCGTTAATAAATGAAACAAAAAATAATTAAACAATATTTATTTTTCTAAGATAAGGCCAGTTATATTCGTAATATACGCGTAATTAAATTTAGGCTGATGATAAATAGACTAGCTAATTACTGCTATTTTTGGGGTATAATTGTTAATATCGGTTAAGCCTCCCAAAAAAATATCTTCAAAGTATAATGCAAGAAATGGAAAGAGGTGTGAGACGTAATCAATAACCAATAACTACTTCCAAATGAGAAAAAATGAAATCCTTCTAAGCAAATACTGTGTCCCGAAGAACGGAGTGCTACTGAACCCAAACTTTTTTCCCGCACATCCATCCACTAACCTAGTTAATCTGTACATATGGTAAAAATAAGAACGCTTCTTTTTAAAAAAAAATATTAAAAATTAACAGTGGATTTTGATGAAGCTCCTATAAACCATTTTTCAGACACCATGACAAATTATGGATTGAAATAACTAGAAAAAAAAAATGGAGTCAACTTTTTATGACAATAAACAAACCACAATTTCGTTCTATCGACAGATTCCTGAATAGATGATCTTAGTTGCAGTGAATACAAATAAGACAATACCTCTATTTGTTTAATTAAATTATATTATGCGCAAAAGGGAATTTGAATTTCAGGCCATCGAACACGGAGTGCTATTTAAAACATAATATTTCCCAGAACATTTAGAACAGATACATTTAGTCGGTAAATGAAATATTTTAGAAAAAGTGGGGAGAGGAGCTGAGATGAATCATTCATACAATTTGGCACAAAAAATGGAGAGGATTAATATCACTTTTATCATTTAACTTATAAGACATGCTTACAAATCTAGATATTAGGCATGCCCTTAATTCTGATAAAATGCTCAATGGTCCAATTTTTTGTAAAATATAAAAAATATTTTAGTGGACAGTTTAGATTTTTGAGAAAGAAATCTTTAAACTTAGTGAGCAGTGAAGATCCAATTCACTAAAGTATTCTTTGTTTTCGTATGTGCTTTTTTTTATTAACCGTTCAGTTTTATAGTGCCTTTTTTTTACATCAATACTTTACACTGTTCTTTTTGTATGTGTGTGTGGCTTGTAACAGCAACATGATCATATTCAAAGTGGACAACTTCCTCGAATCTATCTGAATTATGTATGGCACCATTCCGGTAGAATCCACCACTTCGATGTTTTAAAAAGCTAGAGGATATTTTTTTTTTTTAATTTGAAATTTTTGAAGCAAAAATTGTCTTCATACATCTATTTATTTTATTACGTCTATTAAAAATGCAAAGTGTCACATTGAGTTGGAGTTGGTAATCATGTCTATTGGATGTATGTAAATATAAATATGTATAAGAGTTCAAATTTCTTAATACAAATATACAATACTTTTGCATTATGTGATGATAAAGTATTACTTCTTTTCATAGAATATATTTTTTATTGCAATAATAAATAAATAAAACCTTATGATCTTCAATTAAAGATCCATAAATCCATCTTTAATATCGCAGGACATACGTACATCTTTCTCATCACCCTGACTTTATATTTGTGCAGTTCTCAAACAGGTATCGTTTTTTTTAACATATATTTATTATACACATTTTTAAAACATTGCCGAATGAATCAATCCATAACTTGAAATAATTATTTTAGCAAAAAGTTAATTACCTAACTGTTTCAACTATAACGGATCCCATGATTTTTTTCAGGTCTCATGTATTTGTTTGAAATTTTGCCTTAGAAGGGAGTAGACGATGTGTCAATCACCGATTTCGATAAACATTTTTTGGGTGATTCAATATGGAAGAATAGTTGACAATTATCCAACCTTTTCGTCCAATAGACCCTAAGAATTAAGAAAAAATAAAACAATGAAATTTCATTTTTTTATATCGAGTTTGAAAAATGATATCGAAATGTTTTTTTTTTCAGCGAAACGTTTGTTTTTCTAAGTATATTAATCGAAAAAAATAGAAATAAAAAAATATTTGACTTTCGGTCAAATAAATTTAAAAAAGAAATGTTTAAATTAATAAGTAAACTAGCCTTATAGATTTTTTCGCATCAAAACTGATGGCATATTTTGATTAAGCACATCGAAAAAACTCGATGTTTAAAAAATTATTAGAAAAAATTCAATTTCGAGGGTGCTCACAATTTTCACATAAAGTTGCAAAATTACGTTTCGGTTTGAAGTTCGTTATCTCTTCTTCAGTGTATCTGATATTAAAGTCCTTGTACTCGTTATTAAAGAGAGAAGTTTCTTCTTTCCAAACATATGAACAACTATTGCATCGTCTTATATCTGTGTATGAAAATAGAACTTCCAAATAAAAAAAAATTTTTTGTTCTGATAACGTTGTGTTGACTATTTTCAATATACAATCAGCAAAACAATTTTGATAAAAATCGGTGACGGACACATCGCGCATTCGCCTTGTCAGTTAAAATTTTAACCGACTTTACGAAATATACAAAGGCTAAATAAAAACTTTCTTTTTGGACTTTCAGATGAGAACTAAGTCTTATTTTACCAGGAGGCCCTTGGCCAATTATATACACTCGTAGTATTTGTTACATAACCACACATCGTTATTAGTTACATGAAATCAACCCATAGTAATAAAAATAAGATAAATGTTTAAAATGTATCATATTAAATTAATTTCAATCCATCCAATCTTCAGTTTTATTGTAAAAACCAACCAATACAAATTGCATCAGCTTTATGATGTTCGGAACCAACGTCATTCAACTTAGGTTAACTTGAAAAAGAGCAATCATCATAAAGAATGGATACTGATAAACAAGAAAGTAGAATGAGGAAGGGGGTAACTACAATGAATGGAAACGAGAAAAATTTGTTGGTAAGGTAGGGTCATCTTTCTGCGTGATAGCTAAAGAAATAAATAATCAGAAAAGTAGGTTAGAGAAAAATTCCTGTTTCTGCAAAGTAACAAAAGTTAAGTCAATTGTCGTAAATTATGATGAAGAAATGAAAAAAAAAAACACCTGAAGAACAACATGAGGGGTTAATTTAAGGCGGCATCTAATCTGCTTAAAAGTTGTTCATTAATCTGTTTTTATTTTTCTTTATCCTGTAATCTACTTCATTTAAATTTGCAACGGTTCGCTACCCTCTAGTGTGTGATCCTCCTATAACATTTTTTTTAAACTAATGTAAAAGGGGTCCGGTATTATTCTTGGTAATCCAATGTTTTATCAACATTTATTATTGTCTCGAAAAAAATTAATTTATGTCCCATTAAGCAAGTAATTATAAAATAATTAAATAAAAAAGGTATGTCATGTTATATTATCTTCTCCTCGTTAATAATTATTTGGCATTCCAAAAAAAACAACTTCGATTAATATTAATTTAATAATCGTTCCTATTAGGAATTGTTTTTGAAATATAAAAATAACTAGCCAATATCTGCATTTATATAGAAAATTAATAAGATGTATATATTGAAATAAAACCATAAATTTTATTTAACCGTAATCATAAAAAAAATATTTAGTTAATTTATTTTCAGAGAAATATGAATATTTGTTTCACTAATAAAAAAAAAACCCATAATAAGCACCTGATATGAGCTAATTAGTTTATAATAAGTGCTTTCAATAAAGATTATTTCTAAATTATTATGACAAAGGCCTTTAACTTTTCATTTATGTAGTAAATCACCGAGAAAATGCAGGAAAAAAAGTTATGATGAAAAGAATATTTTATTTGCGTATGGCTTAAAAAGTATTTTGCGCATGGATTTTACAATTGTTTACAATTTTCTCGTAAATGGCTCCAACGATTTTGGTGAAACTTGCCTAATGTCTTCAACTTAAAGACGTTTAACTTTTCATTTATGTAGTATATCAACGAAAAAGTGCAGGGAAAAGGTTATGACGAAAAGAATATTTTATTTGCGCATGGCTTAAAAAGTATGCAGTTTATTGTAAATTATGTATAAAATTTTATGAAAGATAATTAAATATTCTAAAAACAATAAAAGAATCATCAAAATCGGACCAGCATTAGCAAAGATACAGTGTATCGGACTAATCGGAATTAGCTATTATATCATGGATTTTACAATTGTTTACAATTTTCTCGTAAATGGCTCTAACGATTTTGGTGAAACTTGCCTAATGTCTTCAACTTAAAGACGTTTAACTTTTCATTTATGTAGTATATCAACGAAAAAGTGCAGGAAAAAAGTTATGACGAAAAGAATATTTTATTTGCGCTTAACTTAAAAAGCATGCAATTTATAGTAAACTATTTACAGAATTATATGAAAGGTATAAAAAAAAAAAAAAAAAAAAAAAAAAAAAAAACAACATTAAAATCGGACCGTTAAAAGCAAAGATACGGTGTATTTTATGAGGAGCATAAAATAGATGGATAACCGAGCGCATCCGAAAGGAGATGGATGCGACCGAACCTTCTGCCAACAATTCGCCAATCTGTTGTAAACAATACGCTCTGAAACAAAGTAATTTACAAAAGCGGAAATTAACTTTCACATTATTAATAAGAAAATGTTTCCATGGAAACTAAACCAGAAACTTTTAAAATATATTTGCAACTTGACAAAGTTAAAATATATAGATAGTGTACAGAATTGTTGTACTATAATTGTTTAAAAAACTGTTTTATTGTACTTAAGTGGCAGAAGAAGTACTTGCTGCTGAGTTTATTAGAAACAGTGTTTATGTGAACTCTTTAAAACTATTATTAAAAAGATAATTATTATAGAACAGTAAGGGAAAGATGTGTGATGCACGCACCGCACCAGATTTTTGTTTTATATTTTCGGCCTGAAAACTAGTCAAGTCATTTGGGAATCTATGTTCGTAGTTACTTTTTTGTTCAGCGTTTTGTTTGCCACAAAGCGCCCAACGGTTACTCTTTTTAGGGAGCGGGGCAACCTGTATATGTATAAAAAGTATAAAAGGATATTAATAGTCGATCATATAAATTTATATGGAATAACGATATGCTTACGAGATTAAAATGTTTTCATTGTCAGCATGTTTTTTTTTATCTCCTATTAAATAGAAATGCTTAGCTTTATCATGAGCCTTTTGGCTATTATTTATGGGAATCTGTTTTGGGTGGTTTCCTATTCAACATTTTTTTTTCTTCTCTGAAAAAACTAACAACTGTGAATTCCTAATTCACTCCTTAAAAATCGGACAAGGCACATTAAAATAAAATAAAAGATAAATACTCCCATTTAAATAGGAAATGAGAATGTTATAAAGGTTTTGCTGCACTTTTATAAATTTTCAATAAACTGTGCATGTATAATAATAATTAAAAATAGTGATAGGACTACCATGGAAACTTGAAAAACTAATAATAAATGGGAGTAAAACTTCCGCATCTATAAGAGGATTGGGTTAATTCAGCCATCCATATTATTTTTTAATTTGGAAGCCAAAGTGTCAAGTTTTATTAATACTCTAATCTCTCTATTTTAAATGGAGGTTGGATCCTTCTGAGAAGAGGAACGGACACAGATTTAAGTTTCATTAAAATTGCAGTCCATCTTGTATGCTGATGACCTTACTCAACGGACGAAAGCCGATTCACAATATTATATTCTCGATCTGCTTGAAAATTTTTCTTGAATTTTGGATTACTGGTTAACCAGAACCATTCTCTACGCCATTGTCCTTTTAACCTCCGTCACGGTAGAAAGGGTAACAGGGAGGAGAAAAGTGATAGAACTAGTGGATTTGGGTGATTTTGAGTTGAAGAGTGAAATTTTCGTTTATTTGTTGTGAACTAACGATTTTATTGGAATCCTCATGTCGTTATGTATAGCGTGATTCGAAATGAACCAAGATGCATTTATATTTTTTCTAAGAATTTCGGATTGTTTTGCTTTTATTTTATGAGTAAGGACCTATTTAGCTGAAGCCCAAGGTTCTATTCCGTATATCCAAATAGGTCTCAGTATAGTTGTGTAGCATAGTCCTTTGCTTCGTAAGTTTATTGAGGATCTGTAGTCCTGAAGATAAAATGTGATAAAATAAACCGAAGTAAGTGGAGAGATCCGCTTCTATTCCAACAGGAAAGAGGTAAACTAAGCAAGTTATTCCTGGTGCCATCTTATGTAGCTGTCAAGTTGAAGAAATGCAGTAAAAATGGCCATGATAGAACAAGGGTGCGATTGAAACCTCGCACATGATTTTGCCTATCAATCAACAAGTTAGTGCTCCATCTGTCTAGTCTCACCCAGGCAATTTTTTTTTCTCTGTATTTTGACAGTATTTCTTTTTTATCTAGTTAATGTAATTCGAACGTTTTATAGAGATATTTTTGAATAGTAAATGAGGAATGGCTATGTTACACTTACCCCATTGTAAATCTATCTGGGGGAAACGGAATACACGAATATTAAGTGGAATATAATGTAATCCATTTCCCAAGAGTATTTCACTCTAACCATTTTAGTGAAAATTAAATTATTAGTAGGTTAATTATTAATATTATTTTTGTTTATATTATTACAGATAACCATCTGTAATTACGCAATTACGAATGGAAATAAAAATCCTATCTACACAAATGACTAGCTCTAACGTGCAGTTAATATCGACACCGCTTTTTAAAAAAGGCGTAAGCACTATTTAGCAAATTATACAGGAAATACATGAAACCACTTTTCTCCAAATAACAATATATTTTATTCTTTATTGTATCCAATAGGAGTTCATTAAGATGGCAAAACCATTATAATTACAATACTTTTTTAAGGCTCCCAATACTGATTTAGACCTCAGTGACGACTGGTTGATCATCATGGTGCTTACGTAGTAAACAGTCGATTTTTCGACCATTCACAATTTTTTTTTCTCGATAGATTACGAGCGGTAATTGGTGGTGTTTAAATCTCATAATAAATTGAAATCTAAATTTTGAATTTTGGGTTCTTAAGCCTTTTTCAAAAAACGAAGTCGATAGGTCAAAGATGGTGCTGTTACAATATATTGAACCAATACACAACCCAAAATTTGAAATTGTTGGAGAATAATATTTAATTTTTTTTTTTTTAAATAAACTTTTGAATTAAAACTCCTAATTAATCTCCTTCTTAAGACACGCTTAATATTCGTAATACCCTACGAATCGATATTAGGAATGTCCAGTGAATTTTAATGAGAAGTTATTCAAAAGTTTAGAAAAAAATATTTCAAATATGACTTTTCAGAAATTTCAAATTTTGAGTTGTCATCCTATCCAAGTCAGTAAACGATATAACAATTCATTTTGTGGTTTCAATGTTTAAAAATAAAGTTAGATTAGCTATAGCTATTACAAAAATTTTACTTATTTTTATAAGAAATGTTCCAACTTTTTTTTAAGTTGATAAAAATTCGTTTTGGCATCTTAGAAAAATTAAAATATTCACTACTTAATTTGTATTTATTTACCGCTTGCACATTTCTGTTTTCCATAAATTTACAAGGGAATCAAAGTAATGTGTTATATTTACCCCAATTCTGCGGGGCATGTGAAAATGTTGACGAAGTAAGATTGATAGCCAGCAATCTCGAAATTTGGGAAACATTTTAGGCTAAATTATATTAACTAGCGGTAAAAATTAAGAAGCAATTTCGAAAAACTGCGGGATAGAGGCCAATCGGAAGTTGAATTAATAAAATTTTAGGACCCACTTATACCGGTATAGCTTAGTTTTTGTATCATTTTGTCAGTGTTTTGTTTTTTTAATTTTGAATGTGTGTTCCATGTGAGTCTTTTGTCCAAGTATAGTTAGAGATACCGTAAATAGTTTTTCGAAGGTGCAGAATTTTTATACCTTGAAAGAAAATGAAAACCAAATTATTATCAACTGATGAATGATCAAAAATATTACATAAATTGTCAATATAAGGGCCAAGAATTTGACTTGAATTCCATCTAAAGGTTTGCATTTGCCATTTAAGTTATAGGTATTAAGATTAAGGGACTAATTGTGCCTTTCCAGTAATGTGGACCAATATTGGCGATGCTGTTGGAGACAATGGTTCACTAATTGGTTAGTGTTTTGGAAGCAATTAAATTATCATCAAACGGGTGGACCTGGTGTTTTTATAAGGGAGAGGGTGGGAGGAGGCTGGGGGTCGAACTGAACCTTACCGTTCCTCATACCTTAGCCAATTCCAGCCAGAATTATTCCAACAAATGGTCTAGAAGGGATTGTGATATTATTATTTGTTTTCAATTCCTCAACTCTCAGCAGTCCATTTTTTTTTTTATTATTATTTTTTTACTTTTCGTCATAAAGAAATATCTCAACACTGTAGATATTCTAAGACCGTTATTTCTATTCACCTTAAAATCATCAAGCATTACACAATATTTTGTTTCTTGTTATTTAGCTTTCTTTCTCTAACTATTCTTGTGGAGTGATAGTCAATTCATTTCATTTTCTAGACAGCATTATTAAATGGGCTTCGGACAATTGAACTATATTAAAGCTCTTTAATAATTTCTTTACTAACATATGTTGGTTTTCATAGATAAATCTAACTGATTAATCGTGATATTTAAGGTAACTTAAAAAATGTCAGCATATAAAACTAATTTTTTTATTGAACAACCTTAGCCGATGTTTCTTTTTAACGTAGAAATTCTGTAAAAATACATATATTTTTGTACATTAATAATTCAAAATAACTATGTCTTGTTCGATACTGTAGAGATGAAAATTTGTGCTAATTTCTCTTCGATTTTTACGGAGGCATCGAATCCAAACTGAATTAAAATGGACCAAATTTTTTTAAGATTGCTGATTTGGCACTAACTCACTGGAGGTTTGTATTAAAAAAAAACGTAATAATGATACCAGACAATAAAAAAAAAAAAAAAAAAAATTAAAATTCAATGATTTTCTAAAACAAAGCCTCTGTATATAATGCATGAATAATATAATACGTTACGAAATTTTCGATAGTCATTGGACTTTCATCAGTGATATTGAAAAGAGAATAAAATAAAGTAAACAAACCACAACCATTCTAAACTGAAGCTCAAATATATGGGGCCCAGCATTAACAGGCCAGCACAAAACTATATTTCGCCAGAACAGAAGTAGCTCAAATCCAAAAATCAGTTTTAGGAGAAAGGATTAATTACTTTTCGTTTTATCGTTTCATAATATGAATGTACAAACGGAATAGTTGACTTTCTAGGTTAGGCATTGTAGATAGAGACAGGCTACTTCAGCATCTAATCCGCAGTAGTTGGAACCCTCTTAAGTGATCAAACACAGAAAAAACCTCATTTTGAGATGGGATAGTAATGATCTGAAGCGGCGATTTTAGTCAATAACGACATAGGACTTAGATACGTGGGCCACTAATGCCAGATTTCCCAAAAGACTATAAGTTACTGAAATGCACTTTAGAATAATGGCGGCGAAAAAATTCAGAAGGGAAAGGATTAAAAATGAAAGAATTTGAGAAATGATTCAGGTAGACAGGAACATCGCCTCAACTAAAGAAAAAAAAAGATCATTTGGGTTGACCATGTTAAAATTAAGTCTTCTAAAAGATTACTAAAGATAACTATGGAATTTGAAGTGGAAGAATGAAGAAATATGTTAAATAGAAAGATGGAGTGGAAGGAAGCATGGCAGAAAAGAGCCTTGGATGTGGAGGAATTGAAAATAAATTATCAAAGACAATTAGGTCGATCAAAACTACATTAAAGGAAAATTATTAATATATATATATATATATATATATATATATATATATATATATATATATATATATATATCATGAGTTATCGTCGTATTATATAAAGTTATGAGTATTTATAAACGTTTGATGAAAGGACATTTTTCCATTATCACTATAGTGATTAAATTCAAAATCCGCAAGGAATAAATGCATATAAACAGATATAAAAGTTTACAATAGATTTTGTTTTGGATTCAATGCAGACAACACAACTTTTCCTGTTGCACAAACACATTCCAGCTGCATGAAATGCACACTAAATTATTGGCTAAATTCCCATGCATTATCTATTTCGCCAATAATGATAATAGAATGTGACAAATATTCTATATCTGGTTCATATTCAAATTCAAGACGATCAAACGATGATCGCTTAAATGCACGTAGCATTTGCATGCACTCTCCATTTAAATAAAACAACAAAATGTTTACTAAAACACGCACATAACAAGTATAGAATTATTTTATAATTTGATAAAATAGGCTACCTATCGGATCCTTGCATAGCTATAAACCATCGTCTCTACACAAATATATTGTGTTAATATGACATCAATCGGTCAAGTCGTTCCAGAGGTGCCCACCCCCATCTAAGTCAACGACGCAACCCTCCCCCGTAGTCGAGGACGCACTCCCCTCTCCAAATTTACCGTTACTGCTCTTTAATGTGAATCCCATATCATTATTATTTATGAAAATATATAAGGTTATTTTCATTTTTATTTTACAATAAAATATGTGGAAAATAGAGAATGCAAAAGACTTAAAAATTTTGTATTTTTTTTTTTTTTTTACGAAATCCAAGTAGACAAAATTTCTACATAGTATGTCCATAAAAAATGTCTTTACGATCAACTGCTAAGCCGCTAGAGAGCGCTGAAGAAGTAAAAAAAAGTTGGAAAAAGCGATTTATGGATATTTTCGTCCAATTTCCATAAAAACTATCCAGGTTAACCTACTATTAACCATACATGCTATTAAACTTAGTTTATATTACCTGTGTACATTGTGCTTTTAGCGTGTTTCGAAGCAAGTTTTTAAAATCAAAATGAAAGGTAAAATAATGAAAAATATGAAGACAAATGATGAAAATAAACTTGAGGGTGTGAACAATAAAATTTTGTACTTCCATTTTTTATTATAATCGAGATAGCAATGGCTACTATTACTTACTGGATGAAGAGTCTAAATATGTCTAAACGACGGTCTTCCCGTAACTGTTCCTCTTCCATTTCAATTACCTGGATTGTAGTGAGGTAGTCCCACCTTAGCGACGCGTCGCCTCCAGCCATATATGAATTCATTGAACCGCAGGAAATTTTATTCATTCACCAACCGAGGAAATTCTTTCCAGGACGTAGATTCCCGCGGTTCTCATCATCTTGGCCCATTATCCTTGAGGGAGGGCCGGTCCTGGGGAAGTATATGTAATATATCTGAAATATTGGTAACTTACGTAATTTCGCCTTTATTGAAGACAATGTTAGAGTATTGGAAGCAAATTTGAGTGTGTTGCGGATTTGTAGAGCAAAATTCAATTATCAGAATTATAATATCATCGATTTCAAGAAAAAAAATTTTAGTCGGATTAGAATAGGTGTTTTGTATATTTCTGGAGCAGAATGCAACTGTTTATAATTTCAACCGTATTAATAAAACTTAAAAAAAAAATCGGATGAAAATGTTCGATTTTTGGAGCAGAATTAGGCTGGATAATGACGATGTTTCCAAGAAAATTAAAGAAAAATGAACGAAGATTTATGGGCTCAAAATATTTCACTTTAACTTCTTCCGTTTCAAGAGAATTATCGCTTTATTACTGAAAACCAACAACTAAGAATTAAATACATAAAATAAATTAAATACACCAAATATTAATGTAAACTCCATGAAGTTTAATAGCATGTATGATCTAAGTAGCGTAAACATAGATAGTTTTTATAGAAATCGGACGTGAAGAGCATTAAATCGCGTTTTACAACTTTTTGGGAATTAGGCCTCATATAAAGGTTGATACTAGAGAAATATTTTATGGACATCAAATGTATAACATTTTGTCTACTTTCATTTGGTACAGAATGGTCTTGCTTCAATAAAACAATAGTTTCCAAGATCTAAATGGAAAATCATGGTTTCGGGCAAAATATCTGTCAGAAAACCTCAGGCTCAAGTTCAGAGACTCAAAAAACTAGAATTTACTAACATTTTAGTCTATAACAAACCTTTTCCCTTTTCTGTCCTAGTTTGTCTATAATTTTAGTTTTAGTGTACTTTTTTATATTTCTTATTTCCCCCTCGTCTGGAAAACCCAAAAAAGGCCATTTTTCGCCCCCTCCTCTTTTCTCCAAGAAATTATACTCACATAGGTGTATTGGCATTTACAAAATATAGTAGCCAAAAAAATTCATTCAGAAAAAGAAAGATTTTTACAAAATTTAACGTTACTATTCATTATGTTTATAATCTACCATCGCTGATGGTAGAGGAATAGGAAATACCTGACTATTATGGGCACTAGTGGAACTCAGTTACCATGTAAATACCGATACTGGGCGTATCCGCATAGCTGGAATAACCCGCATCGGAACCTATTCCCACCGAGCATGTTGGAGTATTGAACAAATAACTATCCGTAATAAATTTAAAGAAGAAAAAAATGTGAGCAATGATATCTTGTTGCATATAAGTCAGCTGATTACTGAAACAGTAAAACTGTAAACGGCGCTATAGGCAACAATTAATTAATAAAACAAAACTACATTCAATCATGTTCAAAAGTTTATATTTAGAGAAACCATTACTGCAACAAAGAATATAAAAATGATTCTAAAGAACATTTGATAAAATTGTAAAAGTTAATTTAATCTTCGTTCATTATCATGATTTTTTGTTACAATACATTCTCCCCTGTGGGGTTTAGATGCCATACGCTTAATATTTTCTTATTATGTAATATAATGTAACTATGTAAATGTAAATATGTAACTCATATTTGACAGCGTACTGCATAGAAACAATTATTTGTCAGGTGATAAAGATGATAAAATTATTTTTTAATCTTTTAATTAATTTTTCGTACCGATAATAATGGTTATATGCGTAGGCATAGACAATTATTAAATCTAGAATAATCCTTTCGATTTAAGTTTCCATGACCACTATTTTCTAACGATCATAATAAATTTATTCTGCCTTAAATTAAACAATAAAGATACGTTTTGGCTGTACTCAATAAGAGATTTTATGAAACTTTGATGGCTAAATAAAACACGAAAATGTACTATGAATTGCAAAACCTAATTAATTGCATGTTTTTTCTTTAAAGAAAACAATTGGAAACTACCAGATATGTTCGACATATCAGGGATCATTCAGTTTGGATTAAACATTAATGAGAATACCTAAATTGTTTTTATTTCTTCCCTTCAGGATTTTTCATTGGTTTATAAATAATGAACCTATGTCCCGGTTAGAGGTTTTATAGTCACAGAAATTTATGAACATAGAAGAAAAGTATTATGTTTTGGCATTAATATATCAAAAACTGAAAATAAAACAAATACAGATATTTTGTATTTTTTTTAATATGTACAATTAAGTATTTAATAAAAAAAAAAACAGAGTAATTATTTGCAACGTTTTTCATTATTGGGATCAATAAGAAACAATGAAAGAAGAAAAAAAAAACAAAAAAAGAATGATTCAATGAGCAATAAAACGAATTTATTATAACAATTTTCTCCCAATTATCACCACAGGATGATTCTCAGAACTAAAAGTACCAACAGCCGTTTTGTCCCGAAAGGGCATTCTGTTTATAGACATGACAGGATTCCATAGATGGCTGATAATATAATGAGACTAGAATAGAATAGAATTCAAAAGCGAAGGGAATTAATTACTACCGAGAATTTTAGCTCTCTACTACTGCTTAATTAGTGACAGGTAACTGTTGAAAACCAGAGAATACCTGTGTACCTATCCACGCAAAGGAGTTTTAAATTATACAGGTCTAATCAGGAGGCAATCATTCTGAGTATTATTAAAATAACGAGTTGGAATTTCAAGGAGGTCTCTTAACTTTCACTTTCTCAACCTATTTTGCATTTATTGAGGAACTGTCATTGTAAATTTATTATATTACTTCAAAGTAGATATTCGTCAATTCCTTTCCATTATTTTTAAATTAATTATTTTATTGACGGAATTAGTTTATTCATTATTCATGCAATGCGTTGGTTTGGTACAGGTATTTAATTCATTATTTGAAATAGTTACGGTTACTCTAATCATGAGTTTGGCTCTGTTTGGTCACTTCTTGGCTTCCGTTCGTTCTAGTGCTGAATGGTGTTCCTAAGCAATTTAGTGTGTTAGTCTGTTGAATGTGCGATACTTGCTTATGTAAATTGGACGGAGCGTGAAGCTGATGTTCTTTGATTTGCTCTTTTGTTGTCTCTCATAGTTAAAAACATTGCAGTAATTGTTAGAGCTCATTTTGATATTGATCACATAAAATTAACTTTTTGAACTTTTTTAGTACCACTTACCAATCGATGAAATATTAAATCAGTGCGATCGTGAAAAATTTTTAATCCGAGTTTTAAACGGAAATAATCGCTCTAAGATTTCCTAAGTCCAAATATCCAAGTATCGCACAATGGTGTGTGTGTGTTTGGTTATCCTAGCTGAAAAAATACAAGTTGTACGAAACTGAAATTGTGTAGGTACCTTTATAATATTAATATGTATAGTACAAATATGGCATATTATGCCATATATGCCTCTGATGTATAGCAACTTTTTTGCCAAAATCGATTTACCAGAAGTGCCACTATATGTATATCATCAATTTAACACATTTTTACAATTTTCTCGAAAAAGTTCCAACGATTTTGATCAAACTCTTCATATCAATATACAATTAAATAACCTTTAATATCAGTTAGGTTTTAACTATTTAAACAGGGTTTAAATGCCAAATTTTCAGAATTTCTTCCTCTAAAGTACCTTCTTAAATTTTGTATATTTTAAATAATTAACCGTCTTTCCTTGTTAGTAGTAATGAAAATTAGAAAAATATAGACTACGAAAGAATTCCATAATTAACTAAAGGAGTAAAAATGGAGAAATATTTCCCTAAGTTGAAAACATATTTCCGGAAATAAGAGCAGTATAATATACCATTGGGATTTTATAAAAATAATATCTAACATATAAAGATAGAGAGTGATGAAAACGGCATAAATTTAAGTGATTGCTGTACATAATAATTTTAAATAATATATTATTTAATGGAATTTCCAACTAAATATGAAAATTTATTTCAAGTAGGTAGGCAACTAAAAGTGTGTGCGCACCAGATTTTCATTTTCTTTAGATCTATTACGATCCTTGATTTCGTTGACAAACCATTTACTTCTTCTTCCTCAACTACTTAGGCAGGAAAGCGGTTAAATAATATTTTTATACAGGTTGGGACAGATATAACTACATTTTGATGTGTCAAAACCAAACCGGCCGACATGTGGAAGATTTAATTTTAAAACCCTCGGAAATAGAACTATTCTATGTAATTTTGTAAAATAGGGACATTTTTTTTTCTAGGAAGCTTAGTTTGTTTTTTGAGGCCCATCAAAATATGTCAATTGTTTCTCTCTTCCCCCCCAAAAAGTGGATTTTAAAAATATCGTTCTGCCGTCGTTTCTAATTTCTAAAGACCACTCTACCGATCTAGGAAACCAACTGCAATAAATCTTCAGCTTTGTGTAGAAGTGGTTAAGAATGCATAATTTAATACACAGATAAAAAGGAGCTGGATGATAGATCTCCTTTCCTGAATTAAGGGACTAATTCAAGACTGGGAAGGGGTATTGCTGGCTACTATCCTTCCCCATACCTAACTAATATCACAATCATAATTGTTGATTGAATAAAGATATAGAAAAGAATAACTCTTCTAATCATTGAATAAAGAGATGAAAGTGAGAAAAAAAAAATTGAAATGATAGTTATTAAAGTATTTTAGTAGAATTATTTGATCGTTTTTTAAATTGAAATACTTTGTTTAAAAAAGAAATTAGATAGAGAAGAAAATATAGAATACTTGATGATTGGATTTAACATTAGGCTTCTGGACCACGCAGGCAAAACAAACCAACGTTTTTCTTTACCAAGGAGAAGTTACATATACAGACCAATAATATTGAATAGGCCAATAATATCAATATTAGCGAACATTATGCCTCGTTTCGGATAACTAACCCAGTACGTGAGGCGAAGAGGGGTATGAAATGTACGGGATGAGGAAGGTGCTGTGAGTGTTCCTGCGAGAGGCTGTAAGTAGTCTGTTTGAGGGCAGCGGCTAATCTCACTCCCACTAATTATTATTCCCTGATACTAATTAACGCAGCCGGCTAACTACTTTCCCGTTAATTAGCTGCGGGAAACATTAGACTGCTCAAGCCTTTTCTGTCGGCGGATTGTACTCAAAGGGTATCTGTTCCCGCTATGCGGCCGGAATTGATTCACATTTGTTAAGGTAACAATAAGGTATGCTACCCGTTTATTTTACAGTTTTAATTATGCTGCATAGCTCAATGAACATTAATAATGTACATTTCTTCTGTTAATTTCGAAGGAAATTACAAATACGTGATAGCTTAATTTAATTATTATCTTTAATTATTTAAAAACAGCAATGAATCCCCCCTAAAAATATAATTACCTGCCATTTGTATGTTTATAGTAAAGATTTAAAGCTCTAAAATGTTTATTTTTAGCGTTGTTGTAAAAATGATTTGGTTTTTCGACTTGTAGAAAAAAATAAATATTTTGTATATATCTGTTTGTCGTTTATTTAAATACAGCTTATACAAAAATTATAACATTTCTTCATTCGCTTATTACTCACTTTATCATTATTCTCAGTTAAGGTATAAATTGTGAAAATGGCTGACCTCTTGCTGCAAAGCAAGAATTCATTTTTAGATTCAGGCAATTATTTTTTAAATTAAACACATTGGACATGGCATATATAGCTAGAATTGAAAAAAAAAAAAAGTATGACGACTAAACGTTTCAATTCTTTATAAGGAATTTTTAAAAATGGATAACGGTTAAAAATGGATCTCAAATAAAAGAAATTCTCATCTTAATACCCTATGGACTTTTTATGATTTTGATATATCTGTATGTTTCGAACAACCCCACGGGTTTTCAATTAAATTTTGATTTGAAATTGTTTTCTCAATTTAGCTACGACATATGTAGACGGCTTGAATTTATTTACTAGACTTAGAACTGGTTATTACGTACCTCTCACGTTTTTTGTTTCTTTTTTTTGGTCTGTCATCGATATATTTCGCCTGTGTAGATCGCATTGAGGCTTCTCACGAATCACTGTTTTTGTATGTTATGGATAGTAATATGACATACTGATCCCAGTATTTTTTTTTTATTGGTGTTTAAAGTCTTTTTCTACTCCTATTAAGGCAAACAGGACGGCTTATTCCTACAGGTTACCAACTAGAGTGGGAATTACGAGATTCATTCCATAGGCCCGTCAAACCTTAACACTCTCGGCCACCAAAAAAGTAACGATGTCAACATCATTCAGAAACTCAACTTCGGTTACAAATTATACGGATTAAGAAACTACTTCAGTACATATCACACAAGGTGTATAACCGTTTATATCAAATATATTTTTTTATTTAAATAAAAAACTGTATAATATTTTGATTAGGAGAAAAATATGAGAAATTATAATCATTTGTATTTTTGAGACCAGGAAATTTACTATACTCCATCCAGTTTATGCTTAATAATTACCACTGACATAAACAGTATTATAATGAATTGACTTTAGCTTGTATTAAATATATTTATGCAAGATACAGACAATTACTCTCAGAATATCTCTGTTGATGACAGGTTGGTCATGACATGGGTGCATATGATCAATATCAGCTATGCAACGTTAACAAAATACATTTCTACTCATTCAAATACAATTCAAAAAAGTTGTTTGCTTCATAAATATATCAAATTTGTTAAATTTCAAAATTTACTATAAATAATTATCTTTTAGTTGTTTACCAACCTAATTATTTATAATATTTCCTGTTCATTATTATTTTCATCTTATTATTGAAAGCTTTCTAGCTATTACTAGCAGAAATAAAGTATATAACTAGTAATATATTTTTATTTATGTAATATAAATATGTTTAATTTTAGAATCAATCTTCGTAATTAGTATTATATCTCAACTTCATATTATACCCAGCACATTTCTCATTCAATTAAAAAAGATGAACGTTAAACCATCTAAAAATATCTGATGTGAAAATACATGACTTCCTTGTGCGCCTATTGAACTATAAATCGGTGGCTCAAAAAGTGATCCTCAATTTGGTTACTAGTTTCCGAAGTTCGCAGTATCTCAAAAACAACACTCGACGTCGCGACATCCATCTATTGACACACACACACACACAAATAGGGAGGAAAACCAGTATTTTACACTAAATTTTAACACTTAAAACAAGTAATAAAAATGTTTAATTGTATTGGAAACCAAATTGCGATTGTAACCTTTATTACCGGAACATATGATTTATGTATTTAATTTAAATATAATTTTTGATGTAAGCTTATTATGACCTTCAAGTAAAGTACCGTTTTCGGCTCACCAATTTTAACCAAAATATATTAAATACATTCACATCAATATAAATGTCCTATTTACCAAATTTGAGATGTTTTACATTATATTTTAATATAATTTATGATGAAAGTCTAATACGACCTTCAAGTAAAGTACCGCTTCCGATTTTCCAATTTAGACCAAAATCTAGTATGTTATTTAAATCAATATATAAGTTATAAATACCAAATTTGAAAAGTTTTGAGAAGACCACTTCCGGTGATTAAGCAGTGACCAAAAAGGAAGGTTCACAACTAGATTTTACAACAATCCTAAATCTAAAATTTCAACTTTCTATGGCTAACCGTATTTGAGTTATGCGAGATACGAACGAACGAATGTACGTACGTACGTACAGACGCCACGACGAAACTAGTCAAAATGGATTCAGGGATGGTCGAAATGGATATTTCCGTTGAAATCTGAAAACCGAAAATTTTTGCGATTACAATACTTCCTTTACTTTTTACAAGGAAGTAAAAATATATCCTAACATTTTGTAAATTATCAACTACACTTTGATTGCTACATTGTACATTTTAAAATCGATACCATTTTTCTACAATGAACTAAAAACAAAACCTATAATCTTTTCACAAAAAAAAATTAAGTTTTATAAAACTAATACTATAAAATGAGGCGTGGAGATGCAAGAGGGGGTAAATTCGTGTTTTGTAATTTTTTATAATCTCAAAATTTTCCACAATGTAAGGCACGCACATATACAGTGCATACTTAAGCCCTCAAGACCTACTAAATCCAATTTAATTTTACTTTTAAAGTTGGGTAATCATGCATAGTTTTGGCTTTCAAGAAAAATTTACAAATTTGTATTGAAACAAAAACCCACTTCTCAAATAATCTTGAACACTTTAGTTAATCACATAATGAACATACATATTGAAAAAATAAAAATAAATAATAAATATATACGGACAAATAGATAGAACGAATAAAAATACAAATTAATGATTAATACGCTAATTTTTATAAGCAATATATTAAAATTAATTATTTAAATAAATATACCATCACATTAGTAGTTATCATTTTATTAACTTACCACAAAATAACTTAATAGTTATATACCAATCACTCAAAAATCCTTAATATAATTATTCATTTATTCTTGTCGTGAAAATGTTTGTTATATAATACGCCTAGAGCGACCTTAGAATGAGTTACTGTACATATGAATATACCTGTTACGATGACTATCGTCTGTCTATATCTATCATGTCTAAGAAAAAACATAATAAAAGTACCACCCGTAAAGCACTAAAATCTTCTCCTAAACGAATCTGATCCTAAAAATATTTTCAAGAAGCGATCTGGAAAGAGGATTGCAAAGTTGAGGAGAAGTGGTAGTGGCGTATGACATGGAGGGCCATCCCAGGCAGGGCAAAGTCGGCAAATATTGACAGCTCCAACTTGGCCCTACTGTCCTATGCACGCCCCGTCCTGCTCAGTTTCCAACTTTTACATTATAAAAAAGTTACAAACTTTCTTTAATGTAGTTCAGGTTTTAAAAAAAGAAAAGAAAAAAAAATAGGATGCTCCAGAGGCTGCTGGAATATTCCGATAAATTCTTTAATAATATTAGGATTGAACATTGTGATTATTATGAACATAGGATATGTAAACGTTCTGTAATATTAAATTTTAACAATGAAAAACTGCATCGTCATATTTTATTCATGATTTTTGATATAGAAACTTTAAAAACAAATTACTTGCACAGATTTACAAATTTAATAAGAATACCAAATTATATGATTAATAAAACATGAATGTTACTAGTGATAAAACTATCCATTAGTTGTGCTGCTATGAGAGTAAATGTTTGTAGGTCCATAGATCTTTTTTTCAGGTACCGATATACACTGGTGGATTATCGGGAATCGAATGGGAAGAAAGAATAGAAACTAGTAGGGATAGAGTTAAAATTGGAAGATTAGGTATGTATATATAAATACAGGTAGGTATGTGTATGTATATCTCAATATATAAATGCAAGTTATCATCTATATAACCATCACTATAACTCAGAAACGACAATGCCTAAGAAGCTGAAATTTAATCTTAATTTAATCGTTCTCTAATCTTGAATACGATAGCGGACTTTTAAAGAATTCTATAATCAGATTTCATAGAAATTCTTCAAATTTATACTTCGAATTCATATCGAAGCCGGTCCAGTAAAATATAATAACGACTCTATTTCCAAATCCGTAGGCGCCAATATACTAAAAATCGAAATAGAAAAAAAAAATAGGTCCAATAAAAATATATCAGCAGAGCATAAAACAGCACGTGTATTGTCAGATAAAAGAACTACGACAGTAATTCTAGAAAGATTTAACTATAGAAAGAAAGTTTATGATTTCATAAACAAAAATGGTTTTCCTAATATCAAAAATCCCTTGAATTAATTTGTCACCGAAGTCCGCGAGTTAATAATAAACAGCATATTGATACTGGATAGTAAAAAATACACTCCCATTGAGATGAATCCGCTACCATAAACTTTTTAGACTTAGTAATCTCAGTAAAAAACAAACATCATGAATTTGGAAATTTACCGAAAACCCACCCACCCGGATGTCGATATAAACAATGAAGCATGGAGACCGATAGCACATAAACTCGCAGCCTTTTATAGCATGATTTACCTTCTCTTGAACGTACCATTAAATAAACAGAACTATAATAAAGAAATTGAAATAATATATGCCAAACTAAAAAAAAAAACGGGTACAATAAAACCACTATCAATCATAATTAAAAAAAACAAATACAAAAAAAGACAATTAATGATATCTATTCAACAACCCCCGAAGATAGGCCCATCCCGAAACATTATGTTTTGAATCCATATTACGGCCCTATATCCACCAAAGTCAGAAATAAATTGAAAAACTAGGATTAAATCCTGCATTTAAAATAGAAAAAATCCTATCCTCGTATTTCTCTTCTCCAAAAGACAAGAGAACCTTTCCAAAAAAAGCGGAATATACGAAATCAGTTGTAAAGATTGTACAGCCAAATACACGGGAAAAACTGGAAGATTGTTAAATCAGAGATTAAAGGAACATATACGTGCTTATAATAATAAGACAGAGAACTCCAACTTTGCAATTCATTTAAATGAAAAAAATCATAAATTCATCAAAGACTCGGGAGTTAAATTAATACATCACGTTGAAAACAACCTCAAATTAAATATATATGAAGCACTTGAAATAATGAAATCCTTCAAATCCAATCCAGATTGTTGCTTAAATGACCAAATAAATATCTCCAATAGTCCAATCTTAAATTTATTCCCATCAATAACAGAAAAACCAATTGCTCACCGGGATTACTGGAAAAATCCTGACCCTTAAATCGTTTCCTATAAACATCCTACCTAACTTTTGTTCATTGTTATTTCAATGCGAAAAGAAACCAGTACAAAGTTTTCTGTTTGATATAATCCATTTAAACCTTGGAGTATCAACATGAATTTGATTTCTTGTCTTAATTAAATTCATAATTCATAAATGTTTTATAATACTGATTTAAATTACATCTAATTTAATATGTATAATAATAACAAACTATATTTTGAATTGCTTATTTTTGAATTTTTTGGGTGTTTTAAGAACTGAGCATGATTTTATAACATTCGAAACTAGTTTTCAATAAAACAAATTTATGGAAGTGGCAAATAATTTATCAATCCCTAATTAAACAATAAACTACGTCGCTCTGAGTAAAAATGGAAGGGAAAGGAAACTTAGAACTGAATTATAGCATGAAGAAGGGTCGAGGGTCCTAGAGTGTCCGGTTCGGAACGTTGTGGGTTCGATTCCCACCTTGGTCGGTTAATATTTATTTCGTGGAGATCCCGCGAAATGAATCTTGACACTCCCACTCTAGTTAGTACGCGGCGGTGACCTAAAAGTAGGAGTCAGGGGTTGGCAAAAAAGACCATAAGGCCCACTTGCCGGATTATTTCCCCCCACCAATACCAGTACCAGTACCAGTATATATATTTTAAATATATATATATATATATGTGTGTGTGTGTGTGTGTATATATACACACACACATATATATATATGTATATATATATATATATATATATATATATATATATATATATATATATATATATATATATATATATATATATATATATTATGAAAGACATATGGTGTAGTGCTATTTTAAAATTTGAAGTGGAATCGTTACTAAAAGTATATTTTTACTGAATAGGAAAACTCACTAAAATGAATAGAGTATAAACACTTTTAATAAAAATGTGGGGTATTATAAATATATAAAAAATTGGAATCTCTCTGAATAAAAACTGTAAAAGCTTTTCCTGGAACTAGAGCTGGTTCAAACAACATCTAATAAAGATTTTACAAATTGAAAACAAAAAATGTACATATATTCTGTTATTTATTTTCATTTCTATTAAAATGGTAGAGAAAAATTACTTAAAAAAATTATTTTATATAAAAGTAATTTCCATTTCAATGATTATATAGCTTTAAAAAAAATAAATAATTAACTACTAAAAAAGCAACATTATTCCAATGAAACTACACAGTTATTAAGATTTATTTTATTTTAGCTAGTATTTAATTTATAGTTTTTAACATATTATAAATATAACTGAAATGTATAATTTATTAATTAATGATGTCCGAAACTACAATACATTTCTCCTATGGTAACAATCATTTAAGTCATTCATATAAAGACTATGAACAGCCCTTTGGAATTAGCTTTTACTATAAGTAGTATCTTCTGAAAATGCTAATGAAATAATACCAGGATTATTATCAAGTTATTAATTTTATTACAAGTTTATTATCGCATGATGTTGCTGTATCTATAAAGCTCTTTTTGATCAACCACCAATAAGTATAGCTGGCAGAGTTTTTGCGGAGTCACTAAACAGTTTTCACTCTCGAGAGCTGCGTTCGTTAGCGGATCCTGCTTTGAGAGTACTATTTCGAAACAGGTGGCCTCAATATGACACTTCAGTGAACTTGTTCCCTCAAAGCCAAAAATTTTTAATTTTTGTTTTGTTCCAAATAGCCCCTTCCCCCCTTCCAAGAGTTCTAATGTTCTCTATAATGCTTCCTAATATAGCTTACACTTCGAATGCATTAGGAAAGATAGGTACGTATCTAATGCGAGAGTTCTCGCTCGGGTATACTAGTATTTTCTTACTTAAACGATCTCATTATTTTTTGAGCCTACTCTTAGACAAAATATTATCGAAAAAAAAAAAAATTATGAATTTTTTCACAAGATTCGCGTCAAACATTTCTTATCTAAACGTTTAGCTGAAGTGATTTAATGATTTAATCACTGTTGAATCGGACCATTATTGGGCCTCGTAAACATGATTTTAATTCAATTTGGTAATGGTTTTTACTGAGATGGTTCTAGGTAAGAAAGGTATTGTAAAGGCTGATTCACACAGAAGCTAGTATGCTTACCGCCGAAAACCTGTGCTACATTGTATTGAATCATCCGATTCACACAGAAGACGGTATACCGCACTGGTACATAGTTTATCCCTGCAGTACCATTTGCTCTGTTTCACATTACAGGTTAGGCAGCGTGGTGCTGCGGTACAGTTATTGCAAGCCTCTCTCTAGAAGCTAATAGTCCGGCCAAAGCAACAAAAAAATTCTAAATAGATGGGAAAAATCCCAAAGTTTTAAAACTTGGCACACTTGTTCATTTGAGTGTACTTTACTACTTTTTGTATGAAATGTATGAATGTACCCCTAAAGTATGAAATGAGTGCGAGGGAGAGGGGCCTTTAATGATGTTTTTTTTCTCAATGTGTCTTATATATCATGGGAAATATTGATTTTAGCGAAAAACTGATTCCATACAAAATTAAAATAATTAGGGATTGATAAATCATTTGTCACTTCTATAAATTTGTTTTATTTAAAACTAGTTTCGAATGTTATACATTCTAAAAATACACAAAAAATTCAAAAATAAGCAATTAAAAATATAGTTTGAATTGCTTATTTTTGAATTTCAATGATGAACTGAAATCGAAACTAGTTTTCAATAAACAAATTTATAGAAGTGGCAAATAATTTATCAATCTCTAATTAGATTGATCCTTCTATAACATCATGCGGATGTCAACTGAAAATTAATATAGTTAAATTAATTAATTTTTCGTTAGAAGAAATTCCGGAAATTTTTTTTGTGAGAAGAACCAAATATATTTTCTGTGATAAACTACAGCACAGTTTCTATTTGTACACTAGAACATACTCCTATGTAAACACCCTGCGGTACGATACAGCTCGTACCGCTGTTATACAGTACGTACCTTTTTTTTCTGGTATACGGGGTTTCAGTATGTATGTATGCCTCTACCGAAAAAAAAAAACTCAGGTTTATTTATTTTTAAACTATTTCTTTATTATTTTCATACATAATTTAAGGGTTTCTTTAATTATGGGAACAATATTTGGATATTCTATGGTGCAGCCCGTTGCGCGGTTGCACTCCGTTTATTGATGGACCTTTGTGTCCTTCCTTTCTGAATCGTGTAGTCAGGGCTGGCTTTGACTTGCCACTTGAGCCTCCTCTCTGCACTGCCCAGAGCCGCCAATAGACTTCAGCTTCTTCCTGCGGTTCCTCCTCAGGCTGTCTCACCGACGGCAGCATCTTCTTCTTCGGGTGGACGGCCAATAAATACCAATAGCGAAATGTGTGGGACCCACGACCTCTCTCCAACTACCACTATTTCTTGAAGAACGGGTAATTTCTCTCTTCTACCAGCCTCGGGAAATTGGCCTCGTCAAAGGCGTATAGTCTGGTTTTTCTGGATCGCCAGACTCGATGTCCATCCATGGCGGCACAGAATATTACTGCGTGCTCGGCTGTACCGTATGTACCATTAATCGCTTCTCTGTGAACCTGCCTTAATCCGGTTTAATTTTCGATTTGCAGTTCAGCAGATCGGTACATTTCAAAGACCCGTGAGTCCAAAAAACATGTTTTTGATCATTGGTCTGTGTGTCTGTTGCATGATTTTCTCTTGAACGGATAGACTGATTTAAATGATTTTTTTTTTTTTGTAGATTTTTGCTTCCATATTGCACTATATCGGGAACTCTATAGCAATCGCGATTATATATACTTTAGAGCCTTAATCCATGAGGATCATATTTTGAACTCTGAACGGGGGCCAACAGAACTCTCAACAAAAAAAGGCGTTACCGAAGAAAATGTTTGCCAATAATTTTGAATAAAAATATTACGTCCTGAGGGATGAAAATTTTTCAGGCTTACAGGTTGTTTGTTTGAGAGTTCTGGTAGCCCCTCGAGGAATTCTATGAATAATCCTTGACACTTTTTTTTTACAAAGCGGAACAAAAAAGTTCTGCCGTCATAAACTTTCAAAATACTTGTTTACAACATTTTAGCCGTATAACTTCTTTTCTATATACTTTATAGCCTATGTTAATAAGGATATTTTTAAATTTTAGGAGAGAGGAGGGGGCAACAGAACCCTTAACAAGAGCCGGTTACCGACGAAAATTATACCTGTGATATTTTTAGTCTGAATGTTGGGCAAAAATGTTCTTCGGTAATCGTTTTTTTTGTTGAGGTTTCTGTTAGCTTTCCTAAAAGATCTAAAAACTATTCTTATTAACTTAAACTCCGAAGTTGATTGCAAAGAAATTATAGGGTTACAAATTTGCGAGAAGTATGAAGTTGGCAATCGTATCTTTAATCGCTATTTTGTATGTTTTAATCAACAGTAATGTTTCTAAAAATTATAAAGAACTCTAGAACTTTCGGGGGGAGAACCATCAGAACTTTAAGGAAAATTAAGAAACATTTACTTTGGAGGGCTAAAGTTATATATATATATATATATATATTATATAAAGTTATCCGTTTTTTTTTTTGTTTTTTTTTTAGGGTTCTGGTAGCCTCCCTAAGAGCTTAGTCAATTAGTCTTACTAACAAACGTGCTAAAGTTAAAACAAAATAAGTTGTTGGGCTTCAAAGACGCGAGAAGTGTAAAGTTGGCCCCCCATATCTTTAGTTGCTATTTCTTGTAGTTTAAACAATAGAATTATTTCTAAAAATTATAGAGAACAATAGAACTCTTGGAAGTAGGGAAGAGGCTATTTGGAGCAAAACAAAAATTAAAAATGTTTGGCTTTGAGGGAACAAGTTCACTGAAGTGTCATATTGAGGCCACCTGTTTCGAAATAGTACTCTCAAAGCAGGATTCACTAACGAACGCAGCTCTCGAGAGTGAAAAACTGTTTAGTGACTCCGCAAAAACTCTGCCAGCTATACTTATTGGTGGTTGATCAAAAAGAGCTATATAGATACAGCAACATCATGCGATAATAAACTTCCTGGTATTATTTCATTAGCATTTTCAGAAGATACTACTTATAGTAAAAGCTAATTCCAAAGGGCTGTTCATAGTCTTTATATGAATGACTTTAATGATTGTTACCATAGGAGAAATGTATTGTAGTTTCGGATATCAATAATTAATAAATTATACATTTCGGTTATACTTATAATATGTTAAAAACTATAAATTAAATACTAGCTAAAATAAAATAAATCTTAACAACTGTGTAGTTTCATTGGAATAATGTTGCTTTTTTAGTAGTTAATTATTTATTTTTTTTAAAGCTATATAATCACTGAAATGGAAATTACTTTTATATAAAATGAGTTTATATAATTAATTTTTCTCTACCATTTTAATAGAAATGAAAATAAATAACATTTTTACTCAGAGCGACATGGTTTATTGTTTAATTAGGGATTGATAAATTATTTGCCACTTCTATAAATTTGTTTTATTGAAAACTAGTTTCAAATGTTATACAATCATGCTCAGTTCTAAAAACACAAAAAAAATTCAAAAATAAGCAATTCAAACTATATTTTTAATTGCTTATTTTTGAATTTTTAGAACTGAAGATGAATGTATAACATTCGAAACTAGTTTTCAGTGAAACAAATTTATTATTTTATTATATTTGGCGCTACTACCCCTGTAGGGTATGAGCCTCATCACAGATTGCATGCCAGGCTGTTCTATCAGCCGCAATCGCTTTCCATCCCCTCACTCCAAGTTGTCACAGGTCCGCTTCAACATCGTCTAATCATCTCATTCGAGGACGTCCACGTCTTCGGGTACCGCCTGACTTTCCAAAAAGCAGCTTCCTTGGTAGACGATTTTCTTCCATACTTGTTTCTGTCGATAGCCAAGAACCTCCTCAACAGATGATCTTATTATTCTTTCTATGTTTGTCCATCTTGTACTGGCGTCCATACCATCAAGACATTCAGAGATTTTCTTGTTGATGCTATCCGTATATGCCTGCCTAACGTCTTCATTCTTGAGTTTAATGACATTGTACGGGATGATCTTTTCTCCTGTTTCTCTACTGGGGTTCGCTATTTTTTGTTTGTATTTGATGATGCTGAGAAAGCGGTCTGAGTTGCAATCTGCTTCTCTATAAAACAAATTTATAGAAGTGGCAAATGATTTATCAATCCCTAATTATTTTAATTTTGTATGGAATCAGTTTTTCGCTAAAATCAATATTTCCCGTGATATATAAGACACATTGAGAAAAAAAAAAACATCTTTAAAGGCCCCTCTCCCTCGCACTCATTTCATACTTTAGGGGTACATTCATACATTTCATACAAAAAGTAGTAAAGTATACTCAAATGAACAAGTGTGCCAAGTTTTAAAACTTTGGGATTTTTCCCATCTATTTAGAATTTTTTTGTTGCTTTGGCCAGACTATTTCTTCTAGAGAGAGGCTTGCAATAACTGTACCGCAGCACCACGCTGCCTAACCTGTAATGTGAAACAGAACAAACAGTACTGCAGGGATAAACTGTGTACCAGTGCGGTATACCGTCTTCTGTGTGAATCGGATGATTCAATACAATGTAGCACAGGTTTTCGGCGGTAAGCATACTAGCTTCTGTGTGAATCAGCCTTTACAATACCTTTCTTACCTAGAACCATCTCAGTAAAAACCATTACCAAATTGAATTAAAATCATGTTTACGAGGCCCAATAATGGCCCGATTCAACAGTGATTAAATCATTAAATCACTTCAGCTAAACGTTTAGATAAGAAATGTTTGACCCGGATCTTGTGAAAAAAAAATTCATAATTTTATTTTTTTTTCTATAATATTTTGTCTAAGGCTCAAAAAATAATGAGATCGTTTAAGTAAGAAAAGACTAGTATAACCGAGCGAGAACTCTCGCATTAGATACGTTCCTATCTTTCCTAATGCATTCGAAGTGTAAGTTATATTAGGAAACATGTTTATTCATGTTATGTTTATTTATTAAATAAGTCTCAACTATACCATTTTCCATTTGCAGTATCTCCCATGTATTTTCTCTAAACAGTGCCTTTAGGGATAGACATGGGAAAGAACACGTAATGTTCTCGATCAAATATAGAAATCTAAAACCAAAATTTTATTTACAAAACAACGTTTTCACTCATATTAAAATGTTTTTGTAAATAGTCTTAACTTACTTTTACAGGTATAAAGTTCCCATGACAACGGCAGGTACGCAAGATGGCATAAGGTCCGGGCAGACTTATAACATACTTTATCTCAAAAACGGTAGGTTTCAGAGCTTTAAAATTTTTGATGCCCGCGTCGAAATCTTTAGAACGCGAACCATCCCGTCTTGATCCACAGACTAACCATCAGAATTTTGAAACCTGCCAGTTTTTCCATCACTTTCGTTTAACCCTAGGAAGAATTTAACAATTGAAATAACGGTTCGTCACTTCTCCGTGAAATTCCCTTTCTTTTGATACCCCATTCGTCAAAATCCATCGTTCCTGAGAGCCGGAAAAGGGATCTATACTACCGTATTAAGACATAGTAGTAATAGTGATTAGTATACGCGAGCGAGAACTCTCGCGTTAGATCCTAATACATTAGAAATACATATAAGCGATATTAGGAAAACACATTTATTCGTGTAAACAATATAATATTACCAAAAACGTTTATTTAACACACATTTGGTAAAGCTACATAGTTTGTAATGAATATGTTTAAGTTACAGTTCACACTTAATAAGTAATTAGCTTGCCCCTCTGGAAAATATCCATTCAGTTTAACAGTTAAACTATCATTTTCTATGTATAGTATTCATATTTAGCAGTGACCTCAAGGGTTGGAGATGGGGAATAATAAATTAAACTCATTAAAAGTTTTTGTAAACAGACTCTAATTGATATAAAGTTACCATGACAACGACACGTACGCAAGATGGCATAGGGCCCGT
Organism: Rhaphigaster nebulosa; assembly: GCA_948150685.1. Lineage (NCBI taxonomy): Eukaryota > Metazoa > Arthropoda > Insecta > Hemiptera > Pentatomidae > Rhaphigaster > Rhaphigaster nebulosa. Next base: position 41,335,137 of record OX411306.1, read on the forward strand.
CCAGACCTATATCGTGCGTTATCTCAAAAGCGGTAGGTTTTAAGGCTTTAAAAGGCTGGACCAATATGATCCGCTGGATCATATATGATCTTGATGCCCACGTCAAAATCATTAAAACCCAGCTTATCCCGTCTCGATCTGCCGACTCTTAGTCGTCAAATCTTTGAAATCTTCCAGTTTTTTCATCACTTTTATTTAAGCCCCAGGAAAATTTAAAAAAACAAAATTGGAATTCGTCACTTCTCCTTGAAATTCCCTTTCTTTTGATACCTCATTCATCAAAATCCATCGCTCCTGAAAGCCGGAAAAGGGATCTTACACTACCGTAATAATATATAGTAGTGATATAACAAAAAAAAATTGAAAGTCACCTGTGATAGGTTTATATTTATTCAAGTTAGCAAAGGTCAAAATACTCAACAGAGTTTTCTCGTAATTAATGAGCTGTTAATACTATTATCATAAGTACCAAGTAATAACCAATTTTTTTAAATAAATATAAATTTGTAATTATTATACATTAAGATCCCATTAATAAATATCATATAAAGTTGCTGTAAGTCGTGATCATTTCCACCTGTACTGCAAATACTTTCTAGTCCCATTTGTTGCAGCTATTAACTTTTTTTTCATTCAAGAGCTTAATTAAAACTAATGTTTCTGGAGACTATAAAAAAGCAGTTGGCTGTGAGCTATGTGGACAGAAGAGTCTAAGCTAACTCCAGGTCATTAATTATAACTACAAAAGTTAACTCGGGAAAACTTTTTCCCCATGAGAAAAAGTTGAAAGATAACTTTGGAATAGCCCAGTCATGGCATACGTCCCGCCAAATGGATATATAATATTCAGCTAAATGAAACTAGATGCTGGACTTAATTTTAAATTTCTTTAAGGTCAGTATTGAATTAAAAAAAATTGTATAGTTCTCCAGAATTTATTCTTGTTTATTTATCATTCAAATATTTAAAATTAATAAGTACCTTTCTTGATTTTTCTAAGGATATTTTGTATTTTTAAAACATAGAGAAAATGGTCCCCTGCTGCTTCTAGCTATGAACTGTAGTGAAGTAAATTTTTCTACCTATGTCGCTTGTTATTTTATCTCAATATCTGTGCATTTGAAAATTATGATGATTTACTATGTATAGCTCAAATTATGAAAATATTAAACAAAAAAATCTTGTGTCGTGCGCGTGTTACACTATCTCAAAGGGCTATTGAAATTTTAGAAGTTTCAATTTAGTCTCCATAAAAATTCGAATTAGTTCCCATTAAATAATATAAAAGTAGAAATTATGAACTACAACAATTACTGAAATTTATGCTTTTTTTATGACTCCCCCATTGCCTTCAACGACTTCATATGGTAGTTATTAATTTTTCAAAAATATTTAGCTTTCCAACTTCATTACTTATATATACATCTATGTTACTAATCCTATTTCTGGAAATATATTTTCAACCTGGGAAAGTATTTCTCCTTTAGTCAATTATCAAATTCTTTCATGATTTATATCTACTCATTTCTTATGACTACTAACTAACATAAGGTTAATTATTTCAAATATAATAAATTAATAACCTCTATCCTATATATTGTCAGTTATCCTCTCGAGGAACGTAGACCAATCCATAAACTTTTCAATATATGCATTTGTATTAAATATAAATATGTGTGTATGTGTATGTGTATATAAAAAATTTAATATAAAAAAATATAGTTATATAAAAAAAAACATTTATAAAAAAATCACCAGCCCAGGTAAGTCATAGAACTCACTCCTGTACAATATTGATACTCCCTAAGTACAAATTGAGAAATACACAGTAATACAATAAGAAGAAAAAAAAATAGGCTACATTCAAGTGTCCTAACTTAATATCAAAAACAACAAATAAAAATTATCTGTAGCTTTCTACTGAACTCTATATAATACAAAAAAAAATGTAAAATACAACATAATACATTCTTTTGGATACACTAACAACATCACACACAGTTGTCACCCGGCCGCATAGGCGAAGGCGCTCCAGACCCCAATGCATCACCTAATGGAAATTTAAGCTGTTCTATATGAACAGTTCGTCTCTTTTTGGGCTCATCCACGGTTTCGATGGTCACGACGTTATGTTCTCGGATAACGATTACACGGAATGGACCCTCGTACCGCCGTGTCTCCTTTCCCCTATTAGATCCAATGCGGCGATATACGATCGACCCGATTTTTATATCCTCTAGACGGTCTCTAACCTTCACATTTTCCCGCGCTATCCTTTTTCCTTTTCCTACGATTCGCTCGCGCACATTTTTCCATAACCCTCGGACTTGTATGTGGTTCGTAATGATATCCTGGTCCTCCGGCGAGTTCCCCGCCGTCCCCGCATAGTCCCTTCCAGGTCCGCGCAGCCCAAACAAAACCTCAAATGGTGAAAATCCCGTGACCGAATGGATCGAGTGATTATACGCCGCTACCGCTTTCCGCATCGCTATGTCCGGTTCCAATCCCTTCTCGACCTGGTAGACCCTGAGATGATCACTGAGAGTGCTATGTAAGCGCTCAATCCCTCCCCGACTCTTCGGATGACCCGGCGTGTTGAAATGCCACGTGACTTTTAAGGTTTTCATTTCGTCGCTCAGCGCCTTATTGTCAAACTCCCTCCCTTTATCGGATATGATACGCTCCGGTACCCCGTAGAACATAAACCACGTGTGTAGAGCCTCCAAAATCGCATCTGCCGCTTTCGCCTGGATAGGATGCGCCAAGGCGATTTTACTAAATACGTCAATGATCGTCATCCATTGATATCCCCTCCAGGTAAACGTGTCAACCTGTAGATCGCGCAGCGGTTTATTCCCCGTAGGTGTCTCTTCCTGTACTGCCCGTGGTGGGTGGCGGTCATATTTAGTGGTCATGCACACCTCGCAAGACCCAATAACATTCCTTATCGTTTGTTTAATGCCTGACCAAAAATTTTCAAACCGTTTCAAGGCCTGTAGGGTCTCACTTACTCCCCGATGATTCGTTTTGCCATGGTGATATGCTGTGGTCAATTCGACTTGGCGGTCTGCTTCTCTAACCGTTTCCACCAGTATCCTACAACGAACAAAAACGCGATCCAGGATTTCCTCCGTTTTCCACACCTGCTTCACCTTTTCCCAAATCGTAGCGTTTCCCACGTATAAGTGATATGTGCGGCCTGGTGAAGACGCGTCCTTTAAAGCCTGACAGACGCTATCGACACGGACGCCCGGCGGCTATGAAATGATGTTGATGCTCGAACGTCCATATCGAAGAAATTCAATGCCCATAGGAAGCCCACGGTTTTGGTTTTCCAAATTATCTGCCGTGGTTTATCATTGACGATCTCTCGCCCGACGAACTCTCTGTGCCTGACGATGCTCCTTCCCGATCGGCTCCCTTAATATCCGGTTCCCCCTCACCATCCGGCGACCAGTCCTGAAGAAATTGTCGAATGTCGCGAGATGGCCCAGCGGTAGCGTCCTCTATGGCATTGACTGTTAGTGCTCTCGACAGCCAGTCCGCGACTACATTCTCCTTACCGGGTTTATAGACGATATCCATAGAATACTGATTTAGGAGCTCCTTCAATCGCGACACGCGTGCAGATGATTCCTTCAGTTTCCCCACCCACTGCAGTGGACGGTGGTCTGTCTGGACCCTAAAACGTTTCCCAAACAAATACGGTCGAAAATGATCGATTGCCCAAACGATCTCGAGGAGTTCCCGTTCCAACGCGCTGTAACGCGCTTCCGCATCGGTTAACCTCCTGCTGGCGTACGCGACAGGACGATCCCCTCCCCCGCCCTCCTGAGACAGCACCGCACCCAATGCATATTCACTGGCATCGGTAGTAACTGTGAACTGCTTGGTGAAATCGGGGAACGCTAGGACTGGTTCCTCCAGCAACCTCGCCATACACCTTCTAATATTGTTCTCCATGTTGGGCGTAACGATCATACGCGCCCCCTTTTTTAGCAAGCCATTGATAGGTACCAAATATTGCACCATATCCGGCACGAACCGCCTATAGTAATTGAGGGCTCCTAAAAGCCTGCGGATCCCTTTGAGATCGTGAGGAATGGCCATCTTAGTTATCTCGTCTACTTTCGCAGCATCTGGTTTAACCCCTTCCTTCGATACAGTGTGGCCTAAAAATTTGATTTCGCCCTTCTCCAGAACCGATTTACTTGGAGCTAATCGTAGTCCAAATTCGCGAACCCTCTCGAACACCTGCCGCAGATGCTGGACGTGCTCTTCCTCCAATTTGCTGAAAACAAGAAGGTCGTCCATATAAATTTGGCAAATCCCTTCGTCGATACCGCGGAGAAACTCGTCCATTTAGCGCTGAAACGTGAGGGGTGCGTTCTTCAGCCCGAACGGCATCCATGTAAATTCGTAATGCCCTCTTTCGAATGTAAATGCGGTCTTCGCCTGGTCTCGTGGGTGAATTCTGATTTGATGATAAATCTAGTGTGCTGAAAATCGTTGTCCCGCTTAATCTGTCCAGGATGTCATCAAATCGCGGAATAGGGTATGCTTCATCCACCGTGTTACTGTTCAGCTGCCTAAAGTCCACCACTACTCGGTATTTTTCCGTAGTATCCCCCGGAATAGGTTTCTTTTTAACTGCCCATAAGGGGCTATTATATGGCGAGAAGCTGTTCACGATGATTCTCTGCCGCTTCAATTCCTCTAATTCCTCACGAATGTGATGCCGCATCGCTTGTGGGTACCGCTTCTCTTTTACGTATGTCACCCTTTCGCATTTGAGAGGGATTTCATGCACAGTGTTTCCCGTGGCCCCTAGCACATCCCCTTCCTGATAAAAAATGTCGCGAAATTCCCTCATCAGCGACCTTCTCCAATTCTCGACCGCGCTAACCGCCCCAACCCTGGTACCCTTGACAGTCCGATGGCACGTGTATAACCTAAGCCCGAGTTTAACATGCCACTCCCCCTTTTTATTTCGCACCCTGGCGCCTACTCTTTCCAAAAGATCGCATCCGACTATCACCTGGTATTCCCTCGGCATGCTCTCTACCACATTTACTCGTAGTCTGCCCTGTTCGTCTCCGCGTTGACGCAGTCCTATCTTCATCTCGCCTATCACGCTACATGGCCCGCCCAACGTGAGCAACCTACAATCGCATTTTCGAATCTGAAGCGCCTTCTCTTTACCACATACATTTTTCACGGCAATTCTCGACAACAGGGTGCTCGAGCTCCCCGTGTCCACCAGCCACTTCACCCCGCTTTGGATCTCGATTATAGGCAACCAACATTTATGCTTCAATGTTATTACAAGTGAATGCTCGGTCGCCTCTCTGCAGACACCCTCCTCATGCTGTCGCCTGTCGCTGTCCGCGCGCCTGTGTCGCTCGATGCCGTTGCCTCTCCCAGCCGCGCCGACTATCCTCACCGCTGCTGCTGCCTGGCTCCTCCTCGTTCTCTGAAGATGCTCCTGCCGATTCTCTGTGCGTTCCCTCTCGTCTGGTAATTCTTCTGCGCACCTCCTGCGCGTTCACTTCCATGGGCTCGCCATGAGACGCCTCTTTCCTCCGATAAATGTACGGACACTGACGAGCTATGTGCCCTTCCGTTCCACATTCAAAACATTTGGTCCGGGGGCATTGTGCCACCAGATGCCCTGGCTTACCACATTCATGACACCTTCTCTCGTCTTTCCTCCCGTTTCTTCTCTCCATTCCTGGTCTCCTGTCCCGGTTCGTAAGGCTCTCCCCCCGATAGCCCTCTGTCTCTCTTTTTACCAGCTTCGAACCTCGGCCCATTCCTACTCATTTCTGGCCTACGGAATGGGACTCTGGTCCAGCCCGCCTCTACCTCTCCGCTATACTTCTCCTCCTCGTCCCTGGCGCTGGCATCAACCATGTCTTGTGCACATTCTAGAAAGCTCTTTTCTCGAAGCAAGCCGTCTTTCCTTCCTGTGTCCCGAGCCAATTGCACTTTCAGGATTGTGGACAGGAATTCCATCCTTGCTTCAACCTGCTCCGCACACATGGCTTCTCTCAGCTTCTCGGTGATTTTATTATAGCGTGCCAATAGTATGCCTGCTTACTGGCCGCTGCTCTGTTGAGGCTTCCGCGTTTCTCTAAACATTTGAAGAATGTCTTCTTCCGGGACCCACCGGCCCCCTCCGAACGCCTTCTTCAGCCAACCGCAACTGCTCTAGCTTCGATCAAATCTTCTGCGGCCATTGAATCAATTTGGTATATGATTCGGTCCCCTCCTTTCAGAAAGTGGTTCAATTCTCCCACTTCCCCATTGAACTTATCTAATTCTCCTATTGCATACCTAATATCCTGGGCGTTGGCTCTCTTGAATTTTAACCGCTCTATGGCATTCGCTTCCGCCGCGGCAAGATTTGCGTGTGTCTGCACTAGCGTGGGTCTCGCGGCGAGTTCCGCGGCAGTCTGTGCCAGCTGGTGTGTCGATTGAAGCGGAACGTCACTTGGTACCGTCAACGTAGCTGCCCGAAGAATTCCTTGTTGTTGTCCGGTTGAAGGTACCCCTTCTGGCCTCTCGTCATTCATAGCTGTCCGGTAAACAATACGAAAAAAGAAAAATTCATTCGCTACGATACTTCGCTCTTCTTCCGGGTTTCGGCACCACTTAACGAGTCCGGGTTAAATAACTTTAAAAAAAAAAAGAAAGGTTTTAAATAAGCACGCAACGAAAGATGGTTAGTAACTGACTTTATTCAACTAGTAATCCTACTTATATACTCTTAGGGAGTTGTTTATATTACTACTAGGATTAAGTTCTATTCTTAACTAGGTCTGGCTCTTAACTTATACATATATGTGTATATATATATATATATATATATATATATATATATATATATATATATATATATATATATATATATATAAGTTAAGATAGTGGATATGACAATATTACATGTAATCCTATATCAGGAATATAAATAGAGCCTAATGCTATATATAGAGGATTATAAGGCAGAATAAAGTAGTCTTTCTCCAGCACTCGTGTGTGCTATTTCGCCTCCCTATTTCCTTTTTTTATATTAGTTTTCGTCCGTGAGAACATAAGTGGTGCCGAAACCCGGGAGGAAAGAAGACCAGTAAGAAGATAAGATTTTTTTTCTTTGTCTCTTTTCTTTTCGTTCTTTTTTTTTAGTTCGCCAAGATAACGATACAAATATAAAATGACGGATGGAGTACTGAGAGCGCCACTCCTGACACTATCATCAGAAATTCCGCCACTGCCTACGGAGACTCTGGCATCGGCGCAACCCAACGCGCTGGAATGGCTGAAGGTGAGAACGGCGACATCCCAAGATTTAAGAAAGGCCGTGTCGGACCTGGAACGATTCGACGGTGGCATTTGGGAGCTAAATCATTTCCTCAAGGGAGGCGACCGCATGATGGCGAGGATAGAGCGGATAGGCGGCAGAAAACTTAATTGACCCGATGGACGCGAGCGCTCTGAAAGCCGCCCTGGTATGTCGGGTCAAGAGAAATGTTTTGAACCTAATACAAGCAGACGAGGATACGCCATGGGCCGTCGTAAAAGATAGATTGAAGAAGGCATATGGAGGAGGCCGGTGGGCACCAGAGGAAGATATACTCCAGATGTTCCGGGAGACAAGACAACCTCATCAGACGAACGGACAATATGCAGGATCGCTGTTAGCACGGTTCAACCGGATAACGGAAAAGATGAGGGATACGGTTAATGCAGCCGAGGTAGAGGGCAGGATGGGGTTTCTAGTAACGATACTGAAGGTGCAATTGGCACGGGACACGGGAAAGAAGGATGTATTACCCCGGGAAAAGAACTTCGTAGAGTGTGCCCAGGACATGATGGATGCAAGCGCCCGAGACGAGGAGGCTCGACATGGGGAGGGTGTCGAAGCAGGATGGAGTAGGGTGACATATAGGAGGATCCAAACCAGACCGGAGGTATGGAAGAGAAGAGATACTGAGTTCGATGGGAGAGAGAGAGAATAGCGGTGAGGGAGAAAAGACCCGGAAAGGAGAGGAAAAATTGGGCAAGAGAGGAGAGGAAGTGCCAAGGTTGCGGGAAGATAGGACACCTGGTAGCTCAATGTCCTCGCACAAAATGTTTTGAATGCGGGAATGAGGGGGACATTGCGAGGCAATGTCCCTACATGAGTAGACGAGGAGAAATGGTCCGCGGAGAACCCAGGGAAATAAATGCGCAAAGGGTATGGAAGAAGAGGGGAACACCATCAGAATCGGAGGAGTATTCAGGATCGTCGGGGGCGGAAGAGGAAGGAAGCGAACCAGGAGAAGGCCGAGTCCGAGGAGGGAGGAGCAGTAGGAGGGATCGGAGGAAGAAGAACGTCAGCGGAGAGAGGCAGACGAGACGAAGAATGAGGAGAGGGGAAGGAGAGCGGCAACCACGCTATCATAAATAATGTGGAGAGTGGATGCGTGGAATTGCCAATTGTGAGTGTTAAGTGTGAAGTGAAGTGCTTGGTAGATACGGGGAGGTCAAATAAGATTATGTGTCGCGGATCTCTAGAACAAATTTGTAAAGGAGAAGGAATACCCCAATTACAGGTATGTAAGTGTAAATTGATCACTTTGGGTGGGCCCTGTAGAGTAAAGGGGGAAGTAGAATTGGAGCTTCATCTCATGTCCCAAGGCATCATAGTAGATAGCACGTCGCCGTATAACAGCCACCTATAGGCAGTAAAGAAGAAATCCGCAGATGGGAGCGAAAAGTACAGAGTAGTCGTCGACTTTAGAAAATTAAATGAAAATACTGTAGACGAGAAGTATCCAATTCCCCGATTTGAGGATATCCTAGACAGACTGAGCGGGGCCACTGTCTTCAGTACCCTTGACTTGAAGGTAGGATATCTCCAAATAAGGATCCACCCCAACGACAGACACAAAACAGCATTCTCCTTCGAGCGGGGACATTATGAGTTCACGCGGATGCCATTCGGCCTTAAAAACGCACCAATAATCTTCCAGAGATTCATGGATGAGTTCCTACGAGGTCTAGAGGAGGCATTGTGCCAGATATATATGGATGACCTGCTAGTCTTCAGTAGAGACGAGGGGCAACATGTCGAGCACTTGAGAAAGGTATTCGATAGGTTACGAAAGTTCGGGCTGAAGCTTTCGGAAGAAAAATCGAACCTAGGCCAGGAGACGATTAATTTCTTAGGGCATTCCATTTCGAAGGAGGGGATTCGGCCAGACGAAATGAAGGTGGAAGCAATTCGGAACATGGCAATACCTAGAGACGTAAAGGGCATTAGAAGGCTGCTAGGCACGCTAAATTATTATCGCCGATTCGTTCCGGAGATGGCGGAGTATTTAGCATCCCTCAATAACCTCCTGCGAAAAGGCAAGTATATCCTAATAACCCCAGGAATCGAGGATAATATTAGAAGGTGCATGAGACGGTTGCAGGAAAGACCGGTACTGGCGTTCCCAGACTTTACCAAGACTTTCACAATCACAACAGATGCAAGTGACTACGCTTTGGGGGCAGTCTTGTCACAAGAGGGAAAGGCAGGAGAACAACCGGTGGCTTACGCGAGCAGGCGACTTACGGACACGGAGGCACGGTACAGTACCTTAGAACGGGAACTTCTCGGTATAGTGTGGGCAGTGGAACACTTCCTGCCGTACGTTTTTGGTAGGAAATTTAAAGTGAATACAGATCACCGACCATTGCGTTGGGTAGGAAAGCTGAAGGAGTCATCCGCTAGGGTCACACGTTGGAAGGAGATCCTCAGCCAATATAATATGGAGGTCACATATAAGCCAGGAAGAGAAAATGTGGTGGCAGATTGGTTGTCACGGGCCATTCAAATAAACGCGATAGATGAGGATAGAGGGGACAACCCGGGGGACATCCGACAATTCGTGAGCGAATGGACGCCGGAGAGGGAAGGAGAACGAGGATCGCAGCACTCAGAAACCGAACGGGAGTCAACATGGGGAGAAAGTCCAGAGGGTGGAAGGCCGATAAACATGGAGGAAAGGGAAGAAATCGTCAACCCGAAAAAACGCCAGATGATCTGGAAAACTAGGACCTCGAGCCTAACAAAGATAGATTACGCCCAGAACAACAGATGTAAAATCAGGACCATCTGGTCACAGCCTGGCATTACAGAAGAGCAAATCTCCAGAGTGTTAAAGGACGCCTCCGAACCAGGGAAAACATACTACCTTTACGTAGGGAACGAGTCGCTCTGGCAGAAGATTCAACGATTATGGAGGACGGAAAAAATAGGTATTGACCGGACGTTTGTCCGCTGCAAGCTGATGGTATAAACTATCCGAGAGCCAGAATAGCAGCAAGAGGTCACACGGGCGTACCACGAGGGGAAGACCAATCATCGTGGGGTGAACGAGACGTTGCAGGCACTGAAAAGGAGGTATTTCTGGTGGGGTATGAGGAAGACGATTGAGGACATAGTCGGAACATGCGAAGTGTGTCAGACTACGAAGTACGTTCGCCACCCACCAAAAGGGGTACAGGAAGAGACGCCAACACCGAACGTACCACTCAACGACTTGCAGGTAAATAGGTTCACCTGGAAAGGTTTCAAGTGGGTATCAGTCATAGATGTTTTTAGTAAAGTCGCTATGGCCCATCCCGTGAAAGAGAGGTCCGGAGATGCAGTAATCGGAGCTTTGGAAACCTGGTTTCAGTTCTACGGAATATCGGACAGAATATCGTCGGATGGAGGGAGAGAATTTGATAATGCTGAAGTAAAGAAGCAGATGCAGAATCTGGACATTACCTGGCACATCAATACCCCGGGACATCCTAAGAGCAGGGGGGGAATAGAGCGACTACAAGGCACGTTGGGGGACCACCTTCGAGTGTACCACGTGGATAAGGGTTTGGATCCAGATCGACTAATAAGGTAGAAATCGTGGGGGTGTGGGAAAAAGCGCGACGCCGGGTTGAGTCCAAAAAACATAGGAGGGTAACTCGTGAAAATATGGGGATAAAGGACATAACGGAGAAAATTAAAATAGGGATGATTGTCTATCGTAAATTGGCTTCAAACCGAGGCAAGGAAGTCATCAGATACGAGGGTCCATTCAAGGTGATCGTAATTCGTTAATACAACATTGTCACGATCCAGAGTATTCGGGACCCACGAAAACGGCGAAACGTCCATGTGGAGCAATTGAAAATTCCCGTGAGGGGGCCAAGCTCGACATCCTAAGGTGGGAGTATCCTTTCTCCTAAGTTTTTGTAAATAAAGACGTAGGCAGTCTGTAAATTATAAGCCAGAGGCAATATTTTATTTCAGTTTTGTGATTGCACGAACCAGGATGAGAAAGTTTGTTTATTTTTGTATTATAGTGTTTTTTTTTTGTTTGTATATATAGTGTATTTCTTTTATAGTGTATTTCTTTCTATAATGTATTTCCTTTTGTTGTTTTTGTTTCATTATATAAGTTTATGAGAAGTGTTCATAAACTGGCAGGGGGGAGTTAAGATGGTGGATATGACAATATTACATGTAATCCTATATCAGGAATGTAAATAGAGCCTAATGCTATATATAGAGGATTATAAGGCAGAATAAAGCAGTCTTTCTCCAGCACTCGTGTGTGTTATTTCGCCTCCCTATTTCCTTTTTTACTTTCCCTTACCTATATACGAAGTATATAGTAAGGGGAAGTATTGCGATCGTGAAAATTTTCGAATTCGAGTTTTCAACGGAAATACATGTTTTAAGGTCCTCTGAGTCCAAATGACCAAGTCTCGCAAAATGGTCTGTGTGTCTGTGTGTCTGTGTGTCCGTGTGTCTGTGTGTATGTGATCAGTCTAGCTCAAAAACGGAAAGGTGTACGATACTGAAATTACATATTTAAGGTTAGCACATGCATGTGATGTTACAGCAACATTTTCGTCAAAATCGACTAACCGGAAGTGCCACTTTATATAATCGATTTTACACATTTTTACAATTTTCTCGAAAACGGCTCTAACGATTTTGATGAAACTTGCCTAAATTTTTCTCCATAAAGGTCTTTAACTTTTCATTTATGAAGTAAATCACCGAGGAATTGCAGGGAAAAGAGTTATGATGAAAAGAATATTTTATTTGCGCATAGCTTAAAAAGTATGCATTTTACGGTAATTTATCTATAGACTTTTATAAAAGGTAATTAAATCATCTAAAAAAGAATAAAGGAATCATCAAAATCGGAACAATAATAGCAAAGATACAGCGCAACGGACTAACCGGAAATAGCTATTATATCATGGATTTTACACTTTTTTACATTTTTCTCAAAAACGGCTCTAGCGATTTTGATTAAACTTGCCAAAATTATTCTTCATAAAGGCCTTTAACTTTTCATTTATGTAGTAAATCACCGAGAAAATGCAGGAAAAAAAGTTATGAAGAAAAGAATATTTTATTTTCGCATGGCTAATAAATGTATGTAATTTATAGTAAATTATGTACAGAATTATATGAAAGGTTATTAAATTATATAAAAAAAAAAAAAAATCATCAAATTCGGACAAGTATTAGCAACGATATAGTGTATTTTATGAGGAGCATAAAATAGATGGATAACCGAGCGCACCCGAAAGGAGATAGATGCCACCGAATCTCCTCCCACCAATCCGCCAATCTGTCGTAAACAATACGCTCTGTAATAAAGTAATTTAAGAATACAAAAATGGAAATTAACTTAATAATTTCTACTTTCACGTTATTTAATGGAAAGAAAATTGAAACTTAACCAGCAACTTTTAATATATATTTGTAACTTGACAAAGTTAAAATATATAGGTAGTGTACAGAATTGTACTAAAATTGTTTTAAATACTATTTTATTGTACTTAAGTGGGAGAAGAATTGAATGCTGCTGAGTTTATTTCAAGTATTGTTTATGTGAACCCTTTAGAATTATATTAAAAAGATAATTATTATAGGGCGGTAAGGGAAAGTTGTGTGATGCGCGCACCGCACCAGATTTTTTTTATTAGTTTTCGTCCGTGAGAACATAAGTTATATATATATATATATATATATATATATATATATATATATATATATATATATATATATATGTGTGTGTGTGTGTGTGTGTGTGTGTATGTGTGTGTGTGTGTGTGTGTGTGTGTATATATATGTGAGTGTGTGTGTGTGTGTGTGTGTGTGTGTGTGTGGGTGTGTGTGTGGGTGTGTGTGTGGGTGTGTGTGTGTGTGTGTGTGTGGGTGTGTGTGTGGGTGTGGGTGTGGGTGTGTGTGTGTGTGTGTGTGTGTGTGTGTGTGTGTGTGTGTGTGTGTGTGTGTGTGTGTGTGTGTGTTTGTGCGTCTGTATTCATAGAATGTATAAAATAGTGTATGTATGTTTATATAACTCCGCAGTTTTAAATTTTTCTTAAAAACAAAGGAAAGGGCGGCCATGATATTTCAAAAACACAATTCCTGTCCCTCTCTCCAAAACCTCATAATAGAATATAATAATCGCTTAGTTCTTAGTTCATAAATGAACCCTAATACTTTTTTTTAGGAAATTGAGATAAGTATTGATTCCTATGAAAAAACACCCAAGGAATCCGATGGTGCTTTTATGTTTTTCTCAAAATTATTAAAGAAATTAACGTATCTGCTTACCAAAAACGTTCTCAACAACGTAACATGGTCTTCTTCACCATTCCCGATTCACCCATTCTTCACCCATTCATTTGTTACATTTATAATTCAACAAGTACAATTGAAACACTTTTTTTATTAACGTTCAGATACAATTAGTAATGTAAAAATATAGGTTGAATAATCAATCGGATAAGAACATATGTCAGCAAAAATGTTATATATTGATATTAAAAGCATCCTTGGGGATGATTCGCAAGATGAGGAGACAAAACAACCTATCACTTCCACGGTAACAACGGAGAATCAACCTCCTACGAAGGTCCAGAAGAAGCAAGGAAGATGTTACCTTTGCCTCAGAAAAAGCGACAGAAAAGCAAAAAAAAATTTTCATGTGGACAACTTATATATCCAGAGGACACAAAAAATGAACCAGTTTGTACATTATGCGAATAAATAGGGAGAAATTGTATAATAATATAAATAAATACAGTATAATTATTTTTTGCCATTCAATTTCTTTAATTTAAATTATTTCATACATTAAAATCAGTTGAACATTTTACTTGCCACGAAATTTGAAAATTTAGCGGGTTTTTAACGGTTCTTAGTGTCTTAGAAATTCACCCAAGCCTAGGAAGGTTAAGGGTCTCGTGTAATGACTACCTAAAATTATATATATCACGAGAACATTATCCATATTATTAAAACAGGTGAAGTTTGTAAATGGTGTGATCAACTTATTCGTAATAGCTTAAAACACATGTAGCTGGAATGTCCTGTTCTATATACCTACAGAAAACAATATCTACAGATATATATTGATACTAAAACGGAAGATTTATCGTTAGAGGCTATTTTGGACATTAAAACTCTTGATCAGTTAAATAATATATTTTACTTTCTTTTGCTTGTTTTTGACTACACGAATAATACTAGCCTTTAGCTTTATGACAATTATGTATAAAGGAATGATCAGCTTTTGGCATTTTTAAAATAACAGGGTCTATTTCACAGATATAATATTCTAATGGTACAAAATCGTTTATTTGTTTACAAGATCATTGCATTTATTTATAATTATTGTTGGGAAAGTTTATTTTTATTTTTAATTAGTGTTATTTGTACGTTAATACACTTTTTATCTGTATAAGGTATTGAATCAAACAAGTGGGAGATATATATGTAAGAAAAGATATAAACCTCTTAAGTATGGAAATATTAATGTATTCATATTAACTTTGATCCATATAAGCATTTGGTCTTTAGGTCAGTTGCAAAATGCAGGAACACGTTTTGTGTTTAAAATAGTAATGAAGATATTGTAACTTTACTTTACGTGATTATTCACTAATGCTTCTTGTGCATAATTAACATTTTATAAAAATTTTCTACTGTGTGATTACTTTAAGGGCAAATAGTGAGGTGCAAATAAGCCGATTTAGTCTAATTGTAAGTTTAAGCTGGAATTAGCAATAGTATTCATGTTGACTTATCTGTGAGCATTGTACGTGGTTTGTAACATTATTTAATTAGGGTTAATTAGGTTAATAATACCTCTACTAATACTAATTGGGACAGAACCTATGGCTACATTGTATATATAAGCCAACTAAAATGATTCTATCTGTCTATCAGTAGTGGTCAAGTAAACGAACCCAATAATATGTACATTAAAATAAAATTCTAAATATACCAATTGTATTCTGAATTGTATAAATTGATATAATTAAATTTATTTCTAAATGAATTCAACTAAATTGATCAAAATAAATTGTAGTTTTTAATTATATATATATATATATATATATATATATATCATTTTCACTTCATTTGCACTATCTATTGGTACACCTGATGCACCTTTAGCCACAAAATATAATACCAATATATTTACCTGAAATAAATATAATAAAAAGAATTGGGCTCCGAGTTTCGTCTTGTAATAGTCCTGAACTTAGTGCAATTTCCTCTGACACTTCATCCCTGATTTTTATTTGCATTGTAGCTGTGTCATATAGAGATGTAAGCAATATCACAATTTTACAGCTGATACCAAAGTCAAACATCTTTTTCCAAAAGAGTTCATGGCTAATGGAATCGAATGCTTTTTTTAAAATCTAATAATGTAGCATAAACGTAGCTTTCCTTTACTTGAAGATTTATGTTAATAAGTATCAACGGTGAGAAAATGTGCTCAACACAGTCTTTTCCTTTTTGAAATCTCGCTTGTTCCTCCGGGATTAAGTTTTAACTTTCAGTCCAATCTTGAATGCTATGAGTTAGACTGCTTAAAAATGACTTTGTGATGTTGTTTATCAATGAAATCAATCGTTAATTTTTAACCTCTTTTTTGTTGACTTCTTCATGCAAATAAAATTAAATCAGATTTTGACCAGGCGCCTGGCAGTTTCTCAGCTTCCACAATACTATTGAAAAGGTTTAATATGCAGTGTTCCCAATTAGGAGTTAAATTTTTGAAAACTACTTATATGATGTTGTCCTTACCCGAAGATTTCCTGTTTTTACTTGGTTGAATTACTCATTGGAGTTCCTCTAATGAGAATGGTGTGTCCAAAAAACGGCGAGTTACATAAAAGAAATGTGTTTCCAGAATCAGTTCTAATCCATAAAGGGCTTGGCAATGTTCTAATGTTCTACCCGCTTATCAATGCCTATTTCATTGTATTCTGTATTCACCACTATTTTTTGCATCTTTCAATTTAGTTGTGATCAGATTTATTTTTTATCAGTTGGATTTATTTTTTTTAATTACTTCTCTATAGTTATATTTTGTCCCTAGGTAGTCATCTAGTGAATTTTGTGAGTAATTTTTCTGTGCATTATTCTGTATTTTTGCCGTAAAACTCTTTTTAGATACCGACACTCAATATCATCCCATATATACATATATATATATATATATATATATATATATATATATATATATATATATATATATATATATATATATATATATATATACTTTAAGACAACTGCTTCTGAGTAAATTAACTTTATGGAAGTCTTGAACTCCAACCTGATGTATTTTTTTTTTGTGTTTTTTTATTATCTAGGCCAATAACGATCAATATTAACAATAAGATTAATTAGGCACATAAATAAGCCATTACAAGTCAAAAAAAAGTTTAAACGAATTTTAGAAATATTAGATGTTTCTTGATATTAAAATCCTGCTGGAAATGATCTTAATAAAAAAAATCTTAATTATATCGGTACAGAAATATCAATATTACAATAAACAGTATCTTAATTATATCTTTTCAGAAATATCGATAATATAAAAGCAATATCATAATTATATCAGCAATGAAATATCAATACGTGTGTATCACTTTAAAAGATCCTTTAAAATATTAAAAATATCGAGGTCCAATTTATCGAAATATCGATAATTTTTAGATATATCGAAATATTAGTTCGATATATCAAAAAACTATCGATAAGATAAATATCGATATTTTTTTAATCTTCAAACCTCTTGTGTGCTTCAGAGCACCCACCACCTTTTGTCGGAATCTGGCAACACCGAGGCAAACGACGTCTTCAGCGCAAGGTTTTAGGAAAACTAAGAAAAAAACTATATCATAGTAGTACATCGATGGCTAAGAAGTGATAACTTGAACTATACGTGCTCTATATTAATCTCCCTGTGAGAAACCGTAATGAAATAACTTCATTTATTTATTAATGTATAAGATTACTGAAAGACATTATTATAGTCTAATATGCCTCCTTAGAGTGATCAGAGGTACACAAAAACTTGGACGATATATGGATAAAATGTGTTTTTAAAACAATTTTTTGTCCAACTGTAAAAAAGTCGTTTTGCCTATGATCTATCAATTCTTAACCATTGATTTCACTTCCTTATTATATTCAAATTAACAGTATTTTAGAGCGTCGTCATCAATGACAATTATGAGCGCAAAGTTATATTTTTTGTTTAGATGTATTTTTTGATATATTATATATTTCAATTTATATTATATATAATTCTTTGGTGTTTGGGAATAGAGGAACATCATTTTTTTTTTTTTGTTATATACATTAAAATATTTTCTAAATATTAAGGAAGGTCCATACATTATGATTTAATTTTTCGTGAAATTTTTAATTTATTTTGGGAACATGGGGAAGGCACTGTGTGTTTTTAAAGGTAATATGAAATTTTAATATGTTAGGAAATATGGTGAAAATTAATGCCATTAATAATTATTAGTTATAATTGTTTTATGTTGTATTACAGAAAATTAGAATCCTGAAGACGAAGAAGGACTTCGAAACGTTGATAAAATTATAGAAATGTTTTTTTAATAATAAAGATAATTGCTACTGGAAATTGTTTTTCATAAAAAAAAAAGTTTTTTTTGTTCATCAAAAGTCATATTTTGTTTGCTTGAATATAAAACAATCAAAATATGACTAAAAAAAATGAAAACAAAAAATGACTTGTATCCCTTTACCCAAACATTACCGAATTATTGGTTTCCGTGAAAGTTGATTTACAATATTTTTGAAATAACCAATAAGTTATTACAAATGTTGGAATCTACTTGTAATCTATTTAATATTTAGAACTGTAATATATGATGCCATTTATAGGAAATAAGAAAAAAAAATTATAACCGCTTTACATATTCAACCACGAACGAAATATATTGAATATTTACATATGACTAATTAATTATCTGAAAACATTCTATACAAGAAATAAAGCGAATATAAACTAAAAATTAACAACTCATAACAGTATGATGAAGTGATGAAGACTGGGAAAGCCGGGATGATCTAAGACGGCTGATCCGGTTTGTGGGGCTTAGCAGCGGATCCTATCAACCCAGTTGGAGTTTTCCAAGAGGAACTCGCTATGCTATCCTTCTGCACTTTTTGTACATTATCATTAATTTAAATTTAGAGCCATTTTACTCAAAATTGAGAATACTTTACATTATTACTCTATCAAAATGTTATGATGTAAAAAACTTAATATTTGACTAGGTTCTGAGTTTGTTTAGAAATTATGATGCTTCATAATTTGTATTAATTCATGACGTTTCAAAATTCACATTCCATCTTCAAAACTGTGTTACTGCCGGCATTTTTCTCTTGTTTATGATTCTATAATTTTTTCTTTAGTCATTGTTAAAAATTTATCTATCGATGAAGATTACTAACCCACTGCAAAAATTTCTATTGTGTGAAAAAAGTTATAATTTAACCGATAAGAATAATTATTTTTTTCGCAAAGAAAATTAATAATGCTCCGATTGTGGCCAAAGAGGGCAAATATTAATTTTGGGCTATTATTATTATATACATATATTAATTTTATTCCCTGGATATATATATATATATATATATATATATATATATATATATATATATATATATATATATATATATATATATGAAGTTGCATCGCTACCAGCCAAAGAAACCAGTTCAATGATTGACCTATTGAGGTCTCTCACGGAGGAGGTCAAGGAAATGAACACGAAGCTTCAACCGATAGATGAGCTAAAAGAAATAATACAAACCCTTCAGAAGCAGTCGGAGCTTTCCCTACGAAAATATGGAAAGATTATAAAAAATAGAAACTCTTTTAGAGGAGCAAAAATGCCAAGTTGAAAAATTAACACTAGAAAATAATTCTTTAAAATCCATCTAGGAGGTCGTCTAAACCACTCTGAGCATAACCAGCTTAGCAATACAATAGAAATAAGAGGTATTCCGGAGAAGTCACAATGCTGTGGACACAATGCTCAGTCCGGACGATTTGGACCACGTCGTACGGCTCAGGTCTAAACAAGAAGGAACCCTGGCCCTATAATCGCACGATTTGTGAGACAGAGCGTAAGAGACGAGCTCGTGGGACAGAGAAAAATCAAGAGGGACTTCTCTACACGTCACTTGGACTGGACAGATAACGAGTGGCTCCGCATCTACGTCAGTGAAGCGATGACCCCCACTAATAAGCACCTCTACTGGCTGGCAAGACAGAAAAAGGTAACATCGAAAATTAAATATGTATGGTTCGGTGGAGGTGCAGGAAATTCGATGGTTACCCGGCGGTAATTATACGTAAGCCTGGCGACTTATAGTTATTCAACTGAGCCTGGGCATGCACGCCACCTCAATGACGCAAACATTTTCTATATTGAAATTATTCAATTTTTTTTTTATTAAAGACATTCTATTGGTCTACTTTGAAGATATATTATTTTTTATATCGACTATATCATTATTTTTTTATATTAAAGATGCTTAATTTCCTTAGGATATTTTACTTTTTCGTATTGAAGATATTTTATTTATTTTTATTTGCTACCTGTATTGTTACTTTATTGTCACAGATAAGAAGATAAGATGCTATTTTTGTTTACTCATAGCCTTTTTCTATTTACTTTTTCTTTTTCTAATCAATGGTATTTATATTTTTTTCTTTTCATATAATTTAATTTTTGCTGAAAACCTATTTTTATATTCTTTTCATGTTAGAAATCCATCAATATTCTTGTTTCAATTCTTAATGTTTATTCACATTCTATCATATCTTAAAATTAAATACTGTATAAAAAGTTGTTATGTCCTATTCCTCAACTTCGATCCTTCTCCAGCTATTCCTCTTCCTCACATCCACAGTTATGATTAAGATCCTAAACTCCTGTCACGTTAATACCAATTTATGTTTAATTAATGTTAAAGGCCTTCACATTTCTGATTCACCGACGAAAATGCTCTCTTCTTCCCAGCATTCTGTTCCTTTTCTTTCATCACGCGATCTGATCTAGATTTCATACGACCTACCCGTCAAATCCTTTACTCCAAAAGTTGTTTCATATCATAGTTTGGACCTCCTTTCATATGAATCCCTTTAATCTGACCTGGATACTTTCCATTGGGACATCATATATTCCCATAATTCTATAGATCCCATGGTTTCCACTATTACCTCAAACTTACAATCCGTATTACACATTCATGCTCTCCTAAAAACCCGAACCTTGCGCCGTCCCACTGCTCCTTGGCTAAAGCAAATGCTAAGAAGAAGAGAAGCAGCAAGACACAAATTTCGTCGCACTCGCTTTTCAGGTGATTTTGCGTATTTCAAATAACTGCGCAATGAAACCCATTCCGCATTCCGACATCCATTCTGACCTTTCCAACGCTCCTGATTCCAAATCCAGATGGAAAATCCTTCGAAAACTATCCCTACGAGAATCCAAAAAAAGATTCAATGACTATTTCTTATCCTCTGCTTCTAGTTCTTCACATACTACTGATTTTGAACATCATTCCTTCCACCCAGAAAACTTCTTTTTATCCCACGTATCATGTGACAAATTACTTTCCACTATCCTAAAATCTCATACCAATGATTATGGTCCTGACAATCCCCCAGTAAAGCTAATAAAATCCTGTCTTCCCACCCTTATGCCCCTCTTTATCGTATTTACAACTTTTCTCTACAAAATTTCATATTTCTCCCTTCATGGAAATCTTCCTTAGTCCGACCATTAAATAAAATAACAAATCCTTCCTCACAAAACGACTTCCGTCCTATTTCTCTCCTCTCTAATCTCTCAAAACCTAGTCTCAGAACACCTTGTACAAATTCAACTTTCAAACGTCCTAAAAGAACGTTCCTTCATTAACCCTCTCAAATCTGGTTTTCGACCTTGCTACTCAACCCAATCCGCTCCCCTGAAAATAACCCACGACCTCCAAACCGCCATTAAACACCAAAACCCTGACCATCCTCATGCTGTTAGATTTCTCCAAAGCTTTTGACACAGTTGACCATAACATCCTCCTTCAGAAACTACAAAGTCTTCCTTTATCCAACAGTGTTATGCGATGGTTCAAATCCTTCATCTCAGATCGGGCACAGTATCTGTCTCCCGATTCTATGAAGAGTTTAAGTGGCTTTACCCTTCCTACCATCGTAAGTACCTCCTGACATCCTTTCTCAACAAATCCTGCAGTCCATCATACATCTCCGACCTCCTAAAATTCAAATCCTCTGTTCATTTCCGCCACACCCGTTCTCGGTCTTCAGATTTATATATAACGGCCCACCGATCCGCAGGTGTTGACAGATCTTTTCTTATCCGATCTTCATCCTTATGGAATTCCATTCCTTCTTTCATCCGTTGCTTCAATACTCTTCCCACCTTTAAATCCCGTCTATTCAGTGACTTCATTTCCATGCAGTTCCAAAAGATTTGTAAATAGGTACTCATTATTTTCAACTAAAATTTGTACCCAATTATGCATTAATGCATTTTTTTAATTTTTATTATTAATATAAGTTCATTCTCTTTTACTGTATTTATTTTTAATGTATTAAATTGCAAGTTTATTTTTTCTTAATAGTTTAAAAGTTATGTCATTATTATTTATTATAATTTCATTTTTTTTCTTATTTGTTTTATATACTATTATCTAATCATATCATATCTTATTCTTTTTAGCTCTACTGATTTTGTATGTAATATTATTCTAAAGGGATATGTCCCGGAATAAATAAAGAATTCATCATTATTATTATCATTATATCGTTCAGTTGGAAGAATACGAACAGGAAGCTACCATACGACAAATGGAACCATTGATAGAGAAAAAATTTCAGATTTTTAGTTTATATATATGCAGCAATAAAAAAATTATATCAGTTAAGCTATTATAAGCTTATTTGTACATAAATAATGACTTCCTTTAAATTGTGATTAGAGAGGAACTATATCATTATTATGTATGCTGAAAATATTAATTTGTACTTTAAAACTTTAAATAAAATATTTTGAGTTACTTTTTATCTTCAAATTCAATTTATTGTTTGTTAAAAGTGGTTTTTTTTTAAAACCGTTTCCTTGTTATCCATAAACTGTGTCGTGGCACTGTTTTTTTTAATGAAAAACTGCCACAATTTTATTCATGATTAAATGATAAAAAAATGAAGATTTATTTAAAAAAAAAATAAAATTGTAATTGTTAAGAAAATGTCCAATCTGAAAATGTGCCATCAGTGAGTTTAGGGACAGCTTTAAATCCAATATATATATGTATATATATATATATATATATATATATATATATATATATATATATATATATATATATATATATATATAGTTGTCCTGAGTATTTCAACTGATAATATATATATATATATATATATATATTTTATAAAATATATATAAATTACTACAAAGAAAAAATTAATAAATTTTTTAAAAAATTAAAAATAGTAAAATAGCGAAATAAATTGGAATTTAAACATATAAGTAACCAAAAAAAATGACTAATGAATTAATATAATAGCAAATAAAAAAATATTCTTTATTGAATTACATAATTTTTATTCGAATAATATCAAAGTATGGCAAAATATGCTCCAGTACATAACAAATTAAATTCTATCTCCAGAAAAGAACCAGGGCAATGCCAAAAATTCCATTAGCGTATAACAGGAAGATCCCAGCAGTTCAAATGTCAAGAAGGATTACATGAAGGAAACTAGGCAAGGAGGAGCTCGGATCCGTGAAAACATCTTCAGGATTCCAGTAGAATAGGGACTTATTGCGGATCTTTCTTGCCTTTTGGATAGTGAAAAACTGCTTCAATTTAATTTGTATGAATATATAGGTATTTCATTATTAAAAACGGCAAAATGCGGTAACATTTTTTTTTAAATATTAATTTATTATTTTATTAATCGATAAATATGTGACGGAATTAAAAGTTAGAGAATTTAGAATTTCGTTAAAAAAAAAAAAAAAAAAAATGGTTTGATTGAGCCGGCCATTATCTTTATTTGTAAAAGCAAATTTATTATTTTTTTTTATAGTTTACGCCCACATTGGAGCACTTTAATCAGTCTTTATACATTTAAGTCTTCGGAGTATTAGCTAGAAATTTGGCTTTCAGATTCCTCTTCTGCTCCCAAAACTTTTTCATTCTTTCTGACCTAGCTGCCCTTTCTTCGACAATGATGGTTTTTGGTTTCGTTCAAATGTTTTTAATTTAAGTCTTGTTTCTCTGTTTCTCAGAATCCTCTTCTCCCCTCTGCCTTCAATTTGTTGCATTGTTGTACCTAACTCTTCCAAACCATCCTGGACCTCTTTGAACCAGTTGTTCTTTGTTTTATTTTTCCAGAAGTAGTTGAATAGTTCTTTCACTAGCCTGGTTTCTGGCAATCTTGATACATGGCAGAAAAAGGCAACTCTCCTTTTTCTCATTGTGTCTTTTATTGACACACTTTCCTTGTAGATTACTTGTTAGGCAGCTGCCGCTATTGTCCGTCTATTTGGTGTTTTTTAATTGATGATTGTTCTGATGATTCTTCTGCCTGTTTTCTGTAATTTATCTGTTGTTGATTTGGTGTTCAGCTTTGGTGTTTCACTAGCGTAAGTTGCTTCAGGTTTAACAACAGAGTTGTATTATCTGAAATTGGCATTTATTGAGAGAGATTTCTTCTTGTAGGTTTGCCGGTGATTCGTTGTGCAAAAATTTATTAAATATTTAAATACTTTAAATATTTATTAAATTTATTACTAAAATTTATTATTTAGTTAGTTTTATTTCATTTTTTCTGCAAGATTTAAGCCGAATGATCTAAAATGTTGAATACAAAAAGAAAACCGAGAACATATATAAAATAATGTCTTCCGTCTGGAAGAACTCATTTTCATCATCCTAATTTATAGGTGGATAAATAATTGGTATGATTTTAAGAAATGAAAACCTATTTAATTAGTCATAGTTTTTGTTAAAGTAACAGAAAGAAGGTAAAACTATGAGCATTGCTTTTAAACCAACATTTGATAATATCCCGTCTAACGTCCTTTGATGTCAGATGAACCTGATAACCAACAGAAGCCTTCGGCAAACAGAAGTAAATAGTAATAAAACTACTTTCATAATTGTTTACCGTGGCCCTCTATGATTTAAAAAAAAAAAATAACGCCCTGTTCATATTTATGCCAGCCCCTCTTTCATTAGTGCAGGTTGTACTAAAAGGGTAACACAAATAGAAAAAAAAAAAAAATCAACTTATAAATAAATATGAAAAGAATAAATATTCTGAGTATATCAATATTTTTTTAATAAAAATAAGTTCAGATTTATAATGAAAAATACTTAGAAATATCAATTATATATTTTATTACAGACATCTTTTAAAAGTACCAATGAAATATTGGGGCAGGTAAAGATGTGAGAGTATTAGCGATATTTATAACTCTCTATAGCTGGAATCAACTGCATGCTTTAATGGCTGATTTCGTTGAAGCATTTATGAGAGTATGTTATGTAGAAAAATAACATTAAATACTTTGTAAATAAACATATTTGATCGAATAAAGAATGATTGTGGTATAGGTGGAAATCTTTCTCGCAATCTTTACGAGACAGTAATTTTTTTTATTTACAAAGAAAAAAAAAAAGAATGGCCAACTCTACTCCATGCGTGGCTTTAATTTATTTACATGATTCTTGAAATATACCTCTCATAAACACCCTTTTCAATTCCCTGCAAATAAACTACGGGATTGCATAATATCTTCAATTATTCAGTTGATTTTGTTGCAAAAATTCTTTAGCTAAACTTGAAATCATTTGTAGTATACGGAAGTGCTCATTACTGTTTTCATGCGAGCCAATGTGTGAATGCTTGTTATTAACATATCAGTGATCATTAATTATGTCTTTGTTTGTCCGTAGAGTGATATATTATTTGTGCCATAAAGTACTAAGAGATTTTAGCAGGTATTGTTATTTGTTAATATGTTATGGTATTGTAAGTTGTTTTAATGTTGTACATGTAAATAACAATGTTATAAGTGCATGTATATATATATATATATATATATATATATATATATATATATATATATATATATATATATATAAATACACTTTACATAGCCAGATTATTCAGATATCTTTAACAGGGAGGTAGAGGAAGGAGATTGTGTCTGTCTTAATGCTACCCCGCCATCGGAGGTTACATTAGGACAGATATATTTCCTCATTTTATGGGAAAACGGTTAGTGTGAGAGAAAAATGCTAAAGGATGAAATTGTAGAGCGTAACATTTTCATCCAGAATTTGTCCATTATTTCACACTTTGACACCTTGCACGCTTGCCCTTGGCCTTTTCTGAGGCTACAAGAGATTTGGCAACAAACTCACAGATCATTCCTCGATGTTCCTCTGAACTCGACATTACTATCAGTCATTCTGTTTCGAAATTACGGTCGATTAGAGATTTTATAAGCTCATTTCACGACCATTTATAAATATAGGAAAAACATGTAAAGTGTTTTGGAATCAGAAAGCTTTTGGTTTGTTATTTCCAATAATGAATCTTTGTCATTGGCTAAGAAAAAACAAAAATTAACTCCCAACAATCCGAATAACTAATATTTAAAAAAATTCGTCCATCTAATTCTTTTATTTCATTTTTGATATGGTCGACCGAAACAACCTATTTTTAATTTAATAGATTTTTTAATTTCCCTACAAAATAAAAAATAAAATCTTTGAAATTGGACTATTATTAGCAGATATACAGCCTATTTAAGTTTATAAACTATGTAATTTCCCGGTGATCGTGGCCCTTGGCCTCCTGAGTTATTCTTTTTCCATTTCTCCTTGTCCAGTGCCTCTATCTTGTAATCGAGGACGTCCATCTTCCTCGCATCTCTCTTCACTTCATCTTTCCTTGGATCCAAACTCCACTTCCACCAGCTTCTTGGCATATCCTTTTTCTTTTTCCCACTGAAGTGCGCCTCCAACTTTTTCATCCGTAAAAGGGTGCGGTAAAGGTAAAGGTCAGCCTCTATTCTGAGTACATATTCTTGCAATCATGGCCTACTTGCTGTAAGGAAAGTCTTTGAATATACTCACCAGATCTTTTTGAATTATTACTATTTGGAAATAATAAAGCATTCTGCAATAATGTGCAAATTATTAGTTTATTAAAGTTATTTAATTTAATTTTATTAAAGTTTATTAAACGTAATAAAAAATATTTTCGAGCTGGTTGGGACAGTATTTTTCCTAATAAAGGCGATTAATTAGTTAAGAATAATTAGATATATTATAATTCTGTTTGTACCATTCGTTTAAAGTTTGATTACACTTTAAAGTGATGTACATAAAGGGGTCATCAGCAAACCTTACAGTGTGAACCTGCGTCAGGCGCCATATAACTGGCATAATCTAGAAGAAAAAGTAACGCTCTACAATTTTTCCTCTAGCATTTTTATCTCAAACAAATTTTTTTATCGTAAAATGCGTTTGTGACATCTTAAAATGATGACAAGGCTACTCCAGGGATTTGAATAATTTCACGGACAAACAGTGAAGTATGAAACTGAATGAAAGGCGATAACAAATAATTTCGCATAAATATTTATATTATAGGATATTCTAATATCCCCACTGTCCTAGAGCAGCCCCCTCAGTCTTAAATTTACCTCAGTTTAAGGTATCAATACACACATATAAATATATATATATATATATATATATATATATATATATATATATATATATATATATATATATATATATATATATATCTACAATTCATACTTAAGCGAATGACGATCACTCTGAGAGTAGAACAAAATACCCACAATAAATTATCTCCACCACGAGGAGCATTGTTAGGTCTAGGATGTTTTGGTGTAACATTTTGATGATGGGGTTGTTTGTGCGGATCTAGCTTGACCCACTAGGCCTTGGCCCTGGTGTTTTGAATATTTCATAGTAGAGCACTTCATATTTTATACAACTACCTTCCCTTTGCATATTTTAGACAAACTCACTAAGCCCTACGGGTAAACTGGAATTTGCTGTTTACCACAGTCAACGTAGGCCTTGAACGACCAAAAAATTTAAAATATTAAAAAAAAATATGTCGACCTCATTCCATGCTACATTCATAACCAAATGAAAATAATTTAATAATTTCAAACGACTTATATGTATACTTTCATTTGCCTATATATGAAATGCGTATAAAGTATTAAGCTCGTTAAAAATTGGTAAAAAAAAAAATCAAAGTAAATTCACGTTTTAAGGTCCTCGGAGTCCAAATAACCAAGTCTCGCATAATGGCTTGAGAGTGTTTGTGTCTGTGTCTGAGTATGTGCGTCTGTGTGTATGTGAACAGCCTAGCTTCAAAAAGTTGTGCGAAGCTAAAATTGCGTATTTAAGGTAATATGTCTGGGATGTATAGCAGCAAATATATCATCGATTTTGAACTTTTTAATAATTTTCTTGAGAACGGCTCCAACGATTTTGATGTAACCTACCTAAAGTATTTTCTTTAAAGACCTTCAACTATACATGCATATAGTACATCACCGATAAAATAGAGCGAAAAAGTTATGACGAAGAGATAATTCTTTATGCGAATAACTCAAAAAGTAAGCATTTTATGTTAAATTACGTATAAGACCATGTGAAAGGTAATTAATTATGTTCTCTAAAAAAACAAAAAGCATATATATAAATTTGACCAGTATAATCAAAGATATAGTGTATCGGATTACAAGAATGGACATTCGAAGGAATGCCGAGTGTGTCCTTGCGAGATATCTCATCATGTCTCCATTCTGTTTTCAACAATACTCTATGTTCAGCTATGTTGTTAACTTCGCGTATTTGTAATTAATAATATCTGCATTTATATTATTTAAGGAAACTGAGTGTTTCCCTAGTAACTAAAAGGAATTTCCATAGACAAATAGGAAACTTGAAACATTTATTTTTAGCTCGACAAATCAAAAATATACAGTGCAGAGAATTGTCGTACTGTAATTGTTTTAAAAATCACATTTCCGTGAGAGAAAACGCGAAAAGTCTCATACTGCTTATTGAAATAATATTTCAAGTATTGCTTATGTGAACTTTAAAAAAAAATTGTATTAAAAAAAGGATAATTATTATAGATTAGTAAGTGAAATTTGTGATTTGCTAACCGCACCGCTGTTTTTGAAAAATAAAAAGTTGTGCTACTGATAATTTAAAAAAAAATTATTTGTTGAAAATTCCAATTGTACTAAACAAATTATTACTAAGTATGCTGTATGACTAATACAACATGACAGTAGTCTGTTAAATAAACTTCACATTGATAGCTATCCAATATTATTTATTTTTTTAAGATCCAGAGATGATCTTCTTTTAGGTTCTCTCGAAGGATTATCGGTAATCGATGAGAGGAGAGATTAGAAACTAGTGGGTTTGAGTGGGCATGAAGAATAAAAATATAAAATAGATTAAAATATTAATTAACATTTTTTAATTATTAATATTATTATTAAATAATATTAAAATATAATATAAACATAAAAGGTAGAAGAGATAGAACTTCACATATCAATAGCCAAAAGGATTAAGCAATTAGCGATAATATACCAATCTAAAACAGCCAAACACGCAAAAAGGTAAAATATATATTGAACTGTTAACGAGTGATTTACTAATTCCATTTCTCTGCATCTCTGCAGAATTTTTCAGTTCTGATGAAGCGTGAATTCGTGAAACACTTAATAGTGATTTATTAACATCTATTCGAGAGATAAATATTGTTTTTTAATGTTCCGATAAAAACTTTATTTTATTTTTTCCCTCTCTTTTTTCATTTTATGTTCATATTTTTATATTATTTAAAGCTTTAAATATTTTAAAGCTTTGATAAAATGACCAATAAAATTTTATTTTATATAATTTTTTCTCTGTCCAATCAACTAAAAATTCATGTGATTAACCAAGAGTCGTAGGATGTTAAGGTTACAAGACGAAGATAAGCACATAACAAGTTCATTATTGCAAAAAAAAAATACAAAAAAAGACAACGGCTCTTGTCTTCAATTAATTATTACAGATTTGGTTTGATGCAATTTCATAGTATTAGTTTTTTTATTTTTAGGTTTTTCATCTTCACCAATATCTGTAAACTGTTTACAGGGTAGAAATAACGCAAGTGCCTTAAGAACCCGAATTTTTCATAAATAAATAATATGTTTATGTTGGAAAATTTTTTGTTAAAATTAATGAAAAATTGATTTTGACTGATTTAAAATTTTTCGTGAATCATGGCCTAATACGAAAACTTTTAAGTACCAATACTAATTGGAACATTTAACTTATTGGTGAATTAGCTTGAAATCAACCGGAGATTCTAAAAAAAAATCAAAAATATTTCAATTGAAAGGGTTCTTTTGGAAGGAATTTAAGGCAGTAAGTGACGAGGATTCTATTTGAACCAATAATGCTTCAAAACAAAACTATATCTGCAGTGTTAAATATTTTAAGAACATTTTTACAATATATATATATATATATATATATATATATATATATATATATATATATATATAGCTTTAAAACACACACAAAAAATAAATAAATAATAGGCATAAAATATGATGAGGACTCACCAGGCCACTCAGAAGATAGTGGTAAGTTCTCTTTCCCATAGTGATGTCTCTCACATGTGCTATGACAATTTCCTTCGCCATTTCCGTCGGGCAATCAAGAACGACATACTTGTTACCCCATCTGAAAATGAAAATCGTTTTTAATTAGTTATTTTCCAAAGAAAAAATAATTTCTTTACTATATTACTAAGGGAACCAAATTTAATTTATTTAATTATTAAAGTATTATAGCATTTAAAGCAACGACCAATCATTACTGCAATTTAGAGCAAAGCAAACTCACCACCATAAAGATGGGTGAAAAATTATTTTACAGTGGCCCCAAGTGGTTTTGGCACTCATGAAAAATGTCTACTAGGAATGGATTTTCTGCGCTGATTTATAAGAATTTCTATAAAGCATTTCTTTCAAATTATAACTTGTCATAGAATATTCATTACTTCCAATTCCTTTTTATGTATTATTATAAAATATTATAATTTATATTTAAAGATATGCGTAATTGAATATAAATTTCTACATAATCTCTTATAAGATATTATATTAATTTCATACCATTAAATTCAGCAGACATACCGATGCTATCTACCGAGATTATCCTTAATCATCTGGTACAAAATAGTTTTATATCTTTAATCGGAGAAGTGTGGTGAGGTAAGGCGCTTTTTGCTAAAAGCAAATCTTGGCTTGTAAAGATTATTAGGTGTATACATGGATATAATATTTATAATTGTATCATTCGACAAGTTCTGTTATGTCTTGCTCCAATATTTTCTACATTACCCCTTTCTACAACATTTCTACGACATTATCCCTCATACAGCAAAAGTGCAACAACTATCCTAGAACGGAGTAATCATAAAAATAAGCAGACCCTCTGGAAAGAAAAAAGTGCTATGAACATTAGGAGTTTTTTCTTACATAAACATAAAGTAAGTAAAATGGGGATTGGAAAAATAAAACTATTGTTTGTTGCTAATCCTCTTATAACCTATTATGCGAGGCTCAATCTATCTGTTATAGAAAATACATCAAGCATGGATCAAAAAAATCTAATTACTTATTTACACATTTCCAGATAATGTAACATTTAAAAGACCCAGTAAATAAATTTTTTAGTAATGTATTCGTGAACCTTTGAAAATCCATTCATTATACCTACCTCCTAAAATTACTAGAAGCCCTGCCGAAAATCTCGAGTTTCTGGAAAGGGTAAACCTCGCTGAGTTCCAGCTAATTTATGCAAGATCGGATCACGGAAGTAATTAATTCCAAGAAATTAAGGATAAGACAAGGTGTGGAGTTTAGTTATAATTACCGGCCTTAGCAGAATAAACGAAATAATTTTATTTCGTTTTATCACCTGGAACTGTGATGTCAAAATCGAAGTTTCGTCAAAGAACCATTTAAATATGTGAAAACGAGTAGAATTGACCATGGCGAAGATCATCCAAATTACTATTTATTTGGTTCCTTTCAACCACTATATTTTATTAAATTTTATTTGTCAATTTTGTTTGTGCATTACAAATGTTACTTTTTTATTTCAGTAGTTCCTCATTAAGACGAACGGTAGGAAACCAAACTCTCCAGTTCGTGTTAAAAAAAAAATCGTGTAAACGAAATTTCGTTTAAGATGACCAATCCGTGTTAATTGAGTATTTCTTAAAAAATATCCCAGGAAATGCATTGTTTTAGACGAGCTAATTAATCCGTACTATCCGATGTTTCGGGTTAAGCAAGTTCGTTAAATGATGGGTTACTGTACATTTTATTAATTATTAATTAATTAGTAAAATATAATCCCTAATTATAGGATAATCACCTTAGTATAAACATGCTTAGTAGTAATTAGTAACAGTACTGTAACTAATTACTAACTTATCTAATCATATAATTAATTAGATCGCATCAGAATTCAATACTATCCAATGCCTAGGATTTGTTGTCGTGATCTATGGGTTCACAAACAGTTTAGCTATAAGGTGCAATTAACATATATATATATATATATATATATATATATATATATATATATATATATATATATATATATATATATATATATATATAATTTAAAAAAAATAGAGAAAGTCACAGTATAAATAATGAATATAGAATAGAAAATTTCCAGGTAATTTCCACTGTAAAAATGAGCAAATTAACACTAAATAGGAACCTGTTAAAATTAGTATAATGATTACCTATTACATTTCAATTATATATATCTCATAGATATATATTTTCTCATAAAAGTCAATAAATGTATTTTAACCGTCTACTCTTGGCGAGACGGAACGGGTCG
This sequence comes from Rhaphigaster nebulosa, assembly GCA_948150685.1. Classification (NCBI taxonomy): domain Eukaryota; kingdom Metazoa; phylum Arthropoda; class Insecta; order Hemiptera; family Pentatomidae; genus Rhaphigaster; species Rhaphigaster nebulosa. Next base: position 41,367,559 of record OX411306.1, read on the forward strand.
GAGTATATTAATATTAGCTTTCTTCGCTTTGATCAAAGGACTTTTCGATAAGATTGTTATTACAACTGATATCGCTCATAAAGAACTCAACTCGAGAATATAATAAGCAGTTCAAAAAGACCTCGCCAAAATTAAATATCTGTTAGAACCAAAGGAAGTCTCCAGATTTAGATGAACCCTCTTATTATCAAGCTTTTCGGATATATTGAGCTTTATTAAGTCTTCGGTCGCTTCACCACATTTTAGATTATCGAGCAGAATGACAAAAATCTTTATTTTAGACATCGACAATTTTTATAAATATGAGGCTTAATTGTTTCTTCTACTAAATTTGTTTAGGTAATTTTCACTGATTACTAACATTTATTTATTTAGCTGCTGCTAGTTTCTAATAAATTTCAATGTTTACATTGATGTCTTTTTGTATGGAGTTATAAAAGGAATAATAACGTACAGCAGGATAATATGATCTTCAGTTTCTTGGTATAATGGTTGACCACCTCTATATCCTAAAGATGGATAAATTCGCTCTGTCTACCGAAATATCGGCTCAGAACCACTTGCGAATTTGATTAAGCTGAACAAAAAAAATAAAAAAAATAAAATATTTGATCCCTAGTAGTGATTGAGGTTTTATTCGTACTGAAACTGGTGTATTAGTTACTTTTTTCTTGACTGATTTAGTAAGAAATCTATACCCAAATCTATTCTATACCCCGACTACTACCAAAGATGATGTGGTATATATATATATATATATATATATATATATATATATATATATATATATATATATATATATATATATATATCCACAGGATTGATGTCTTATTCATCGATGCTAAGACTTCATTATTTTTGTATTGTTGTTAGACAGCAATTCGCAGGCAAATCAATTTTTCTTTGTTTTTGCAGTGGGAAATTTTAAACGAACATGAGGCAAGGCTTGTCGAGGTGACGTTAGCTGATACAGTGAAAGAAAATACCACCGATAATTAAATGAACAGACTTCAGTTGTTGATGAAGATTAGAAAAGAGATCCCAGACCAAAGCTACTTTAAGATTTATTATGATATAATTCTTATAATATAATAATATCATTACTTCAAATTTTAAAAATCATATTCCCCGTTTGTTATTATTATTATTACATATATTATTACTACAGACTAATTATATCTTGCGTCCAAATATTAGTAAAATTAGAATCAGTCATTAATCATCTGTGTTTCAAGAATGTCATCATGTTAACGCAGTACTATCTACAGTAGTAGTCCTCTAAACCTTCCAAAGTTAAGAGAAATAATTATAACTATGATTTTTAAAGAAATTGGGAGCGGGATTTCATAAAAATTCATGCAATATGAAAATGCATAAATATAACACTTTGAATTTGAACAACTATGAGTTAAAAAAAAAAATGCGACTAGAAAATATCAATAATTGAGGTAGGGACAAAACATCCTTCAAAAGTCTGCTCAAGCGTAGAACTTTGTAGTTGTTAGATTTTTTTTTTCCAGTTTGCTTTGCAGACCCAGTTTTTTCTTGCCATCTTAATCAAACTTCTCTATCTATGCCTATGTTTGGATATTAATTTCAGATAGCTCTGGGCACATTTGTTTAATCTGCCCCACAATATGTTTGCTGGTTTTCCATGTTGTCTTTTTTCACTCATGGTTGTGTTGTTATAATTAAGTTTATTGCTTCACTTAATCAGCTTATCTTAGTTTTTTATCTCTATATTGACACAATATTCGGCTTTTTAAAGAAATCTTCTTTTTATCTTTTCCTTATACTTTTATTTCTGATCCCTGGTCCCTCAGTTGTAGATCGAAAAACACTCCCCAAAACTTCTCGATCTGCTTTCTAGATATCAGAGGCACAGTGTCCTCACACATGTGAATTAGAAGAGATTTTGACTGCATTAAACACACAAATCTTGTAATACAATCTTTAAAAGCTAGGTGTGTTAAAACTGGACTACAAAACTCTAATGCTGTCTCCATATATTTTCATAGTACTTCTTCTATTTATGCCTTCAATGTTGATCACGAGGGAGGGTAATACGTGATAACATAATAAATTAATTAATCATTAGCAGGCCAAGGTTTAGACAATTAGTCTACATATAAGTATTTCTTGAAAAATTAAGAATTGCGACATTAGTAACGAATCTACCACGGCACCTTATGTTTCAGCATACTTCACCACGATAACCTTAGAAATCTATGCTTAAAGAAGCTCGCTGCCTATCTTTATCTACATAGTATATTCAGATGATAATGTGTTTCAGAACGTCCCGTTACCAAACCTGGATCTTCAACACAATTCTTCAGCTAGTTTTAATCTTGTAGACTGTGTCCTCAATTTTGGAATCAAACTATCTTTCCAGCCATTCAAAAGTCTTGGTCTTCTAACCTTCCTATATCAACTTAATCACTCTGCCAATATCATCACATGTTCTACCCGAAGTTTATAAATTATACAATTATTATAAGAATTAATTAATAGTTCATTAAGCTCCGCATTTTTTCTACTTCTCCGAGTATCTCCTCACAAAGGAGGACATAAAGTCATTTTGAAACTAGCATGTCAAGCACTTCTAGTTTACTTTTATTTCATAACTTTTAGTTAAGCTTATATAACCTGAAACACCGGTTAACAGGAAGTTTTGTATGGACTGAACTTTGTATTCAAATAATTTTGCTCATTAAAACTTCTTTAGTCTCTTGGGAGCTGCTTTCCTCCCCTTGATTTCTTCTGATATATCGTTCAACAATGTTTCTTTGATTCGAGGTTTGAGAAACTGCATTATTAAATAGTAAAAATATATATCATTTTGGTATATAATCCATAGGCGTATTTTAATGAAAGAATGTATCCTCCACTCGTGTCCTGCTGGAAAGTCATTCCATGAATACATTTGTATATCGGTGCCAGAACTGTTATCGTACAGCCAGAAGGACCTGACTTTTTCGGTAGTGTGTTAATTCTTCTTGTTGTAGAACTGTTTGTGTTCAAAGATTATTTTTCGGATAGCACGATTAAAATAATAACGATAAGAAATAAAAAACAATATTAAAACATCTATTTAGAAAAATATTATATAACAAATATTCTATACCTACAATCATTTATTTATAAAAAAACATGCACAAACTGAAAAAGGCTAGTTTGAAAGAGAAAAGTAGGAAAATAAAAAAATTAAAATTTTGATTTGAATGACCATAAAAATAAATTATTGCTTTAGTGCAGAGAAATGCCTTTTTATATGACACTTAAAGCAATCTTTTCATGATAAACAATTTACAAAGGTGAAGGGGAAGAGGTAGTTCCTTCAACATCACAACTTTTTATTCGTATTATAGTTCCCTCTACATCTCACTTTACTCGAAACATATTCACCCTATTTTGACACTAGTTTTAAATATGGGATTTAAATAACTCCCCAGATTTTTCCTGGCTCCATGAGTAATCTTAGGCAACGCTGAACGTAAAATAACGATTCAAAAGCCTTCGCCCACTGCTACCAATTTTTCATATTTTAAATGCGAGAGAAGCGAAACAATAACCAACAACATTTAACCAGTGTAATTAAATTTTGATACCCAAGCATTATTGCAAAATATAATGAATGAACATTAAAATTTTTTAATTTAATTTGAAATTAGTTGCTTGCTTGATTGCTTCAAATTTCATGATGAATCTAATTATGGCACCTAGACTATTAAAACCAGTTGAAGGTGATATGACATGGACCACACCACATACATATACACGTACTTGTATATTCAACCATTAGCACATCGCTCCTCTTTAATTTTTAAAATAACCTATATTTTTACAAAATTTAAGGGCGTGTGTTTTTATTCGACTCGCTATATGAGGCATTGTATGCAGAGGATGTACACATAGCGAGGGAACAAAAGTTTATAACAGAAGAGCTGATAGGCGGGGAGTAAAAGGGTAATATATACAAAGGGAGCGCCGCTGATGTTCTCTTTAAGTGGAGGAGGCCTCTATGAAGACAAACTGATCCCAGCTGCCCCTATTGGCTGTCTTATACATTACCCACCCTTCTACATAGCCGCTACGTCGGTGAGCCAAAAATGTAGTTATGTATCTACATAAATCTCTTGTTGCTTTTCACACTTTTAAGGCTCCCCTCTACTCTCTTTTTCAATAACTACAGCACTGAATGTAGTGTTTCTGTGGATTGGGAATGTTTCCCTACAAAAGGAAACCATCTCAACTACGACAAGTCAAAAACTCGTTTGTCTGATCCATCAAGTTGATATTGGTCCCACCTGACATCTAATATCATACCAAATCTAATATTCATGACCTAAGTTTCGATCCGTTTTTGAAGTCGCTCCGTCATTGATTGCCAAGAAGTATCAGGATTTCACTTGCTGACCTTGTTCATTGGATAATTTTTGTTAAGCGTTATATTTGCTATTAAACACGTAAGGGTTATACTTTTTGGGGCTAACTCTGTAAATATATAAATCAAATTCATGTCTTTTCTTGGAAAAAAAAGGAAAGAAAAGCTGCTTATTAAAATTAACTTTGAGATGGAGTATCGTATATGTCGGGCTAACTGGAAATTTTAATTGATAGACATCTAAAATTTACTGGTATTTGTAATTTTAAATTATATCTGACAAGATATATATCATAAATGTTTCTACATTTTCAAGAGACCAATTTTTCGGCAATATTCGGGGTTGGCTTGCCTCTGAAAAGTAGGTATGCTAAATTGGAGGAAAACCTGGCGTGATCTCGGCCAAATCACCTACACCACCATAGGTCTGGAAACTCTAGGGTCCTTAAGTACTGAACCAAAGACGCTTCTGGGGTTGTAATGGTACAGAAAAAGAAAAGTTTTCGACAAATAACAAAAACAGTCCAGACCAAAGTATAACGGTTCGAGACAATCCAAAACGACTAATTTTGACCATTCGTTGATTTCCATGTTCCCCTGTAGATATTTCGGTGGGGGAATAACGTTCGTCTTCTATCAAAATACTTATTTTATTTTATTTTCCACCCTACCCTGCCTAGAAGGCAATACGGGTGTTTGCAGGAGTGAGATGCTATGCATTTCTGCTTAACAACATACTGTTGCAGGTAAATCAAAGATTACAAATCTCACCAGCTCTTCGGTGCATCAATTTGGCCACCATCTTCATCTTCTTCCCCTACTTTGTTTTCTGTCCGGCGGCCTCTCTGGCAAAGTTCCTTCTCTCCTTCCCAAGGAAAAGTGTGTTGGACCCACTATCATCTTCCAACCACAAAGTTCTTGAAATGGGGATAATTCATTTCGGTCATCAGCTGAGGGAACTCGCTCTCCGTCAGAACATAGAGCCCTGTCTCCCTCGGTAGTTTGGCCTTCAGTGCCTCATAGGCAGTGCATGCTGTGACGATATGGTCGGCGGTTTCCGGTACATTACAACTAGGGCATAGGGGATCGATGTCTATTCCATGTTTAAAAAGCTTCAATCTGTAACTCCCAGGCCCCGTGAGAATCTGCGAGACCCAGTAGTCCGGGATGACCCATATTGTTTCCAGTCGCGATCCGACGGTGGGAAAGTACTTCCTCAAGGTAGCCCCTTAGTGGTAGCCACCCACCGCCGGTTCTATTCTTCTACTGTATTCTACCAAAGGATTCTCTTCCAACTGCCAGGGTCTGCATTGATCCTCAATCGGAGATCCGCCGGTAGATCCGTTGGGCCTTCCCTCCTTATCTTGTGCCGGAAGTAATCTTCCCGCAGCAGGAGGTCAAGAGGTATTCCTCCTGCTAAGACCGGCACCGCCTCATGAGACACCATGCTGTATGATCTGGTTACTCGAACCAGAGCCATCCGCTGGATGGTCGCCAACCTATCAAAATACATAAATAAAATAATAATGAATTTATATAAAATATAATAGTAACGCTCCCTTCCCTATGTCTGTGGTGTAAAGCTCTTGAGATTCCCATGCATCTCTCACACCGTATCATGGAAATGAGCTGATGAAAGCTGATTAAGAGCCCTTTAGATATATGTTGTAGGATTAGATGAAAAAGATTTCAAGATAGAGGTGAGCCCCATCACCCTGGTTCAAATAACAATTAGGCTTAACAGAAAAGATTCAACTTTAAATAACAACACAAATGTACCTGCGGTTTAGCATAAGGAAATCTACTCAAGAAAATATTATTATATATGTATAATTTACAATAAAAGTCGACATTTAATCAAAAATATTTAATCTTAAATCCGTATACTAATCATTTATATATTTTTGTCAGAGCGGGATGATAAAGAAAGAAGGTTATTAACAAAGAAATCCAAATGACCACCTAGAAATAGGGCATTCAATGGATGGATTGTGAAACGATATAAACATAGTGTTGGAAAATAATAATCGTTTTATGTTAGAATGCAGTTTAACAGACATTTAAAAATGCTAACAATAATAAGAATAATAACTTCATATTTTGTAACGTCTTCACTAAAAGATAATATATTGGATTTTTCTCAAGTAACGTATACAATTTTCAAACAACTCCATTGGGTGAAAAATAAAATAAAGATTCTTCATACTAAGAAAGTAATGCTGTTGAGAGAAACTCGGGTCTAAGTTAACTTAAGTAATAAGTTATATGTCGGCTGGATTCTTTTGGGAGATGAAAAAGTTTTTCTTCAGAAAAGTTCCACTTTTTCATAATCTCCGAAATTCAACCTCCCCGTGCAGGTTTACTTTTATTTTTTTTCTTCAGCTTCACTAGAACAAGAAAAGTACAATTTCATTCAAATTAATATACCGGAAGATACTTCTCCATTCAGGCTGAATAACAAACGAATAAAAAAAATGCTGAATGAAACAGTAAAGAGTACAGCAGAGTGAACATTCGCGTGTCACGTTGTAACTTAAACCTCTTTGTTACTCCATTATTATTTATAACGCTCATCACGAGGACATTCATTAAGCACACATTACAGGTACAAATTATTTACTATAAAATAAAACACAGCAAACGCAAATTAATAATTACAAAATAAATAATAGCTAATGCATACAATTTTTAACTCGAGAAACAACAATACATATTTTTAACCAAGAATCCGTTGTCTAAAATAAAAATGAATAAATAAACAAAAACTTATAGTGGGGACAAAATTTATGAATGGCATTCATGACCATATCAGTTCTACGCTACAAAACACGAACAAACGAACGAACCAAGGATCTGCGTCGACAGGACTCTTCATCGAACTATTTATTTAAATATTCTTCTTGGAGAGTGACCAACTTATATTTTAAATCACGTTGTATTTTTTTGCCTGAAACAATTTTATGCTTTTAATGAAGGCTATATTGTTGATCGTAGACTTAATCAAGGAGAAGGTGGCGGTCAATACAGAAATGCACAGTAAGATATAACACCTACTGCTTTAAGGTAAGACCGGACTTGACTTGACCAGAGTCCTGTAGCGATTATGTATTTAATGGGAGACGGCAGTCAAGTCCAGTCAGGACTCGGTCTTCTATTAAATACATGATGGACTCTATACAGGACTCCAATCAAGTCCGGTTTTGGTTTAGCCGCACCTTTATTTTATGCCACTGTTTCGGTCTAAGTTGTAGACCATCATCACGACCAAGGTAAATGATAAACAAAGAAGAAAATAAGAATAGATAAAGATATAGAAGGAATGTAAAGTAGGAATTACATAGGAAATATGAAACAATAAAACAGTTTAAAGTAAAAAGTTACAAAAAGAAATCTTTATCCCTTTCTTACTATTTGATGTTAACTTACGATTATGATCACATTATTTACTCTTCCACATTAGAGTTTTTTGGCTTATAAAAAATAAAATAATAATAATAATAATAAAACTACAATCTATGAAGGGTCTTGGTTTCAGTATTATCATTATAATTATTATTATATTGAGAGATGGGAAACCCTTTCTTGGTGATGTAAAAGTTCTGTTTGAATCTTTTGTGTTACTCTCTGTCATCTAGAACGGATTCTGTAGGAGGCAAAGATTTCACATTCACACTGAATGTGCTCAACCCTTTTTTCATCCTCTAAGTACAGACAGCAGATGGAATCTTCGACTAATTGCATCTTCATTAGACGATATTTTAGCGGACTGCGGTCCGTGAGGAGACCTGTTGTTGTTCTCAACTCACTTTTTGTCAATTTTAGGCGGAATTTAACATTTTCTTTTGGCAAACTTATAAAGAGTTTGGATTGTTTCATGCCAGGTTTTGAAGCCCATTATATCCGTTTCTTCTATATTTTCTAGGATTCAGTTCCTTAAATAAATCATCAGTGTACCAGACCAGGACACCATTTTAAAAATGTGGGTCCTCTTCAGAGATGGGCATAATCGTAATCAATGATTACATGATTACTATAGAAAATAAAACTTAATTAGCATGGCTATTTTATACTTGATTCAATTGCACTGTGGATGTAGCTAATAGGAGACATGATTACTTGATTATAATCATAATCGGAAACCATGATTACGATTATAACCATGTAATCACTGTAATCATAATCACATAGTCATGAAACCTGTAATTATAATCACAATATCTGTAATCATAATAACATTATTATAATCACTGTAATCACCTACACAGCTCTTAGCCTACAGATTTTGCTTGATCTAACCACTTTATCTGATTTGGGAGTCCAAGGGTCCGCGTGGAACTCTTTACGAACTGAGCGAGTTTGATTTAAGCGAGTTTAATTACGTCTTATCAAGTTGTCTCAAACCTTAGATCTGATGAATCAGTAATTTTTGTTTTTCTTATCCCGTAAGGCTGAAATCAGCATATTTACAATCATTGATTTCAGCACACGCACACCAATTTCTCTAGGACCAGAAGCTTTTTATTTTTCTCGGCAGCAAAGCAGTCGATTTTGAAGCGGTTTTCAGTATTAGATTCGTATCGTAAAAATTCCCATACTGAACACTAGAGTACTCACTAAGGCCACAACATTAAAAAAAACAATAACACAATTTTGATATTGTACAAATATATTAATTTGCGTAGATATGAATATGATGTATATAGAACTTTTCATAAAAGACAGTTTAAATTAGTAAGTATTTTACAACAGTCCAGACAAATGCAGACTAGAGATCTAGGTGCAAAGTTGTGGAGAAGTTATGAAAATTTACTCTTTTGTGTTTTTGGGGTGCTGATTTCGAATATGAACTTTGAGTTGATTTGGCCAAGACCACGCTCAACCGCCAGGTTATGTCTCCCAATAAGAGTATCCACTATTCTGCATTTTTATAGTTAAACTCTTAAGTGTTCTAATACTATTATAAAAGACGATCGTTGGATGCATTCTCTTGGGCTTCAGTAATATCGTAAATCAATCATGTATCTGTTGGAAAATAATTTATCTCTTCACTGCTGTAATGATGGTTAAAAAAGACAAACGTGGATTACATGATAAATATATTGCATGATAATGTTTTGTCATATTTTTACTAAAAAATATATATACAAGGATACACGGATACACGGATTTTCTAAAATGAAATGTATATATATATATATATATATATATATATATATATATATATATATCGAATTTTCTCCTAATACAAAGAAGTATGCAATAGTATTTTTTTCTCTTGAAATGTTGTGATTTCACATTCATATGTTTAGTATGGGGCTGACGAATAATACGAAAAAAATACTGCACATTTCATATCAACAGTCTAAAAATACAGTACCTCTCTCTAAGAACTCTTCACACATACCTACTGCAAATAAGGTATGTGTGAAGAGTTCTTAGAGAGAGGTACTGTATTTTTAGACTGTTGATATGAAATGTGCAGTATTTTTTTCGTATTATTCGTCAGCCCCATTACTAAACATATGAATGTGATATCACAACATTTCAATAGAAAAAAATACTATTTCATACTTCTTAGTATTAGGAGAAAATTCGATCATTTTAATTTAGATTTTAGATTTAGGAATTACATTTAGATTATAGAAAGGATTAAAGAATTATGCTATTATACTATTCGGATATTATACTTTTAAAATGCAATCAGAGACAAAGAAATAACCTCATTGTTGAGGGTCTAAGGTCGCTTGCTATGGTTACGCACTATACCTCCATGGCCCAATTTTGCTTGTTTCCAACATTTTGTAGGCTATTATAGTTTATTGCCGCCTTGCCAATGCCTCCTAGATTTAATAGCAACGATTACTCATGACTGGTCGTTCTTTATAGTGCTACTTGCCCTCCTATTTCAGAGCTGAAGAGAGTTATGGCCCTACTTACTATATTTCGTAATATTGATGCCTTTATTCCAGTTAGTTGTAAACGACATACATTAAAAAAATTGGAAGGGATGCTATTAAAACTTATGATTGATAATATTTCTTTTATTTATCTAAACTGAAGTGTAGATGTGTTGTCTTTAAGCCAAGACAATGACATAGATGTAATTGCTCGATAGTTTATCGGATAAATTTGTTTTTATAAATTTATATTTAACCTTTCTCTCACCCGAGACATTAGCAGCGTTCTCCAAGATTTAAGAAGACCTGATATCGTAGAATCAGCATTTGGGTAGAAAGGAATTAATTAAGGTCAAACGCAGCATAAGCTCAGACAATTGGTAGAAGGTCCCTAGATCCTCTAAATGTTCTTCAATCATCAATTCCCTGAGATAAGATATTTTGTTAGAAACATTTAATGGTAAATCGAAAGTAATCAATATAAATCATTCCCTAATTAACAATTAAAAGGAGTCCATGTGTATATAACATAAGTTTTCAGAAAAAAAATAAGATTGGGTTTTCTAAACAAAACCCAAAGCCTAATCTTACCCAAAGCCACTATAAACTCTAATAACATAATAATGTCATTATTGATGTAAGTATGGGTGTTTCTATTGACTAATTAGTAAATAATGGTAAACACAAAAAACGCCTTTTGAGAAGTGTCCAATTTTTGAGGAATTAAAAGATTTTTTTTTTTGTTCATCAGTATAAATAATTTGGGGATAACTATATTCGAGCATATCTTGGGGCGTCTCTCAACGCATAAGCATTAAAACATAGTATCTTATGTTCGGAGCTCCCAAAGGAGATTAAAAATCGCACTGTTCTGGTGCCCTGATCCAAGATCCAAACATTTCTGGCCACAAGAGAAGCGTCCTAGCCCGCTAAGTTCTGCACAAAATGTAAGGCTTAAGTAAAACGACTCGATTCTTAGCGTAAGACTCTTAAAAACAAAGTCTAGAATCTCATGTGTATCGTAGCTAGTCTCCATGATTTACTCAACATTTTTCAGATGATCAAGTTAATCTAAATAGGGAGATAGGAACAATTGCTTTAGGGCCTGTTGATCTGATTTTTTGATAAATACACTAAAATACAATTTTGTAATTATGTCTTAGAGTATTTTGTCTAAACAGTTTAATGTTGCAAAAAATCTTTTTACGTCTCTAAGAAGTTTGGTTTAAAACTTTTTCTATAAAAGTGAATAAATTATGGGTTGTTTTCTATTACCCATCATATTTTTTTTAATATAGCGGTCGGTATTGCTTAAAATCTTACTGCTCTGTTTAATAACGGAAAATAGTTCCTCAATTGAGCCATTTCTTTTTTTTGAATAATACGTAAAAAGACAGACAGAAATTTACAAGTATTATTTTATTTATTAGATCTTTGATTAAATATTAAAAATTATTAAATTTCTATATTAATATATTTTTTTTTTTGGCCACCGAAGGTAGAAGAAGTACGGCAATCGGGTAAAATAAACTTTTCGAGTGTCACTTAATTTCTGGACCCTTTGAGTAGAAAAAAAGAGATAAAAAATATTTTATTTTTCCCCTACTTCTACGAACCCCTCTTTAAAATAAACTAACCACCGAACTTTTTCTGATGAATTTAGAGATATGTATCTTTAAGTTAATATCAAATTGAAATGAATTCACTGGTAGTTATGGAAACATAAAAAAAAATCTTCTTTATTTTTATGTTTTATGTATATATATTTATATTATATTTATAAGATACACATTTATTACATTATATTTATTTGGATTCTTAATTAATAATGTCATATATTCAGTTAGATATTTTTGATATTGCTAAGGAAATAGTAAACCACGCATAAAAATGCAACGTAACCCCAAAATAGAAAAAAAAATTAGATACACTTTGGTATTACACCGACGATATGTACTTAATTTCATGAAATAGCTCTCTCACAAAATTGACTCATAATTTAATAACTACATTGTGTTAATATGATAAAATGTTTTTTAACTTGAGACAGGTTTTTGAAGCTCTGCACTATGGCCCAATGTAATTTGGTATACTAAGAGCACTGATAGGTTGCTTACGAAGCTTCTTAACCAAAATAAATTTCAACTTAAAGTATCTGGTGCGTATGATAATTTATTTGTTGTCAATTAAAATACTAAACGTCATCTGAGATTTTTCAAAGTTTTATCTTTAAAAAAAACAACAGAGAATCAAAGAGTACAAGATTGGTTTTACTGAGCAGGAAACTATACCTTAGGAAAAATAAAAATAAATGAATAATTGATTTTGAAATACCTGCTTATCTCTTCAAGACTGTGGAGGAAATCCAATGCTTCAGATACATTCTGTATCCTTTTAACCATTTCCACCTGGAAGGAGTCTGATCCCGGCTTTAGGCTCTGGTAAATCTGCTGCAATCTCAGTAATCCTGGAATAAATTTCAATAGCAATTAGATAGATTAATGTTTCATGAAATTTAAGCTCCTGTAAATTCTTTCCTTTATTACTTTCAATCTTTGACAAACTGCACTAATATGGATTTATTTAATTATACTATCAATCAATTAGCTATTATATTCTTATAATTATAGTAATATTTGCTATATTAGTTTACCAAACTAGACTGAAATACAGCGAAAAATTTGTGAATAAGACTTATAAATAATCTTAATTGCTAAAAGCATAAATGAAAATTTATTACTAACAAATCGAGTCTAATTCAGCATTTAATTTTTATTTTGGACCGCGAACTCAATTTTTTTTACAGCGAATTCAAGATATTGAATTCTTATAAATCAGCTAAAAAATAAAAAATAAAATAAATTAAAATTCATAAAAGTAATGTAGTTAATGGTATTTTAATATATATTTCTACGTCGTTTATTTTAAAAAGGCTTATTTATTATGGGAATAAAATACCACCTCCTTCGATTCCCGCTGACGATATATCGAGAAAAAAAATTGGAAATTGTCTAAAAATCTACTATTGATGACGTAAACACGAAATGCTTACGTTTCTCAGTTGTCACTCTGGCCTTGACCAGTGATAGAAACATTAACATTATATTGTGATTGTAAAGGTTTTTCCACCTTAATAGACTCCTACTGTACACAATAAACAATAAAATTAAAAGATATATTCATGTTATTTGGGGGAAAACGTTTTTTTATGTTTCTTGTAAATTTCACTAAATGGAGCTTAAGCCTTCTTCAAAAAGGATGTCGATATTTAATTATTAGCGCAAATTATAATTAATATTTAATTTAAAAGCGCATATTGCATACTAATTTTAATTTTATTTTCTAGGAAGTTATCCGATCCTTTTTATGAGTATTAAAGAAATGTTGGCATACTTATTTAAATTATTTGTTTATTCTTTGCTGTCCCATGACGTTTCGATACCGTAAATCTCATCTTCAGGGTTCATTGTAAACTAAAAATTAAAAATGATGTTACAATGAAATTAGGTCTCGTATCAGCGAGTCCAGCAGATGCTTTTATGGTTTACTTAATCATTTTCGTTATTACCACACCCCGAGGGCAACAAAATATAGCTCTATAAAGCCTTAGTCCATCATGTCCTGAGCTACGGCTCTGAGACATGTACACTGAGCAAGTCGGATGAACCTCCTTTATTAATTCGCGAAAGGAAGATCCTCCGATCTATCTTTGGTGGATTTATGGAGGATCCAGAATGGCGTCGAAGGACCAATCGAGAATTTTATGACCACTTCAAGGAACGAGATCTATTCGATTTGGAAGGTTAAGGTGGACTGAAAATCTGGAGAGAAAGGATGAAGATTCCATCCCAAAAGAGATTCTTCTGGAAGAAATTCATGGGCCAAGGCGCAAAGGAAGACTTAAACTGCGTTGGCGAGATGGTATCGGACACGATACCCGGACATTGCTTGTTGTACCTAATTGGATGGAGGCTGCACAGGAACGGGACACAAGGCGGAGGCTGATTCAGGAGGCCTTGACTCAGCAATGAGTTGCTTACGCCATTATTAGATAGATGCAAGTTTAATCATTTTTATTTATTTATTTTTTTAACTCTATTATGCTATAATGTTAGTCACATTCTGTTATCAAGTTCTGCGGGTGAGACAAAAACTGAGAAACTAGTTAGAAAACCCAACGTCTGCAAAACTCCTACCTCCACCCCAAAAAAAAAAATACTAATGAAATAAATTAAGGATATTAAGAAAAGGGAAAATATATTTGAAAATGATAATGAAAATCCAATACGTTAAAGAGGGTTTAAATTTTATTCATATTCAAAAATTTATTTATATTTATAAAATAGTTTTATATACATTCAACAGGGGATGTATGTTAAAAATGGAACGCAAAACTTCTCTCTAGATTTCTTTAGATAGATTCTTCAGGCCCAGTCACCTGCCTTGGACGTTACTGTATCCACAGTCCCATCGTTGACGGTCAACTAAATATTTGAATAGGACTATATAAATACACTCAATCTCATAGTACACTCGTGCTCAATATCAACACGAGATATTTGAATAGGATCAGAATATTTGACAGTTTCTTGGATTTCTTTGGTGCACGCAATATTTAATGGGATAAAACAAAGGATATATAAACATGTGTACGGTTATAGAAACTATTCTTTCCATTAATATTTAAATGCATTTAGCGATTTTTCAATTAACTGATATATTTCTGTAACGAAAATTTGTCATGTCATCGTATGTTATGTAGTAATTTAGTAGCGAAACGTTTAATATAGTTGTCAGAGATTCTGAAACCAATCACATTCTTCGCAGAGTACTCTTCATATGAGTTTTACTATAATTAATTGTTGGAAAGAATAAATAAGTTCTTCTTTCGTTCTGTCGTTGTTAGATTTTATACTGTGTCAGTAACTCCTATTTAATGCATAATACAAATTTAAAGATATTTATTTTTATTTATAGTTTATATTTTTCCAAATGCATGATTACTACACCTCTCCTATTAATTAAAGCATCAAATGAGGAACAAAGTGAATTTTGACTAAATTTCATCTAATTATGATTGTTTCTATTTTCATGAATGCATCAGATAAAAACAGGAGTGTTAGCCAAGCCTAATATTTATAGCAGGTTAATGGTAAAAAAATGATTTTCTCTCTTTAAGAAATTACTGTTGGAAATTACGTGTATTTTTGAACAAAAGTTTTATAAATAATACCCTACACTTAAAATAAGTAATTTTTTCCTCCAACTCTTCAATTAAGTGAGCCCAAAATTAACTTTGATATATGCCCTTCCCTCCTGAAATAATTATAATTATCCAGATCTTCCATGAAGTAGCATTAGGTAATACCATCCCCTCAGCGGAAACAAGAATGTTCGTCCTGTAGAATACAACTGGGAAGACCCCAGCAATAGCATCTGTCTCGAGTGTTTTATGTACTAACTTATCCAAGTGCTATCATACACTCTGCGTTATATCATCCACTCAAGACCACCATGGGCCACTTCTCTGAAACACGAGAACATGTCTTTTTGCTGTACAATCAAATGGTTCTTACCGTGAAATAAACTGAAAATTAATAATTATTATTACATATTATTACATGATCCAGCATTATAACTGTACTGACTGTTATATGATAATGTTCTCTAAATCATTAAACATTCGCTTTGTATATTTTTGCCAGTATCCTTTTGATTTTGTTTAATATTGTGTGGGCGTAAACATCAATATTATAAAAAAGCTAGTAGGTAATTAAAATATATTATTACAAATTTTCATGACCAACCTGTACTTATGTACATTGTTTTTTTTGATTGTAGCCAACTTTTTTTTTTTCTAAATCGAACAATATGCACATAATATTATAGAAACAGTAGAAAAAATGCCTAAAGAAAACATGCAACTAGAATAACAGAAAAATAGATAAATTGATCTGTTTTTCTTGAGTACATCTTCACATACTTAACAAGTTCAATGATGAAAATATTAAATCCCGCTAAATTAATACCCAGTTTTTAGTGTATAATGTTGATACAATATGAACTAAAGAACTTTGGGCCTTGAAATTTAAAAATTGCTATTTTAAATCTGTTAAATGTGGCTGGTTTATTAATTTATTAATATCCTTACTATAGGAAATTTCCGTTCGCGTTTTACCTTTAAGGCATCAAGGAACAAATTGGTTTCGGGTCTGTCGGTTTTTAGTCAAACCCATGGGATGCGTAAAACCTACTTTCGTTAATCCGATTTTGATAAATTTTATAGGGATTGTAGGTTGGCATCTAGATGATTCCATATCAATTTTATTAATTTCATATACTACTTTCGCTTATGCACGCGCAAACGTATTTTCTTAGACACGCCTACATTTAAAAAAAAGTTTGGGATATATTGTCCAAAATGTAGAGGAATGTTGGGGAATAGTGTAAAAATGGTCAAGTATCAATTTTATTAAATTCCATTCTTTACGTAAAAACACCTATTTTTCAAAAACAACCTAAATTTTGAAATGACAAATCTTGAAATGTATATAATTATGAGCTCAATAGGAATGGTCTTGATAGGAATAGGAATGAACTAATCTGCTTAGTAGATGTTTTAATTATTTTTATCTATTTCAAATGATTATACAATCACTAACCATTAATCGTATAACAACATTATTAAATGACAATAGTTCTTTTGTTTCTGGAATATTAAATTATTTAAATCAAATAAGCATAAATTGATTTGATTGAATTGATTTAAGCATAGTTTATTTTAAGTTCCTGAGCTATATCCGTTATTAGGTATTATATTTTTATTTCCTCTCCATTATTTAGAATAATTTAAGAAATTATAAATAGAGAGCAAAATTTCTCAATATTTATTGCTACATGATAAATAATTTCAAATAGCAATATCTGATTAAAAATAAAATGTTGTTAACATTTTAGATAGAGAGTTGTCAGGGAGAAACTTCCAAAGAGGGAGGATGGAAATGAAAATTAGCTTCTCCTTTGTGGAATTCATTTTTAGTCGGGACGCTCGCGCAGCCTTTGACAAGAAGATGAAAGCTAAGAATACATTCTACAGGTATGGCTGTCCTAATACATAAAGATCCTAAATGGGTCAACCTTTCTCAGGTAAAATAATCTTTAATTTTGCTTTAACCGTCATAGATTTAAAAAAAAAAAAATACAATACTTTTAAGTCGTTGTGTTGTGACGTTAGCAATCATAGGAAAATTATAACATAAAATGTTAAAAGCATTGCTATGTCAACGTGGTCAAAAGCGGTCTTGGTTCCGGGGGTATTCAGATGTCATATTTGATGTTTTGAATTTAAATATGACATCAGTTTTTGCCCAGGAACTCTCATTTCTGAGATATAACCCATTAGATTAATATACGTGACACTATATTCAGTGAAATTAATCGATCAAATAAAAAAACTTAACTCGGAATTTTTTATTAAGATTATATTTTTTAAAAAAATGGTAAAGAAACATAAAACTAATAGAGAATATTGCTGTGACACTCATCTAATTACAAAGAATAACGAAAGAGGAAGACGTAATCAGTGAAACCAACTAGTCACTGAACGATTCGAAAACTATTTTTCTTGCGACATTCTTGAATGTGTTTTGGAAAAGTACTTCTTTAAACTCCAGCAGTAATCTATCATCTTGAGCTTATCACCTATTCCTCGGTAGCGGTCCTCCGTAGTATTAATATTCTGATGAAATCTATCACCTTGTTGCTCACTATTTAGGAAAAAAAGGAGTTGTATAATTAGTGTAATTTAATGCTCATCTCACCTCCAAGGGATCTTAAAAAAAAACTGTTCAGCATCTCGTTTACCGATTCGATATAGATTTTAACTTTGCGTTTACCTAAAAAAAATCCAACAAATGCAACATGTGAAGGCTAAACTTCTCGCTCAACCTCATTCATGTAATTACATTGGAAGGATCTTAGACGAGTTTAACTCATATTATTTCCATTCCACAAAAAAAAAAAAAAAAAAAAAAAAAAAAAATCACAAATACAATTTTATATATTGCACAACACAGTGCGCTTTGTGTATATTATAAATTTTTCCTTATTTGGAATATGATTGGTCCAAGTTTCCCTAAGCATCATACATTAATTATACAACTGCAAATTGAATGGATTCTTTATATTTTTTTTTTGTATATTCTCTTCTACGTGCTTATGAGAAATTAAATATTTTTAAAATATTAATCACGTCAAATTTAACAATAATTACGGGGTAAGAAAGTAAATATATATGTAAATCTACATATAGTGCTGCATATATTTTTTTCTGCATGAAAAATTAAATGAATACTTTGCAGCCACTTTATTTTTCCAATTCGAATTAAAAAACAAAATAGTGGTCCCAAGAGTAGCAGATAAGATTTATCAGGATAAATATAAATATCCACCCTCGGTCACAAATAACGGAAAAGCTTTATTGAGGGTTTTATCCTGAACGAAGATGTTTATCTCAGCTCAATTCTGAAGAGCTTCCCTTTACCTTTTTATCTTCTTCGCTGTTATTCTGAATCTAAACCCGGATTTGGACCTACTGGGACGTGATATTGACTGGGAAAAAAGTCAGCTTAAATTAAAACTGCCGACGATAGGAAGAGGTCGCTAAGAAGACGAGAATAAGAAGGTCTAAGATAAATAAAAAAAAAAAAGTGGAAGAAGAGCACACAGCTAATCCAGAGGGATGAAAGTTTGATAAACGAGGATAATTAAGGCCCACATCCCTGGCAAGGGCTATCGATTACCGTTCCCGGAGATTTTTCCTTTTCAAGAAGCAAGAACAGTTGGAGCCAATCTAGAAGTTTGCCGAGCTGACCGCACATTTAGCTCCCTTCTTAATCTACTATCGGACACTGCGCTTCGTGTGGCTTCTTCATCCCAATCCCAGGATCTAATAACCTTCTCGCTGTATTTACCGACCGTATCTATAATTATTATTACATTTTACATGATTGATATAATAATTTAGAAATTATTATGGATTATCATAAACATATAGGAGAGAATAATCCTATTCTAATATGCACTTGTATTAAATGCAATCTCGGATCAATTGTATTTCGAATAAGGAACCATATAAAAAAGCCACTATTTTTAACAATCTCCGAGTTCGTTCCCGTTGAAACGAGTTGGCCCCGAAAGCCTATTAGGAATCGTGTATTGAAGGGTGTTTTGGGTAAGAGGGGAGGAGGAGGATAAAATTTATACATATATTGTAACGTTCTACAATTAATACTAACTTTAGCGAGGATAGAGGTCCTTATTTCAAAAATAGTCGGTTTTTACATTGATACATGCTTAGATAGATCCTGGCTAGTTATTAAATCGAAACGGACTACATTTTGTTTGTTATTGATCAACAATAAATAATCAATTTATTCCTTATTTCCAATTTTCAAAATAATTAAATAATAAGTATATGGTATTTTATTGATATAATTATTATTCATGAATAAAAAACAAATTTCTTGTTCGCAGGCGCCCTAGAGCGTTAAGTGCGCCATTTGGGGATTTTTCATTCTATTCATTCAGTCACGCACATTATTTGTTATTGCTTGAAAAAGAAGAAAAACAGTGGAACATTTAATAAGCCGCATGCCGTTTCGTGATTTTTTTTTTTAATTCTTCAGTTTGATTTGCTTGTGCATGTTTTTGGTAATATTTTTTCATTTGTTTTGTTTATTGAAAATTTTCATTCAAATATGATAATTAATTACAGTTATCATTATATTTTTGAAATAATAATGATAAAATTTTATAAAATTATCACTCAACTAATGTCAAACTGCTGCTTTAGTTGGAACCAGGTCGTAATTTGAGTTGTAATATAAATCTTTTGTAATTATTGATTTAGCCTTATTATTACAGTTATTTAGCCTTACTTTGTGGTTATTGATCTTTTTTAGCCTTAGTGACCTTATTTGTTATTGAACTTGCTTAAAATTAAAATTCATTTATTAAGAAGAAACTTATTCTTTATATATATATATATATATATATATATATATATATATATATATATATATATATATATATATATATATATATATATATATATATATTTATATATATAGTACATGTGTTACTTCATTACAAATATTTATATAAATAAATTTAACCATATAACAAAAAAAAATGGGAAAAGAAGAAACAAACTATACACGAAAACGTGAATCAGAGTATATAAAGTCATAACACAAAAAAAAAAAACACTTAATAAAAAAAAATTCAGAAACTGATGGAGCCTTGTGGTCTAAGAGTGGATAGAGATCTTGGATTGGGACTGATTGGAAACATAGGAAGGACGATGGTCATTAATTACATGGTAAAGAAATGCCCCAAGGAATTCGCGAGGAAACATTCCTGAGGACAGAGTAAGATACGAAGATTATGGTTGATTAGGGATAGCTACCACAACAGATAGAACTGTAGGGAATGTTAATGATTTTAATTTGGAGAATAGAACAGTTTATGGAATTAAACTGTTATTAATTAAGCTCAGTTAATTTTTTATCATCTAAAGCGGTCCGAACATCACCAATAATTTTAATTACAGCTGATTGCGTGGAGTAGCTGGATCGAAAACCAGATTGGAAAGGATCAAGTTGATTAGACTTCTCAATGAAATTGGAAACTTGGGATTTCACTAATCTTTCTAGGTTCTTAGAGCGATTAAAAAGGATTTATACGGTCGGATATAATTCGGTGTAAGAAGGGTTGGAATTTTGTTTATTGTATGAACTATGTTTTGTTCCGTAAATAAGACGATAAGAAAATCTGCTTGTGGATAATCAAGTCCTACCAAAGGTAATCGAGGATTTGGGCCTTCAGGCAATCGTGAACGTAAACCACCGCTAGTCCGGCTGACCCGATCGTTGTCGATGAGTGTGTCGTCAGAAGAGGAATTGATGCAAATCTTGAGCCAGGTTTCGGAGAATGCAGTAATATAATAACTGTTTGTTTGTGTTTTAAGGCGTAAAACCGCTAGGTCATCAACGCCTGTGGCTATTTTTTTTTTTTTTTCTATTATTTTTGATTTTGATTTTATTTATTTATTTTCTTTTTTTTTTTTTTCAAATCGAGACTTTAAAAAAAAAAAAAGAAGTAAGTAAATATATAATAATGATAATTAAAATATATATATACAAATATATACAAACATATATACACACACACACACACACACACACACACACACACACACACACACACACACATACACACACACAAAGATAAAAAAATGATTCAGATAAATAAACAAAACAGATACATAGATAAACAAATAAGATATAATATATTATAAAAAACTATATTTTATTTATTATGTCATTTGCCTTTAGAAAGTTTAATACACATTTTATCTTGTTTTCATCGTTACCTAGACTGGTTGCGATATCGGGTGTAAGTCCTGACCTGGCTAGAACCGAAATATAAAATGGGCATTCCTGAAAGATATGACTGACCGTGAGGGTGTTTTGACAATGTTGGCATTTCGGTGGCGGTTGCTTGCTAATAAGATAGGAATGGGTCAAATTGGTGTGTCCTATTCTCAGTCGGGTTATTGCTCTTTCTTCTCTACGATTAGAACGATTTGACGTGATCCATGGCTTGACTAATGTTTTAATGGTCTTCAGTTTACTTGGTGGGCTCTCATTCCACATGGACTGCCACCCATCAGTAATTTCTCTTTTGAGGGGAAAACTGAGTTCTAGAGGTGTTAAAATGGCAGCGCCTCGACCTGGAAGAGTAAGTGCCTGTTTAGCTGCTAGGTCCGCGAGCTCGTTACCGACTATTCCTACGTGGCTTGGTACCCATACGAAGTATACCGATTTTCTTAGGTTTTCGAGCATATGGAGGTAAGTATGGATTTTAAGTAATGTAGGGTGTTTTGGATATGTATTATTTAAACCTTTTAGTGAACTTAAAGAGTCAGTTATTATTGCGATGGTTGTAGGCGATATTAACATTGAGAAGTGAAGGGCTGAGACTATTGCATGGAGTTCGGCGGTATAGATGCTGCACAGTTTATGTAGTTTTATTTTGTGGGTTGAGCTGTGGGTAACGAAGGAAGATGCTGTAGAGTCGGAGGATTTAGATCCATCTGTATAGATTAAGAATGGTTCCGGAATATTCTGGAGGAGGCGGGAAAATTCAGTTTTGTATTCCAAGGGCGATGTTTTGTTTTTGGGTAGTCGTGATAAATGTAACATAATTTTTGGTGGTTTGTGCGTCCATGGAGGAGTATGAATTTCAGGTTTATATAAAGGAATTCCTTTAAGGAACGATGTAGCGGAAGAAATTCTCTCTGATAAAGGAAGTATTGGATTAATTTTTTTTTCAAAAGTTTTGGAGAATTTTGGTTTGAAAATGTACCTATGTGTTGGGTGTTCCGTTTGAGGGAAGAGTTTAGAGATATAGTTTACTGCCAGTTTTTTTCTTCTAAATAAAAGAGGCGGTAGTCCTGCTTCGGAACACAGACTGAGAATAGGACTGGTTCTAAACGCGCCGGTCGCGATGCGTATTCCGGTATGATGGACAGTATCGAGTTTATTAAGGATCCGGTAGCGGGCAGAACCATAGATAAAACACCCATAATCTAATTTCGAGCATACTAAAGATCGGTAAAGTTTTAGCAGAGTGATTCTATCTGAGCCCCAGGAAGTACCGCTGAGAAATCGTAGTATATTTAATTTTTTTGTTGCAGTTAGTTTTAGTGTAGAGACGTGTGGTTCCCAAGTCAGTTTTCGGTCAAAAATCATCCCTAAGAATCGATGGTTGTTTGTATATGGGATCGAGGAATTACCTAAAAGTAGTTCGGGAGAGGTGGGAGCATTTCTCTTTCTGCTGAAATGTAAACATTTAGTTTTTTCGGTAGAGAAACGAAGACCAATGGAGAGAGACCAGTTATTAATTCTATTGATGGCTTCCTGTAATTTAAGTTGTATGGTGGTAATGTTATCAGATCGACAAATAATGGCTAGATCATCTGCAAACAAGAGCGGTTTGACATCCCTAGGTAAGCTGAGTCCCAGGTCATTTATTGCTAGGCAGAATAGAGTGGGGCTAAGGACACAGCCTTGTGGGACACCGTTGACCTGTTCATACTTCATGTAAATATCTAATAGATGTTCAGTATCTATTGTACGGTCTTGTGGTAGGTATATATTGCATACGGAAAAGGCGAAACTTCGGTGAACTCTAACAGCAACCGCTTGAAGGTGGGTGTTAATCGGAATTGATTCTGAATATATGGATTTATGTACAGCTATTAAAACTCCATGGTGATTATGATTTGGATTGGGGCTTTCTATAGATCTTTTCTATAGATTTCGAAGTTTTTTATTGTGATTTTGTCTTTTGTTGCAAGATGTGTTTCCTGAAGAGCTAGGCAAAATGGATCAGTATCACGTATTAATATTTTCAAATCATTAAAATGAATTTTTAAGCCATTACAGTTCCATTGAATCAATGACATATATGGTTATTATATTTAAAAGAAATAAAATAAAGAAGGAAAGATACATATATATGTATGGATGAAAATATATTCTAACTAGAACTAAGAATATATATGTGTTTTTGATGAAAAGAAAAAATCTATGTATTATTATTTTTACTAGGAGAGTTTTTTCCTTTGTTTTCCTCTTTTTGGTTTTTGAACCACATATCCATCTTCTTCCTGTTCATTATTAATTAATATTTGTTCATTAATTAAATCGACGGGAGGTGGGTCTGGTTTAAGTGGCGGGGGTCGAGAAGGAGTCAGGGTGTTGGGAAGTGGTAGGCTAGGAGTGGGGGAGTTCGGATGCGAGATACCGGAACAGCTGGAAGGAGAGCGGAAAGGGAGAGGAGTGGGGGTCATTAGAGCACTAGCGCAAGACCCGGCGGGTTGGGTGATAACAGGCGTAGTCTGTGTATGGCTACTATGAGCTTTAATCTGAATAACTTCATTTGATATTTCTCCAGCTGGGCTATTTTTATTAGTCTCTGCTTTGCTAAGATTATCTGGAAAATAATATAAAATGTTGGCCTGAATGGCAACATCTTTTTTTTCAGTATTTTTATTTTGATTTTTAGTTATTTCCGCGAAGGTTTTATTAAACTGGATAGGATTTTTCTCTTTATATATTTTTTTTGCTTCGTTGAGCGATACTTTATTATTAACTTGTATTGCTTTTATTTCTTTTTGCAATTTAAATACGGGACAGGAGCGATCAAGAGCATTATGTGAGCCGTTACAGTTAATGCATCTAGCCTGTAGATTGCACCTAATATTTTCGCCATGTTTATTCTGACCGCACTGGATACATACAGTTTCTTTTTTACATTGTGCCGTAGGATGAGAAAAACCCAAACAATTAAAACATCGTAATGGGTTAGGTATATACGGTTGAACTCTAATTGTTTCGTATCCAATCTGTATTGTATCTGGAGGTTTAGGGGTCGGGAATGTTATAATATAATTATGCGTTAATACTTCGTTTCCGTTATTCTTTGATTTAATTCTTACTATGTCTTTAATAATTGGGGTCAGTTCTTTTTTAATTTCTTCTATTTCCATATATTGAAAATCGAAACAACGGATCACGCCTTTGCTATAGTTAAGTGTGTTGTGAGGAGTTATCTGTACTGGGTATTGTCCACCAAAGTCCGTATAGGATAGAAGCTTATTGGATTGTTGTCCATTTATTGTTTGTATTAGAAGAGACCCGTCTCTTAGCTTTTTTACGGTTTTAACGTTTCCTACCAAGTTAGAGATTACTTTATGGATAAAAAAAGGGGAGACTTTTTTAAAGTCTTCTTCATCTATTCTTTTCACTAATAAATAGGTTGGTGGTATGTTTTCTCCTCTTTGTGGTAAAATTTTGTCGGGGGGAAATTTGATTCGACCCCGAGCCCATTTTCTTTTTTTATTTAAAGGACTAGTTAATTCGGGAGGGTCAGGAGGCTCTCCCATTTTTCGTTTAAAGAAATATTAAAAAAAAAAAAAAATAATAAAAGAAAAATAAATAGTAGTGATTTAACTAAATAAAAGAATTTCTTCCAGATAAATAAGACAAAATAATAATAATAAAGTAAAACAGACTGCAAAAAACAAAACAATAAATAAATTAATGTTATAATAAAGGAAAACTCTTATCTGTTTAATACTGTGCGGAGAGTCTACGACTGTCTCGGCTGGAATCTAAACAGCTACTGATATAATAACTGTTTTGAGTGAAATACTGCAGAAATTCAGCGTAATGGGATTGGGAATATATGTGGTAGGTGGTTAGAATTTAGGAGAATGCAGTTGGTCATATGGGAAGGCGCTGTAATGGCCATAATAAACTAAACGAAAAATGATATAAATCTTTTAAAGAATAGAAGAAGAAATAACTAAAAGGAAATAACTAAAAAAGATTTGAGTTGAGATAATGGACGAATAAGTAAACTGATATAATAAAAAACTATTACAAAATTTGTTGAAGTCCAATGTGATTACTAAATTTTTGGATTAAGCCGAAGGGTAAATAAAATTAGAACTATCAGCAGAATATATCAAGGTACTGAGCCTGCCCAATAAAGCCTAATGGCTATATTCCTTCCGGCATCACGTTCTGTCAATCGCGAACTAAACATTTCAGTTTCCCTTAGCTTTCTTATGTCGCCAAGGCCGTATAGATGCCTGTTCGTTGTGATCATCTCTTCTCAAGATAGGTTCAATCTTTTCAAAACTTTTCTATTATGGATAAGGTTGTCCCACACTGATGTCCAGGTCTTCGGTTGTGAGCTTGATTTCCAGGCCTATTTCTATACTACTCATCAGTGCAACGGAAGTTTCGCCTGCTCGGATTGGGGGGCCACCGATCTGCACAACAGGCACTGCTCGGCTCCTGTTCAATCGGTACCCGAACCCATATCTTCCAGGTATTTAGACTGTTCTTGATTTTCGTCAAGCTTTTTTCATAAGTTCGAAACTAAGCTTACCGTGTTTATCAAGAAAAAGGACCTGATATTTCAATATATTAATATAACATAAATTTATATTATGTGACCGATGTGCTCACAGTAAACATTAACTAGCAATGATGAAATAAATAATCGGAATGCATTCAACGTGGTATATTCTTGTATTGTGCAATTCATTGTATGCATGTATAATGAATGGGATATTGGTAAAAAAACGGTCCTTTCAAAGGATACCCTTTGATTACCCTTAAAAGCCATTACATATTATTTATTGTACTATAAAAAATATACTATGTTGACTGCATCCCGATAATTTATTCCATCATAATAACATCATCGCCGATCATGCAACATCAATAATTTTCTAAAAATTATTATTTTTCTTAATTTTAAACTTTGGTTTTTGATTGAAAAAATAAAATCAAACCATTGAATAGTAGTCCAAAATTTAAACTTTTTGCATTCCTTAATTTATTGATGCATAATTGATTTATCGAAGACTTTCAGGAGTTAGGGAAAAAGACATTTCTATAGAAACAAGTGTCGAAAAGATTGTTCGAATGAAATTTTTGGAATTTACTATTTTTTTCTACTCAGTGAATTCTTCTTCTTTCCAAACCCTATTGAAGAACACTTCAATGAGAAAGTAAAATAAATTTGATCAATTATTTTAATAATTTTTCAATGTAATCTATTCGAATAATTGTAAGAGGGAATATTTAATGCAAAAAAAAATATAAAGTACTTTTATATCAAACAAGACTATCATTATTTTTTAAATAGTGTATCATAAAATTTGATATAATTCCTAAATAATATAATTAATCAAATATTCACAAGAATGAAAAAGTTAATATTATGAAACTCTGTTCCACTGATAGAAAAGGAAAACAGTCCAGACCTCAGCTTTGAAAAAAAAAGTAGTACGGTTCACTGACATTTTGGGGATGGTTGTTAATAAGAGTAGCTACAGCTGTGGCAGAGGTAGACCATAGCTGAGGGGTGGGGGGGAAGGTACACAGGAAGGGAATATTTTGAGCGAGCGATCGTTATTGGTCCCTTTGTGTGTTCGGAACCGCACGCTGCTCCCTTTTGTTTACACCCCTCTTATTTGGAGTGGGTTTTCCCACCCAACGAAAAGCACACCGTTCGGAAATGACTTTGGAAATCATAGCGATTTTTTTTTGTGGTCTTAAAACGTTTCCTTACAGGAATTTAGTCATTGGATAGTTGGCATTAACGCTGTACCTAATATAAATCCAAAACAACTACAATAAAGAAATTTAGCTCTCTATTTGCATAACAAAAACAGTCAACAAGTTATGGAGGCTTTCAACTAGAGACGGTTCGAAATGAATCAATCTGATATCTTGTCACTGATACAAAAATGTACAAAAAGTATCAGGTCCTTTCTGAGACTGAAATTTGAGGCTGCTAGACAGCCAAAGGAACTTCAGTCACAGTTACATTGCTCCTTGTTCCTCCCGTCTTAGCTTGGTTATGTTATTTTTTTATTTATGATCGATGATCGATAAAACATCTTTATTACAAGGTCTCTTCAGATTGCTTAGCTTGTGCAAGCTTCGAGTTTTTTATCTCACTTCATGAGGATAATATTCTTTTAACTGTATTCATTATTTGAAGAAACAAGACAATGCATTTAGAGTATTTCTTATTTTCATTTGAAGAAATAATTAATTTATTTTTTCATTTTCCAGAATATTTTGAATTTTATTTAATAACTAGCTGCACCGAACGGCATTGCCCGTGAAAAGAATCGCGAGTTAAGTACCCTCCTAAATTTCAAGTTTATTATTTTTTTTTTGATGTTTAACTTTTAAAAGATAGTGCGAGTAATATAAGACAGGACTATTGTTCTTATCATTCCTTATTATCATTCATCATGAGACTGTAAATTTTGTACAAAACTCTTACAAACAACTTTTAAAAAAAAAGAGATTTTTTTTGGCACATGCCATCATACTTATTGCTATATGAAATGACTGGGAAAATAAATTAAAGTATTATAGCGAACATAGATTCGCCGAAAAATGTGTTTTATTTAATTAATACATATTTCTTTAATATTTTTCAAATTGAAACTTGAATTATGAAAACATGTCTAAAGGTACTTGGGGGGCTTCCAGAACTTTCAACGAAACAACTGGCTACCAACAATCATTGTCAGTAATTATTCCTAGGCCAAAGGGGTGAAAAGTTTTCTCGGTAATCGACTGCATTGCTTAGAATTCGTCTCATTTCATTTAGACGTTTTCTAGGAACAGCAGCAAAATGATTATAAGTTAGTGAAAACGGCAATAAAGATTGTTTTTTCCTTAATCTCCATTTTAGTAACAAATAACTCTTTCACAAAATGACATCTTGTTAAAATGTTTTTGTAGTGAACTTGCTTCGACATGTATGAAGCTGTCACGACAACGAGAAAACTACAAATTTAACTGTTTTTACATAGTTTTCCTCATTTCTTTCCTTAAGAGGAGCATTTCGAAAAAATTAACCCTTAAAATCCTTCTCGATGAAATTCTCTAAACGATAGTGAAAACTGCATCAAAATCGACTGACTGCATTTCGAGTTTTGTGATCACAAACATATGCAGGCTGAATTTATTTCTCTCTCTCACTCTCTCTCTCTCTTTCTCTCTCTCTCTCTCTCTCTCTCTCTATATATATATATATATATATATATATATATATATATATATATATATATATATATATATATATATAATTATAACGGCATAGAATATTCATTCTTTATTTATTTATTTATTATTTTGTTATATTTTAGGAATTTTTCAAATTTGCGGATTACAACGTCCAAATAATACCATGCAGTCATTTGTTCTTTTTATTGAAAATCTTTGTTCTGACGTGATGCATTGCAGTTTATAGAATAATTTTATTTGGATTTAATATAATCATCATACAACTAATGGCAAACCACTTCTTTAGTTGGAACTAATTCGTTCCTGAATATTGAGCTATAATATAAATCTTTTGTTCCTATTGATTTTTCTTAATTCTGTTAAATTTTTTTGTAGTTGTCATTTTTTGTCGCTACCTCTCATAGAAGAATAATAATATAAATTTGTATCATGTTAAGGAAATGAGATAAAAATGAGAGTGGCGTACAAAGTGCGCGGAGGGACGCGCTTAATGGAAGATACATTTAAATCAATTTTTATTTATCAATTACAGTTCTTCGTTCTTCTCCACCTCTCCAACGAATTTTAAGTTCAGTTTGGTCACTCATGTTGACAATAGAAGAGTACAACACCTCTTGGTTCGGTTTCATTTTAATAATTGTTCCTAGTGTGGAATCGTTAACTAAAATTCACTGAAAATACTGGAGGGATAGGGCAAAAATACTGACGATGTTGAGTACGTATAAAAGATTGTTTTCATTTTGATTATCCGTTTCTCTGCTGAATGAAAATCCATGACTGCTATATACTGTTGCAGGTTTACATATGTCTACTCAAATAGACAGGAGAGCTGAACGACTCCTGTTTCACATGGTATATAATAATATATTATTTATTGATCATCTAAAGTGTAAACATGATCAAATTTTGGACAAGCAGATGTTCTCGATAGACGATAGCCCCTACCTCAAGAAATTAAGATTTTGAGTATATATGCTGCTATGGTGAAGTCGAAGCGAGTTGAAAGCACGTGAATGCAGAACTTTTATAAACAAAAGGAGCAAATTTAGCGAACTCAATACTAAATAAAATACAACTAGAAATCTCTTTACACTATCTTATGCCATGAGTATTGAGTCCAAATAATTAGTGAACGTTGGTCAAGATTAGTATTCGTACACTTAGTTTTTCGGGTAAAAATATGTTTTGTAATTTCTTAAACATAAATTAACTGATGGATATGATAAAAAACAACGTTCCGCATCAATATTTACAGGCGAAGAAGATTTGAAACATGCACGAGCCTAATTAGCAAAAAAAAAAAAAAATTGAATATTCATCTTTAGAAGTTAATTTGCGACCCATTTTGGGGTAATTATCGTTCAATTCGGATCTTTTCGGTTTGTATTTGAATCACAGATTATGTATAAAGTGAAAACGATGAGCTGAGAACAAGTTATTTTCACGACGACTATTATTGTATTAATGCTTTGCTTGCATGATAAATTTTCAATTTTTGTCGTTTACCTAATTAACTTTGAAATAAAAGGTGGCAACGGGTCAACCATTTAGGGTACCACAGAACAAAAAATTTCATTGGGGAATTCGCGAATGTATTTCGACACTGGAGCTTTAGAGGTTAATTTGATTTTTGGTATTTGAACAAATTAATCAAAATAAGTTCACTAGGACACGTGTTGGCATAGAATGTGATGATAAATTCTGTAAAGTAAAAAGAAAACGACTATAGTCATTCGCGGACATTTAAGCCATTCTTTGTTAATTAGGTACGCTGAAATATTGATCTCATTTATTGACATGCCTCAATTGATAATATTACGATACGTAAGGTAGTAATATAGATAGATAGATAAGCTAATATTAGTGTCAGGAACCCGACTGCAGTCAGGAACAATATCGCTATTACGTATTCTATCCGTCTAAAGGGAGTGTCGTTTGCATACACGATCACCCTTTCACCGCATTAGTACGGTTGGCAACACTTAGAGGACAATAATTGTTGACATAATTAGATATATATATAAATATATATGTGTGTGTTTGTTTGTGTGTGTGTGTGTGTGTGTGTGTGTGTGTGTGTGTGTGTGTGTGTGTGTGTGATGTTTGGGTAAGGAGTGCAAATCTTCTTTTTTTTTTTTTGTAACTGTAGGTTTTTAATATATTTTGTTCTTTACTATGAACTTTACCTCTGATAATAAGGATGCAAGTTAGTGAAACAGTACTGTTTCATTGAATTATATCCTTTTTCTCATTACAATAAACAAAACATAGCATAAAGCCAATGACAATGACTTGTGACCCTTTACCCAAACACCACACACACACTCTCATGAATATATATGAGTGTGTGTGTGGTGTTTGGGTAAAGGTGCATTTTGATA
The DNA here is from genome assembly GCA_948150685.1 of Rhaphigaster nebulosa. Taxonomy (NCBI): domain Eukaryota; kingdom Metazoa; phylum Arthropoda; class Insecta; order Hemiptera; family Pentatomidae; genus Rhaphigaster; species Rhaphigaster nebulosa. The sequence goes on from OX411306.1 coordinate 41,398,916, forward strand.
TGTCATATTTTATTCATTGAAATGAGAAAATTTATTTTATATATTTTATATATATATATATATATATATATATATATATATATATATATATATATATATTGACATCATAATTAATATAGTAATTACTGTACTACTACATTAATTATCATTATCATGTACCTTATCATGTCCAGTTATATCATGAAATAAAGCCAAATAATATTCGGGCTATATTAATAGTGCAAAGAGAAGGAAAATTCGTCAACGAATCAAATCATGATGCATTAAGTTGTTTAGTTCTATTAAATTCTTGAGATTTAAACTACAAATAACACAGTAAAGTAAATATGTTGAATTCTTAAATATGAGAGTAACTTGTAGAGAAACAAATCTTTGGTAGCGCTCCAAACCCCACCAAAGCCTGTAGCTATATTAATTTTAAACGTATCGGAGGATTATCAAGATTTTTTGAGAATAAGGTTATGTGCGTAGATGTGGAGTTCATAATGGCAGGAAAGATATGGCGGGCCAAATCTGAAGATATTTTATAAAGTCTTTGTGGATTCTTTATATAAAACTTAAAAAGAAACCTAGAGGATCTTAGGAGGGATTATAGACAGTAAAAATTGTAGTAGGGTGAACTTAGGCTCCATATGTGAAACCTTTGTTAGTCCTTTGGTACAAGTGTGGCACATTCTACATGCAGGTTCTACAGCGATGAATGGAAAATTATAAAATAAAACTGTAGTTAGAATGCCATTAGTTTACGATTAAACATAAACATTAAGCTTCTGGATATAGCTCATTTCCATCACTACGTTCATAAAGTTTCATAAAAATCAACGATGAATAAAAAAGTTGGTATTTTTTTACATAATTAATTTGTTTTCCAATTATGCAATGAAAGACTAACGTATACCTGATATAACTCTAGAGAAATGATATTTTAAGGGGATAGTAAAGGAGTTAAAAAAAAAATGATACTCAGGTTGATATTAATCAAGTTTCGTATAACTGTGGCCTTTATTAAATATCATTCCGATATCACAGTTCGAGATAGCCTGTTTAATATTCAACGAGTGCTAATTCGTTATTCGATAAGAAAGTCAATTCATTTTATTTCCCTTCGCAACGGACCTTTAAAAAAATATTGGTTTCAATATAATATTTATCTGCAGCTAAATACTAAGTACAAACCTATTTTGTTTACACCTCTATTCCAGCTATTTTCGCTAGTCCGTTTCGCATTGATTGGTAAAAATATCTTCTAGGATTATCTTACTTCTGTAATATCTTGCAAAGCTTTGCATCTTGCGAAGGAGGAAGATGCCTTACCGGGGAAAATGTCTTTATGGTTTGCCAGGTTCTACTCTAGTGTATAAAAGAGTAGCGACTGGAAGACAGTGAGGCGATGGACCCTCGGCAACTAAACATTCCCTGATGTTGCCAGTGCTACACGGACATTCACTTCTTAATGTCGGAATCGATTGGAGCGATGATGTAACTAAAACTCTCTGAAAGACTAAATTGATAAATAATCCATTGTTCTAGTGGATTGCTCAACGCAACACATGTTTTGATTGGAAACATCATCGTTCTTTACTTTTTTGCTTCAATCACATTTACTAAGGAAGGCAAATCTTGTAATTTTAAGCATGAATGCTCATGGTGTCTCAAAATATCTGCTCATTTTGCATGTGGAAAGTTTTACCCAGGCAATAATCTTTCGGAGGTTCAAAACGAGGAATAGTGTCAAATGGTGCTTTAAGGTCGTGGAAGGTATATATACAACGTTGAATTTCAAAACCACAAGAAAATGGTTGTTAGAATGGTAAAGAAGAATAAAAGTTGGGTAGAAGCCTTCAAAATTATTGTAAATAATACTCCAAACTCTTCTGAAAAAGAATAAAAAGAAAGACCAATAAACCAATTAGAAAGATGAGAGATGAAAGAGGTCGTTTAATTACTAAAGATGAGAAAATATTGGAGAAATAGCGTCGCCGTTATGCTAGAATATTCTCTGGTGGCGCTGAAGAGAGAGTGGAGGACAGGCAAGTAACAGCATCAGATGAATATGATGACGTAGTCTGGTTGGAGGGTGTCTCGTGGGCTGTAGAGAAGATGAAGGTTGGGAAAGTAGAAGAAACTTGAAGAAATCAGGAGGCCCGGTTGCACAGAAAGCTTTACAGTCTTTTCCAGAATATTTTTGCTGCAAAAGTTATACCCAAGGAATAGGAATGCAATGTTATCATACCGATCCACAAGAAAGGATACTCAAACGACTCTGGAAAATATAGGCCTATTGGTCATATCCAAGTAGTCCTAAAGCTATACTCCTCTATAATTGATAAGGAAACTCAGGGCAATTGTTAAAGGCGAGTTAAAAGAGGAGCAAGCTGCATTTAGACTCCACTGCTAGATCCATACCTCATATTCTCGCTCAGGACTATTATTGACATGTCATGGGACAGAGGGAAAAGCATTTAACTCGTATTCCTGGATATACTAACAGCCTTAGATCCGGTCCCAAGAAAAAAAAATATGGGCAGCTCAAGCCTCTGAAAATGTGCCCACTGAATAATTAACTGCGATTAAAGCTACGCACCAGCATCCTAAAGTATAATTAGTATAACAGGAACAGAATCCAGGACGTTCGACAAGAGTGAAGCTGTTAAACAAGGAGACAGGCTTAGTCCTCTTCCTGTCATCATACTCATAGATGAATTCTAAAAATATATAGGAGAAGGACGACACGGACAGTCCTGTGAATGTGGAATATCAGGACATTAGTAGCTCAAGTTTTTGTCTTCGCAAACGATATTGTCCTCACAGTCTGTTCAAACGAATATGTCCAGCAAGAGTTTATTGAGTGGAAAGCCGAGCTGAAATAATAGGGCATATCACTAAATGCAAGGACAAGCTAGGAGATGCCCATTGGTCGTGAGGAAAAAGAGGCGATTGTTAGCTGCAAGGAGGAGATATTCGAAACAGTAGAGGTCTGCACTTATCTTGGAATAGTGAGCTATAGAAATGAAAAAAAATTACTAACTTTTCTTTATGGAAGTGGAAAACCAGTCAAGTGCATTTTTGTAAATATCTTCCCGACAAAGATAAATAACGCCGGTATGAATCGGTGTTATTAATCCACGGATGATGCTAGTATTTTTTTTGTCAATGCAACTTAGATACCTTTCCATACATAGTAATAAAAAAAAATCATGGAATCTGGAAGCTAAACACTTTTCGGAGTTGGTTGGTTTAGGAAGGTCATTTCAAAAATTTGTGCGTAATTTTGCAATATTTAATCATATATATTTATTGTAAATTCATTACATTTTGAGGAAGATAGGTATCAACATCACAAAAAATAAATCAAATCATAACTTGTTTTCATTTAAAGCATGATATAAAACTTTTTAATGATTACAGTTTCAACACAGTTCTTTTTGTTTACAATAAAAATTGAGTGATATTATAACATTATACAGGTAAGTTAATGCAATATCTCAAAATGGCAATATCCAGAAAAAAAATGTGGAAAATTGTCGTTTTTATATGTATTCTTGGGTGGAATATTGCTCAGAGCAATCAAATCCCTGAAACTGGGTATATAAATATGCTTCTAACAAAATAATGATCCAAGATGAATTAAGGACAGTGCTTGATAACCAATAATAATAATTGATTATAATTAATTAACCGACAATAATAACTATACAACAGGTTTTAAACAAAATTTAGAACAGTTATTAGAGAGTATAGTTTCATAAGATAATACCACAAATGAAACTAATGACCAGACTGAATTAAGAACTAATGCTAAGATAATACTTCTCACATGAAATGATAGCATGCTGGAACTATCAGAAATCCTACAGACTATTAGAAATTCAAATAAGAAAAAAAAACTGGGCCATAAAATATTATCACTGAAATACTGTATTTACACCACAAATACATATCCTAACACAATAACAAATATTTATCAAATACCAGGCACTAAAAAAAAATACGAAACACTTGGAAAAAATTATTGTTAATTATCATTCCGAAACGATTAAAATAAATTACGGCCTATCATACTATTACCAATAATGGAAAAGTTATTATAAAAAATTATTAACAGATTTACACACTACCAAAGACACAAGACATCTTTCACACAAACCAATTTGGATTCACACCACAAAAAAGCAAAAAAATTAAAATCGGAGATAGAAAAAACGCAGAACTCTAAATCGAAATGTCTTATGCAAAAGCTAGATATATCCGGAGCTTTTGCTAATGCCTGGTCATCAACCATATTTCAAAACGAAATCAAAACCATATTCGAAATTACTATAGCCCCAAAAATATTTTCTTGCTGATCTCCAACTTTTTTTAAGACAAAACCGTGGAAATCAGGACTAATAATTACAGGCTATCTAAACATTTGTCTATAGGCACACCACAGAGATCATGTCTTTCACCAACCTTGTGGAATATTTTAATAAATTTAATCTTTGATCTTCAAATCCCAAAAAACGTGCTAATAATTCTTTACGCCGACGACGTTTTAATAATTGTAACTAGTGGGCTATTCACACAACTACGAACACTGACAAACCTGACATTAACATCAATTGGAAAAAAGGGCTGATCGCAATAAACTAGAGTGTGCTTAGACAAGACTAACTACAATATATTAAGTAAGAAACAAAAACTGCCAACAGTTAATATGCACCTAAATTCAAAAACTCTATCACATACGGACACCATGACTTATTTAGGATTAACATTCCATAGGAAACTTAGCTGGAAGACCCAAATTGAGACAATAGTAAACAAAGCACTTAGGGCAGTAAACGGACTTACGATTGCGGAAAGACAAACTTGGGGGCTGAAAGTTCAATTCCAAAACTTCTATATGCTATACCTGCCTGGGAATCAGGAACGACAAAACAAATAAATATTAGGAAATTACAAAGGGTTCAAGGATTAATTAGAATAAAGATCAGCAGAGCCTTCCATACGATGTCCTACGATCCTGCGTCTTTTCGGGAATAATACCGATCAAATACAAAACTAACGAACTGACGATGCTATATAAAATTAAGAAACGAAATCACATTGATTTGGAGGTAACAGCAAAACAATGGATACACCCACAACTACATGCTGAACTAACAAAACGTACTGAAAATGTAGAAAATTCTGACTTACTAACTATCGATATTTATACAGACGAAAGCATACACGAACAAAACACAGGATGCGCCAAGATGAATAACTTGCACTAATTAGCACTAATTATAATGAAGGCCACAGACTACATCCTAAGATAGACGGACTACTCTGACATATGTTACAATATTTTCACTAACAGCAAAATACCCATTGACTCTATAAAAAATTAAAAAATTCACGCCTTACAGACCGAGCTAATCACACACAATATAATTATGTAAAATATAAAAAAAAGAAGAAAGAAATGTAAAATCTGTATATATATATATATATATATATATATATATATATATATATATATATATATATATATATATATATATATATTTCCACTATGGATTGACCAGTACGCTGTGTATTGTAGCAACCCAATGTATTTGGGCAGCCCTGATTTTCAATAAATCATTTCTCTATATGAACAAAAACATAAAAATATCAGTAGATTGGGTTAAAAGTCACAGCCGGGTCCCCGGCAATGAAAATACTGTCAGTTTGACTAAATCAGCTGCAAACGATAATCACCTACCAATCGAATACTCCTTGGTACTTTTGTCCTTTGTTTAAAAATCTATTAAAACAGTCATAACCCGAGAATATGTCAGGTATTGCCAGCTTTAAGATTTGACTAAAATACGACTTCTGCACAAATAAATAGCACATAATACACCTCAAAACTGCAACAAAATAAAAAGTACAGATTACAAACTGACTCAATTTCTGACAGAACGCGGACCATCTGAACACTACTTGAAAAGATTTCACTTGACAAATTCAGAATCATGTAACTGCGACCGAAAAACTCCACAAACATTTAAACCAATACTTTTTTACTGTGCCTTGTACGAGCTCATTAGGTACGATTTAATAAAAATATGTAAGATGCAAGGCTATACATGGCCTCCTTCAAGAGACAAAATCTTCAAAAAGGAGTTGTTTTCCTTCATCTTTATGATCGACCTTCGAGGGAATCTTCCAAATCGCAACCATAATTGTTATTTCTTTACTTACTAAACTGACTAATGTTATCTTTTTGTTTTTGTATATCATTTATATAAAAAACAAAATAAATTATGATTGTATTTATTTTAGATTAGTTAAATGTTTATTTCGTATATAATATTTTATTTATTTTCTGTTTTCATTTTTTTGTTTATTTTTTTAAAACTATTTTTTCTAATTAATTGTAAGAATCTACTAATTTATTTGTTTTAGTCTAATTTTATCTATCTTTCTTTAATGCTTGGTTTTCATTATGTACATATTCACAAAAATCCTAGTAATAATCCTACTTGTATTTCCAAAACAAGCTATTTTATTTTTCTATTCCTGTTTCATTACCTTTTTATTTATTTATTTTTTTTATTTATTCACTGTTTATTTCTTTTATCTTTAAATTTTTACGTATGTTTTACATTAATATAATTTAAAATGCATACTGAACGTCTTATACATATATTATGCTGTTTTGTATGGAGTAGGTACACTTAGTAAATAAACTCCTCTTGCATAGATTTACTATGCGAGAGAGAAAAAAGATATCTATTCACAATCGAATATGCCAGCGGGAATGATAAGGGTGATGTAATCGATATAAATTTGGTTTCCGAAACCTCGACAGCTATTTTTTTGAAGGACCTAGTTTTTACGAAATTTATAATTTGGTTGTCCAAATATCATAACATCGTTTCAGATTAAATTTCTTAGGGAAAATTAAATTTCCTATTTCTTAGGATTATATTCGGGTATAATTGATTTTCATATATAAATTTAAAAGCTCTGTTAAATGCTAGTAATTTTTATTAGAATGATGTCGTTAGAAAAGAATACTCTTTTCAGAGGTGGGCTAAATTGATATTTTATGTTGATTCAGATACGTAGGTATAACTTTTATTATTTTTTTTAGTTTATTGAAAATGGAATGATCGTTCACGCAATTAATTCCGTCTTAGCTATTTTCCAATCCGTTAGATTCTCCCGTTCCGCCTAACCGACAGCATTGGGCTAGGCGCAGGTAGATAGATGCGAGGGATGAGACCCGATCCAGCAGACTGTAAATAGATAAAAGAAGGTATATGGGATGGGAGATATGCAGGTCAGCCTATTCTGGATCCATAATTTAGCAGAGGACACTAGGCTATCAGAGGGTGTAATCTCTTTAAGAGTTGGCTAAACTCGGGCAAGTTAGCAGCCTATGGGACCTCTGGGATGGGGGGAGATAAACTGCCCCTGGCCAAGGCCAACTGGAAGCGTGCCAGGGCTTTAATATTGATTACACCATTACACTTGTTTATATCTCCATCTATTTGACCTTTCGATTTTTCACAACCCTCTCTGTCCACAATCTTCGGGTGAAATCGGATCCACCATTAATTCGGATATGCCTGGAATTCATTTCGCAGTGTTTTATAACGAAAACTCGGCCCCTCTTTAAGCTTTAAGCAGATTTCTTTATGTTGTCGAGAAAAGACAATAAAGGATGTTTCAACAAGTGCCGTACAAAATCTATCAGAAATCTCTGAAGCGGTCTATTTAAACCTTACAAATTCCGAAGAGAATCATAGTGATCAATGCGTCTCTAATAAACATTTTTTACTGAGGAAAACTATTATAAACACCACTCAAGCAGAATACTTTTAAAACGGGATAACTAATAAGTTATAAGAACTTATAACTAATAAGAACTTCCAATAAAGAAATAGAATCTCGACGATTAGGACAACACAATTTCGTATAAGAAATGGAAAAGTGAAGCAGATATAGTCACAAAAGAAAGTGATTTAAATCAAACTGCAAACCGAATACCAGAAAAAGGAAAACCAAAAGTTAATTTGTATTATTTCAAAACCATAAGTCTGTGTAAATAAATAAAAAAAATAATTTAAAAAATATTATCCTCTAGCCCGTCCCTCGATTCAAGTATTATTTCTTCACCGTTATATGTGAGGCCATCGATAACCGAACCTAGTGAAGTAAAAAAAAACACTTGGAATATCGAGGCTGTAATTAAGTCTTATATTCAGAATAATTAGTGAAGCCATACTAATTATTCTAATAATATTTTTAAAATATCATTTGCTTTTAAAGATTATTTTTAATACCTTGTTTATCTGTCCTGTACTATTCCTCAAATAAACAAGATATTAAAAATAATCCTTAAAAAACACATCATATTTTTAAAGTTGTGAATTTAATTTTAAATAGGAATAATATATTAAATAATACATTAAAGCATCGAAGCTCAAATTTATTCAGATTAATTAGTAGGATATTACCTTAGCAATACTATCTTTAAACCCAATTCACAAAATATTTTGTTATGTTCTATTCAAATGAACTTAATACATAACTGGGTCCATTGTTACATAAACTTAGTTTTTATAAAGTTAAGTTTTAGTTCAAAAAGCCTTCAGCTACTTTGCAACTACTTTTATATTAAAAATATAAAAACTAAAGAAGGCTGCGAACTCAGTTCTTTGTGAAGTCACTAAGTTAATAAGGTCAAACTTTGTTTTAAGAAGAAAAAGTTTTTTTCGAAATTTCAAACTCTAACGATCCACATATTGTTTGATCATTCCCGAAAACAATCAAATGCTTTTAACATATAAAATTAATTTATTGTATTCCGTGTGGTTGAGGAATGATTTTGTGTTGATAATATTATTTAAAATTTGTAGAAAAAAATAAAAATATTTATGTTTCCTTTCTATTTGAAAAATCAGATGACATATTTTTACTTTCCTACTACTGCTAGTAAAGGAAAGTTTTTATTTCAATCTGGCAAAATTTTCGATGTGCAGTTTTCAGCTAGAGATGGGATGTATATATTAAATATGTATTCTTATCTATGTATATTTATAATTTTCAAGGCTACTAAATACAGCATTTTAACAATGTTATTATTTTATGGATAATTAAATAAATTTTTGATTTCCAGTGTTTTTCTTATGTAAATTCTTTTTTTAGGATCTAAAATTAATAATTACAAATAAATATGCAGATTTGTAATTTTAATTGCATATTATAATGTTCTAGATTAAAAATATATATTCTTTCTCGTGATTATATACATCTGTATAAAAATATAAATATAAATCTGTAATTTTGTAAACTGTTATTCAAAGATTTATTTTATTATTTTAATATTACATACAATTAATAGTATTATGTTCAGATACTTCCTAGGTGGGACTGAAAGTACCTAATACTTCCAGCTTGTCATATTTTAGCGTACCTGTTACTTGTTGGTATCAGTGACAACCTATCAGATTGATGCCTACCAACCCACGTCTATTTTTAACGTTTCAATACGTTTCAATACTCCCCGAGTGCTAAAACGCATTTTACGGCCATTAGTCTGTCGGTGTGTCTGAACCACGATTATCTCTTGAACGGATGGGCAGACTTTGTTGCTTTTTTCGTCTTGCAGAGGTTCGAACTCTGATTCATGTGTACACAACCAGGCACCTTACGCGCAATAGTTGAACAACGTATTTTTCATGAATTACAACGCCTCTTTCGATTTTGATGAAACTTTCATAAAAACTTCTTCTTAAAGCTTTTTAAATTTCCAGATATATTACATATCCGAGGAAAAAAAATAGTAATGAAGAAAACAAAATTTATTTAGGTATAACGCGAAAAGTATGAATTATATAATTTTAATAGGCAGGATCGTATGAAAGGGGATTAAATTAAATCAAAACCAAAATATCGTCAAAATCGGACCAGTATTAGCAAAGATACAGTGTATTTGACTTTGTAGCCTTTGTTCTCAATAGCTTAGTAGAAATCTACGTATGTTCCGATGGAAACCAATTTACTAATTTTAGTTTTTTGGATAATTCGAACACTATACATCTCCCGGAACATCCCACATGCTCATATGTAAGAGAAAAAAATCCTTGCTTGGAAAAAAAAAATCGAATATTGGACCAATATTCGGGAGGACATACAATTTTAGTATTGGACTTCGTACCCTTAGTGGTAAGGAAAGTAGAGCGAGTGGACATACCAAATGTTTTCAACAGTCGTTTCAGATGCATAATAATAACATAAATATTATTTTCTTTTATAATTGTTGAACAGTGAATAATTGTAGAATAATTTTTATTGATTTCATGATTTTCACATTAATTTATATATTTTAGATTCCTCGGTATCTATGAGATTAATATTTAAAAACTGGTATTCTGTCGTTGTGATACCTAGTTTTTAAGTTTTAGTGATTTGCTTAACCATGAAGAACTGCAGCAGTTTCTGAAAATGTTTGTAATGGATATGAGCCTAGTTGGTGTACATTACATCGTGTAAAGATAATTCTGAAATAATGCACCATTAGTCTTCATAAATAAAATAAATAATTTTTATCAACAATATTAAATTTTTTTTTCCACAAAAATCGTCTAAAATACTTTGCTGTCTACTGAATTGAACTTGTGAAACGACGAAACATTATAATAAAACAATCACAAAGTTTAAGTGAAAAAGTAATTATTTAAAAAATATTTAAATATTTTTTATTTACTTAAATTTTGAATTGATGTTTAATTAGAAGAACTTTTCGATAGTAATTCAGCTGAAATATAGATAAAAATGAAAAATCAACGAATATAACATGTAGTCGAATAATACGTTTTTAAACTAGTTTGTTAATATATACATATATATATATATATATATATATATATATATATATATTTATTATGTATGTATTTAGTATTTCTCTGGTATAAAATGTCTAAATTTATAAGAATTTCATTAAATCATGTATTTAATACCTAATACGTAACTTGGTCATTAACTGAAAACCATGCGAAATAACTTGTAATTACATGTATATAAATTCATTTATTGAGCTTCTGCTATTGTCAGCTGTTTGCAATCTTTTTAGAGAATTGAAATGGGAAATTAAAATGCCAAATAATGTTGGAATAATGGAAATAACATTTTTCAAAGCATTGCATTCGATTAAGAATATAAGTTTTCAAATAATATAATATTTATTCGATATCTTATCTGAAATTCTATAAAAGTTGTAGAGGGAACGTTATCCTAGAGTCCGGGAAGTTTGAAAAGTAGTTAGCTTAATATTTATGATCTACTTTTATGCTTTTTTATGTTTAATCTTACAATCAAGTTACTTTTTATCATAAGAGGCTATCTCACGGCCCCATAAAAAGCTATATAAAAGTATATTAACAGTAGGGAAAGTATAATTTTTCTTTCCTTGTAGGGAAGATTATACGAGATAACCTACAAAGATATGGCGATGGTGGAGTAAAGATGAAGTAAGCCATAAAATTCAGATAATGTAAATTTATAGCATCTAATTGCTTAGTTAACATAATAGTTACTTCAAAAAATTAATTAGTTTTTTAACGGTTTGCAATAATTAAAAGGTTTTATGCTTAGCTTGCTTTAGTTAGTCAATGGATAAGACAATAATTTTTAGATGCCCTAAAAATATATTTGTCAACGAGGTATAATATTTCAGTACCAATTCCTTCTCCTCATCACATTATTATTTATTTATTTTAAACAATTTGGGCCATTTGGTATTAGTTAGTTGGTATTTGTTAGTTGATATTCGTAAAGTTAGAAATGAAAAATATTTTAAATATTATTTAAATATAATACTATGACATATTTAAATATCAACAAACTTATTATACATCCCTTGATAAACGATGCCTTTGTTGGTAAAATGCCTTTGATAAACGATTGGCTGTTCCTTAATAAATTGAAATTATATATAGTGACATAAGAAAGCACTTTATAGATTAAGATGATAAGAATATCTGTATAAAAAGGTGCACATATAACAATATAAATACATTATGTAACAATTATTTTTACTCAATGCAAATTGTAATTTTTGTTTTGAAGATGGGATTAAAATCCCGAAACGTAAAAAAAAATAAAAAATCATATGAGAATATTCAGAGGTCTTTTCATTTTTCGCTTATTGTATCTAATAATAAAGAAGAAGGCATCCAACTAAAATTTGTAAGATTACACAGGCCTAAAAGAGAAAATTATTGGAGCCAAGGATTTCGGAACTGATTTAAGCTATTTTTGCGGCGCTGATCTAAATATCAAAATCAGTTTTTTTCTATCTGCTCTACTTTTTTAGTAAAAAAAAAATCTGATTAAATATGAAAAAAGAAGTAAAACCGCCGGTTTGACTCAAGCCACTTTCTTCCAACCATGACCAGGCTGGGAATCATCATTTCGTCACTGAGAATCCCATCCTTCATTTCAACGCTTCAAATAAAATTGATGTCAGTTTGTTAGTTTTAGCCATGTAGGATAGATCGAAGTTGATAAAAAATTAGTTCAAGTAGAAGATGTTGTATTAATTATCCTGGTGTGTTTGCTACATATGCGGAGAATACACATTTAAAAATAACAGGACGACAGGATAGATCCTTAGTACCGCATCAAGTTTGTAAAACTTGTTCAGAACATATACACCAGTGTACTAGCGGGAAAAGAAAAATTTTGAAATTCGGCGTACTGATGATTAGGAGAGAATCCCAAAACCACGTCGCTGACTGTTATTTCTGTCTAATAAATATTATTGGAATCAATCGAAACAACCGTAGCAAGTGGACTTATTCTGATTTAGTCTCTGCAAGATGCCCGGTACAGAGAATACCGATACCAGCATTTCACCAGTTTCTAAAGCTTTCTGATGACGATTGTCGTCCCTATAAATCACTCTTCTGATACTAATGAAGGTGACAGTGATTATGAGGAGATGCTAATAATTCCTCAGCTTCACAACCAGGATGAGTTTAATGACCTCCTCAGAGTTCTTAACCTGTCAAAAGAAGCTTCTGAATTACTGGCTTCCAGGTTGAACGAAAAAAATTTACACGAACAAGGAACGAAAATTACTTTTTACTGTAATGAACTTGTAACTGTACGAAAATCTTGTATTTTATCACAATATTAGAGGACTCCTGGAAAATATGAGTCTTCCTGAATATTTTCCAGGCACAATGGGAACGAATATGGTTCAACACCAATTGCTCACTCGACGACAATGAAGGAAACATATGACACTATAGATTTGGTCTTGATGAAGATAAGGTATCGTGATCATCAACGGACGATTTGTATGGACTTAAAAATGGTAAACTTTCTTCTCGGACAGCAAAGTGGTCACACCAAATATCCTTATTTCTTGTTCTGGTATAGTAGAGACAAAACACACCACTGACTTAGACAAGAGTGGCCTAAGAGAGATTTCATAGTCGTTGGAGAAAATAACGTTATTAACGAACCCTTAGTAGAACGTGAGAAAATCATCTTTCCTCCACTGTGTATCAAGCTGGGCCTTATGAAGCAGTTTGCATAGACTCTTGATAAGGACGGATCATGCTTTGCATTTATATGGGAAAAATGCCTCACTTGAGTTAGGAATAAATTATAGCAGGAACATTTAACGGCCCAGAAATAAGAGAATCAATTAAGGACCAAGCCTCCGTAAATTCCATGAATGAGGATAAGCGAAAATCCTGGACTTCATTTGTTGCAGTTATCGGAAATTTTCAGAGCCGACGAAAAGCAGAAAACCATGTTGAACTGGTAAAAGATTTTCTTAAAAATTTCAAATCCCTTGGATGTAACATGAGTATTAAGATGCAGTTTTTACACTACCATCCGGACCGTTTTCCTAAAAATTTAGGAGACAGCAATAAAGAGCAATGGGAAAGATCTCATCAAGATATTAAAATTATGGAGGACCGCTATTAAGGAAGACGGAACACCCACACGCTGGCAAATTATTGCTGGAGTTTACAAAGGGACTGTCCCATGATATATTCAAGAAGGTCACAAAAAAGAAGTTTCCGAAGTGTAGAGTGACTAGTTGGTCCCATCGATGACTTGGTACTAGCATTGTGTATATAGTAATATTAGTATATACTAATAATATTTGTATAATAAAATGATATTTGTATAATATAATAATATTGGTGTAATTTAATAATAATAATTTCATGTTTAATTTTTAGATTTGATTCATGGATTTAACCTAATACAACGTAATACGTACATTTCGCTAAAACGTTATATCTTAGAGATTTGACCTCCTGGGCAAAAACTAATGCCATATTTGAATTCAGGGCAGTGAATTCATGTGAAATCATCTCCAAATACCCCGGCACCAAAACTACTGATGGCCTATGTTATCGAAACTAGTGTTTGGAGGAGTCATAAAAAATTACCGATTTCTTAATAAAATAGTTTTATAACACAATTTTTTATGTTTATATTCTAAGTATATATCGTTGGTTCTATATATACCTTTTTGTACCTTCTTTTTTTTATATAACATATATTTTTTAAATTTATTTACCGTTGAAGATGTTAATTCTTTACTTTTCTTTCTTTGATTCAAAGGCTATAAAAGCCAACTTTTCCTTATAAAAGGAAAATAGGACGTATTATTACTTCAAGGGACGTTTCCTGAAATAAATAAAGAATTTATTACTAAAATTATTAAACAAAGTTCATTTCGAATAATTTGCATTTGAGTGAAAATAATTAGACATTTTAATCGTTACTTGTAAACACTGAAACATTTTAAGATTAGCAGTTATTAAATTTAACACGCGATTTAAGTTGAACAAAAAAAAAATCATAAGTCATTAATAAATCGATGATTATCGTAAAGTAAATTCTTCAACAAACAAAAAGAAAATAGATTTTTTGCTCTGCTGGAAGGATATGGAAATTAAACCCCCATCGCGCTTCAAATCCAAACAAGATCGTAAAAATTTTAACTGCTCGGTCAAGATAGCTGCTAGATACGACAAGTCGGTGTATATTTTACTCAGCCAGCCTAGGCTATCATTTATTCATCTATTTTCTCTCGTTGGCTGAAAACTCCCTCCGGTTTTTCACGAAGTCGAACGGCGGCTATGAAAAATGCTCGCCTGTAAAGAAGAAAGCCCCTAGGAGGTAATATGTCTAGAGGGGAGATATAGGGCCCCAGTCCCAGGAATATTAAAAATAATGCCCTTTTCATTATGACGGCCCCTGTGGAAAAATTGCGGGAGAGGATCGGTTGCCCTAGGCAATAAATCTCTCAGGTGCACTCGGCCACCACTGTCCTCTCTACATGCATATATATACTCACTCCATGGCTTTGTAATAACCCACCGCTTTTCCAATATTTTCCCCAATGCCATATTCCTTGGATTGCCCTCCTTGTTTCATGGAAATTGTCTTCCACACAAACGATTGGACGATTCAAAATCTACTGAATCAAATAAAAAACAATATTTCATCTCTCGAATGCAATATAATATTATATTTTTATTTTCACGATAACATAGATATAAAATATCTGATGTGGACAGCACATGATTTCCTTGTACGCCTATTAAACAATAATTCGCTGGCTAATAAATTAATCCTGAATTTGGTTATTAGTTTCCGAAGATTGTAGAATCTCAAAAACGATACTCGGCGTCGCGACATCCATCTATTGACACACACACGCACGCACGAACGCACATACGCACACACACACACTTGTTGCTGAAGGTCTCATTTTAACTGAAATTTCCAAGAGATTTCTTCGTGTTCCGTGTCAACATTTAAACTGTCAATATCACTAGATAAAGCATTGGAAATCGACAGTTTCGACATTTTAAGCGAAAAACACACACAACTTTTATCTTATTCTTCTGCTATTTCCCTTCTTTTCATATCTCCCTTATCCTAAAGACAAAATAGATTCTTTCCAAATAAGCGGAGTATACGAAATAAATTATAATGATTGTGCAGCCAAATACACGGAAAAAACTGGAAGATCACTAAATCATCAAAGATTACTAGATTATAGGAACATATACGCGCATAAAGTAATAAGATCTAATAGTCCAATCTTAAATTTATTCTATAACAGAACAAAACAATTACTCACCGAAATTATTGGAAAACCCTCGGGCCTTAAAACCAATAAACACCCGATCTTTTTTCCTTGCTAGTTCAGTGCGAGAACAACCAATACAAACTTGATATAATACTACTATTTGATATAATCTACTTAAACCTTGGTGAGTACCATCATATATTGGATTTCTAGTCTTAATCAAATTCATAATTCATAAATGTTTTATACTACTAATTTATATTACATTTAATTTGATATGTATGATAATACCAAACTATTTTGAATTGCTTTTTTTTTTAATTTTTGTGTATTTTTAGAACTGAAGTTGAACGTATAACATTCGAAACTAGTTTTCAATAAAAACAAAATTATAGAAGTGGCAAATAATTTATCAATCCTTAATAATTTTTTGTGTAGTAATTTTTTTTTGTGTAGCGTTTTTTACAACCTTATTATTTTTTATTATAATTTTTTAACTAACTTTCTTCCTAAACATTAATTAGGAATAATTAATTTTAAGATTTACTACCAACAGTTTAGGAAACTCCTACTTGGAGGCAATAACACCATTGTTTGCAATGTGCGTTACACCTCATATATTAGATCACTTTTCAGACCGGAATCGAAAGAATATAAAACAACTAATAAGTATGTTTTACATCTCATTCAGTTAAGTTTTAGACCATGGACAGTTATTTCGAGTAATATTGATGAAAAAATATTCAATATAATAAATATGTTTTCAAATACCAATTGATCTCTCCCTGCGCACATCCGTACTTAATACTTTGATTTTAAGGTTATAGGTTAATATAAAATTTAAAATAATTTTCAATTAAAATGCTAATATACGATATCTGCACACATGAAATTTGATTTTATAATAATTTTTCATTCCACAGAATATGTTTTTGACCAAAGGGTTTCAAAAGGGAATCGTATTACAAGGGTTAGTAGTTATAAAAATAAATTTTAATTGAGATGCCCACTGCAAGGTTCTGATAAGGACTATGAAAGGTAAAAACAAGTTCTGGTTTCCTCATGTTTTTGACATTTTTATATTTAATTGCTCTTCTATACTGCTGTAACGAGCGGATATCGCTATATAGATCGACCAATACTGGAAGGCAATTATCCAACTTTTCAGTATAATACTGCCATTTTCCCTAACTCTGTTTTCCACAGCTACTAAAACCGTTAGGGACTGTTACTTCCCCCCTTCGTCACTTCTTTTCAGTAACTTCCGACTTCAATGGAAGTCGTTAGGGTTAGGGGTCGGTTTCTGTGATCGGTGGTATTCCACCGATCCAAACGAGTGTGATTTCCAAAGTCATTCCGTTCAATAGCACCTCAGAGTGACACTTATGTTAATTACTGCAATTTCAGGATATGTAATCCCATAAAACAGAAGGTGTCGAGTTAACTGAAGGAGATTCGATCTCAACCATCTTTGGTGGTTGGGATACAGTTATTGCTAAAATAGAGGTAGTTTATTTATTGCGTGTGGATCAAAGTACAATCACTGCTGAATATGTATCATAAATTTAACATTTGGATACTATTTCGCAATAAATTTAATGTAGCTATTATATTATTATATATTACTACTTACATTCGTACGTTAATAAACTTTAGTCTTATTCTTGTCTAGTCTTCAAATTTAGCCGGCTCATTATATTTCTTTTTAATCTTATTATAATTTATTATATTTTTTTAACTAACTTGATTAATTTTAAATTAATTGCGTTCAAATGAATCTAATAGCAAGTCTTCTAATGTTCCTAATTTGAACATTGCAATTAATCAAGTCCGATGAAGTTTGCCAGGCTGAATGAGTAGTAACATTCGTATTTTAAACCATTGTTTGCAACGTGTATTACAATGCAGAAATTATATCACTTATAATTACACCACTATAATCACATTCACTTGAAATTTAATCACTTATAATTTACACCTAATTTGATTGAAGGGAGTGATAAAATATTCAGTTAATTATAAAACTGAGGATAAATGAATTGCCTATACTCAATTATCCTCAGTTTTATAGACATTCTTTTATAGACTTATACTAATATAGACATTCATTAATCCTAAATAATTAATCTTGTTTTTTTCAGTATTTAGTATGTATTCACTGAATAGGTTCATTTTGTTTCAATAATAGATTTTGAAATTATAGATTAAACGGAAAACACATTTCAGGTTCGGAAATAGGTACTATATCCATCTTAATCAACTTATTTTATTATCGGATGGTACTAATTGATGAAGATTCTTTGGGAAAATCAATACCTTAGATTCTCTTCCAATTGAAATCTGGGAGGAAATTAAAGATTCAGTCAGTATTGATACAAGATCGTCCTTATCAATTCCAATTTTTATTGTACTACACTCAGGTATAAATAATTCGCTGAGAGCTAAGAAAATAGAGCACAAACGAAAGAAAAGAATCAATTCTCTAAAATAATTCTGAAATCATCAGCACTGCTTAAAAGTGAATTAATTTAAAGTGGATTTAAACCCCTTGTGTTTTGTGGTAGAAGTTAGGATTCTACTGTGGTAGAAGTTAGGAAGTATTATTCCAACATCCTGAGACTTCAGAGGAAATATTGATGCTGACTGCCTTCCAATCACCGATCACGTTGCATTCCTTCGAACCGGCTCGACACCCAAGCCACCGTTGACTTCCCTTTTTTAAGGGAGAGCTAAGCTTTGGTAGCTTTATTTAGAAATATTTAAAGATCAATCCTTCTTTTTTTTACAAATGTCTTAACATTTGAAGTGGTGAAATTTTGAAGAAGTAATCTTTTCAGAATTGAATTTCCGGAAACTACTCTCCATGAATAATTGCATCCTCTTTTAGTGGATTGATGATTATAGAAATAAAGCCGTGTGAATTGAAGTTACCGGAGGTATGCGACAGTTGTTCGGCATGCGCATATGATAATAAGCAATTCTTATCATTGCCTTAATTTTTAACATTGTTCTTTAACGTCTTTAACATTCTTTCTGTTGCATTTGTAGATCCGTTGTTCAATCCATATTGGAACCCTTGGTGGTGTCATGGGCTCTTTGTAATGCTCTGAGTTCGAGGTCTACGCTCCTTTGTTTCAAGAGGCTGTTGTTTGAGCTTTGTTTCAACGCTGTTGGATTAATAGGAGTATTTCAAAATCAAAGACAGTCGGTAACCTAGAAGTTAAAGTTTTGTGTGTTTTTAGAACTGAAGATGAATTTAAAACATTCGAAACTAGTTTTCAATAAAACAAATTACAGATATATAAGGAAAATAATTTATCAATCCCTAATTAAAAGTTATGAGTCTGTTTAGACTCCAAATAGGAATTTCAGATACCAATTTTAGTTTCTGTAAAAATAATTGCACAATGAAGTCAGATGTTGATGATGGCTCCATTTACAGTTCGAAAATTGATGTCCTCAGAATTATAAATCTTCCTGGAATACAATGTGATTATATTTTAATGGAATATGAGAAAATGCACTTATTTCAAATTACACTTCTAATCTTGTCTGATGCGTTCCATAGAATCAATAAAAAAGAAAGATTTCTTGCAGTTCAGTGTTATGTTAAGCTTATTAAAAATAACAGCAATTTCTACAGTATAATCTCATATAATTAACATAGAAGTTTAAACATAGTAAATGAACCTCCAAACTTCCATTGACAGGATTATTCCTAAACCTTATTATAATTATTATTATAAGCTTAAGCGTATAAACGAGGAACGCTTGTAAACTGTTTACAGCTGCACTAGATGCTAAAGTAAAGAAGTAAAACAGTAAAGGAAATAGTAGGGTTCCTCTTAGTCAATATAAATGAGTCAATGAATAAATATAAATATACAAAAATTTACAGGAATTTCGGACCTTCTCATGACAAGTAATCGCTTGACCGGTGTAATCCTGTTATATATAATTAAACGTTTGGGCTGGTCATGGTGTTAGAAATGAATATAAAAATGGGTGTTGGTACTAGGCAAAAATTAAGTAAATGATTTTCAGATGTAAATCCAATACTGCTTAATGCTCAGAGAAGATTTACGGGGAAAGTCAGACTTATTTTTGCATAACTGAAAATGCCACAAATTTTATTCCTTTTGTAAATAATTTGCATTTCTTGTCATCTCAATAAGAAGCTAGCATAATAAGTAAATCCCACTGAGGCAACATCAGAGAAATCCAGACCAATAAGGAAACCACTCAATGTCCAAGGTTAAAATCCCAAACGCTGAAGACGGTTGGAAAGAAAAGATTCGAACTATACAGACAAAGGAAGTAATAAAAGAATCTGCTATTAATGAGAACTTTGCTTGGACCTTTCTTTTGTAGCCGTTAATTAGCCTCTTCCAATGAATAATCCATGATGGCGGCCCATGAATCTTGGATGAGGCCGATAACTGTTCCTTTTGTTCCATCTCTACCGCCGTATCCATCCCATCTCCCTTTCTTAGTTCCATCAATATGTTTCACACCGGCATTTCGGTCCACTTCTCTGAAATTTAATCAATGATTTTGTCCTCGAGGGTTTCTTGGAATTGGTTCACTGCCGGGGAAAAACAATTGAGAGTTTTCAATTCCAAACTTTCTGATTAGCAATCAAATTATTAAAAAAAAAACGTTATAATAGTATTGACCAAATCGTTGAACCGTAATGGAAAATCCATCTGTATTAAAATTAAAATCGATAACGAAGAATCACCTATTTCTTATGATACCCTCATTCTGCAACTATAAATTTCTCATTGCTAATCCCTTCCACGGTTATTTAAGAATTAACATTAAAAGTGTCGATGAAATAATCTATTTTGAGCAGTAGCGCTATTCACCATTCAAAGTGTGCCCATTTCCATCCCAGGTTCTAATCATCAATAGGAAAACAATAAGAAATAAATTTATGTGTCATTTTTTGGCTGAATGAATAATTAATAGGTTTATTAATTTATGAATGAATGATTTATATGCAACTTTAATTGTTTGTGTAACGAATTTCATTAATTTATAGCTGATTTATGTACAATCACAATGTGGTTATACCAATAACATACAAAGCTCAACCTAACCTCGAGCGATCTTCTTGAAATATTAGCTGTATTTCAGTTTTTCCATAATGGTGAAAAGAAATACAGTTATACAGAATTAAAAATTTAATTTAAAATTAATTAAATTTTTGTACATACATCATTTTTAAGTGCTATGTAAAGTATAGATGTTGCTACTCAAGTCTTATCCACATTTCTATGGCGGAACTGAGATTCAGAAACAGCAGCTATATATTGATACTACATATTTCGATCGATTTTAAACGGAAACCTGTCAATGGGAATGCATTTTCTAGAAAACTTATCAAACATATCGACGCCCGAAGAAGTTGAAAACATTTTGGCAGACTGATGGTCCGTACATAGGACCAGATGAAGTCACTCCACTTCTACTCCAGGTTAGATTGGAAACAGTTCGGGCGGACGATAGTTGGATGCCATAGACCTCTCCCCTCCTGCTATAGTATGTTATATTGAAACTAGTCATTTGTTATAAAATGACTTTTTCAATATTGTCGTGCTAATAAATACAAATTAACTAAATGATTGCTTCCAGATGCTATTTTCTTCAATAAAAGTATTATAACTAATGAAGATACTCAATGTGGTTGTTACGGAATTAGAATTTATCTTTTATTTCATTTCTAACTCCGTTTTCTGTACCATATCCTTTTCTTCCATCCATAAAAGAGAACATCTGACATTTTTTGTGGTTTGAAGTTTTGGTATAATCGGATTCCTTACGGCTGATTTTATTGGTTGTTAAAAGGATCTGAATGAAATTTATTTTGTTTAAAGAGAAATGTTGGTAATAAGTTATGGTAAGTGCTTGCTGGTTGGAGGTAAAACATGCTAACTAACAATCATGGCCGCCCGACGCAGTCTGTTTCGTTGTATTAAGGAAATTTAATCTAATATTTTAAATATTGGTAATAGTTCTGAGAATAGCTCGTTTTGTGATGACAAAGATGAAGTCCTGGAATATGCTTCTGTATATAACTGCTAACAAATCGGTTCCAAATCACTCTTAAAATGATACGAAAAGATGTCTTCCTACTTCCTTAATTTTTTGAAGTAAAAAATGGTATCTACTGCAGTCAACATGTTTTACACTCAATAGGCTAAATCATATATGGTACCTATATTATTGGGACGATGCAAATACAAGAGTAACATTTTCTTTTCTTTTTCTTTTTCTTTCAGCTTGCCTTACGCGGTGGTTCTTCCACTTCTTGTTCCTAATCTGAGGAATCCTGAACTCATCTTCTGAGTCGCCAGCTTCCCCACCAACTTGTTCTTGTTCCAACTTGTCCAAATTTTTACAGATTTTCTCTGGTTTCAAGTAGATCTTTTGACTAATCATCTCAACACGATTGAATTACATAAAACGTAATCGATGGAAGATAATTTAAGAGATCATTTTATTTGATATTATGAAAATTACATTAAAATGAAGATGACGCACGTAGTGCATATAGTAGTAGCAGTGCATCGCGCAACTACTGACAAGTTGAATATTTGCTTCGAATGAAAATTCTGAATGATTTTAATGGAACAATTATCCATTTAAGTAAGCACTAAACTTTAGAAGAAAACGTGGTATATTTTATTATGCAATGAGGAGCAGAAGGAGAGTATTGAGGTAGAGAGGACGAACAAGGGACATTTGTCACAATACTCTGTTATTGAGGCTAGGATTAATGTTAGGTCGGCTTCTGATTGAGATAAACGGTCCTGTCATGGCGTCCTCTCGATAAATGGTCCAGTCCTTTTTTCTTCTTTCTTTCATACATGGCTTAGCAGTTTTTTTTTTTTTTTCTGACCGCCCATATTGTTCAACATAAGGGTTCCTTCTGGATTTAATAGTCTTTCTGAATTGCCAGTTCCTAATCATTTATTTTATCTATTACCGTTTGAGCCATTTTGAAAATGTATACAACATTGCAGTCAATAGGTTTCACTTTATTTTTTAATTTGTCTACGTCAATTTAGAAATGATTTTTAAGTCTACAGATAAAGGAAATGTAATTTAAAAAAATGGCATTATAGCGTTCAAGATAAATAGTTTTTTTGTTATTTTTTGTATGCTGAATACCTTAAAATACTTCTGTATAAATAAATTAATTTATTTAAGGATTAATGTAGCTATAATATCAAGTTATAGAACTGTCCTAAAAATCTGTCATGTGTGTTACTTCAGGTATTACATTATTATTCGTTAAGAAATAGCGTCTTCTTCTTCAAATTTCCGCACCAAACCTGAATATATTTACACAGACCTTCGCTATAACTAGAGAGATCAACTATTGCCTTAGAGTTATTAGTCCGTCTTCTAAAGAAAACGTCAATGCAAAACTAAACAAAGCTGAAACGGTTTCCATAGGAACATCAGCAGAATGCTTTATAAAAATATGAGTGTAATGTTCAATGTACTAAATCTTTGCTAATACTAGCCTGATTTCGTTGATTTTTTTTTATTGTTTTGCAGGGAAAATAAGCATCTTCCAAATGATTATAACAAAACTGTTCTGGCAATACAATCTATACAAAAATGCGTTTTTAGGTATTGGGCACAAGATGTCCGATTTTGCATACAGTCATGAGGAGAGATGCCGAAACCCTACAAAACAGAAAGAACAATCAACATAATTGGATCACCAATTCAAGAGATTGATTTTTTTTACCAAATAGACCTAGCCGCAATCCAAGAAGTACGATGGAAGGGAAAGGGACTTATTGAGAAGCGTTTTCATACTGTATATTACAGCTGTCAAGAGCTACATCAATCGTTTGGAACGGGATTTGTGGCTAGTGGAAGAGTTAGAGAGATTAATTAACTTTGCGGCATCAAAAAATCTTGTGATTGCAAGCACTATATTTTCTGGAAATTTTTTTCATAAGGGAACGTGGAAGTCACCTAATGGCGCAGTGGTTAATCAGATAGATCATGTCTTAATCAGTGCGCGGCAAAAATCGAACCTTATCAGCTCAGAACTTTTAGAAGTACGAATATGGATACAGACCATTATTTAGTGATATACCAAATTAGAACACGAATATCAAATACAAGAACGTTACGAGGCAATAAACAGGAAAAAATAAACACGTCCAAGGTGAAGGAGCCTAAAACAAGCAGGATATATATGGATAAATTGGACCAACTCCTTTTGAGAACAGTAATCGATGGGCCTGCTCATGGACCAATGGACTGTCTGTTTCAAGATAATTAAAAGATCACCCTTGTTCTATGGTGAATATGCTGTAGCCACTGAAGGCATATAAGAATATGATACAGAAAAAGCATACGCAGCTGTCCTCTGTGGAATATATGGCAAGACGACGAGAAGAAAAAGCGACCCATAGAAGAAAGAAAAAGCAGCGGGAGTTCCAGCTCTTGGAAAAAAAAATAGAGGATTGTAGAGGCTTGAATGATGTAGGGATATTTTACAGCTTGATAAATCAGAGTAAAGGTCCATTCAAAGCTTGTATTAAAGCGTGTTCATTCCTACACGGACGGTTCCTTGATAACTGATAGGACAGAAATGCTATCCAGATGGGCGAGATACTTTGACTCATTGCTAAATGAAGATGCTAGGATTGAAGGATTAACAAATATCTACACTGGTGTGATCAGTTTACCTATTTGGGCTCAATAGTTAGGTGTACAAATAAGATATACCTTGAGATCAGTAACAAATGCGGAAGGCCAACTGCTGCTATTTTGGACTGAGAAAACATCTTGGCAAAAAGGCCCTGTCTCGTCAGACCAAGTGTCATTATTATAATAAAACACTCATACGGCCAATGCTAACGTATGTTTCAGAGACGTGGACCCTAGCATGTAAAGAAGAGAGACCTCACATTTTATCTTCATATAAGATCTTATATTCGGAAGAAAGATTTTGCGGCGCAGATTTGGACCCGTTTAGAACGAATGGAGCAGGCCCTATAACAGAGAGATATTTGAACTCTTTTGGGGAAGTAAACATCATATGTTTTATGAAATACGTTATAAATTTTACGTCATACGTAAAAAAGTCGCGGAGAGCAGACGGACGGATTGTTTCTTCCATATTTGGGCATTCTACGTATCTTAAAGCCTAAAACCTCAAATTTTGAAGCGGTTTAATTTTACTCTTTTCTTAATCTTTACTTATTTTTTACTATTATTCAGTTCTATATTATATATTTTTATATACTATTATTGTATATTCTGTATTTATATATAATTATAAATTTTTATTTTTTTAGTTTATTTTCTTTAATTTTAGTTATATAGTTTTGTATGTAATATATTTATTGTATTTTATTTAATTGAATTATTTAGTTTAATTATAAAATTATGGCATCTGTATATTATTTAATTATATTATTCAGTTTAATTGTGAAGTTATTGATTTTGTATATTATTTACTTGAATAATAGTGTTTGTCAATATTTTCAAGTTTAGTTTAAGATCAAACATTTTTTTTATTTTTATATGATGTTTATTTTGCTTTGATTATTTGTCTTTTGCCTTCTTATTTTTCATAACACTTTATTCTTTTGTTTATTTCTATGTTCCATATAATTTCTATATATTTTTTTCAATAATTAATCTTATTATCAAATGGACAGAAGATTTCAAAAAAAATATTATGCTACTTATATCCATTACACCATAATATGTTTTTAAGTGAATGCCTGATGACTTAATAACAAGATGAATAAGGATTTCAAAAGTAAAATTAATTTTAAAAATTATTTTAGTAATATCAGTTTGTTTACTTGATTTCTTCATTATGAGACTCCCTTACAAACAAATATAAATGGAATTTACTTCACACTGGTATTGCTATAGACTCTGATTCAGAATTATCTGCTAGGATCATTTAAATTTACTAGGATAAAGTGAAAAAATATCGACGAAAAAACTAAATTGTATCTACCAGTGAAAGAATTAAAAATATAAATGTCCAGTTTACTGGATACCAGGTCTGAAGGGATTAAGAGTGAATTGTTTTTGCGTTAATGAAGTTTTTACTAACCAGTCCATTTATAGTTAAATTATTTCCTAATATTTAAACAAGAAAGTTTTCTTTTTTATTGTCATAATTTTCAACAAAACAACTAACTATGCTATAAAACAATAAAAGGCCTCAATGTTAACAGATTATCTCATTACAGTGATTTAATAAATGATGTATGAATCCCTTATAAATTAATAATATTCAAAATGATCTAATCCTCCTTGATGAATATTCTTGGAAGCTATCAAATATGTACGATAGTCAATTTAATTACATCTTAGGTTAATATATATTAAAGTCCATCCGTTTAAGTTAGATAAGACGATTATTAAAGAAAAAGAGATTTTATTTTAAAAATATAATGCAATAATATAAAATATTGATTGAGGCCAACTTTGTATATACATCCAAATAAACCGTTTAACGAAATTAAGTATAAAATAAATAAGAAAGTAAAAAGAGCGAATAAAGCAAACTATGAATAAAGTAAAAAACAAAAGAATATTTCAATGAAAAACGGAAAAATAGCAAATCATTTCGTTATTAAATTTCAGGAAGACGTATATACGCAGAAAAAAACTACGTTTTGGACAATTTTCCATTTTCAAGTCCAATGTTATAAATTTGACGCCATGTTCCAATTTTATCCTTCTATCTTAATTTAAAAAATAAATATATGGTTGGTTTCATCATCAGTTGATACTGCTTTATATGTCAAACATTTCTATGTTTAATTTAACTATGAATTAAGTTCCAAACAAATTAGTACGATCTTCATATCTCCCTAATTGAAATTTGACTGTTTAAAAGGTTTCAAAATTCTGGAAGCCATCAGTTGTTTGTTTATCATAGGAAACCTTAAATTTTACGTAATTTAAGAAGTTTGGAAAAGGTGGTTATTGGTGTATTTTGAACCGAATAAAGCCAATTTTTCCAACCTACAAAACAGAAAAAAAACGATACAGCAATATTTGAAGGGCTCCTAGGGATTAAGCCCTCATCATGGTTGGGCAGCAGCCCGTACTAGAGATGGGCAAAGTCGTTCTTAAGAGTACATAGTTCCTTTTGAACTAGTTCATCTTACTGAACTAGTTCAAATGAACTATATAATTCATTTTTAATTTTAAGCTACAAATCACCAGTAATTCTTCAATAGGAGCCAACAAGTTTTATAAATACTCTACATAGTTACTTATACATTACTTATTATTATTACTTACATATACTACAAATAGTTTAAATTACTTTTAACCAAAAAATTTGGATTTAAACGTCCATTTACCTTGCAGTTTAAATTATTTTTATGATTTCCTGGTTATAACGAAATAATGAATAACATTATATATATATATATATATATATATATATATATATATATATATATATATATATATATATATATATATATATATATATATTTTCATTTTTTTTTTCATTCCTGATCGTATATTCTTTATATGGATACATAAATTTCTTTTAATTGTATTTCATTTAACGATAAATTTCAATTAATTAAAATACAATTTTGGACAAAGTAAAATAAACTAGCTAGTCTAGCTAACAAAACAATTTCTAAACTCACCGTCATGGGAATCGTAGAGGTAAATTATTCTCCGCCAGCCGTAATACTTGACAGTGTCGATGATGGCCTGATGGTAATCTGGTCTCATGCTGATGGCATGGTCCAGAAAGCCCGATGATGGCGCTGATACCTGAAATCAAACCATCCTTTTAATATTGGAAATGAGGAGGAAATGGTAGGCTCAATGCTGAAAATAGAAACAGATTGCTTAATATCTAAATGGAAATCAATTCAAAACTATATATCTGTTATATGTTATATATTTATTAATAATGAAATCGAAATACAATGTTAAAATAGTGTTTGAAATCTTTACTTTTTATGAACCTAAATGAAGGCATACATTTTTCTATATTTTCATATGTTGGCCTACCTTTCTGGTTAATCCTTTCTCATCCAGGCCCACAATTTTACAAGTCCAATCAAATTACCAAAACTTTATAAGTTCATCACCAAGTGTAGAAATTTAAATTTTACTCATATTTCTTCGGATCAAATATTCAAGAGTCAAATAGTCAAGTAATAATTTATTTTTGAAAATCAATATCAGTTTTTTTTTTTACCTTACCGAAGGCGGCTAAGTTGATGATATTAAAAATACCAGGAAGTATCACATCCTGGAATATTCTTACTTTCAGGTTTTTGAACAGTATATCGAAATTATCTCTGGAGTTTGCCTATAGCGTGCAAGTGTCTCCCAACCATCTCAGTTGTGGACGTCATATTAATTAAATTGGGGAACTGAAATTTCTAGTACCTGCCTCCTAAAATTTTCACATCCCTTCCGCCAGTCTTCTACAATTTGCTCTTTTCTCTAAGAACTCTCTTGTTACACAAATCGTGGATGGAGATGGTGTGGAAAGGAGTATTTCAGAACGTTTGTGGATTGGCGAAAGTACTGTCCGATGTTTGCGTTGGCGCTTGCGTTCTTTCACAAATCAAAAGGGTTTGCCATTGTCATAGCGTGATCAGTGACCAGTGACCAGTGACGAACTGTTGGCCCAACGGGTTCCTTATTTTGATTATTCACATTAATTTTTAAATGTTCTTTATTAAATATCAAATTAATAATTATTGTCAATTAGTAATTAATGGTTTTATTTCTCTTAGTCCTCATAATGTTTTATTGTCATGCCTATCATTTATTTCATAATAAGTTTTTATCAATGCCAAACACTAACATTAAATTAAATTAACTAAAGCTAATTTCTAATTAAAATGGCTGAAAGAGCTTGAAGAAGAAAAGGAATTAGGAGGTAAGGCAACTAAAAATTGTGGTTTTCAGTTGAAATCCGCATGATGGTATAGAAGGATGAATCTAATTAGGGATTGATAAATTATTTGCCACTTCTATGATTTTGTTTTTTATTAAAAACTAGTTTCGAATGTTATATATTGAGCTTCAATTCTAAAAACACACGAAAATTCAATAATAAGCAATTAAAAATACAGTTTGGTGTTTATTATTTATGTATAACATTCGAAACTAGTTTTCAATAAAAACAAAATCATAAAAGTTGCAAATAATTTATCAATCCCAAATTAAATTGCTTTTATGTAAATTTTAAATTGAAAAATACTGGGAATAAATTATAATAGTTTGTTTCACTTTATAATTATTATTTACATCTGAAAAACAAATAATTTGTCTTAATCAAGAGAAAAAAGAGTTAATAATGATTTTTATACTGTTGGACACATGTACTCCACGCGTCAAGGTGAAGGTGGTCCTATACGATCGGTTTTTTCATACATCCGAGCGATTTGAACGATGGAAAATGGTGGGAGAAAAACTGTAGGTTTAGTATGAAGACCGATACTCCGTACACCCATTCTGTTTTATTAATTTATTTCATTTATTTTCTCTTTAATTAATTTATTTTATATGAAATAATTTATATAAAATAATTTAAATTTATATTTAACTTATATCGAATAATCTAAAACAATTAATTCAAAATCTAACATTATCTATTTAAATTTCCACATCCCGACTAATGTTCAAGTTGAAGAAAGTAAATAATAATTTGTATTCGATATTGACTAAGTTGACTGGACATCTTTGAAGTGAGGATTTCTATACAGCAGAGAAAAAATTGACGTGCCAGAACTATACAACCCTTTATGGGCAGTTTTGAACGCCATCGTTCCAACACGACGAGTTTTTTTCAGTCCTCGATACGTCCTTTTGTTTGAACACCAGCAAAACCGATCGTGTAGTCCCACCATTTCAAGAAATCACTCGCCTACTCCAGGGATAAGAGCGGCGGAGAAATTACAGAAATAACAAGCATTCAATTAGTTATTTAAATACCTGTAGTGTACGGAGCCGGTACATGACCCAACTCACTCACTGGAATCGGGATAATGTAGTTGGAACATTTCCAATAATTTCCAACATTTCCATTCGCATGTGAAGAGAAACATTTGAACAGTAGACAGTTTGCAATTTAGAGGAAAGGTGAGTTCATCGCTCAATGGCAGCATCAGCTACAGACTGCGGAGACTGCGGGAATTACTGATTATAATTGTTTGGTTACAAGAATGCTATTATTATTATTACGTTTATGCCAATTATTATAATTATCTAACATTATCTATATTTTTCAATTCAGAGCTTTATTTGTTAAGTACCTCACACATGTTTTATTGGTAAACAGCTATTTTCAAATCACACAATTTAGTTTTGTAATAAAAATTTCTTATAATTTTCTTATAGAAACTATTATGCTTAGGAGGATTTTAGGTCATTAAGTGTCCTGTATGCTATGGGTACCAGAACTGAGCATAAATGCCACTAATTCAAACATCTTACCTTTGTTGCACATTTATTTTTATAAGTATTATTTTAATTTTTTCAGTGAAAGTTTGTTAGTTTTCCTAATTTTTCAATTAAAAAAAAATATATAAAGTGGCGTTGTTGTCTTTAAAACGATTGAATTCCCATGAACGATCCCAAATATAAGAGCCCATCTTATACGGAGCGGTGACAACTCTAGTCGCTTGTCATTTTACGAACACAATAAACAAGCATTTTCCGCCTTTAGCCATGATTTTCTCACCTTCTGAATTACCTTTTTCTTTTTATATGTACATACTTCCAATTTATCCTAAATATTTAAAATTCTCTATACATTTGAATATGTATAATAAAGCACGATTATAGTTTCGAATTTATCTCCTTGAATTATTTCAACAGTTTAATTTTGTTTAAAAAATGTAATAAATATATTTATATTTTTTAGTTCTATCGCAGATCTTTTTTTTTAATAGATAAAAAATTCGAGATAGAAACAAAGTTAAAGGCAGGGACCACTTCTCAACTTGTTGTAGAATCACACATATGCCGAGGAATCTGAATGTAGTAATTCTCGCGGATATAGTATTTTCATTGCGGCTTTGAAACGCGGATGCTGACGTTGAGAGAAGAACATTACCTGAAGGTCTTCGTAAATAAATATTTGTTTAATATATTGTTCCGTCCATAAGACACCGCACCTTGCAAAGCTCATGTACCACGAAGAGAAGGACTAACTATGTATCCAAAGCTTCGTAACTGTTATTAGCAACTGTACTATCGATATAAGATAGTGTAACACAAACAGTGCAAAACAGATAGAGCGTTATCAGTTGCTAAGTTGTTAACGAGTTTAGTTCCCGCCTTATTACATCTAGTCATACACGATAGTTGACTGAGTTGCCAACTGAATACATAATATATATTATCAATTTTTCGAAGTTAAATTTATGAACTTTTTACAAGAAAAATTAATCTACTTCCGAGTCAAAGTCAACTTATTCAAAGACAAATTAAATTTTTCTGAAACAATTCAACCTTTTCCATTTCAAATTCATTCTTTTTTCGATTTGAGGTTGATTCTTTGTTTATCAAAGACCTTTTTTTGAAAATATTATCGATTTTAAGATCGCACTTTCATGTATCGATTAATTTTAACTTTTCGGATATCCTCCGACATTCTTGAATTATCGGAGACCTTTTTATGGAAATTATATCGATTTTAACATCACGCGCTGACTTATCGATTTATTGTAATTCTCTAGATTTCATATAAAATGATTGCGTTATTGAGTTATTATTTTTATGAAAATACTATCGATTTTAAGTACACTCTTCATTTTAGATTTTTAATTTTCTTCCGGGTTAAGGTCGAATGATATAGCGGGCGCTCATTAGATGCTAATTATGGATCTTCTGGCAATTTAATTATTACTTTTACAGATTCTTCGGTTCAGGAATAGTTTATCAGTTTTCAAGGACGCGAATTCTGAATTTATTACAGGATTTTCGATTGTCAGTTGATATCAATTAATACAAATACACCCAATAATAAAATGATAAAAGAAAACTTTATAAACAAGAACTTAACATATATTAATTAATAATTATGGTCTCAATATCCTTAATTATTCCAAGCAGAATGTCATATTTAATCGTGATAAAAAATTGATTAGGTTTTCTTTTTTTTTTTCTTTTTTTCATATATACACTGGCTGTTTAGAGGTTATTTGCCAATATAGAATTTTTGATTGGCTAATATCAAAATTGGTATCGAGTTTCATCAAAATAAGGCAATTCTTTCTAAAGAACTGAAGATTGATGAATGATTAATTTTAAAATAATTATTCTCTATGCGAAAAACTTATCATATGTAAAAAAATTTATGGATAGAAACAATTTTTCGGGAAGAAATTAAGTGTGGACCTAATGCACATCTGATATACAGTATGATTAATAATATAATCAGACTAATAACATCCCTTACAGTATTTATAATACATTATTATTGAACCTTGTCACAATTAAAAATACAAAAAAAAAAGTTACAAAAACAGAAATACATAAAACTGAAAGAAAGAAAAAATGAAGCAAAATTCATTATCTTGATGATTCTGTGATTTGAAAAGAATAATTCCATCAGATAAGTAATTCAATCAGCTTTATAAAAGAACTTGTTAAACCTTCTTAAAAATGCTTCAGGGGACAAATTAAAATCTCGAAAATGATTTGAACCTCCCCACCCCACGATACTCTGTAAATGGAAGGAGGGCTTGGCCAGAGAAATCCTTCTCTCTATTTATAAGAGATACTCTTAAAATAAAATTAATGATCTTAGGCCTACAGTGTTTTATTTCAATTATCTGAGTCTGCGAATATTTTCGCGTTTTTTCTTATAGATATTGGGTGACGAACCTAAGTAAGCGGAATCTACCTGCAGAGTTATAGATACTTAATATTTAGGATAATTAATGTTAAATAGACAGATTCTTCTCTCCAACCGGAAACTTCACGTATATCTGCTACACAGAGTGGATTGTCGGGTATGATCTGTAAAATGGAATACTAAAATATTTAAAAAGCATATAGTGTTTGGTTGAAATAATAAATATCCTAACAAATACATTTAATTTTGTAGAAATAATGAGACAGTATTATAACAATAATCTTATACAATTTTAAATAAAATAATTTACTTTTTACGCTGAAGTAGGCGCGTGCTGTACGGGTGTCACCCAACTGTCTAATGCAATAGGTAGACGTCATCACGTGTTTTCATTTGGAATGTAGAAGTAGAGCGCTACCTTGATTTGACAAGGGTGTAACAGCTCTATCATTAGTTATTAGAAAAACGAGTTTGAAAATTAGAAGTGCTAAACTATTTTTCGTACATGGTTTTAATTTAACTTTTGAAATTGGCTTAGTAGAAAAATCGTACCTCTGTTTTTATATGGAACATGTTAGAATTATATATTTTATGTAAGAATTTTGTCAGATCTGTTAAACAGCTATTTCTCGGTAGATCGCAGACAGATTTAGTTTCTCCTGTGCATTAGACAAAGGAGATTCAGAAGCTCCAATGATCTTCTTTTAGCTAAACAAATCAGTTACAACCTCGTCAAACCATGGTAGCGACTGGCCTCCTATAAGCCTGTCTAGGACTGGATATTGCCAATGCAGGCCTCGATTCCGTGAGCCACCGGCAGGTCTTACAAGAGAGTTGCAATTGTCCCCTTGACTTATTATATTTAATGTTATTCATTTGAATTTATTCGCAGATTTTTACACTGATTACTTTTATGAATATTTTAGATACACTTCTTTTCTTATTTCTATAAAATTTATATTTTTTAACAACTTTTTTTTTATGAATTATATTCATGTAAATGCATGAGTAAATTTATCATTCAAATAACTATAATTTTAATCATCGATTTTCAAATGCTCTTTTTTTGAATAATTAAAGATATAATTTATTTTTGTATTCGTTTTTAATAATGTAAAGCGATAAAATTAGATGTAATACCGATCCTGACAGAGCCTGAAGAAGAAAAGGATTTACAATTAAATCGAATATCATTTGATAAAACTATTTTAATCTTACAACAGGAGTCGAAAAAGTGCGCCACAATTTTCATCGGTGGTTGAACTTTTACTTTCGTTCCTTCTCTGTACTCCTACATCAACCTCTTCTATGTATTTTTTGAGAATTGACAATTTTGCAGTTACTCAGATTATTAGTTACTAGTGATTTTTTTTTTACTTTACTAGTTCATGTGTTACGTTTTTTTATTTCGTTTCGAGAGGATTATATTATGTATACTATATTCATTATTTTAAGAAACGAGACCAATGCAATTAGATTATTTCTTATTTTATTTTGTAGAAATATTTCAATCTTTTTGAAATTGAATCTTCAACTGAGATCATTTCATTTTTTTTGACGAATTTTCCGGTACATTTTGAATTTAATCTAATAATAATTTATAGGGTCCTCATGAAATATTTATGGTTTATAGTACTTTGGTTTATTTTAGGGATTTTTCGAATTTGTGAATAGGAACGTTTAAATAATATCATGGCTATCATTTGTTCCTTTTATTGAAATTTTTCATAAGAATACGATGGAGCAAAAATGCAGTCAGAGTAAATTTTAAAGTTCGAAAGAGTTTTTTAAGCTTATTAAATTTTTTTTTTCAATTGTGTAATTTTTTGTATTTTGTGTGGGACAGTTCTATCCTTTTCACCGAAATATGTAACAAGAAACCACGCGGCTACTCCAGGATTAACGTCACAACATTTAACTTGACGTTTTTAAGACTAAATTTTATTGCGTGCATAAAAGTATTAACAATTGATAGAGAAATAAAAAAGTAAGAAAGTTTTTTTTTTTAGCAAGTAAAATCCAATAGAAAAATTCTAATTAATCTATTGTGCGATATTGATTGACTATAAAAATTGGAAGTATTTAGAGATACATAATTCCAAAATATTGAAAAATATAATACTCATACTCTTATATAATAAGAGAATGGAAGCGTAAGGACTTATGAACACTTACCAGGATTTAGCCCAGCTTTAATTACCATAACCGGTACCAGATGCCAATAACCATAACAACTATTAGTAAAAAGCAGACTGTCAGGAAAAATCGGGCAAGTGTGCGAAGGGCAAAAGAGTTTTGTAGAGTTACCATACATTTTTGTAAAATATAAAACCTTAATAATTTTCTGGACTAATCCTGTAGGAAGAGTTTAGGAATACATGAAAATAAATAAAGATGTATTTGAAAATATTAAGTAAATATATAAACAATTTTTGTAAATGATATACGACAATGAGTCCAACGTTTTGGATATACGAAATTGGCTTTTTAGTGCTAGAGTAAGTTATCTAATTCCGCTTTTATCCAATCCTCACAGTCCAAAATCATTTATAACTATCCCATTATCATTTAAAACTATCCATAATAATCTCAATACCAGACGTGTTTAATCCCACTTGTTTTTTTCCAATTTATTCTCAAATATTCTTCGAGGGAAAAGAAGATGACCAGATGAGCTTCTTTAACGCAACTGTCATTACAGCCGAGAGAATTTAAGGAATCGGGCGTCAGGAGGCGCGGAAGTGGACGGTGATACACCGGCCTGGAGATAAAGGAGCCAAGACGAGACACTCATTTGATTAGCGCCCTCCAATATTGCCCTGGCTCTACTGACCGCCAGCTATATGTCTTCATTAGCCTTGCCCCTCCCTCCCCCCTTGCTATTAAATAAAATTCTCAGCAACGCATCCACCCTTCTTCATAAGATGCCTACCAACATCGTGTAAATAAAATATTTCTGTAAATTTAGAGCCACAAGAAGATTTTAAGCAATGTCAACTTTCAATCCGTCAACTTAAAACGAAATGATAGAGGATAAAATAAACTTTTTATGTTATCCGTTTTAGATAGAAAACTGGGTAAATCAATTCAGCCCAAACTTCTTATTATTGTGTTTTAGAGGAGCGCAATGGATTTCAGCAACATTAAAATGTTATTCGCTTGAGACAAAATATCGAACGAACTAAAATAAAATTTACCCAAAATATTAACTAAAATATACCCAATATTAACTGGCAGTCTGAATTTAAATGATTACAACTCCTATTAAAGGCGATCATCAAATGAACGTCGAGTTAAAACGATTAGGTATGACTAACAAAGAGCTCTGGAAGTTCAACATTGTTCTATAAAACTTTGCAGGCTTAGAATCGAGTAATTT
Organism: Rhaphigaster nebulosa; assembly: GCA_948150685.1. Lineage (NCBI taxonomy): Eukaryota > Metazoa > Arthropoda > Insecta > Hemiptera > Pentatomidae > Rhaphigaster > Rhaphigaster nebulosa. The sequence goes on from OX411306.1 coordinate 41,435,243, forward strand.
TATCTTTTGCTTATGACTTTCACGCAGTTGTAATGAAGCTAAACAAATAAAAATGTACACCTAACATAATCACAAAACACTACCATTAATAATTTGTATTAAACTCTTAAAGTAGGAAGTTATCTTAACTACATTTTTTTTTAATGAATGGTGAAAAGGTTTAAAGTTTGAATTAAGAGAAGGGTGGTGTTTAATATTAAACTACCGTTAGATGGAATAACTTTGAAACAACTTTTGAGGTTTTCATGATTTCTGGTGCAAAGGATAATTAATTTTTCACATTCTGCTATTCTTTAGCAATAGCCCGACGTCTAGTCTTGTTATTTATACCATGGGAAAATTTTAATTTGGTCCTCTTGAGGGACTGATAATTTTTTTCTCATCACTTGGGGTGACTTTGTCACAGGGGTAATTTCCATTAAAAATTTGCATAAATTCACTTTTGTCCCAAAGTTATCTACTTTTGTTACTGCACATCAAATTACTTTCAGAACCATTAAATCACGTTTCTTAAACAAAGAAAACCTTCGGAAAAATGAAGGTACTAGATTTATGTCACCATTCTCCAACCACAAAATCTCTTCCTAGTGGATTTTGTGGTGTGCTTGTAGAGCTGTCATTTGTTTGAGCCTCCTCTATGTCTAAAGGCCCAGGTTCTGGAATGTTTATGACCTCTCCAACATCCAACTCTTCATTTGGAAAATCGAAACGCTCATCAGATTCTTCACAAGGGATGAAAAAGTGAGAGTAGCTGCTGGCTTCATCTTCTTCGGGAACAGATCTTCTTTTAGAGGAGCTTGCTTCACTTCTTCCAGGGCGTAAATTGGGAGAAAGAAGCTGAGGTGAAGAAGATCGAGGAGTGATGTTGCCACTAGGCTGCCTCTCCAACTTGGTTGTTTTTCATTTTCGCTGTCCTATACCCTTTTTTTAGAGTTTTTTTGGTAGAGTTGCTATCATTTTTTTTTTAAGAAGCTGCTTCTAAATAAATCATGAGTTTGACACGTCACAAAATTACCATTCATTTTGGTACGATGGTGCGCTCATATTCTTTACGTTTATATTCATTTCCCACTTGAAAAAAACAGGTTTCATATTTCATAAATTCATAACAGGTAATGCGGTATTATGATCTCAGATACTATCTGAGGCAACAAAAATATACTTATATGGCGAAAGGATAATTGTGGTTGACATTTTTACGGAGTTTTTGATAAACTGTAGAAGTTACACATTTAAATGAGGTTATCCGTTTCATTTCACGGAAGACCACCAACCATGAGAAGGTCACATTTGGTTCAGCAACCCTTAAGGCTCATATTCTAACAACAATGTATCATTTCTGATGATAAATGCCGGCCGGAAATTAAAAAATACGAAAAAAAAAGCGCTAGCAACCAAAGTTACCCCATCTGACGGTATTTTTAAATAACATTATACCAAATGTCTGATATACACTTAGAATTTTTAACCACTCATTGGCCATGTCTCATAACAGTAATAACTAGGGTTAGGATTTTTATGTTTACATATTTTTACTAATGCAAAATTTTTTACGATCCTCCTCTATCAAAATCCGTTTAAGCAACAAGAAGTAAAATGGAGAGAGGACTTTTATTTTTAGTTATTTAACTTGTTTCACATAGTTTTAAATATTTTACCTTTTTTCACACATTTTTAAATATTTTCACAAATTTCATAAATCTCTATGCCGGCCAGCCCTCTCCGCTAGAGATGTGAGAAAAATATCGAAATTCCGATTTATCGATGATACAATTTTTAGAATCGATTTTTTATCCGATAATTTCCAAAAAAAAAAATTAAATAAACAAAAAATATGTCAACAAGGACGGCGGTTTCTACAACCAAAGAACCAAACGAAACTTCAAAGTCGATTGGTGGTGTGATCTGTTCGTGTGCCTGTGCTCAAGTCAAACGTCGTCTAACAGTTTCAGCAACGTTTTCGGATAATGTTATTTGTTATTGTACCTGACATTTTGTGTTCCATTTTCAGTTTCGGTTCAAATTTGATCTTCATTTTTATTCTTTTGGAATTTCTTTATCCGAATGTTGTCCAGATGGTTTCTACAGTAAAAAAAAAAATTTTTTTTACTCCTAGTCGCATAAATGTTTTTATAGAAATATATCCTGACTTAAATTTACCTCCTGAACCAGTCATTACAAGATGGGGTGGTCACCTGGATTGCGGCGGCGGAATATTATTTCGCTAACTATGAAAAGATAAAGAACATCATACCAAGGCTTAGCCTCGATTGGGTCGCTGTTGAAAAAGCTTGCATGCTGTTAAATTAGCCATCTCTAAAGAAAGATTTGGTATATATAAGCTCAAATTTGTCCTTCATATCCAAGGCAATCTCACAATTAGAGACTAAAAATATTGCTCTCGTTGAAAATTTGAAGGTGGTAACCGAAGCCATCAAAAATCTTCGTGATATACCCAGCAGTGAATAAGGCAGAAGACTGAAGATGTCATTAAAAAAAATACCCAGCATAGATATAATGCAGAGTATAGCTGATGTTCTTCAGAGCACAATCAAAAAGTGGATAGGAGAACCCACCGAAAGTTTGCATAATACTCAGTCGACGTAGAAAGGTCGATACAAAAAAATTCTGAGAGACATGTCGGCACAATTTCTCTTGGAAAATTAAAAATGCACCTAATTTGTGCCAATTTCACGTGTATTTGGTGAATGCTGAATTCTTAAGTAATTTGAAGTTGTTTGAGGTTGTACTGTAATTTAATTTTTATCCTTAATTTTACCAACTCTATTCCTTAGATGTTTTAAAAAATACATTTTTAATGTTATAAAGTGCATGCAAGTAATATCTTTTTACATATTTCACATTTTTTACATTCATATTTTTAAATATTTCTGAAATAATTATCGCATTTCTATGTACATATTTTGTATTTTTCCAACTTTAAAATCCTAACCCTAGAAATAACTAATTGGGACAGACTCACACAAAATTTTTGGGGCATTACTTAGGTAAGAGAATTTAATTAAATTGTTTATAGATTTTATAAATTGACTGGTTCAGCAGAAATATAAAAAAAATAATAATAATAATTTATTGTAAATATATATAAGAAATTGTAAGCAATTAGTGCTTATTTCTTTTGTTAGTATTAGATGCTGAAGAGGAGGCCAAGACATTCCCAAAACGTTTAAAAGAAATATACATTAAAACTATTAAGATTTAATTCATCTTGAGGCAAACTAGTGAAGATAACCGTAAAAGATTTGTTGTATAACATAAGATTAAAAACATACCATTGTAAAGAAAGAAAGAATTATTTCTGCTAGTTACTTTATTCAGACCTCGTAGCTGAAGGAGAAAGTGGACTTGGACCAAAAGTACCCTAGACGCTAATCCAAGGACAGTTCTAAACACAGTATAAATTTTAGAGCTCCCAGCTGGGATTTAAACCTACGACATTTGGCACAGTATTTAACGTCCCAAGCCAGTTAACAACCACAGGCTTCTAACAACGGAGTTGTTTAATTGCTACCCAAATTTACGGTATTATTTATTTTTTAAAACAATAATGTGAGTACCGTTGATAAGTGTGCGGCAAAAGTAACTGACACATTTCGAGAATAGGCAGTACGGCGGTGGAGAGTAGTGGCACTCACTGATCTGACCTTAGTTTTAATACGATTTAAATTGATAAATTAATTTATTGATTAATATTTGGTCAATTATTAATGAATTGATTAATAAGTAATCGATTAATTAACTTGTGCAGTTAAACATAATTAATTACTGTACAGAAAAATTAATCAATTAATTAATTACTAAAATGATATTTAATACATATGCAGTTTGGATTTAATTTAGTATATATATATATATATATATATATATATATTCTCGTATATATATAACCTGTCATCAAATAATAATAATGCAGAGTAAGGAAATAGTAAAACTGAAATTGTTTCTCACTTTCAAAAACTAAATAAATGCTGTCTCGTGATTTCGCGGGGAGATGAATGGTTGACAGGTCATTTGAATATAATTAATAATAATTGATTCTCAGATGTTAAATTATATACTTACAATTAAACATTTTTTCATTTTAGGATATTTCTTTAACAGCTAAATAGGAGGCCGTGACGTCCGAGCACATTGTGCACACAGTGCCCGGTTTTGAACGGTGTGGGTTCCATTCCCATTCGATATTTATTTCGATGCGGTCCCGCAAAATGTATCATGGCTCTCCCACTCTGTTTAGTACGGCGCACAGTGGCTGAAAATAGACTTTTGTCAGAGAAATAAAAATCTGGCAAGCCTGGTCTACAAGCCGAAATATCGAACAAGAAAAATAATTTTCATACCACAAAATTTTTAATAGTTTTCACCATTGGTTTAGTGGGTGAAATTCTGAGCTGTTAATTGCGAGAAAAAAAAACTGAAATTGTTTCTCGCTTTCAAAAACTAAATAATTGCTATCTCGTGATTTCTCGGGGAGATGAAGGGTTGACAGGTTATTTGAAAGGTTGGATAGCAGTAGCTATAGAATCTGAACACGGTGAAATTTCTTGTTTTCAACCTAAAATAATTAAAAGCTAAACATTTTATTTTTGTTTTGTTTTTCAACAAGTAATTCCATTAAAAGGCCAAAATGATAAATTAAAATATCATACAAAGATTTACTCATTTTAAATATTAAATAATAAAATTGGGATGGAGTTTTCGTTTTTTAACCTAAAATAAATGAAAGCTAGATCGGTATATATATATATATATATATATATATATATATATATATATATATATATATATATATATATATATATATATATATATATATATATATATATATATATATATATTTTTTTTATTTTTATTTTTGAGGACTATGTAATAATTTCTTAAGGTCAAAGTGATAAATTGCAAAGATAATACAAATGTATGCTAATTTATATATTATATAATAATACGACAGAGTTTCATGTTTTAAATCTGAATTAATAAAACCTAAACTAGTAAAAAGAAAAGTCTGCCAGGTCAGAAGGAAAAGGTCAGAATTGTCACCATTTCTGTTGGACAAATAAGGAATTCAAACAAGATAGTTGTTGTTAATATTTTTACATGTTTCGGAAAATTACCACGTAGATATTTTTTTTTATGTACATACTTATTACATGGTGAAAGTGATACTGAATCATTCGTACACCAGTTACTGACTATTCTCCAACTCTTTGCCTAATAGTACCAGCCGTTTCTGAAATATATAGTGGATTCCAATCTGATAAAATTGAGGGACCATCTAGGCACCAACACGTACAATTACTTAAAATGTCATCAAAATCGGATTAACGGTAATGGGTGTTGTGCCTGTCATATGAATTTGACTGCTTCGGTGCTGATAAAACAATAAACAAATAACAGGGGAAATTCAATTTACCGAATCGAAATAGTGCATACCGACGCAGGTGCTATCTCTTTTAATATTATATAGTGAGTTTTGTCTTTATAAAAAAATAGATTTTAACTGCGCAGCTGATCGCAGTTCTAAAATCTATTTTATTATTAAAACAAGAGTTCGGAAGATATATGCTAAAAAGATTTTTTTTTGTACTTATTCGAGATATTATTATTAGCTAAAACAAATTGACTGTTTTTCATTCAATGTATTATTGTCTGATATAGCTATTGATCATAAAGGAAAATCTCACAAAGAAAAAAATATGAGTGACTATATTAATAATAATATTGTTTCCATCAAAATTAAACATTATTACATGCTTGAATATTTAACGCTCGTTACAGGTGTAAAAAATTCAATTTTTCCGATTAAACCAGCAAAATATTTTGGGTTCCTAACTGTTCCATTTATCAATAATGAAAACATAAAGATTTTTCCAATACCTTGAAAAAAAATAGGTTATTCCGTCATTGAAACACTGAGGGGCGACCTATAGGAGGCCGCCAAGGGTTGGCAAAAAGGTCCACTTGCCGGGCTATTTCCCTCCATCAATACCAATACTGGTACAAGTAACTCTAAGGCAGCCGCTCCTGTTCCAATCAAGTAAATACGAGCACCTTTTGGAGAGAAAATGTTATATTTTCATCAGGTTTCTTTTTTCTCCCTTCTCTTAACTTTATGGCAACTAAAAATTAAATAAACTACTGCCTTTTATAATCTTTATTGTTTTATTTATGAGTGAACGACTTTATCCAATACATAATGCCAACAGAACCAAAAGAAATTGAAAAGTGCAAGAGCATACTAATTGAATCCCTAATAAATACGACACTTTCAAAAATTTAATTCAATATTAAATTCCTAGTTTTAATTTAGGGTGTCCTTGGGTGCTCTGTCTGTTCACCCTGATATTTCAATAGAGAAATTATAAAATGCAAATGCATGTATAAATATGTTGTTTCTGACTCCAATCCTCCCTAGAAAGCGGATCAGACTAAAAACACCATAATACATTAAGTGGGTATCGCATGATTGTCACTAATAACTTACAAAAAAAGAGATGTCTCTAAATAAATTAATTATGTGATATGCCATGAAAAACAATAAAAAAGTGTCTTGGGCCTGTAGGCCGATTAGTAACTACTGTTTTATGACAAGTGCTTTTGTGTATTGGCAATGTATTCAGGATACACATTTAATTTCTCCCGACATAATGAAGGATCATATACCTACTTCACATAGCCTAAGGGCAGATATAAAAAAAAAAAACATTCTACGCACAAGACTCGAACAATTGCTCGGGAGTAATGAATTCTATGCTTCACACAAACTCAGCTACTCAATTTTACAAGGGCGAGGATTATTTTACATGATGAAAGAAAGTTATAATAGCTACGAGCATTAATAACTTGATAGAGCAACAAATCATCACCCCAAGTTGTAATAATTATGTTACAGTTGATTATGCCATGGACAAATAAGAAAAATGTAGGCACTAAGGTGAATCAGCACATTCGTTCTCGTCCACCACTTTTTGACTAGGGGCTGAAAAAGCACTCGTTCCAGTTTGGGACGGTCCATTTTTCCCTCCGGCCCTAGAGTAAATCATCCTTATGCGATAACCTGGAAATATAGACTCTTCACTGTCCCAACCACTCCACTCTACCAATACTTACCCGATTATTTTGTAAATGTTGAATCTTTTATAACGGGCCAACAGAAAAATTAAATCTTGCATTGCTATAACAGAAGCAAATATTTATATTTCTATTAAGTAGTATCTTAATAAAACTTCATTCCAATGAGGCAATGAATATAAAGTAAATAAGTCTATCTAGTTCGAAATTTACGTTTAAATAAACTAAAAAAACAATATTGATATTAAACAAAAATTGATCTGATCTGTTCAGAAAATATACTTATTATTTATAATTCATTTTTTTTATACACAAAACAAGTACGTATGAATGATAAAAAATTATTTAGTTCATTATTCATCCAGGAATATAAAAAGTAAAATTTCTATATATATAACTATAAATTTAGGTTGACGAAGGAACTTCCATCCTGGAGGGTGAACTGAGCACTTTTGCCCTCTGTACTTGACAAGACCAATTTATGACCTTAAAGATGGGGGGGAGTGGTTGGAAAGGTAGATAGAGTATAATAGCAAAATTAAGAAGACAAAATATTATATAAGATTTCATATATATTTTTTGATAGTATAGAATTAATAAATTTGTGTGGTTGTATGTATATGTCACAGATGCACACCACACGTGTGCTATACATATATATCTCATAAGTTTATCTCATAAGAATTATCATTTTTTTTTTTACACCATATGTTTGGGTTGTAATTTATAAAAGTTTTTCTGTATATTAATAGGCAGTTCCTTCGTCGCACCGATTACTCGGCTTCTATGAATAGTAGGGGCAAATAGATATATCATTAGATAGGTACTGTCGTGAAGTTGTGCACAATACATAAATTGTTCACATATTTTGCCGTTAGGGCAGGTAAATCTCTGTTTATTTGTTTCTGGCTTTTCCACCATTATCTTCTGAACGAATGGACAGATTGTGTTGCTTTTCTTTTTGTTTTGTAGTGTTTGCAACCATTGTGCAACCATCGATCACCATTTGCGTTATAGCGGCTGCGCAATAGCCAAAAACATTTCTTTCATAGAATGTTGGAACAACATATGGATAAACGGCTCAGAAGATTTTGATGAAACCTGTCTCAAGTCTTCTCGTTACAGTCCTAAATCTAAATCTAAACCCCTACTTACATCGCAGAGATAGAAAGAAAAAAGTTATGACGGAAAGAAAATTTCATTTGCGTAACTATTGTTAAGCAATAATTATATTTTATTACAGTATGTTACGTAAATATAAATAGAGTAAAAAACTACTTTTCTGCTAATATTTTCCTTTGAAATTCCTACACCGTGAGTTAAGAACTCTGCATTTTTTTGGGTCCTAGAGTACCGACAGATAAACGAATGGCGGACAATCTGAGTTTTCCTCTATTGTAATCGGATCAAATTTTAGAAGTGCAGTTTTCAACAGTTTATGCGTTTCAGAGGCCCCAGAGTAAAAAAAAAAAACGTAATTTTTGGCAGTTGGTCTGTCTGTGTCACAATTATCACTTGAGCGGGCTTACTGATTCTATTTTGAACTAAAAATAATTTTTGCTTCCTTGTGCGCAGTAAAGAAAGTATTGTAATGTTGAAGATTTTCGATTTTCAGAACCAGAAGTTGTACTTTACTTGAAGGTAATAAATAGACTTTCATGAAAAAATATATTAAAATATAATGCAAAACATCTCAAATTTGGTTTATAAGAATTTTATATCAATATAAATAATATACAAAATTTTGGTTAAAATCAGACAGCTGGAAATGGTATTTTACGTGAAAATGGTTTTTGTTTTTCCTCTAGCCTTCTTTTGAGTCACCGATTTGGTACAAGAAAGTCATGTGATGTCCACATCATATTTTTAATTTCAATTTTAATCTCAAAACTGATAAAATATTGTATTTTTGGTCGAATTTCGACCACTGGGCGATCCTAGTTTATATTGATACACATTTGTAATTTACATCATAATGCTACACCATTCTTGTGTACAATTAACTAACTGTTTTTGTTTTTTTCAAACGGCTAGGGGAGACCGCTGCAGCTATGAACAGATGCACCTACAAACACTTTTCGTGAGAAACCGGATAAACTCGGTAAACATCTGATAGAAGAGTCATGCCTACGCGCTCAGAGTGCGACGTACGTATGCATCAGAAGTATTTGAAGGTATATCTGTTCATAGGTACACCGGTCTTCCGTTTAAACAGATTATTTCACCTCAATTGATTTTGAACCATTGCTCATTATTTATATTAATGCGCTATTTATTACTCAATGGATAAAGAAGCATATTAAATAGTGAATTATTCTGACTATAGTGTCCGTCGATCCAAACAATTTATCTTATACTGATCTAAATAAAGATTGATCTAAATAAATAATAATCCTCTTAGATTTTGTCTTATATAAATTATAGTAAACATACCGATATTCATAAATTTTAAGATGATGCTTAGTATACTGCCTATGGCTTTAGTAACACCCTTGATCAAGAAAAAACTTTTGTTAAGCAGAGTTATTTAAATATTTTTCTTTTCAAATGAAAAACTCTCACAAAAAGTCTCTTTACATTTCGGGTTAAAAGTGGGGTAAAAGAGTTTTTATTCCTACCGCGTTTTTTGCCCCTGGTTTATTATCCCGTCGTCACAGCGTCGAGCTTTTACAACAGACTTTTTCTAATTTCTCCTATTGTATTTATTATCTTAATGACATGCTAATACATAAAAGCAACATACGATTTCAACAGGTTTAACTCAAAATCTTTTAACCGAGAAAACGTTCCGGCGACGAAAATATTTTCGTATTCATCAATTAGATCGTTATAAAGTTAATCATAATAATTTTTGTTTTGTGTTTTAAATAGTTATTTAAAGTTTCCTTACGTGCTCCAACTAGTGCCTGAAGGATGATTTGTGATAAAGGTAACCCACCTATTGAGGACATACGAAGGTAGTTTATCGATATTTATAAAGTGAACCGGCAAAGAAATTGAAGTGAAGAGAAATAGGCGAATTAGAACCAGCATTCCTTATTAATTTCTGCAAAAATATCAGTTAATGTATAAATCATGGATCCTTGTTTATTCTTCGGAATCAGTACAGCCCATTCTAGTCTTGTATATTCACTGATAACATATACTGAAATATGATAAGCATAGCTCGATGGAAATGAAATCGACGTAGGTTTTTGAAAAAGGCTTAAGCGCCAAAAAATAATCGATTATGGGACGCAAACCTCACCTCTATCGATTACCGCTCACGATATATCGAGAAAAAAATTGGAAGTGGTCTAAAAATCTTATATTGATGACGTAAGCACCAAATAATAACGACTCTCAGTCGTCACTCCGGCCTTAACCAGTGCTTGAATCCTTTAAAATAAATTGTAATTATAAAAGTTTTGCCAGATTAATAAACTCCTACTGCATGCAATAAAGAATAAAATATAAAAAAAAATATATTGTTATTTGGTGAAAAATCGTTTCATGTGCTTCCTGTAAAGTTTGCTAAATGGCGTATAAGCCTTTTTCAAAAAAACTACTTCGAAATATATTCTCATTTAAATTATTGGTTTAATCTGCAAGACAAATTGGAAACACATTCGCTATCAAACGATCTCGAAAAATGTTATCTTTTGTCAGGATAGGAATTGAATCCCAGTGAAGGTAGGAGGTACACAAAGCCGAGGCTGGTAATTCTACTTAAATGAGTTGAGCGGAGGAATTATTTGGGCTCTAAGAGCTAGAAACAATTTAACTACACGGCCATCAATTATCCACAACCTAGTGAATCCAATTATCTTCATTAATCTAATGAACCGGACATTTAACTCTAATGATTTAATGATATTTAGCAACAAATGAAATTATGCTTATTTGATACAATTTCAGCCTGAAATATTTATCTGGACAGTGCTTAGGTATCAAAAACTTTATTAATTACTGCACATTAATGCTTTCCATGGAAAATATCGGGAATCTGTATTACAACGTATTAATTTCTGGGGAGAAATTATATAACTGCGATGTCCCTGTATTTAATATATATTTCTAATTAATATACATTTCTAATCAATCCTTCAAATATTAATGATTTAACTTTGCCTACATTGACTTATTACTTGTTAGTCAGTTTGATTCATTGTCTTATTAACAGGTATGACAAAGGACGTTTTTGTGTAGCGAGAAAACTGTATAGATGATTCATCCATGTGGTTTGTGTGTTTTCCGTTGGTTAACTATAGTTAAGGGTATTAACTACCTAAAGCTTAGTAATAATATTAGAATTATGTTATTTTTATTCAATCATATTGTATAAGCTAAGGTTCACTTTCATGTAAATTCAGGTTAATTTATTTAAATTTGTTGTACTAGAATTAGGTCTTTTCTCAAGTTACTACACGCTATCCGTTATTTTAATTCAGAAGCTGTAACTCTTAACATAACGTTGGATAACCTTTCCTTGTATTAATATTATAAATTAAAAAAACATAATTTTAGAATTTTATGTATTAACTTAAATGTATAAACTTAAAATTATAGGCATTATATATACAATTCTACACTTGTTGGGATTTTATTGCACGACTTTACATAATTTGAGTTTTTTAATGCACGCTTTTGGATTTTTACCGTTCGAGAATCCGGTGGTGATGATAAACTTTTCTGTAAGTAATTTTCTTCTCGTTTTTATTTAGTTTAAAAATTATTATTACTTTGATTGGAGCAGAAGGGACCAGTTTTGCTTCATTACTGTGTAAATTAAACTTGGAATCCGCGGTAAACTTCCTATACCTGCAAAAGTAAATTTTCAGTTGTTAATCAAACTTTTGTAATTTGTTACGTTGAGATATAATATGCTGTATTTAAAAAAAAAATATGTTTATACCACATTTTCCATTAATTTTCATTTTATGGTACCAGATCAAAAAAAAAAATAAATAAATAAAACTCTAGACTCCAGTGAAAAACATGAAAGTGAACCTTAGCTTATACAATATGATTGAATAAAAATAACATAACGCTAATATTATTACTAAGCTTTAGGTACTTAATACATTAATGAACGAATTGTAGTATTTTTAATTAATATTAAGCAACTAAATATAAATATAAATTCTCAGATGGCTCTGAATTCGAAAACGCACCCAATAAAAACCGTCCCTAATTTATTTAGTTAATTTGTAATTGGTTCTACCCCTAAGAATCATCGGCGAAATCCCAATGAAATTGATTCTGTTATATAATTGATTTTCTTCAAAAAACTTAAAATTATCTATTTATAAAATAATACCTGCATCTAAAATTAAAAAAGTCTAATTTAAGAAAGAATCGAGAGATAATTTGTTATTGCACTTTTTGATACACCTTAGGTTAAAAAATGATAAAAATTCATTTAATGAATTATTTGAGTTCCTCGAGGGAGCATTGACACAGGAGGAGAAATTCATTTGAGAAAATCGCTTCTCAATAATTCAAGAGGAAGGAATTAGGAAGAGCACATACTGTCTGCTGTATTATTCAAGGAGGTCGGCTGTTGGTGCTAATGCTTCGGTTGCGGTCCAACCTACCCGAGCATCTCCCTTCACAAACCAGGCTCCAACAAACTGAGAGTCAGAGATCCAACTGGAATCTATCTTTAACTGTTTTTAAAATAGTTCTTACTTCAGGGAAGATCTTGTTTGTAACAATGTTTCCTTAAAAAGGAAATGCCTGACATCACTCTTCCTAAAAATTTTAACAATAATTTAGACAGGAGTAAGAATAATACCATGCCTAAATATTCTGTCCCAATTAGTTATATAACTAGGATTTCCACCAGTGAAATGGTTTTGGATAGTGTCATAGGGATTGGCTGAGAACTCTGAGAAGCTTTAGCGGAACTTCGAGGATGTGAGGACCGTGGGGGTTTATGTGAATTATAGTCACAACACTTTCGGTGCGGATGGTCCACGGGACGAGTGGTACTCAAGAGAGATCATCGCTCATTGATTCTATCGCTCACTTCTGTCGCTCTTTACCTGATGAGGATTTCTTTTCTTTTCTTCAGGTAGTGACAGCTAAACTCAATAGACTACTAGCAATGTGCTTCGTCCGAAAATCGCCTAAGCCATTCCTTGTTAATTAGTTTTTGAAGTTCATGTTTAATTATTGGTGTTAACGGTAAGTTTTTAATTGCAATTCAAACGTCAAAGGTGGAATATCGTAATGATTATTTTAAGTAATATGTATTGATAATTTTCATTTTTATATATTTTTTTTTACTGATATTCAAGCGAGAGCAAATAATTTCAAGATAAATTCTATTTATTCATGCACAATTGTCATTTCTAAATGAAATAAAATAAATTATGCTCCAATTGTAAACATAATTAAAATATTTTAAGTTATCCCTCAAAACACCGTTGATGAAACTTCTATCTCTTCCAAGAATAATAGAGTATCTGCGATTTCCAACTAAACAGAATTTAAAAATAATTTCTTACACAAGAGACAAAACAATATTTGGGTTGTAATTAATTTATGGTTTCCGAAACACTAGTGTAGCGAAATGATATTTGATTAAAAACCGCTAATGCAGAAAAAATTTTGATATAAATTTAATTAAATATCTTTAAAAAAATGTTAAAACCCAGGAGACAAGATCAAATTATAAAGTTTTAGATAATGCCCATTATAAAGAAAAAGCGAATACCGCCCGAAGTTAATTCTTTAGAAAAAAAGTTGCTCGGCAAAATCTGTTTCTTATAAAAATCGGATTAACGATAGTAGATGTTATACCTGTCACATGGATTCGACTAAAGATAAACAGTCAGACACGTGACCGAATTTGTTTCTTGTAGTGTAAAATGTAAAACGCGAGAGGAAATTTTCGGTTCTGAGTACAACCAGGTGAGTCGTAAATATTATTTAACCCTGATTTATACATCTCTCAGCCTTAGAGTGACGCTCTCAAGTGAACCTCCATTTTCGTCTTTTGATTTCCTCCACCACCTCCTAGTTATGCCTTCACCTTCCATTCGACTACAAGATCCCGTCGGTTCCGTATCCGGTCCTTCAGATTTCAAGGTCAGTGTAACCTCCCTGCTTAAACCAACTACGCCTTTTGGGACGTACAGTGTACTTTCTACGTAAATATTTGTACGCTTCATAAGCGTAGAATGTTACCAACCATGCTTTTTTTTTATACTGCAATGTATTGAGAATACTGGGATTTAAGGAAATCATTAAGATTAAATAAAAGTAATTAGAATATGGATAAATTAAAGAGATGCCTCCTGATTCAGTCAATATTAACATAAATAAATTTAATTTTCAAACAAAGAAAAGCAAGTGGATACCTGTAGAACCCGGGTCAGTTCGAGGGGACCGCTTAAGATAAGCGAAAGAAAGAGCACCATAAAACTAGAGATAGGCCCGGTCGACCAGGTGTACTTATTACACCTTCTTAATCTACCGCCATAAACGACAGTGGAAAACCAGAAATAATTTTGAACTACAATACTACCAAAGGAGATGTCGACAATTTAGACCAGCTCTGCCATGCATACAACTGCGGAAGAAAAACCAAACGTTGGCCAGTTTGTGTTTTCTACAACATGATCAATATTGCATGACAGAATGCTAATGTCGTCTACGTTCACAATTTTTGGAAACAAAATAATCGGACTTCAAAAAAACAACTAAGTCGATTTGATTTCATGCTACGATAATCATAACAACTAACGAGGCCGACAATAATAAAATGTATGGAAAAACCGATGTCAAAATCACTAATAGCAAAAGTTGAAGCATGCCTTAAATTACCGCCTAAACAAGATGTGCGATCGGGATCATCGGGTGAAAAAAGAAGTCGATCATACTGTGCATTTTGTCATTGCTCGAAAAAAAGGATGTCGAAAATGATATGCGATAGTTGTACAGTTCCTATCTTTGGCGAACATCACAAAAAAATCTACATTGACTGTGATAAAAGGCAAAAGTGATGCATAAAATATAATGTATTAAGCCATGTTATGTACCTCTTCTGGTATAAAAAACTGTAAATAAAACTCTGAAAGATTGAATAAATTTTTCTAAGACAGACCTATTCTTGTCAACAATACGAGTCATTATTTTATAGTATTTTATTTTATTGAAAAAAAATTGTGATTATATACAATTTATATTATATTATATACATTGTTCCAAATAAAGTTTTTACTCCTCTCAATAATGTTTTTTATTTACTATACCTAATCCCACAAAGTAAAAAAAGTTGTTTTTGCTTAGTTTGTGGTTTTTAAAGCATTCACGCCTAAAACGCGTATGGTGTCACTAGACGCTATGAGATGACATGTGTTCCTGTAAGGGTTAAACAAACAGATTTTGCTGAGTAACTTTTTTTCTAACGAATTGACTTCGGGCGGTATTTGCTTTTTATTTATAATGGGCATCATCAAAAACTGTATAATTTTATCTTGTTTGCTGGGTTTTAACATATCTTTAAAGGATTTAATTAAATGTATTTCAAAACTTATTCTGCATTAGCGGTTTTTAATCCAATATCATTTCGCTGCACTAGTGTTCCAGAAACCATAAATTAATTACAACCCAAACATTTTTTTGTCCCCTGTGAAGGAAATTCTTTTTAAATTCTGTTTCGTTGGGTATTGCAGATACCGTATTACTCTTGAAAGAGATAGAAGTATCATCAACAGTGTTTTGGAGGATAACTTAATATATCTTAACTCTGTTTATAATTGGAGTACATTTATTTTTTTTAATTTAATTTATTTTATTTTATTTATTTTACAAATGCATCTATCCTTAGAGGATCATTAGCATGCTACAAAGATTTTTTTATATATAATTCAGATAAAAACTTTACAAATAATTTATACTTTTAAGACATGGAGTATAATTATTTTCAATTTGGTTATAGAGATACTTAAATGTTGTTCATATTTACTATAACTTTTGGGTTACATAAGTCATCTCATTTGCATTGTCTGTAAGGTTAGTTTTCAAAGTTACACGAATGCCAGTGCAAAATACAACTAAAAATCTTAACTTATCGTTTAGAAGAGTTGCCCTCTTAGCATTTTTGATCCAGCTTAAAGCTGAAAAATTCCTTTCTGCAGTTAAGGATGCTTAGGCCAATAACATACTATAGAATAGGAATGTGATTGATAATTGTTTTATTTAATATAAGAATAGATTTTAGGTATGTCTTCGAATCTTTCAAAATCAGCATACATTTGACCTACTAATGCCACACAATACCTGACCTAATATCACCTGAGTACTGTGAACAAAGTTCCAAAGCAGCGTTGTTGACTTCCGATGTCAAAAGAGCAAATCAACAAAAGAGGCAACACTTGAAATCTTAAAGCTAAGACACCATACGCTTCTTCATATTCATTCATATTTCCTTGTTAGCTGGAAGTGCATTATTTATGTTACGCGTTATTATTTTACGGAACAAATTATTTTTAAAATTTGATGTTTCATTTAAATCTCCTTCTATCCCACGTGCTTCAGTTGTAAAATATTTTCGCCTTCTTACTTAGAAATAGCACATCCAGCCGTTTTTAATGGATATTTTTCATAGACATCAAACTCATCCCTTTTTGGTTTAAGGGATGCTTCAATCGCTCAAGTTTCAATCGTTTTATTCCCACCACAATATTAAGACCTCCACACTGCATGTTGTTCTACTGTTTCTAAAATATCATTCCATATATAAAAAAAAGGGGGTCTTGAAATTCCACAACTTTGTTTCAAGGTTTCGTGCAACTCTACAAGCTGGTTTCAAAATGGGGTCTAAGATGTGCTTCAACGATTCTATAATTTAATTATAATGTTTTACCAATGATAGGACTGCGTCTGCTCTAGGAGATCATCTAGTTTCTGATAAGCGTACGGTTTTATTCCAGATATTGTTTCAAAATACTCCAACTCTGTTGTAAGTTGACCCAGAAAAGTGGCTATACAATTTCTGG
Source organism: Rhaphigaster nebulosa (assembly GCA_948150685.1). Lineage (NCBI taxonomy): Eukaryota > Metazoa > Arthropoda > Insecta > Hemiptera > Pentatomidae > Rhaphigaster > Rhaphigaster nebulosa. Next base: position 41,452,324 of record OX411306.1, read on the forward strand.
ACGAAACCAAAGAATACTGCTGTAGCAATGCATTATTTTGCGGTGACAGAGCCAACACGATTTAATGAATGAGTAGCACACGGAGTCTTTTGGGTATTTATTCGGTCCTGAAGATCTGAGCAGGAATCTGACACGTTAGAGGCATTATCTTGAATTTGGTCCCGAACTAATTCCGATACTGATTTCAAAACATTCAAGATAGCAATTACAGCTTTTTCTACTCCGGCAGTTGTTTGCGATAATTCAGACAGAAGCTTAATGAGTCGTTCTTTTGGTTTGATTCTGTTTAGGGTTCGGAGTGTAACAAAACAACTGGCCAATTTGAGAAAAATCGGGCGTCGAAGCTATTATGAGAGTGTACTTTCTAGCTTTTTCACTTCCTTAACTACGGTTTAAAACACACAGTGCCCCATCACTTCAATTAACTCATTACACGTTTTAAGAGACAAGCATGACGCGTGTTCTAGACCTTTTTATTTCCTTGAGCGAAGTAAGTTTTCAGATTTCAACGGAAATATCCATTTTGACTAGTTTCGTAATGACGTCTGTACGTAAGTTACGTAAGTTCGTATGTATCTCGAATAACTCAAAAATGGTTAGCTGTAGAAAGTTGAAATTTTGTATTTAGGATTGATGTAAAATCTCGTTGCGAACCTCCATTTTTGGTCACCGCAAGTGGTACTTTACTTCAAGGTCATAATTGATTTCCATAAAATATAATGCAAAACTTCTCAATTTTAGTATTTAAAATTTATATGTAATATTTATTTAAATAACATACTAGATTTTGGTCAAAATTGGGAAACTGAAAGTGGTACTTTACTTGAAGGTTATAATAAACTTTCATAAAAATTACATTAAAACATAATGTAAAACACCTCAAATTTGATAAATAAAGCTTTTATATCATTATAAATAATATACTAGATTTTGGTTAAAATTGGTGAGCCGAAAAGGGCACTTTACATAAAAAACTTAATTTACATAAATAGTTATATTAAAATTAAATACAGAGGTCATATGGTTAGATAATAAAGGTTACAAAAGCGATTTTTTTTTCATCACAATTAAGCATTTTTATTACTTGTTTTAAGTGTAAAATAATTGTTTTCTTCCCCATTTTTGAGCTAAACAAGTTTGCAACAAGAGAATAAGATATAAGTTAAGTTGATTCTTCCGCTTACAATGTCGAAACCGTCGATTTCCAATGCTTTATCTAGTGGTATTGACAGTTCTAATGTTGTCACGGAACACGAAGAAATCTCTTGGAAACTTGTTACCTACGACATATAATAACGGTATGCGACATCCAGAAACCTTTGTGTGTGTTAGAGTGTGTAAATAGATAAATGCCGCGACGGCATTTGGTTTTTTTAGATTTAGATCTTCGAAAACTAGTAACCAAATTCAGGAACACTATTTGAGTTACCGATTTATAGTTTAATAAGCGGTATAAGGAAGATGTGTTGTCCACATCAGATATTTTACCAATATGCTGATGATCTTCACGCAAAGTCCTCGCGGTGCCGCCCCACGTCTCTCTACCTGCCTAGTGGACGATTAGCTTTTAACAGAAGGGGGTGGGGGTTCGAGATTGCCAGCACTAATAATAATCTCAAGCAGAAGAGTCGAACGAATGAGGAAAGAAATGAATCCTAGCGTTCATAACCATTTGTGTGGTTGAGAGGGATGGGAGACATGAGTATAAATAAATATGTGGAGAATATGACTCCTTTTTTTCTGAATAGCCTCTAGTTTACTGTAAAGGACTGTAATACAGTCAAGTAAAGTAAAGGAGGAAAATAGGTTTCCTTACATAAGCAGAGGTATTTTTTACTTTTTTTTTTTTAATATGTACTTAATATGTTATATTCTTTGCTCATTATGTGAACATTGAAAAATTTTGCCCTTAAAACGTTAATATGTGGAAAGTCCATGGATTGTAAATGCTTTTCCATAAAATGCTAATATCGTAAAACCAAAATTTAGTAATGTTACTATTTATTGCAAAATTAGTGTGAAATGGAATTCCCAATGCTTATTTACCTATCGCAATTTCATGCTGTAGTTTTATTAAAAATAAAACATGGTGTAAAGTACATTTTATTTAGATTTATCTATTACTTTAATATTAAGGATAATTTTTTGCCACATGTGTCGGTTTATGTGAAAAACATCATGTTTTAACCCGAAACATCCAAATTAACTAAATAACCAAAAAATAATTTATTCAAAGTTATTTAGGTTTTCGGCGTGTACTACTTCAATGTAGATAACTGCCGATAAGAGATCCACCACCATGCTAAAGTGATATAATTTTGGATTCACAGAAAGAAGACGGGAAACCTTTGCAAGAGCTGAGCCTCATTTTAATATGAATGAGGATAAAGGGCTTTTTTCTCAAAGCGAGCAGAATCTAATAGGAGATTCAGGCCTTCCAAGAGCTGTAGCCGGGATCAAGAATTAAAGATAAAAACCACATATCATATCTGATATGAACACCATATTTAAAAAGTTTTCATCTTGTTTTTTAGAAAAAAAAAATCTTGTTTATTGAAGCCGTTTCGATGGACTTAATTGGACATCTTAATGTAATATGATTCAACTCATATAATTATTGATGACATTTTTAATTATTAAATTGTCGTTACTTTGCTGTAAGAAAATATCATATTTTACTCTATTTATTTATTTTATTTTTTCTAAACCGTATTCCTCTCTTCTGTCGTTATGTTTTTGTAACACTCATTTGTTTCCCTTCTACCATAACGGCGTTAAATTCTAAAGACTTTAATTTTAATTCTGTTATTTTGTACCAATGTAGTTTAAGTATATTTTTAAGTATATTTTAACCACTGCTTACTAGGTGGTGCGGTTCACCATCTGTTTGAATATACACATCTTTAAAACTAAAAATAATAAATCAATTAGCCCATTCCATAGTCTACATGACTTTGTCATCGTTTTGTCATTTCAATTTTGTCAGCGAACTTTTGGTTTTAATATTATTACATAGCTCATTTCTCGACAATTGCAAGCTACTTTGGAAATTTTCATGCTATAAGCCAATCATTCCTTTACTTTTTAGTTACTTAGTGTCTAGTCATCAGTTTCTTTTGTCATTTTCTTCTGGTGTAAAGTATGGATGTGAAAATCTAAAGATATATCGATATATATCGTTTCAATAGTTTTAAATATATGGTAGTAGTAGTTCGATATGTCGGGCATAGATATTTTTAATCTTTAAGGGTGGCTTTACAAATTTGCTAAGTCACACGTCAAACCAAACGGAAAAAATGTAAAAGGAGTTTACGGAAATTTAGCAAACTAATCTATCCACACACTACTATTCCAACTTTTGTGGGCTGTTAATTTGGTTTATAATAGTCTTATTTTATAAAGAAACAATTAAAAATCTAAAATAAAAACATATGAATATGTTATTTATATAAATAAACCGATGTGTCGATGCAACATTAGCGTTCCGACTCAAACACAGAGAAGCCGAGCAAACTACCCCCTTTACTCATTTGGTTTGCCTAGGCTTGGCACCTTAAAGGCACCTTTAACATATGTTTTAAAGGGTCACACAAATATCGATATTTCTTGGACGATATAATTAAAATATTGTTTTTATAATATCGATATTTCTGTGGTGAAATAATAAATATATTGTTTTTATTTAGTTCATTAACAGCAGGAGTTAAATATTAAAAAACAGGTTATTTCCTAATATCCTTCTTTCGTATAGAAGTTTTCTTTTTAATTTGATTAATAAATTAATGATATTTTGTGATATTGATTTTTCTATGCCAATATAATTAAGATGTTGTTTTTATAATATCGATACTAATGATATTTCTGTACCGATATAATATGATCTATAATCACTATAGATACGAACACATGAAACATCAGAGAGATAGCAAGCCATGTGGGACGCAATCCCCCCTGGTGAATTAAAAGTTATCAAAAAAGTGGTAAAATCATGGTCTACATCCTACCGCAGCAGCCGCAAAGAGGAAGCCGCCCTGACCCGCTTAAGAATAGACCACACTGGACTAAGGCACTCTCACCTTATTTGAAAACTGCCACCTCTATCCTGCCAATATTGTAACTCCGTTCTTACTGTTAGATACACTTTTGAGAAATGCACTCACCATGTCCCAACAATAAATGGAACAGGACTGACACCAAATTTATCAAGCGCCCTTAATGACAATGAAGCTTCAGTGACATTGGTATTTAAGTTCTTGATTTTTTTAAATTTTATTTATGTTTTAATCATCAATTAAAAAAAAAATTTAAATAATATATACCAAATATGTTCAAAATCTGAGTAGATCAAACAAACCATAGGCGCATCAGCGCCAATGAGCATGATAACTTTTGATAATAAAAAAAAAAAAATAAAAAAAAATAATAATAATATTAAAAAAAAAAATAAAAAATAAAAAAAACCCCGCACACAAGTTTTTATTATTATTTGTTTGTTAAACTCGCTTTTTTTTTTGTTGAAAAGTTATCGGTTTTCGATACTCAATTTTTTATATCGATATTAGAATATAAGAAGAACTTTTTCTGGGACTGAGTCCCTTTAGAATAACACAATTAAACAAAGAAAACAGAAACAATATCTGGTCCTAAGACTATAAAATAAAAATCAATGAATGTTTACAATGTTTTTAATAAAATAAATAGACAAACAATATAAATTATTGCCTTGAAAAATATAATTATTGTGAATAAAAAAAAGAAACGAAAAAAGAAATGAAAAAGGGAGAACATGAAAAGTAAAAATGTACTGAGTTGATTAGTTAAGTTGAAGCTTGTGAATTAAAAACTTATTACTTACTTCTGATCTAGGTGTTAATCTTAAATTGAAATTTTGTAATTAAAGAGCATCTATTTGAAAAGAAAGAAGGTGTTGGAAAAGGAGGGATTTGAATGAGGATAGAGAAGAAGCATGGTGGATGTTAGATGAAAAGAAATTTCAGAGGGTAGAGGAGCGAACGAGAAAGGAATGTTCGAATGTTTTGGTTTTGTGGGAAGGGGTACAGATATCATAGGAAGGGGTACAGAGGAGGCTGTAGATAGGAAGGGTGCTTGGTGGAGATAGTTTGGTACAGGAAAGATCCGGGAAAACATTGTCTACGGTTTTAGGAGAAGAGCCACTTTAACTCTCCTTTAAGGTGAGACACATGAGCCCGTCTCCAGCTACCGAAGACCAATCTTAAAAAGCAGTTCATGATCCGCTTCAATCTGTCCTCGATCACATTCGAGAGGCCCCCGAATACCCACACAGCCATAGTCAAGTTACTATGAGACTACAAGACTACTCATTTTTTTTCATCTCTAGAATGAAGCTCCTTTAACAATTTTTCTGAAAATACCATTTTGTAACGATTCCAAAGGTCTGAGTCCCAAGGGTGACGGACGTGGGGATGGTCTGTGGCACTTCCTCTGGATTAAGTCCGATGGACCAGCTGAGCAACAATGAGAGCGTCCCCTAAGCTTGATGGAACATTTGCCGAAGATTAGAACGTCCTAATGCTTTTTAATTTTACAGCGCAAGCTGAAAATTATATGTCTGATCTTACGTGGAAAATTAGAACGCTGATTACAGAAGGTGGGTTAAAATCGGTCACAAACGAGGTAAAGGGATATAATTTATATATTGTAGCTCTAAAAGAGGTCCTGGAGAGGGTTCGCTAACGAAGGAAAGTACACTATGTGGCACGGAGGGAGTGGTAATTATTGTTTAGGTATTGTGTTTCTGATTAGGAATGGATTGCTTTCTGCATTAGGGGGACATTGCTTCTTGATAGGATATAGGTAGTAATATTTCTAAGGCATTGGTTCAAAATCGCCTTGATAAGCCCATATGCTCTTACCGGAGACAGTGATGATGAAGTAAAATGCGAATTTCATGATAAAATAGAGAGTTTATAAGATAAGCTATCACAACACTGTATGAAGGTAACATTAGGAGATGCGAAGAAGGGTAGGGAGGAATATATTATCCAACAATCGGTAAAGAAATTTTGCACGAATATAGTAATAATAATGGGATCCGGCTAATAAACTTTGCTGTCTGGAAAAATTTATTAATCCAATTTACTACCTTTGAACATAAGGATATTTATTTATAAACGTGGACATCAATAGATTCGCAAAACTAAAATCAAATCTATTTTAATATTGGTACAAAGTAGGTGGCAGATCTGTAAAATTAGTTTGAGATCGTATTGTGGGAAATAATGTGGTTCAGATAACGAATATAATTGCAAACTTTGATAAAAGCTTAATATAAACAACTGAAAAGAAAACGGGTTTCGTTCCGAAAATTTGAGACTAGAGAAGTTAAATAACCTGTAAATAAGAAATCAATTTGTGCTATTAGTCAGGAATATGTTTGAAGTATTAGAATCTTTGAAGGAAAATAGTGAAGGTATTATTATGGACAATATGGGGTAGAGAACATGCATAGATAGGTAAGTAGGTCTCTCTGCTTAGAGAGAATTTTCATTCTTCTCTACCTGACTCTTAGTGCCAGGCGAGGTGCGCGTATGTGCTGGCTAGCTCTCTACCACACCCAATTACATAAACTCACAAAGATCAATGCAGCCGTGCCATGTCGCTATCTCAGCTGCTGGACTAGCCCTACCGTGGAGGCTGCGCTAGATGCGCCTCGGCCGCTGGGATAGTCCAGGAGCCCGCTCATATCAATCTGAAAGGAGTGGCAGCTCTTGATGGCCAGCTTGTGACTGAATGGGACCCTTCTGTACGGACTGGGGTTGCTCTCCTGAGGCCACTGGAATCCTCTCTCGGGAGCTTTGCTGGTGGAGCTTAAGTGGATGTGGAAGTGGGGATGGCTGCACGTTTACATTAGCCATACAATAAACAATTCTACCTCTAGAAGGTTCAGCGAATCTATTGTTGGACCTTCTTTGACAAAGTGCCCTGAAAGATCAGAGGATAACGGGAGGTTGCATCACCATCAAGAGCCCGGCAGGTGGTCATGCTGAGCAAGGAGGGCGCTTCCATCACTCAGGAGGAAACTCAGCTCATGCGTAGGCTCCTCATCGCCAATATTGAAATGATGACTCCCTAGGAGGAGACCCGTATATTTTATTAACTCTGGGCATCAGGCGGAACCGGGATGGTTTCTCCTGACCTGTAAAAATGAAGAGACAAGTGACTGGATTCTCAACTGGACAGCTCCTCAGACCGCAGGTGTGTAGTGAGGTGATCCGCCGAGGCTCTCTTGCCCACTAGAATTGTTATCGGGCTGAGGTGATCGAACACAACAGAATGGTCAGTCTCTTGGAATACCAGAATCCAGAACTGGTGGGATCGGACCAGTGTCAGTTTTTAATAGTGGGAGGCGACCGGGAGCATGTGAGAGCCACCTGCTTCCTCCATTTCTACCTGTCACGACTATAGGGTCCGCTGCGATTAAGGTAAGACAAATTAATTTACAACATAATAAGTCGGCCCAAGGGTTATGGGCATTTGACAAGACCAGTCCTGAGGCAGTCTGTAAAGCTTTAAAAGATATATCTGTCCCAGCTCCGATAGTAAGATGGGTCGTATTTGTGTCAAAGAATAGAACAATAGTCATTTCAGAGGAGGGCACCAGGCAGGGCACCGAGGGTATCCTGCTAGCTATAGCAGGATACCCTCGGAGTTGTATCTCTCCTCTGCTTTGGTGCCTTATTTTAGATAACTTATTAAGATGGCTTGAGCACGCTGGATTCTTTGTCCAGGCATTCGCAGACAATAGTGTGATACTAATCAGAGGTAAGTTTGTTACCGCCGTCTTTGATCATGCAGTTTGCATGCGACATTGTTCAAACGTGGTGTACTGAAATGAGACTGGATCAAGAAATAGAAGCTGGACGTTTATAGGACTTCGACTTTCTTTGGCAATCAGTTTCAATTGAATCAAAATGTCAAATGCCTCAGTATTGCTTTGAAGATCAAACTTAACTGTGGTCTCTATTTCACGGAAATCAAAAGGAAAGCCATAGCACCATTTTGGCAAGTAAGTGCGGGGACGTCTTGGATTTCAATCCTAAGATTACGCATTGGATATACATACCAATTATAAGACCAAGAATTCAATATGGAAGAATTGTGTGGTAGATAGCCCTAAGTATGGCCTTCCATTTTCGAACGCCTAGCCCGATGCAAAGAATGGCATGTATTAACATTACAGGAGCGTTTCGCACCACACCCACCAACGCTTCAGAAGTCCTTCTTTATTCAACTTATGGCTGAAAGGTGAAATGGTTAATGCTTACTTAAGAATCAAAGAGAACAAATAGTGGCAGACGATGGGAGAACCTACAGGCCACTTAGGTATAGTCAAAGTAGTGGAAAAAGAGTTATCTATTCTTTAATATTGTTGTCCACTACTTGATAGAAACCTCATTCTAGACTCTACAGTAACCTACTCGTTCCCTAGTTCACTTGGCTGGGCAAGGATCAGTAGAAACTCAAATAGACAACCTATCACGAATTGATCGAGGAAAGGCTCGACTGGCTTAACGGTTTTGGGAATCTATATTGAGGATTAGCACTCTATTGTGTTCCAGACAGAAGTATACGCGATATTGTCTGCAGTAAAATCTACGGAAGTTGTTGCCTGTGACACGGCTGGTATATACTATCTACTCGGACAGTCAGTCAGTTCTTCAAGCACTTCCGCATCAGTAAAAGAATGAAAGTAGGCATTAGAGTTGCTTGCCTCAAGAGTTTGAATTTAGTTTGGGTTCTTGGTCATAAAAGATTCACTGGCAACGAGAAGGTTGACCAGCTTGCAAGAAAAGGTGCTGAGATCCCTATCTTGGGACAGCAGTCTGCGCATAGCTATGCAGATATGCCTTATTAAGGTCTATACTTCTAAGATCTGACAGAATCCGAGAACATGATTCAAGATGAGGTTTCCTCCATTGAATGAACGTCCCTTCTGAATTCCATCAGGAATATCAGAAGGTTCGATAAGGAGGAAAAATAGGTCATTCCCATTGGTCATCCCTGGGGTTGGCAAAAAGAATCATTAGGCCTACTTGCCGGACTCTATCCCCTCCCCTTCCCTCTCCACCCCACAATTACCAGTGCCAAACCAGCAGCAGTAGAGCATAAGCATATCGCACGCGCAACAGAAACCACTAGAAATCACCCATTCGATATTTCCAAAACAGAATTCATATGAATGGTTTCACAGTTATTTACTAGCTATGTTAGAATGCTCAGAATTAGTTTAAAAAAATATGTTTTATAACATTTCTTAGAAATCTGTTTTCTTTTATCCTCTAAAATCAAATGTTTCATGGCGGCCACGACGATATGCCTGGAATGCTACAGCAACTAATTCGATCAAATCATCTTCACCGGAAGTGCCACGTTATATCATCGATTTTATGCTTTTTTTACGATTTGTTCGAAAACGGTTCAAACGATTTTGATGAAAATCGTCTAAAGTCTTCTCCTTAAAGCCTTTCAACTATACATACATATAGAGCGTATATAGCACTACCGAGATAATGCAGGAAAAAGTTATGAAGAAATGAAGATTTTATTTGTGCATAATTCAATTATGTATATGATTATTAAAAAGGTAGGTTAAATTCTCAAAAAAAAAGAAGAAAAAAAAGTCGAAATCGGACCATCATTAGACAGCTATTGGACTACTACAGCTTAGCCTCCAACCATAAATGGAATGCCGAGTGTTCCCGAAAGCAGAGCGATGCAACAGAACCGTTGGTTCTTCCCCATCTATCTCCTCCAACTCTAACATCCTGGTTTCAATGATATGCTGTGTGTGATTCATGATTCATTGTAATTTTTTTCGGCTTCAAAACAAATAGTTTTAGAATCATTACTTAGTTAAGGAATTTGGTCCAGGGTGATCCATTGTTGATCTCGATGGACTTTTTATTTGAGCTTCAATGACTATCCTAATTGCTGTTAAAAAGGGCAAAACTTTGTATAATTTAGCATATTGCCCTAACCAACGACATTCTTACAAACTGATTGCGTTCCTCTTCCTATTTGAACGCTCAGAAAAACCAAATTATCTAAAACTTCTATTATTATTTTTTTTTTATTTAAATTTAACTATGGAATGCAGGAGGGCAGGAATGGGAGTAAAATTTGGTGCTTTAAAATTTCATTGTACAACAGCTTCTTACAGTACATATTTTTTCTCTTAAAACCAAATTATTTATAAAATATCGCATGCATCTTTTTTTTTTTTAAATTATTGTATTACGAGAAGCATGACTATAAATCAATAATTTAATTAATAAAGATAAACAAGTAATTCCGTGGTTGACCGAATAATCACATAAAATTCCAGGTCACACCACGAAGACCGTACAAACCGCACTGGGAGAGGGACAGCTAAAATAACAACAATTTAGAAATGTCACGAGGAATCACCTCAGCTCTTACATTTCCCCATGCGGCCATTTCTCTACTAAACAAATACGATAATTGGAAAATAATAAATTAAAAATATCAAGCATTTTAATAACATTAAAAATTTGATGTACTTTTGCTTAAAGACGAATTTATTTAGATATATTGAAAATTCCATTCCAAATTTTCTGGTATTATATATTTATAATAAATAATATTTTCAGTAATAGTAAAATAATAATCTGTGGCACGAGAGATAATCACATTCATACTAAATTAAAATAACTGTTATTCAATTAGCTGATACTTTTAATTTTTATTCAAAAACATTAATACTGAAACATTTTTTTTAAAGAAATACAGGTGTACCGAAAAAGGTGAATATTTTACAAGAAAAGTTCCCCGAACATAAAATAGTAGACACGGCTGTGGAATTTCATACGTCATTCTTGATGGGAATTCTCGACATAACCTCCCATCTTGTTCGTATCTCGGTACACAATATTAAACGAACGGCCCACCTCTTTTCGGCAAAGCTGCTTCTCACCAAAAACCTTCCTTGTTTATAGCATTACCTCATTTTAAGAGTTAGAAATATACTATGAAAATTTAGATAAATCACTTTAAAAACATTATCATACAACAGACTACTCATAAATGATCTCAGAAATATATTAACGTATTCATGAATAAACAACAAACTATGTTACGGATTGATAAATTATTTGCCATTTCTATAATTTTGTTTTAACGAAAACTAGTTTCGAATGTTATTCACTCATATTCAGTTCAAGGTTTAAATCCATTTAAACATTGAAGTGAAGATGAATGTATAACATTCCAAACTAGTTTTCAATAAAACAAAATTATAGAAGTGGCAAATAATTTATTAATCCCTAATTAGATTGATCCTTCTATACCATCATACGGATGTCAAATGAATAAATTGTGTATTGCAATCTATTATAATGGTTCCTGTATTCCTTGAATATTAATTCGATTAATTTTAGTTGTAACTATTTGTTTAATGCGATCAATTATTACCATTTGAGATCGTACAAATTTCATATAAGCTACAGTAAAACAAACAAAAATAATAAATAAATAGAACTACAAAAACAATAGATTACTAATTATCCACGAAGAAAAGGTTGTTTTTATGTTAAATTGAGCATAGCCGAAAATTTATTTTGTGGTTCCGGAGAACGTGTCATACAAATGGAGTTGACAAAAACAAGTAATATAATATAGCAATAAAATTAAGTTGCCTGCGAGAATGGGCTTAAGTATGGAATGTTCCTGTATTTAGTCTCTGTCAAAGTTGCTTATTTAGAATTAGTTATTTGTATTATGTTGTTTTTTTAGTATACCTGGTCATAAAAGCTTTTGAACCTATGCGATTTTATTTTCCATGCATAATATTAAACTATTCATAAAATTTCAAAGGTGATGAGATAAACCAAAGTTATGAAATATTTATTTATTCCGTTTTTAACTGACAGTATTAACACACAAGAAAAAATCGATATAGCCTAAAGATAATGGAATACTAATGATTTCCTCTACTGCATATTTATAGTTAATTATTTATTTAAAATAGTTTTTGTTTGAAATACATAAGTATTGATAGTTTCACTAAAGTCGGCTACGTTCGGGTCAATAATATAAAGATATGGATATGGTAATAACGTGGAGACCAAACTAATGTAATTCCATTAGCGGTATAATCAAATTAAGTGGTATTGTACCAGTACCAGGAGCTATTCACTTGAGGGATCGGTTCATAGCCGACTGTTTGCCAGTTTAGATACCGGATTTGTAGAGAAAGTGATTGAATTCTATTCTGCTCGTATTCTATTCTAACACCAGACATAATACAATTTGATGTGATTTCGAAGTAAACAAAATTTTAAGTCCAAACTTTTTTTACTTTTTTATATGAAATTTAAATGAGAAAGCAAATGCACTTTATGTGGCAAAATATTTAATATCAAATGTTATGGATAAGAACATATTATTTTTCTTCTTAACCCTAGTTTAAAAAGTTTTGTATAGACCAACATACTTTTAGTGTATCTTAGATACATTTTATGGTTTTTCCGATTCATTATTTATTTTAATCTAACCAACTTTTTCATATCATTCCATCATGGTGATGGGGCTCACCTCTATGTGAAACTGTTTAACCTTAATCTTAAAACTACTTTAATACTCTTATCATACCATCGCTGGGGAGTCGCCGGAACTGGAGGCAATTAAATTGTGGGCTTGTTTGATAGTTTGATGAATCATAAAATTTTATGGTTCTTCTCTTTATGAATTAATCTACTGCTGGTAGGTTCAATAATTCAAGTTTTACTGCCTTTTCTTTTTCAAAAGTCTTTTTTCTGGTTTTTTTTTTTTAAATACCATTTTGAAATTGCTGCTGTCTCTTTCTTGTATTCACTGATAGATAAAAATATTTCGTATGAGTGTGCTTATTAAACAAGAAGTGTTAGATAAATTAAATGACAATGAAAGGCTTAAAATATATCAGTTCATGAAATATTTATTGCATTCTAAGTACTTTTTAATATTTTTAATTTTATAATAATAAATAAGAAATATTTATTTGTTTTTGATTTTTTATATTGATCATAACAATATCAAACAGTTCGCATCTCGTGTTGATCTATCCATTATTTTATTAGAAAAACGAGTGAAAACAATGTATTCTCGACAAAATCTTCATTCTGATTACATATGTCAGACAAAAGGAGAAAACCGAGTCTGTCAAATATTTTGATTATAGTGATGAAAGGCATTTCACTTTGCGATAATTCCAAATTATTTCCTTTTTAGAAATACATGGAGGTATACCTATACCAGAATAATAGTAGACAGATTAGAGAAAAGTGTATTTCCTAAATACCTTATAGCAGAAAACGGAGAACATATTCCTCAAGTTATGAGTCCATTTAATCTCATACTAACAGGTATTTATTACCTACGATGAGATTGGTTTATGATAGTTATGAATGGGGCACTGGGTTGTAAAACCAGGAAATAAAATTTAAACTAGAAGTGCTATAAAAAAATTAAATAAAATAGATTTAACAAATTTTAATACAATGAAATCGATAAAATGACTTTTGCCAAGTTTTTTTCAAAAAAAGACCAGCACCTCATTCCTGCATCCCTTACACTCAGCACTCCCAGGTAGTCATGTTCCCCTTCTAGTCCAGGTACGATAGTTTTTCTTTTTAAATAAATTTTTTAATGGACTTTCTCGAAGTGATAATTAGTAGAAAGTGTATAAGTTTTAGATAAAATCGGTATGTCACCGGTATTTCACTATCGAAAAATAGGTAATAGCGTTAAAAAAAATATGGAAAAATGAGTTTTAAACAACTGGTTGACAACTTTTTGGAAAAAAAATTAAAAAACCACGAAATATGGCCACTTTTGAACATTTTATTACTGTACTAGTAATTGTTGCAGGGACTAGTTGTTTTAGTGCCAAAATAAAAATTTATACAAAAAGAATTCTGGCCACCAAAAGAAATATGGCCACTTTTGAACATTTTATTACTGTACTAGTAATTGTTGCAGGGACTAGTTGTTTTAGTGCCAAAATAAAAATTTATACAAAAAGAATTCTTAATTTTTCCGGAAATTGAGTAAAAGTAAAAACATGTGTTTTTTAGGGATCTTTCTTCTTCCGGCCACTAGCACTGAGGTAGCAGATGAGAAGTGACTAGGAGCGACTGGGTCAATGCTCTATGACGGCCGGACGTCGAGCACTCGAAAGTGACAGGTAGAGCCTTCCCCCGCCCCGTCAATGCCCCTACGCTGCCTCGCCTCTAGCGGATTGTTCAAACGCGGCTATCAGGTATTTAATCGAAGCTCATAGCTCATAGCTATATGAAAATAGGGACGTAGAGAAAATCCTCGGGAACAAATAGAGCTTTGAAAAATCGGTTCTAGTTCAATTTTTTTTTTTTTTTTTCGTATATGACTTTTATTGTTGGTAGAAACTTACAAAAGCTCAAAAGAAGTCGCTGCAACAATCACAAGCCCTGTAATGTAATGTAATGTAAAAGTGGCCATATTTCCTGGTTTATTATTTTTTTTCCAAAAAGGTTTTGACCGACTTCGATTATTTAAAACTCATTTTTTCCCATTAAATGTCAATACGTACTGTGAAAAAACGTCAAAAAATCACTTGTCGGTATGTTTATAAATTTGTTTCACCAGATTACTACATACCGATTGTATCTAAAATTGGTTTCTACTATTTTTCTCCTATATATCGCGTTAAGAAAGTTTATTAGAAATTTGTTCCAAAATATAAATATATTTTCTCTATCGTGGCAAATCACTCGACCTTGAATCAACATTATTTTACTTTTAGGGTATGTAAACGATCAAAAATTGAAACGTTTTTGTTGTATTTAAATAAATAGATGATGTCCCATCGCATTATAAGACTTTTTTAAAAAATAAAAGCTATAGTTTGCGAAATAAAATTTAAACATCCGATTAATCAATTAAATTTTGTCATACAAAATAGATAATGTATATACTACTACGATAAAAATATTGAATCAGCAATAAAGATTTAGTTTCGTTCAGCTGTTATCAAATTAGCAAGCTGATAAATTTCGCAGGAATATTGTTGCCATCTATTGAAAATAATTTTTACTAAAAGACGGTGTGGCTAAGCCATAACATTTCTTTACAATAACATCGTCCAATACGCTGATTCTTTATAGGTAAGAATTAGACAACATTTTGAAGAAAAAAAATACATACATACATTTCTATGCATACAACTTCGTTGTGATATAATTTACAGATTCACACCTTCAGCACATTCCTTGAAGGATCACTCCTTCAACTGCTGGATGTATCTTTTCTGTAAACGTTGTTAGCAACGTATTTAATATGTTATTTACTTTATTAATCAAGGCAATTAAGGTATTTAAAGTACCTTTAATTTAAAGATATTTTAGTTACAAAATTAAATAATAATTCTTTACAACAATATACTTATATTATTTTTATATTTTTAAAATAATAATAAAAGGCTTAGCGAACCCGGAGGATCGATGCCGATACCACTAATCGCTGTCTACAAATCTCGGTCCACCGACTACCTTCCAATCCCAAATTCATTAGATCACTCTTAATACTATCCTCCCACCTACGTTTCGGTCTACCCCTCGGACGTTTACCAGTCAGCTCAGCGTTTATTAACTTTTTAGGAATTCGTTCGTTACTGAGCCCAACAACTTTGCAAGCCCATTTCGACCCTCGCGATGATATCACTTCGATTATATTAACAGGGTGCATGCTCCGCAATTCCGCGTTGTGTAATCTCCTAAACTCTCCAGTTGACTCATCCTTTTTCGGACCAAATATTTTACGCAGTACCTTATTCTCGAATACCATAAGGCGTTGTTCGTCCTTCAAGGTTAGCGGCTACGTTTCACACCCATACAGAACTATAGGCAAGATAATACTTTTTTTTGTATTTTTAATAAGCGTAAATGAATCAGCAAATTATCATAATAAATTTGTTGTTCTACTAATTTTATTCAAATTTTACTGATCGTATCATTAATTAACACACAAATCGTCTTATCCTCATTGATAAACTGCATTTAGTTCAGAAATAATTATAAAGCCAGTTCAACCCGCCGTGCAGCAGCTGCAGCCAATGTGCTGAGGTGAGGGTGGGAAGGTGTTGAGAGCTCACAGCTGACATAGGCTATAACCACAGTCTTGTGGTCTTCCCAAACCTCCCCTCTTCCAGCTAGTTCAGCTTATGCGAATCTAAATCACTAGACAACCAAGCTGCCTGAATAATGGTGAAATTATCCAATACGAATGCTATTTGTATACAACTGCAAGGAAATAAATGCATATGACGTATTGAGTTAAAGAAAGTTGATGATAAAGAAGGTGAAAAGAGTTTATTTCGTGGTTTACTGAACAGTACAATCACTTTTTTTTCGATCAATCGATCACTCATACAGAAAAAGGTATTTTAGTATTTTTATGAGTTGATATTACATCTTCATGCAGCAGATTTGGATTTTTCTGTGTTCTCTCTATTATCATTCCATTCATTTATTAATGTTTTTTTTTAAACAAATTTATTATAAGTCATTTGTTTTAATTAAAATGAATTACTGTAACTCATCATGAGCAGAACAGATAACAGGTTCTATTAATGATGTGCTGCGTAGATGTTCTGTTTGCCTTGTTTTGATCTTCATCGCTTCTATTATCGTCCATTCAAGAGAACAATAGTGTTTACATCTGTGTAAGAAGAGACATAATTGAACAATAGACTTGGTAATTTGATTCGATATTCGATTTGATTCATTGGTTCCTTCATGTTATTCTTAAGGGACCTAGTCCCAGAATAAAGTTCTTTTATCTATCTATCTATCTAACACATTAACAAAAACTAGCAGATATAGTACAAACATCTCATCTTAAGGTTATATATATATATATATTTATATAATGAACACGATTAAAAGTTAAATAAAAACAATTATATGTACAAAATAAGTATTAAAAGATGAAATTAATTGATATTCGAAATAAAATTAGTTAATGCGTTCTCACAGATAGACCAATTGCCGAAAATATGTTGTTCTTTTTATCTGAAACAATTGAAAACTGCTAATCGAAAATTTGGAAGCATTACATTTTCCTTACCTAGAGCAACGCCATTATGCCCTGCAGTGGTAGGAAAATAAAAGCATGACTATATTATTCAATTCCCTATATCTTTGTTAGTAATAGTTTGATTTTTTTAAAATTTATTTTGTAGGAATTTCAATTATCTTTTAAATGAGCATTAGTATAGTCAGCGGAAAATATATACCTTTTTCTTCTTTTTCTCGGGGGTGTTGTTCATGTATGGAAATTTATAGGACAATTCATATATTGATAGTGTATGGGTAATTAACTTTAGGAGAATACTTTAGGCAAGTTTCATTAAAATCTTATATTTTAGTAAACATTGGTTCTTTAGTTTCGGAGATTTAAGATTTTAAACAAGCGAACATTTACATTTTTATTTATATAGATTTAAAGATACAATTTAGGAATATGAATTTATGCTTTTATTACCTTTATTTTACTTTTTATAAAGTTTTCTCACAAATTATTATAGTAATTCTGTGCTTCAAAGATAAACTGCCGTAAGTAACATTTTCAAAATTTTACTGGAGTGCAAAAACAAGTTTCAGTTTGCCATACATTGTTTTTGTTGATTGTGGTCAATCTTTATATTTGAAATGTTCTTTATTTTATTATCATTTTAGCTTATTTACGATATTTATACTCGAAAAATATGGCCAGAATAGTGCAAATCCGATAATAAAATCAAAATATGAAAAATTTGGCCTAGAGCAATTTTTCTCAGCCAAACATCCAATTTACTTTTCTTTTCCTTCAAGATTTTCTTTAAATCTAATTATCTATTTAATGTAACAAAAAATGCCATGCTAAGAATATGGTTTTTTATTGCCTTGTGGCTTTCAGCATCGATTCCAAGATCCCTTTTTTACTCCTTATTTGTTTATTCTGATAATACCAATTTTGTTTACGTATTCATTCCTAATCGTAAAAAAAAAACATTATAATTATTATCATTGAATTTTAACTTAATAATGTTTTGAACTCATTTTACGTTGATTGAGCTTGGAAAAATTTCTTCCCTGCCCATCGTACATGGAATGGATATTAACTTTTACTAAATTAAGTCGGATGAATCTAAATCTGACATAAAAAAATTATTCAGAGCTTTTTTTTTTTTTTCGAAATGTGTATATTATAAAGATCAATGGCTCAAGATCCCTAGTAGTAGATGGGGTGATTAGAACAGGCGGTAATATGAATTGAACAGAACTAATTTTTTTTATCATATTGATAAAAAATATGTGATAATCAAGTACTTCGTTAAGATCATGATTTTTATTTTGACAAACAAGTTATCACCAACCCACTTGGAACCTTTTTAAAGAAAACAATAAGCAACAAATAAAAACAAAATAATTAAAAAAATAGCGTCCATGATGTTTTATTTTAAAAAGTACAATAATCATTCGGAAAAACCGCCATAGCGTGTATTCATAATGACAAGGGTAAAACCCAAAATTACCATATCAGATTATTCTGTGTTTAGAGCAAATTATAACATCAGATTATCTAGTATCCACCTAATATGAAACGGGATTTTTAGGGACTGTTTTCTCGTTTATTTAGTGTAGCTTGAATTCACTAAATAGCTTAGAGTTGAATAAATGCATGAAAGAAGAAGGACGAAAAAAGAATAACGCTTGTCGAGATTTTCAATATTGAACAGAATTAATTTGTTTTTATAAAATATGTGGTAATCAAGCAGTTCTTTAGGGAGGCTATCCTCTGCCAGCTATGAATCTTTAAAAAGAAAACAACTAATTTAAACAAAATAATAAAACAAACTATGAAATAAATACAAAAGTTCTTGATATTTTTTTTAATAAATTACAATAACCATTCGGAAAAATGACCTTGATGTATATCCGGAATTTCCAGGGCACAATACAAACTCTGACCTTACTATTTGTTTATGTAGCAAATACAGACATCAGGGTCCTACTTCATAATATAATACAAAAGTACAAGTTCAAATGGAAGGAATCGTGTTCAGAGGTTACAAGTTAATTATCGTCATTAGGTAATAATAATTTAATTCCTATATTTTTTTATTTACTGTGTTTAATATAATTATTTTAAATGTTATCGTGTTTAAAAATTATAACAATATATAACAACTTGTACTTTATTTTATAGGCATACCCTGTTTCATAATAAAGTACAAGTTCAAGTTGGCAATGACTTACTAAGCCTTTAACTTTCACTGTGAAATATTAAAACACGATAAAATTTAAAGCATTTATATTAAAAAACAGTAAATTTATAAAAAAACAAAAAAAAAACATGAATACGATTATTATCATCGCGATAAGTAATCTGTAACCTCTAAAAACCGACTTTCCCACTTGTACTTGTACATTTGTACTTCATTATGAAATAGGGTCCAGGAGATCAAGCTTACTTCTATTATGAAACGGGTCAGATTCGGTTGGGATTTTTTCCTCTTTTATTTAGGATAGCTTACATTCACTGGGCATTTTAGGATGGAATCAATTTATTACGAAGGACTAAAAAATAAAAACGAGTGTCATCCTTATAAATCGCTGTAATACAAATAAAAGGGAAACAACACTATGCCATAAGCAGGGGCGTAAATTTGGCACCCCCACGGTCCTGGAATTGGCGAATTGGACTTTATAACAATTAAATTCAATATCAAATTAAATTATATGTAGCAATATAATTAATAACTGACATTATACTATTGGGTAAAACACACAGCCACATCTTCAAATTTAGAGCGAGAGGCTGAAAGGCCCTCAACACGTGGCTGCCACTGGACTCCAAAATTACATATTTGCTACTGCCCATATCGTAGAATTACCTATCTAAGGTAATTTTTTCGAGTAAAGGGTAAATCTTTGCGAAAACATTAAAAGGTGGAGATAAGCAGCTGGCTATTAGGCGTAGGTCATTACCTGACCAAGATTAGGTCGTATGTAGACTCAGGTCAGACCTTCACATGGCTCTAATGCCCTTTGTATGCTAATGCAACCTGTTCCCGGTCTCACTTTTGCAAAATGCTCCATCCGGTCCGCTTTCTTTTAGGAATGTTTAATCCTGGTCGGGGCAGTATTTTCTCCGTATTATTGTATTCATTAGTGACTTTTATAACAGTTTAAGAAAAATATTTTTGTCAACTCTTGGGCTCAAATTACATACACTCCTGTTCACACAGTTCACCTGTTTTTGCACCCCAAGCAAAAATCGGAGTAGGTAAAAAGTTGAATAACTTCAAAACAAGTCGCACCTCAAAAATTTGACAACATTTGAAAGAATAGGTTAAAACCTTAAATAATCGGTATACTAGACTTTAAAAAAATTCGAATTACAGTTTGCTATAACTCATCGCAAAACGTAAAAAAAAAAATCGAAAATATTTCCTCTTGTCTTCAGATATAGTCATTGTAGAATATAAAAACTAACGGGATTTGAATGGCAATCCCTTTACCTTTAAAATGAAGGGTGCAGCGATTGATATCGTCATTTCTCATGTAAATTACGACTATTTTTGTAAAAAAAAATGTACTTTTTTGCAATCGCGAGTTTATCAAAATTCATGAGAAATGAGGAAAAATGTGCTTTTTTGAACAAGGAGTATATATCTGTTCGAAAAAAAAAAGATTTAGTAGGTAACATTATTTATGGCTTAAAAAGTTATTAAAAAACGAAATTAAAGACTTCAGTGGGTAATTGTTTCTCTTACTATTCTTATAAAATAATATTAAATGATGAAATTTAAAAATTTTTATATACATAAATATATATATATATATATATATATATATATATATATATATATATATATATATATATATATATATATATATATATATATATTTATGTATATAAAAATTTTTAAATTTCATCATATATATATATATATATAAATTAGGGAAAGTAATGTATATATATTACTCTGCATCTTGCCCGAAAATATTTCAATCTCAACAATTACAATTAAGCTCGGAGAATAATAAGTGTCACAAATGCTCTTTTAATTTTATTTCTTAAATATTTTCTAATTTTTGTCCACATTGCAAGACACTGGTATGCTTTTTGTATGAATATGAAAGTCCCTCTTATTTAGCTCTGAAAATAACAGCTGTTAGTATTTTCTCCATTTTATGATATTGGTTTTAGTATCTAAAGTACCTACCTCAAGTTTTTTTTTTTTTATTTACTTTTTGCATTACAGACAAAGACTAAAATCTGAGAGGAAACGAATTTTTCAAAAATAACTTTTTAGGAGATTTAATATAATCTTTATCAATTGATTACCATTCTTCTTATAACTCTGTATTTCACAAGCGGGAAACGTTTATCTTTGTCAGATACCGTAATTATGACATGTTATTTGAAACAGAGAAACAAATATATATAACGATATACGCAGAGTTCCATTACAGGAATATGTCAAAAAACTAAGCACACCTGTTCTGAATGAAATATAAATTTTCCATGAAGCATGGTTTGCTGGAAGCATTAAATTTGGATGGGAACTAAACGGTAGGGTAGCATTTGGTCTAGACTCCTGGTTTATTTAATTATCTTAATGAGCTGCTGCCCGAGATAGCGTTATACATTAACTACCTCTAATTATTAACATGAGCAATTAATTTTGGGCAAATGTTCTAGGAAATTATTCAATGTTATCTGTCCCATCGGGAGGTTCAGTTTTGATTTATGAGTTTTAATATTCCTCAAAGCGACCCTTGAAATAAATAAAGCTTGGTGGAACTCTCATTATGCTTCTGAATTTAAAAGATGTCCTCATAAAAGGGAAAACCTTCAGTAAAATGACTATCGTAAATTTTTACCAAAAAGTGGTGAAATGAAATATATTAACTGCCTTGTTGATATCAAGTTATATAAATTATTACGAATTTAAAATGAATTAAAATTCGTATTTTCCGTATAATGGAAAAATCCGTTACAGTAGACTGGACCCTACGCTGGGGTATTTCTCCGATCCAGCCGCCCAAAAAGTAAGTTTTCCCAAACATAATGGAAATGGGAAAAACGTAGCTAAGTGGAATAGTGCGTGAGATAAGAAATGACAATATAAAGTAATCATGGATGAGTCACTCCAGTTTATACTAGCTTAAAGAAATAAATTGTTTACATTTAATTTTTTTTAAATGAGTTAGTGAGTGCACATTTCAGTGTTATTAATTTTCGTTCTCAGACCAATTACTGATATTTAATTATTATACGATTGCTTTATTAGACGATATTGTTTTCATACACCAACCAGTGTTTCGACAAATTGTTAATTTTTCAAGAAATTCTGTAAAATTAAAGTTATATATTTTTATTATTCATACAATATTATTTGTTATATTTATTATTATATTATATATTTTATGTGTCTTATCGTCTAATGTTAATTAAACAACCCAAAAAAGATGAAGGTTTGTGGAATAGAAATATGAGGATGATTCTGTTTTTAGAAAATTATAATGAATTTTAATAAATTTGTTAAAAACGAAAATGGAATAAAACATATGTATTACTTTGTGAACTCAGCCTTCCTTATACATTTATTGTCATTCCATACATTTTGTTGTAATGTTTCAAATCTTACCATCTTCAGGATTATCTAAAGAATAAGTATTTAGCACCGTAAACCATCGCATATTTTCAAACATTAATAAGCAATTGCATAAACAAAATCAAAATAAATATTCACTGCTGTCAATAACCAATTCAATGTACGTAACACGAAATTTTATGGTTTCTTCAAAATTCTGCCTCAAGGTCAATTAAAACTCGATAATTTTAATGTATATATTTATACGTCTCGGGGATACTTTGTACACCTTCAGCATCTAACAGAAACATCACAACATCAGAAATTACTTACGATTTTTTGTATATATTTAAAGTAAAATATGTTTTAAATAAAACTATGTTAATCCAGTCAATTCTTAAAATAATATTCTCTTACCTAAATAATATTTAAATAAATGTTGGGTGAATCAATTAGTTACTACTCTATGAGACATGGTCAGTTAAAACGTTCAAAGTTTGAATATAGAAACAGGTTAGTATTGAATTATCTTTATATAAAATTATTCTAAATGTCTCCAATAAACTTAAGTTCTTCTTTTTAATTTAATGTGCTTTGTATGGATTTTTCTTATGAGAAAATTTTCTTTTCTTTTTCTTTCGTGCACTATTTACTGAGTGTCCGCTTAATGCTGTGTGGTTTCTTTTGTATATAATGGAATTCATGTGCAGTTGAATACATTTTATTGTAATTTTCTCTATTTCTGTTGTTTTCTGTTTTTTTATTTTTACGTAATGAGTCACAGAAATGAAAAATTGTATTATCAAGCCCAAAACTACTATTATATTTAGATAACGGATTTTTATGTTTAAATTTGTTTAAACAAATTTGTTGGGATTGTTTATTTGCTCCACTATTATTTTTTCTAGAAACATTAGACTATTGATGAAACATTAAATATTAAAAATAATAATTTTTTTTTCTAATGGAGAAGTAAATATTCAGCTTAGCAAAATATTACTTCATTAAATTAATAATACATTAATTAAAATATATATATAAAGAGCGATTTTCAACGGCTGTGTCCATTAATTTTGGAGCATTGAGCAATAATGAGTGCGGTGTATGGTTTATTCGACACTAGATTACACCCGGTGTAGCATGGCAAGCAAAATTTGTCCTTAACAAGCATAGTAACATGATCACCACCTGTAACAAGGCTCATGTTCTTTATTTCGTTCCATTTGTCAATCTACCCGTTATGAACCCCTGGGGTAGCCATTATGTATTGTCATTATAATGGCTCTTTGAATCTTTAATATCCATACATTAGAAGTACTGATACGAAAATCAAATAAGTGAAGATATTAACCCATAATAATTCTTCTGTTTTATTTGCATATATTTTTTACGACGTTTTGATCTGTTAAGCTCAATATCTAGTTTAAAATACAAAATTAACATTGTTATTATTAATATATTATCATTACATACATTTTTAAATTTTATCTTACATTTCTGTAATAAATACCACTTGTAATTCTATGGCAATTTATTTCAAAAAATGAATATATTCAGAGTGAATATTTAGTAGTGAGTATTGCGCCTAGACTAATAAAAGCAAACCGAAAAATGAAAAATGCCGGGCTTCAAGAAACCTCGGAACAGCTAAAGTGATAGTTTATTTGAAAATAACCCATGAAGAAATGCAATTATAAATGATTAATATCAAATTATAAATAATTTTCGGTGATCTTTTAAACAATTTTGTAAAATTTTATGTATTAATCCATGGAAAATAATAAATAATTTTCGGTGATCTTTTAAACAATTTTGTAAATGTAAGCTTTCGGTAACACCCATCTTTTCCGTATAGAGGCACTTCAAAACTTGAACTTTTTATTTTTTATTTTTGCAATAATTTTTATTTAACAGAACGAAAAGATATAGTCTTTCACGTGAAAGAGACGAAGAAACAAAGATGCGTGAAAGAAACCAGTTGAGAACAGATTCAATGCTTCCTATTTTACTCTTATTAAAAAGGTCTGAACAGAATGGAAGATTTCCTCTGATGCATAAAAAATTCCGTCCTTTTTTCCCATCGGTATTCATTTCCACTGAGCAGATCTCTGAAAGGGCTCGCTATCTCTGGTGACAATAGGTGTTCTCATAGCACTGCTCGCTGTATTATCCCATTCTTGTTTTAGAACGGTTTGCTTCGCTTAACTTAATGCTGAGTTTCTATATTTCAGTAGGGGGAAATAAAATCTTTGAAAAGTTCACCCTATATAAAGAAAAATAGAAACCGATTCTCTTTCAAAGGAAATTCGTAATGTTTTGCAAAACCCTACAACTCCATATATATACATTTTAAGAAATCGAAATAAACGTTTAGGTTCTATTTAAATCTATTAAATCTATATATATATATATATATATATATATATATATATATATATATATATATATATATATTTAAATAGATTTAATTATATATTATTGATATATATATATATATATATATATATATATATATATATATATATACATACATATATATAAACTGTAAAATTTTGCAAAACCCTACAAATCTAGAATTTGTAACGCTTTGCAAAAAAATGAGAATTCTTAAATATTCATTGATATGAAATATGAACTACAATTGTAGTAAAATATACAACCAGAAAATGGGGAGATGGAGTAAATAGTAAAATGCGTGTTTTCTACAATTTGTTTTTAGGACAGATTAAAAAAAAAATATATATAAATTAATATAAAAAATTCGTTATAACACTCTCCTAGGGCCCAGAGAAAAAGAGCGCTATAACCGGAAAAACGTTATATCATAAGAAAACATTAATTATTTTTTTCTTTTATAGAAAAAAAAGAAGATTTTTGCGACATATTTTCTTTGACGTGAAATCAAAGCAACTAATGTGAAAATCGGATCCGTATCTGCAATAATAACAGCTTTGCAATTCATGGAAGTATCTTTTCCAGCCATATATATTTATATATATGTATTATATATATTATATATATATTATATATATATGTATATATATTATATATATATATATATATATATAACGAAATATTATAAATGTAAAAAGAATTAATTCATAGCGTTATAAACGGGAAAGGGGATCATTATAACGAATTAAGTTTCACAGGAAAACCACCAACTGGGACCAGGACCGCGGAAAAAGAGCGTTATAACCGGGAAACCGTTATAAAGAACTTTTATTATATATATGTGTGTGTGTATATATATATATATATATATATATATATATATATATATATGTATGTTTGTTTAGAATGAGGCGAGTCTATTCGAAGTACAAGGCTAAGGAATGACAACATTTCCTTAAGAAGCAACTGAATAGGAAGACGAAAAAAAAAAAAACGTAAATAATACAGCTGAATGCTGTTAAATTGTTCGAACGATGCTTCTGCAATTAGGACATGCACTAACTACCACCTTAGGATCGCCTATCCAAATTATCTACCAACATATTAAAAGTTAAACGGGCTAAGAGAGAAGAATTTAGGTGTGCAAATACTGGACACAATATCGGTAGTTGAGATAATGTACTGACTTAAACAATTACCCAATTTATCAATTTTCCAGAATGTTTTATCGTCATACAATCATTACAGAATAATAATATTGTGTAATATGAAAACAAAACAGCAGGATTCTTACCACTCTTACCAAACAATTCAAACTATACCATTCAGGAAATTCAGGTGTTTATTAAATCATCAGTAAGATTAAATAGAAAAATTTAAACCAGAGTACGAAACGGTTATTGAGGTTTTTCAAAATTTTCAGTTTAACTGTTTTGCAAGTAATTTTGCAATTAAAGTATTAACATAAACGTTTTACACAAAAGAATCTGCTGATAAAATGTTCCTAAAGAACTTATTTCATTAAAAAATTTTGATAACAGTTCTGTTAATACAAGTTCTTGCCTAAACCTTTTTATAAAAGATCTATTAATGGAAGTTCCTACAAGAACATTTTAAATACAAGTTTCCACATACTAATGGAGCAAAGCATGTGAGGTATCTTTGGGAGTGGGAAAACCTCGAGAGGCAGTAGGTATTATTGAATAAAATGAAAAAATCGTTTTCAAAAGTATAAATAATAAATCAAATTCGAAATAAAAGGAAAACTATAGAAACAATTAGCTTTCTATTTATTTTATTTAACATTTAATCTTATTAGAAAAAAACGCTGCAAATTATTACACAATGGTTTATTAATCCCACTTAGTAATATTTCAAAAATATCTATTCAGTTCAAATTAAAGAAATTAAGCAGTAGGCACCAAAGGAAAAGAAATTTGAAGCATGTTCCAAGATGATCGCCGTGAGAGTGCCGAACTGGGAGTGTTAAGAAAAAACTGTGTCAATGCAAGTAGGCTGTGATGATCAGGACATTTAATCAGATGGTAAAATGATAAAGAGGAAATATTGGATGTGCACTTCATTAGGAAAAAAAAATGAAATACTAAGGAAGTGCAGAAATAATCCAAGAAAGGATAAAGTGGAGAGATGCGAGGAAGTCAGAAGCTCGATAGGTAAGTCAGGAGACCTAGGTGGATCCTTTCTATCTAATCTGAATCCTATGATGGTAAAGGCATTAAAATAAAAAAAATAAATAAAAAAACTTAAAAAAAAAAATCTCTATAATTTAATATTTATCTACAATAAAGAAACTAAGCCAATGCACCACCGTTAATTCAAAGCGGCTAACAATTCGGTTGCACCCATTTAGAAGTTATTGAACTTAAAATGGCTGAAATATCTAACAATCACAGCAGTGAATTTGTACAACTCGCTTGAAAAAACATCAGCGATAATTACCATGTTATACTTTTTTAACCAATAGTAAACAATAAAGCCTGTACCACTACAACCCATGATGGATCATGGTTTAAGAACTAGAGAAGGGAGTACTGTTTCCTGCCAACTGCGAACCCTGAGTCGATCCACGTCTGATATAGTTACAAGATGAATAGTTACCTGTCACAGGGATAGTCGAACTTGGGCTCGGGAGTTAGGAGCAAAGTAGTTTAAACATCTATAAGATCCCTTTCCTTTATTTTTTTAATTTATTATCTAATTATGCCACTATCTAATCTAGACACAAGAAAGGTCCCGAGAAAAAGAGAAAAATCTTTGAAAGAGATTTTTACTTTGAGTGTACACGTGCACTAATGAAAAAACAGATTTTTTTTTTTAATTCATGCTCTATCTAATAATAATATAGTTTTTGTGCTGTCGCTTATAAATTGATTTTAAGACGTACTGTTGCCAGCTATCCTAATGATTCCGACATATTTGCCATTATTGAGTTCGAATTCATAATCTTTGCAGTTTCCGGTATGATTTGCATTTACAAGACCATCAACAAAGCACGGGGACGAGTGTGTGAACAAAATTTTGAAGGTCGATGATTTATGAGTGTACGCTCTAGACGAAAAAAAAAATATTGTAAATCCAAAAGCACTTCAATAATCAAAATTAAAACACAAACATTTTCTATCTTTCAGTGGCATTGCAACGAATGCCGTGTACTCATATGAAAATATCGTTAGTTTGGAGGTAAAAGAGTACCTTTCATTTTTCTGAAAATGAAAGGTTGTATCCTATTTACCTGTGCCTGAACTGAATGTATGCTTCATTGTTGACAAAATTATCGATAATTAACTAATAATTATTGATGATTTCACAATGTTGTCAATAATGAAGCGTAAATTTAGTTCAGGCACAGGTAAATAGCAACAACTTTCCATTTTCACAAAAATGTAGATGATCACTTGTATCAAATTATGGATTGATAAATTATTTGTCACTTCTATAATTTTGTTTTTATTGAAAACTAGTTTCGAATGTTATACATTCATCTTCAATTCTAAAAACACACAAAAATTCCAAAATAAGCAATTCAAAATACAGTTTGGTATTATTATACATATTAAATTAAATGTAATATAAATTGGTATTATAAAACATTTACGAATAATATGATATAATAGTAATTTATATTACATTTAATTTAATATGTATAATAATAATACCAAACTGTATTTTGAATTGCTTATTTTGGAATTTGTGTGTGTTTTTAAAACTGAAAATGAATGTATAACATTCGAAACTAGCTTTCAATAAAAATAAAATTATAGAAGTGCCAAATAAATTATCAATCCCACATTAGATTGATCCTTCTCTAGCATCATGCGGTCGTCAAATCATCACTTTTACCTCCAAACTGACAATATTATCGCATTAAATTGAAGACAATGCGAACGAAGTCGCCGGCAACAGGTAAAGTACTTAATTCTTAATTTGAATATATTTTAGCGACCATTGAATCCAAAAAAATAATTGGAAACTATTTCTCCAATGTTATATTCATCCAATTTTCAGCATGCTCTCGAACTAAAGAACAATTTTACATTGTGTTTTTTGTAAATATTTATTTCCAAACAACCAACACTTGAGGTTAGTCATTTGTCAGTTTATTGATACACACAATGAAACATGCTGATCATTTGCAATATTTTAATTAATAAACATCAGCAATGAAGATTCAATTTTTATAAATCACTCACCTTTTCTGGAAACCAGGGCGTGACAAATGGCATTTGAAAGGTGTTGCTGTAGGAGTGTAGAGTGTCAAATGAATCCGGGCTGACCGCACCAAGCATCGAGAACACTCCTCTCGAAAATTGGTTGCAAACTGTAAAAAAACGAATACAATCAGAAAAATATCGATTTACATCGATTAAAAATTCAAAGTGTCCATAAATATCCTAAACTATTTTTTTAATAGAACATGCATTTCATATCTGTTTTGTCATGATAAAATTGATAATTTTGTCAATTCAAAATTGAATGGATCTAATTTAATTTTCTAAGTCCATACTTAGCTAATATTTTCCTATTTGAATAATATTACGTTCGATAAAATATATTTAAAAGGCATGCTTCAGAAGCTGAAGAAATTTCAAGAATATAATTAAGTCCTCTCTAATCCTGGAACGTCCTGGAAGCATCTCCTATCTTAATTCAAGCACTTAGCGCTTGAGACAGTTTTATCATTTGAATAAGGAATGCAAACAGAGCTTCAACTAATGACGAAAGGCCGTTAAGGGAAAAATGACTGTTTTCTTCCTTAATATTAACCCATCAAACCATTTATGCTAGCTCAGCAAAATTTATAGAATTTATAATCACTCTCTTTTCAATAAAAACAATAAACAATATAATCTCTTCCACTAATGGAGCTGTAGCCATTCTTAAAACATTATATACGCATCTTGATTTAGGAAATTGATTACAGAAGAATAATTATCTATATATAGAGAAAACTAAAAATGGAGAGTAAATGTGTTCTATGTTTCTATAATTGTGAAAACTAATGAAACTATAACAGAAGAGTATCGGATCTTCATCCGTCTGCATTCCGAACAAGGGAATACAGTCAGGACTTAACGGCATTGACCAGCCAAGACCAACGGAGAATAAAACATAATGTTTTATGGGACAATCAATTTTCTTAATCAATATAACAATATAATCACAAGACAATCAATATAAAATTATCTTTTATAAACTTATAAACAGGGAACGGATAAAAGTTATTTATTTTTTATATCAATTGGGCAAAGTAATAACGACATGCTCACATGTGATCATTAGACAATACCATTCTTTAATCCTGGGTACGAAACAGTTACTGAACTTTTTCAAAAAGTTTTAGTTTGACTGTTTTACAGGAACTTTTACAATTAAAGTATTAACATGTTCAACACCAAAGAACCTTAAGATAAAAAGGTCCTTAACAACTTATATCATTACAAGTTATTTTATAATTGATCGATTAATATAAGCTCTTGCCAAGGCATTTTTTTATAAAGTTTCTATTAATAGAAGTTTCTAGTGGAACATTTTTAATATAAGTACTCACATATAAATTTTCACATACTGCTGGGGCACATCTTTTATTTTCAATCCTATTTTTTAGAGATCATTTGAATAATTGCAGATATGACCACAAAAAAACAGTCAGATACTCAAGACACCATTCCATGAATATACTCCACATTTACATAAGTATGAACTTTAATAGTGAGCACTTTTATTTTAATAAATTTTATTTTATAATTTCTCATTATAATGTTCTATGAATAACTTTTATAATATAGAACTTGAACATAAAATTACGAGACAAAATTTTTTATTACAAACGTTTTTCTCGAATGAACTTTAACCATAAAAGTTCTAACTTAAAGTTCTCATAAGAACTTCATAATACAAGATCTATCAAAAACATTCTTGCATTTCAAATATGTTCCTAGTAAAAAGTGTAAGATAGAACAAGAAGTTTTTCGAAATAAAAGTGCACAGTTATTTTGGAGACCTTCATTAGTCGAATTGGGAACTAAGTTAAGCTCTTTGGAAAATTTGCGACTAAACTTATAAAATCAGTTATGCCACAGAAATGTTTAAATAGAAAAAGTTAATGTATATGATATGAGTTTTTAATTAAGATATACAACATAAATAACGAATTATAAAAATATTTTGAGAACTCCCGCTAACTGTATGCCGGAGTTACAGCAAAGTTCTGTTAAGAAAAACTCCTTGGTTTGCAATAGTTAATAGCCATAAGAACCATTAGTTGTAGGATACTCCGTATATTAGTCGAGTATCAAAAACTTAAATTAAAATACATGCATTAAGAATATTAAATATAAAACAATTCCTATGGAAATTCTAAGTTCCCATTAAAAATTTAAAATACTTCAGACTGTCTCTAGATTTTTCCCCTTGGGTTGTTATTTTTCCCCAACGGACGTCTCTTGAATGTAGGAAATGGTGTTTTTTCCTGGCGGTGAATATTTTGCAAGGTTGAAAAGCCTGGATAAAAGAAGAGATGGGATCAACTTCCTTCATGTAACAGGACTATGGAGAAGATGGGAGGGGGTATATCAAGTATATTCGGAATTATAATTAATATCTTATTTGCAGCAGTATTACTAAACATAAATAAATAAAAAATTGACTTTGATTTAGTGAGGAATTCTAATTTTCTTTTTTTTTCAAAAATTCGACTTTGTGATATCTCCCCACTGTCGTATCACCATAAGGATTTGAAATTTCCTGAGCAAAGTTAGGTTAATATTATTCCTAATTATGAAAAGTTCCACACACAAAACCTAAAGTCTCTAAAATAATGGTAAAAAAATAACCTATCGACGTTTCGCCAATTCAGGCACTATCCGGACAGAGAAAAAAAAGAAGATCATTTATATGAAGACGAAATCCAGCTCATCCCACATCCTATCTAAACAGACATATCAACTAGAAACAGTACCAACCTTACTTCAAGACAACCATACATATACTGATGGAAAAGGGAGCTTACATAACAACTGTTGGGAAAGGTCAAATTAAAAACAGCTGATCAACAGAATAACATAAATTACACGTACAAAACAACCAAAAATGAATGAAATACTATAATAATTAATAAAATAATTTTGCTGTTTTATATCAGAACATTGTGGTCGGTCGTTTTATACCCGTGCATTATGGCTGGAGCAGTAATACTATGTGGGTCATTCTCAAATAAATAGCCACTTTGATGCCCTGAACCTTTAAGGAATTGTAAAGTGAATAGTTTTTTTTATATTTACTATATTTTTTTCAGCCGTTTAAGCGATATTCTGTTTGTTTTAAAGCAATAGATGTATATCTAACGGTATTATTTGCTCAAAAAATATTAACAAATATAACTAGATTTGTATTCTTGAAAACCTAACGAGCGTAACAGTCCGGAATACGTTTTTCGAATTTTCAACAGTTTTATTAGTAGTAAAAAGTTTCACTAGAATCGATTATGGGTGGTGCTTAATAATTAAACATACAAAGTGACCTCACAGGGAGGCAAGAAATATGCAGGTAACGTTTTAAAATCCTTTTGATGAAGTTGTTAAGGTAATGAATCACCAGTGCTTTTTGAAGCCTTATGTTCTGACATACTGAGCGATCACATTCAGGTCTTTTTACGTACTGATATTCGATGGCTCTCCTTAGGAAAGGTTCTTGAGAGATTTTTCGAATTCAGAAACGAAGTTCGGTTGTTTCATTAAGACACACATTTTTCAATTACACTCAACGGTTTTGATTATCTTTGCATGGGAGCTTACTCAACAGATATTTTCGGATATTAAAATAAAGTAAATTTTATTCCAAAAGGACATTATGTGGATATCTTCTATGTAACGAGTGGAAGACAATATTGAAGCAATAATTAGAAAAGGTTCGAAATCTGGGCCAATCAATTTGGAAAAAAAATCGTTCCCTAACTTCACGATTCTGCAAATGTTTTTTTAATCTAGCTGTGAAGTATTTATATTTATTTGTTTTCAATAATGAAATTTCATAACAATGTTTCACGTTGGCATTTTTTAAGCTTTATAAAAATATAATGATTGGGATTATTTTTTTGTTTGGTTTATTTAATTAAATTTTTGTTTGTCTTAAAATTTTATAAAAATACTTTAAATTTTATTATAATTAAGAATTTTGGCGTTGAAATTTTTCTGTGTTCCTAAATCCTATTTTAAATGGTAAGTAGTAAACTAATTAGGAACAAAAATGCTTAGATTAGCGACCGATGCAAAAGAAAGGAAATATCCTATATTTATGCGTTCATGATACCCATTTCACCAAAATCAGAATACATTTTTTTTAGTGAATAAATTACAATAATTTGAAATAAGGCTCATCGAGAATGAACTAAAATACATTTGCTACTTTGAAAACTAAAATTTACAAAATTATTATACAACTTGAAAACTATCAGTAGGTTCAACTTTTGTTTTGAGTCTACTGAAAAATAAGATAATAAGCACATAGGATATTTTCTCATGACAACGACATGTTTTTAGGCGATTTCTGGTTCAAAAACGTCTAAATAATATTTTTAAAAAATCCTTATCTTAAAATGTTTAAACAATTATATTGTGAACTTTCTTAGTTATGACGTCATGATAAAACGTAGCTGAGGCAGTAAAAATCTTATTAGAGTAAATCAATTAATGTTTACATTAGAGTAATGCATTATTTCACTAGAACTGTTGAATAAAATTTCCGTATTCCCAATTCGGAAAGCCAATTGAATATTTATGAGGTTTCATAACAGGGGATTCTGAAGAAATATTACCAACAATTTAATATTTGCTCAAATTTTCAGCAGCGGAAAATTACTTTTTACCGTTGCATAAGAATTTAGGTGAATCCAGTGTTGTGGGTTAACTTTAGAATACGGATGATCGCCATGATGATAAAATTCATAAAAGTTCAACTAAATATTTATATTTATTTATTGTATTATTTATTTTCCTGGTTTTCCTATATATATATATATATATATATATATATATATATAATATATATATATATATATATATATATATATATATATATATATATATATATATATATATATATATATATATATTTCTATTATATATATATATATATATATATATATATATATATATATATATATATATATATATTTCCCATCTATCATTTATTTATTATTTTACTTATGCTACTAACTAAAGTAGATTTAATAAAAAAATCTTCAATATTAACGTCTAGTAACTCATCGTACAAACATGTATATGTACACGAGAAATTATATTAGAATGTATATTTATAATACAACTACATATATAAAAAAAAATATAATAATGCTTATACTATTTTTTAGCTGGATTCATTTTTACATTCTTGATGTACATTCGTTTTGTTGAAAACCTTATTAAAATCTTCAAGCAAAATAAATAAAACAAATAAAATAATAGAATGTTGGAATTGGCATTATTTTTTTAATAATATTTTCTTTCTAACCATTCTTTGTATATAATTTATATATTTATTGCCGCAGTGAACGTTTAAATTAATGTACATAGTAATGCTCCGTTTACGATTTCTCCTTCCCATTTCCTGCGAATACCCAATGATTATATATGTTAAAAACTAAGATTTAATTCATTTAAACAGTTCATCAAAATTTAGGAACTATTGATCCAAAATCATAAATCTGTTGTTTATATTACGTTGGTGCTTCCTTTATTGGAGGAAAAGATACTAGGATGTTTTACGATTTGGTGGAGTCGGTGTTGGATTTATAAGTATATTTGGTAATATTATTATTATTAAATAATAATTTCTATTACATTCTATTCTGCTATTATTATAAATAAATAGCCAAATGTTTGTATTTCTATGTTATCCATCGTCATTTTACCATGAACAGATCTAAAGCTCGAAATATCTGTCTAAGATTAAGAGTTATCGATTTGGAAAAACTTATCAGTTTTTACGTATTTATAATTTAACTAAATCTAAATTCAAAAATTAAAATTTTCGTTTTGATTCAGTTTCACCTAATCCGTTATTAATTATATTGTTCCTATTTATGTGGTTTTTTTTAAATCCTCCTGCTAAATTATATTGCATCGTTCACCGTAGTTAATTAATCCATTGTAATATCTAGATAATAAGTACTGAGCTGAACGCCCCAACAAAGAGACGCTAAATTAAAATAAATGAATTATTTCTTTCTTTAAACTTTATCCAGACATAATTAATTCATCATAGTGCCCAGATAATTAAGGATAACTGATTTCCTTCCCATCCTCATATAAAGAATTTTAAAGTTCTTCCGAAGTACTTTATTGAAATATTTAAATATTTATTAGGGATTATTACCAAGACTTGGGTTTAAAAAAACAACTTAATTTATTCATTCCTTAGAGATAATTGAAATCGACTCTAACAACAAACAAATGTGATATCAACCTATACAATAGAAATGAGTATAATGCTATTACGAATTAATAAAATTAAATATTCATTTCTTTTTTATTAGTCACTGTCATCACTCGTTATTGGGAATAATTAATATTCATTATTTTTATAATCAATTTTATAAAATAAATAAATATTACTTTGTGTACTAAAGAGGTTAAGAGCACCACGTAAAGGCGTTATATTTTCTCCAATCAGTGTGGCCACTTAGAAAAAGCATTATGAGACCCTCCTTAACGAAAGTAGAGCGTAATTTATGATGCAAGAAGGCAGTGTACAGCAAACCCAAGCCGAACCCTATGCAAGTAACGGAGGAAGAAGTGAGGGTTGTTCTAGGCAGAGCTAAATGTGGAACAGCTCCAGAACCTGGTGTCTTGCTTATGGAGTTTTTTAAGGCCGGCAACAGAATGCTGCTTAAATTCCTAACTAGTATAGAAAATATGGTTCTGATAGGGTAGAATCTACTTCATGATCTTCGGACGGGATACATCCGCTCCATCTTTAAAAAAAGGAGATAGGAGGCAATGCCAGAATTATCGCTTTTGTGTGCAGAGTTCAGTGAACAGAATTGTCGGGAGACTGGTCCGGGATAAGCTCGAAGAGGAGTACACTACGCCGAAGGAGCAAGCTGGATTTACAGCGGGAAGATACTGCATGAAAAATATTTTTTTTTGCTTCGACAACTCACTGAGAGATGTAGCACGGAGAATAGGGAAGTCTATTTAGCCTTCGTTAATCTGGAGCAGATATAGGGTACTGAGGGAAAGAATATGCCCAACATTGAGAAGAGCAGATATTACCGAGTCTATTATTCAAGCAATTCATCAACAATTGTACGGAAGCGATTTGAGTGAAGATTGGAAAACGCCTCTCTGGGCCATTTTCCGGGATCAAATGGCTGAAGCAAGGATGGATGCATGTCACCAAGCCTTTTCAAGATACATTAGTCTGACTTTAATTTAGTGTTTAATTACCTAATAATTCCATTTTATAGCTGGATATGGTCCCAGCACCATCACTTGTAACTCCAACACATTGATCTCAATATGCAACAACCATTATTATCCGAAACTACAAAACTGATTTAAACATGTTTTTTTAAGATAAATTTTATGTGATGGGAGGCTGAGAATTATATATTATGATGCTATTTTCGCTGACAAGGCAACATGAAAACAAAACAATAAGTTTTCGTTCAATTTATTTTAACAGATGACGTTTCGGCCCAACTGTTTGTTAGGGCTAGAGAAGTGTTTATAAGCTAATTTGTCACAGGAGCTCGAGTTCAACAAAACTCGTTATCTTATCATACCATTGACTTGTCCCCAACAAAAATGATCTTTAAATGGTTAATTAAGACTTATTTTTTTTTTTAACAGG
Source organism: Rhaphigaster nebulosa (assembly GCA_948150685.1). Taxonomy (NCBI): domain Eukaryota; kingdom Metazoa; phylum Arthropoda; class Insecta; order Hemiptera; family Pentatomidae; genus Rhaphigaster; species Rhaphigaster nebulosa. The sequence goes on from OX411306.1 coordinate 41,489,252, forward strand.
AATGAATTTTGGAATTAAAAAAAATTGTATGAAAAATAATAGATGCAGGACATAAAATTACTAAATTTAAGGGCATTGAAATGATATTTAATGAACAATGTTACTCAATCTTTTAGGTTTTTCTTTATTTTTATTTTCATTTGAAGAAGAAAAGCTGCATTATAGAATATTTTGTCTTTATTTATTTATTAAAATTTACGACTATAACAAAGCTCCAAAAAGTAAGCATGCTATGAGACTTAATATTTATATAATAGGATGAAATTATGCTTGTGTACAAAGAATGCACATTGGATTCCATCAAAAAGGTGCGGAAGCTAATGCACAGCCAAAATTTTATTCACAGATGGGGAGAGGACGCAGAGATCTCAAGATACAGAGATAGCCAAGAGGAGGTAATGTGCCAGCCAGGCTAGGCATTGAATAATACATCCCCTTGAACCCGGGACTATTGATACCCGCATCGGCTCGGGGAGTTTCCATAATTCCCTTCTGTATCACTCCTCCATCTGACCACAGAATGGCCTATCTTCTTCCCTTCTAAGGGATAAGGCTCTGCCGGATCACATCTTCACGTCCTTCCCATATACAATCGTTGCCTCTAATGTGTTGATGTCGAGCAAAGGACAAAATTTGTGTCAAACAAATCATTTTTGAAAATCGCCATAGGTATAAAAATAACCAATTATTATTTTCAATAATAGACCTTTGTAACCGACCCTCCCAAAAAATTGAACCCCCTCCCCTCCCCTTCAAAATTTGATGTTTTACCTTTCAACATAAGTAGAATCCAAATATCGAATAAAAAAAATCCATCCGTCCAATATTTTTATTTTTTTTTGTTATGGTCAATTGAAAGGAAAAAATATTCAAAAAAAAAATAATCATCGAAATCGAACTAGTATTAACTGAGATATAGCGTAATGAATTTTGTAGAGTAATTTCCCGGCATAGGTTAGCCTGCCCTTGGCCTCCTGAGTTATCAATTGCGGGCTCCTAGTTTTCTTGCATCTCTTTCCAGTTCATCCTTACCTGGATTACTGTAGTGCGCCTCCAATATTTTCCTCTATACCATTTCACCCTCATATTATATGTCCTCGCTTTCTTAGCCTTCTTGCCAAAGCTGGATCAAAGTTCAGTTTCTTTCTAGATCTCTAAGTTTACTGCGATCATCCTGGAACATGCATCAAGTTTTTGCTCCTTAGGTGCCTACTACTTAATTTATTTGTTGAACTTGGTACCTATATATGTTTTATAAAGTATTATTCACATGTATGGTAACAGTTTCATCTTTTTTTAGTCATTTGATAACCCGAAAACGTTCCGACTTTCTCAAAACATTCTAAATGCTCATTTGAAAAATAATCTAATTGTCTTTTAGCGACTGCCAAATATTTGTTACTTGAAAAATACTGTTCTCAATATCACCCACCATATGTTCCTGATATCGCCTACGTCTAAAATGGAATTAAATGAAATAAAACTTATGTCACAACAACTAATTGAGTACATTAAAGAATTTTTTTATATCTTAATTCGTGCCAAAGAAAGCAGTTGATATTTCCTTAGTGACAAGACTGGGTGTCACTAAAAAATAGGGTGTTGTCTCTTCTTGAAAGAAAGATGAAAGCACTTCCTGACTGCACTTTTCGTTTTATTTTTTTTTTTTTTCAAAACTGAGTGGCCAATATTATTTCTAATATTAACATTAATCTTCTTCCTTCATGACACATGACTATTGAAGAAAAATACTCCGTCGTCCCGGTGTTGGTTACTTGTTAGTAGCGTAAATAAAGTAGCAACCATAATATGGAATATTAGAAATTGGGCGATGTTTGGGTCTCCTACCTTTTAATTGGTAGACAAAAATTACATTAACATAAAAAAAAAATGAGGAGCTTATATCAGATTAGAATGAACTAGATATTTAAAATACACTACAAAAATAAAGAAACATAGAAAAACTAAATAGATTAAAAACAACGAAAAAAATGGTTAACATGTATAGATAAGAAATTCACACGAGTAATAGATAAAAATGTCATTAAATGTTGATTAAAATTGAAAAAAATCTATCATAAATAAATAACAATAATAAGTTTAAACAAAATCAAATGTATTAAAATTATGTGTCCGAATTACCTCTAATAGGAATTTTCGCTAAGAAGATTGTTTCTAGATAACAAGTCATTGATGCTAATGAGCAATTTTTCGATCAAAGAGTAAACATCATCAAACTCTTTATCGTTAAAATACGCTTTAATATTAGTTTCCATTGCTTTCATCTATCTGCAAACAGTCACCCACAATTGATAGGAAGTAATTAACCATCGCCCTTTGTAGGCTACATCATTACCTGACAAGGTAACACAGCATCATTACCTGACACAGATACAACACATTAAAGACTCGTCCAGTTAATGAACCTGATATCATTGATTTATTTGTAATACAATATTCCTGAAAGTAATTAACACATAAAATAGATCAATTTGCGCACAGAGGTTCGTGTGATAATCGGATACTCTGTGGCAAGTCGCCACACTTTGCTGATTATAGATCCCAATTCATATCGAAATTGTAATTGACCTTCCGAGAAGCACTCAATTTAGGAAATTGCACGTTGTACCAAAAATTTTAAGCACTGAGAAGCACTGGACTGTCGGAGAAGGACTCAAGCAAACACTCATGTATTTTTTTAGTTCGCATTTGTAATTTCTAATTTATTATAAATTAGCTGAATGGCCAATTTCAATAAATTTATTTCATCACATATATTTTTTTAGTAAACCAAAATTATTACTAACCCTAACAGTTTTGACCACCCTATAAATGAATGAGTTTTACGCTTTTAATCAAATGAAAAATAAAGAACGCATCGAGTCAATGATTTAATCAAGATCAATGGGACTAAAAAAAGTCAAACCATTGAAGATTTCACCAATTTTATTTTATATTAAAAGTACATCTGAGAAACCATATTAGTGTTTCTGAAATAACTTTTCACGCAAAAATCTACAATCCCTCTGAAGTCTTCAAAACTATCAGGTTACAGCTGGTGGTAGACAAGTGATAACTCTGATAAAGCTAATAACAAACTCCATTCGTTCCGGAACCGGTTTTAAAATTTTAACCTTCACTTATATATATATATATATATATATATATAAGTGATATATATATATATATATATATATATATATATATATATATATATATAGGAGTTTGTTATTAGCTTTATCAGAGTTATCACTTGTCTACCACCAGCTGTAACCTGTAAACCTGTACAGCTGTAAGACAAGACTATATATATATATATATATATATATATATATATATATATATATATATATATATATATATAGTAGGGGAGAAGGGAGCGGAGCAGCTCAGTGTTACCATGCTCCCGGTCCCGAGTCCGAGACCGGCTGTGGCAGATAATTATTTACTCTGTTATCAGCCGTGGATCAACCCTGTGGGATCGGGAGACCCTCCTGTGGAACACCCAACCTCTGTAAAGTGGGTACCTTTAATTGGGAGAAAAACCTGGCGGTTGAGCGTAACCTCGGCCAAATCACCTCCTTGCTATACCTGTTGGCTACCGCCACCTTGATAAAACTCCTTCTGTAAACAGTAAAGAATAAAAAAAAAATAAAAATTGTTATTTGGGGAAAAATCGTTTCATGTGTTTCCTGTAAAGTTTTCTAAATGGCGCTTATGCCTTTTTCAAAAACGACTTCGATATATAAATAAATAAATAAATAAATAAATATATATATATATATATATATATATATATATATATATATATATATATATATATATATATAAAGGTATATAAACCAAGACTTACACTAGTAGACTAATATTCTGATAATAAAGATTCATAAAATATAATGAAAAATTAATTATCTCTGTTTCTTTGTGAGAGCCACTAACTACCACTTACGGTATATTTTTGGGATAAATAAAATTATTAAACAATATGAATTTATTTTTAAATATAGTTAGTAATGTAGGTATATATTTTTTATATTAAGTAATCGTTTGGTTTAAGGGTACTTAGACCGATTTTGAGTATCTAATCAGACTCGGTTCTTTCAAGTTCATATTTCTTCAAAAGTATTAATATTATCGTCGTTTTCTTTTTTTTTTTTTTTACTTTTTTCCGTGTACATTACCGTTGACGTAGGTAAAATATTTCGAAATAAATATCATCTGATAATATTAACACGTTTTTTGGCTGAATTAATTGTAAAACTATCAAAAATCAGAAACAAATATTATTCACTTAATCTAGCAATAACGTTTTCCTCAAAATTTACCGCCCTATAAATTCTGCCACCCAGGGCAAGTATCCCCTTTGTCACTCTAGCTCCGACCCTGAGAGCGGCAATCATGAAGTTTGCCCCGGCTGCCCGTTTGCCTAGCTGCGCCATTGGATCAACGTGCTGATTGATTTATTTTAATTCCAATTTCATTTCTCTGAAATCGTGGTTCAATAAATTTAATAATGGTACACTTTTATGAACATTGGGTAAGTCTGAAATTCATTTTCACTATTTTTGCCAATCATCAGCACTATTCTTATCGTAATCAGCAGATCATTTTGCCAATTTTTTATTGTTGATTACGATGGTTGTCGATTTTTTTTATCCTACGATTCTAGATAAGATTATTCAAAAACACCTATGAATAAAATTAATTAATTAATCACTTTTTTAGCTAAAAAAATAGTTCTTCATTTACCATTTCTTAACTAATAAAATTACACTGACGTTGCTAGTGAATTACATAATTCATCATATAAACACAGTGATTTACAAAGCCTAGCCAGTAAAGTTTAAAGAAATATTTGTATCACTTCTAGTCGTCAGAAAGTTATGAATCTGGTCTTAATATTTTCAGGACCAACTCAAGTTTTCGAGAGAAAAATTTGGTTTATCATTTTCATTTTTTTTTCATTTTTATCATTCTTTAGGTTTATCATTTTTCGCTTCTAAAACAATCGTGGTATCTTTAATGAGTGATTTAATATTATTTTATGTTTCACTTTGCTTAGGTTTATCTTGTTTCTCTTTTTCCGCCCAAAAAATTAAAGATACTCGGAGAAAAAAAAATGGAAATATTATAAATTCACCCTTAGGGATACGGTGTTTTATAGTAGCTAATTTAAATTTTCAAGAGACGGCTCATACAAATTCCATCGGCGGACTAAAGAACCGTAGCTGGGTGAAAATAAATTGCCGTGGGACTTATATTTCCACTCCTATCGACACTGAACAAGAAGAGAAAAGAATGTAAATAGGAAAGGGCGGTGAAAAGAAGTCGGAAAATGGGTAGGGAAGAAAGGGCCGAGATTCCCATGCGTGCCGTTGGAAAAATTCAAATTCCTTATCTGTGGGGGGAGGGCACTAAAGGGAGAAGGTAAAGGCTTATCTCTACTCGACCTTAGTAATTACCTCGATTCCCACTTTTACAGCCTGCTCTCTCTGCTCCCAGCCTCTCTCATTTGTAAGATAATGCCCTATTTTCTAATCCTGTATAAGCTAATGAAATAAGCCTTCTATTCACAGCTCTATTACGGCCCCACGGTAGGGCACTTATTATACCATAGGTTCTTTTAGGGCGTTTTCGGTATTCCGATTCTATTCTGTCAGATGGTTTTGGAACGATGTTCTTACAGAAATTAAATTACTTCGTGGCATCGTGCGAACGACGTCAAATGCAACGTAGCCAATATTTAACAGTATTCCTACCAAGTTTTGATCACTGTTTCGACCAAAATGTTTCTTTTAACATCTCTGCGTTTTAATGTAACTGGTGAAAAGGTATGGGTTCCAATTTATCATTTTAGAATAAATACACATATGGACAACTATACATGTTTCTTTGGTATATCTTACGTCCTCCAGGCCCAAAAAAATTGAAGTTGATTGGTTGAGTTCCCTATGAGCTTTGGAATATGTTCATAATATGTAGGAAAAATATGGTAGAGAAAATTTGTAGGCTAAAAAAATAGAATTTTTTGATAAAATTGAAAATAGGTATTAAAGATTTTTTGGAAGGCTGAAAAAAAAATATGAACTTGTTTTATAACTTAAAACAATTTTATTTAAAATTAACTTTTTTTAATTATAATTATGTTAACCTACTTTAGTTATTTTTAATTATTTTACTTATATTGTATATGTAAATTAAAGACAACATATTTTTTGGACTCTTTAGTGGACTACGCTCATTCTTGGGTGTATTCTATTCTTATTCAACAATGAAAACAAGTAAAAAAAATTCAGTAAAAAAAAAAAAAAAACTGAATGCAAAACTAGTAGAAGAATGAGGATAACATTAAGTTAATTTTACGGATATTATTCCAAAAGCCAAAAAGTTAAACTTAGAGAATAATTTTAAATTAAAGTATTAGGTGTGTTAGTTTGAACCCATTGGTAGAAATAATTAAAAAAAAAAAACTGTCCCAATCGATCTTAGACACTATTTTCACTTGATTTTTTCTTATAAAAGTAATTTTCAATAAGATACATCCTTTTATTTAAATTCATGGGATATTTTGCCCGGAGCTTTACCATTCCATTTGATCTCGCTTATTAGAAAACAGTCATTACCTATTCATGTTTACATTCATAATTGAGGTTCCATATCTACCTACGGTACAGACACGTGCCGAGGACTTCATTCATCAATATTACCGGAAGGTGATGCTTTTTATATTTTGCTTTAAAATATTGAAACACAACCCAGCGGTCTTCATTGTTTATTTTTCAATCATTCCCCGAATTAGACTTTGCATACAAAATGATGCGTTTCGAAACAATGAATTATTCTCTCCAATATTTCTAGAGATGCTATCCTTGTAATTTTATAATCATCGATGCAATATTTATTACATACATTGTCTTAAAATTAAAAAAAAAAATAAATATAAAGTTTGGCTAGTTTTTGCTATTTCTCCACTAGTTTTGGTGATGATACAAAACATTTGAGTCAGATCAGGATTTATGATCATTTAATAGTGCTCAATGTTTGTGTTAAATTTTTAAAAATTATTATGTAATATTTCATTGCGACTCACTATAGTTTTATCCAACTATGGTCCAACTAGGTATTAAAATTAGGGACATTTGAAATTTTCAGTTGTAATTCTTTCATTCTGGATGATGTATAAATATATCGCTAAGGGTATTCTGAGAGATTCTAGACCGACTTAGAAATTCCTCCTGCACTTCAGCCATTGAGTGAGATTAAGAAAATCAAGTTAAAAGCCGACTCTCGTTAAAAAAAATGATTAAGCCTTCTGAAACTTTAAATCCTCTAGCAACTGCTTAAGAATCCAGTTACGTTAGTACGGAGATTTATGAATAACAAGTACAAATAATCAAAATTAGAACACTGGTAAAGAGTTAGGGTAAAATACAGAACTTAAATCGAAGCAACTATACAGCAATCTCACAAAATATCCTATAAATATTCTATTGGAAATGTCTAATGTCCACGATTAGTCATAAGGAGTATATTAACTAAACTAATGTACATTTTTTTACTACCGATATTTTGCTAATCGGCAGCGACCCTCTGCTACTATTGTATGGTAACTATAAATAGATAGATGTGCATAGATTTTAGTTAAATACAGCATTGACACTTTGAATAGTACTTAAAATTAGTAAGGAATCCACCGTGCAATAAAGTAAACATATTAATATGAATAAGTCGAGACGAAATTTTTTGGTAAACTTAATAATATCAAGTCCTACAACCACAGACTACAGCTGGAATATGCACCCCAGCGCTTATTAATGATAATGAAGATGACGTATTTTCATTCATGCACTATGGCGTCATCAGAGTGTCGGACAGCTTTTCTATTGTTGCGGAGAAATAATTTAGTTTACGTTTAAAAATTATCAATTTTCTTTCAGATCACAAAAAAATTTAGCCTGATATTGATTACACCGGTCAACATGAATTTTGAGTCTAGGATCTAGATGCCAAATTTTGATTTATTTCATGAACTGATAAGGGAAGAACAGATAAAGTTTGCTTTTGTAGAAACTAGAATAATATTTAGAATTAGAAAATAAGTTTCTCAAATATTTATTCTAAATAACAATTGACCAAGCTTTAGTTTCGTATTTAAATAAATATTTTTTTTATTTAAAATAAAATTGACGGTATACTATTCAAGTACAATAATTGATCAATATTTTTCCTATCAATGGACTTTATCGTTTCAAGCCTTAAACGTAATCTCCTATCATTTTCTCATTATACTGCTCCTGATAACGTCATTCAATGTCCCTCACATCTGGGTGAAAACGTTTCTCTTGCTCTTCTGAATAGCACCTATATTATCCTCAACTGTATATTCTGTGTCTGAGTAAAATTGCCAGTGTCAATTATTTTCTTTAATGGTGGTCCGACGAAAATATCTGCTGTATCTTTGGCTTAGGATAATGCCGTGGAAAAGTTTTTCCAATCTATATTTTCTATATTTCTATTCTATATTGGAAAGCTTGAATATCTTAAGAACTTTTACAAATTTTATCACGAGGCCTAATTTAAATGCAATAGAGGCATCGATGCATCCCCGGAATCTACAATTGGTTTCTAATTTGACATTTGGTTTCCCTTCCTGTTATTCGGTTCGTTTGGACCATGTTTGCAATTGGAAATGTGCTCTGTCTGCGTTACTGTCCTGCTGCAAGCGAAGATAGCAAGGATATTTGGTATACGCGCCTTGCATTACATTTAGAAAACCAACATCTTAAAATTCTCGTATGACTGGCCAATTTTACTCTGCATACCTCAAAGTTTTCAACATCATTTTCAAACTAAACCATTGTAAAGTGCGAAGAGGAACGTACTAAATTACGTATAGCATAAAATGAATACCAATGAATGAATACCACAAAATCATCAAGACTTATTATGTTAAAATCAACATAATATCTATGTATGTATAATATATATAATAATGATAAAATCAACGTTAAAAAGGTTAATTTATCAACAAACTTTACAAGTAAAAAACGAAGATTAAGATTATTATTAATTAGGTTTATTGTTGTGATTAATTTCTGATAGACTTAGAGAAAAGAAAAGAAAACAACTTGGTGTGAATTAGTACTATCATTTTTTATTGCGATTAAAAAAAGAAATATAAATAAATAAATAAATTGGGCCCTCAGTAGTGTGGTAAATAATGCAGCTTTAGTCTATCCTGTATGAATAAGTATTTTAAAGCGCTCCAATAAGTTTTAGCTTGATTTTATGAAGTCATAATTTTTCCAGGGCTACCTGGAAGTTAGACATCAACCCATCTGTTGTCCCTTAAACATTTTATTTCTTCACCAGCGTATTTAAAATGTTTCAATTAATTTCGTATAGTTTATAATTTTACTCATAAAGGGATTTGAAGGAAAAGTTTATCGTAGTTAGTACTTATCTGTCCCTCCAAACTGGATTCATGAATTTTTTTAACTCTGACATAAGGGAAAACCATACATCAAGCCATGAAATCACAGCCATGATATGAAGATGATGGACGATTATTGCCAGGTCAACTCCCATTTTTAGAGCTATTTCCTGTGAGGAATGGTCGCCAACAGAGCTTGTCATCGGAGGTTGAAGGATTCCTTTTATCTTTTAATGAAAAATAGAAGTTTACTGAACATAGGCTTTGGGATTTTATTGCGGTTGCTCCTCTAGCTAAAATATTTGTTTATCGTAATAATGTTTATGAAAAAAGTAACCTTAAAAACAAAAAATATTTACATCGATTTGATGATAAACTCATGAGGATGTGTTATAAAAATTAAAATTAAAATCACTTTTGTAATTGTTTCAGAACTACATTTTTTAAATCTTATTATTTACACACATTGCTATATTTTTTCAATCAGCAGAACAAAGTGCTGTTTGATGACCATAATAACGCAACCCTTTTTGGAGCAAGATGTCACTATTGACACATAATTTAATTAACGTTTTACATACGTAATGTAAAGTTACAAGCTATTCCGATGCTTTGGACCATTATAGTAGTTCATAATGATTGTGTCGGTAGCCATGATTGCTGGATAAAATTCCAAACGAAGATCATTTAATCACTACACATTTCTTAATCAACTCTAAAAAGCCATAGGGAGGCAAGTTAATTCCTTGTTAGATAACTGCATATTTCTATTGGTGTAATTCGTGACACCTTGGTACATTCATGAGTGGACGTTTTCCTGAAAGGTGTCAGCATTGAAACTTTGGTACAGCTATACGATCACATTTTCATGCATTGTGTCAGTCCAGAAACGTTGGCATATCAATGAAAGGATATTTTTCTGAAAAGTTGATACCAAGGTGCTTAAAAGTACCAAGATGTCAATATTGATATATTGGTACTTTTACATCAAATATGCAGGTACATTTTCATATCAGGTATCAGCCATGACACCTTGAAACTATGACTTTGGAACGAGACATGGCGTATTATAGACCAATATGAGCATTGATATTGCCTCGAGTACCAAATAATTCAAACGATTCAGGTGAGTTTTTTCCACTTCCATTACTGCCTCTGACAATACCTTTTTTTTCCTGAGATAACACTAAGGTGTCACTGGCGACACCACAGGCTTGAAATAATTTTCAAAGATGTCTGATAATAATGAATAGATACACACATACAAAGAAAATTAAATTATCAGTGATACAAAGTCAGTGCAGAGAAATCAATAATTTTTTTCTAGGTATCCATTGGCAGTAATTAATAGTAATCCAGAGTTTCATAATTGTTTTACCAGTTCTTTTCAGATAATTACACATTTCTAGAAAATTCTTATAAGCCTCAAGGCATATCCCAAAAAGGAGATAACTCCAGAGTACTATTAATCACATTTATGAATATGGTGGTTTAATACAGTGTAAAGATTTTCGATTTTGAAAATCTGTCCTAAGAAACAGCTTTGGACCCAACCCTCAAAAACAAAAATCTAGTGAAACTCAAGCTATTTGAATTTGTAATGTCTGTAAACCATTCGAAATGGCTTTAATAAACTAAATTTTTAAATAAACACTTTATATGAAAAATTATATAAATATATGTCACAACATCGAGTTTGGCACTACGAACGAACACCTGTTGTTATACAGAATTCCTACAGCGTTGGTGAAAAATGAACAAGATGTTTTCATATCAGCTCCCAACAGAAAAATGTTATTTTGTTTGTAGAGGAAAGAAACGAGAAAACTTTCAGAAAAAAAATTCCTCGCACGTACTAGAAAGAAAATAATTTAATTGATTTGTTTTTCTCTCTATCAAGACCTCAGACAGGGAAAACTAAGAAGAGTCGTGATTTCTTTTCAAATTGATATCAATTTTTTCAATTACGTAATGACAGTGTTAATTAATTGATTTATATTAATGTAGTGCATTTGGGAAAAAGCATTTTCTTGGCTTAGGTAATTATATGTTTAATAGAACATGAAAATTTATACTTTATTTCAACGTTATGAAAAACTTCAATTTTCTTGAATAGATTCGCAATCTTCAGGTATAGATTCAAAGAGATACCATTAGTAATATTTTTATATTTTTAGTAATAGGTATAGTTTTATTTTGTAAGTAATTAATACCCTGAAAAAATATGTATATATATAAAAATACAGTCCACTTGTTAAAAGCTCTATATCATTCTCTAGGGTCAGATCAAAAGTGAAAAATCTATGAATCGATGTGAAATTTAGTTATATTTAGTTATATGAGATATTAGTTAAATGGGTTTTCCGCTTAAAATGTCGAAACTGTCGATTTCTAATGTTTTATCCAGTGATATTGACAGTTTTATTGTTCTCACGGAACATGAAGAAATATCTTGGAAACTAGTTATCTATCTATAGAAAAACGACACAAAATAACGGAATAAGACCTCCAGTAACAAGAGTGTGTGTTTTTGTATGTGTGTGTGTGTCAATAGATGGATGTCGGGAAGCCAAATGTCGTTTTTACTGCAATCTTTGGCAACTAGTAACCAAATTCAGTATTACTTCTTGAGCCACGGATTTATAACTTAATAGGCGTACAAGGAAGTTTTAAGCAAGGAATTTACATTAAGCAACCGTCATATCAAATTTTTAAATTTTCTTAGGTCATTTTGACAAATAAATACATTTTATTTGGTCCATTAAGTATTAAGAAATGAGCATGATGAAATTATTAAAAATATGTTAATGAAATACAAAATAATTAAAATTTATTGTATTAAAGAACGAATTTAGGTATTAAACATTTAGTCAGTATTAAAATATTATTTAATAACATTTATTTAGTTTGGAAAAGTAAAATACAAAACTTATCTTTAGTTAGAAAAAAAAAATCGTTGATATTGATTAATATTTTTAAACTTTCTTCAATATCATTTTCTGTTTTTCATCAATATCAAAATAGTTTTCACTTCATCATACAAGAAGATGGTGGAGGATTTCGGATCATTGAAATGCCTGATATCAATAGATCTGAGGAAAAACCAATTAATGCTTTTTTGAGATCACTTGTATTAATGTTCGATAAGTTTTCTTGGTATTGCATTGTCGATATCTCCGAAAATCTTTATTGCGAGACTCGAGAGCTTCTTTAAAAAGCATTCAACTGGTAAGCATTTATGATAAATTCTTCTAGATTCAAGTGGCGAAGCACATTTTTTTGGTATATAGAACCAAGGATACAAGTTTACCGGTACTTTGATTGTTTCGTAGCATATAACGCTGAGATGTAAAAAAACAAAACAAAAAAAAATCAAGGAAATAGTTTTAAGAATAATAACTCATAACCTTTTGATATGCCTCACATCTACACCGGTGATTTGGGCGAAAATCATATTTTCAAGGTATTAATTTCAATTAAGTCCGTGGTTAGACTCAGGGATGGCCTAGAGTATTCCCGATCGTTTTAGGTTAATTATTTTCAACAATGAAAGTTTTTAATCGACCAAGAAATAACAAATTTTTACTGTCTTCCCCTCCAAATTCAAGCCACACAATTCAATGTAATCGCAAGTTTAATCGCCTCTTCATCGTTCAACTGGCAATCCCTTAGATCTCTTAATGTGATCAGAGGTCATCAGAAAAAAAATATGTTCCTAAATTAGATTTACATATTTTTACCTCTTGCTTTGCTTAAAAGTTTTACTACAAAATATAAAAAGCATTATTTGCTTTTAACTTTGACTTTAAAATAAAAAATGGCTATTTTCCCCCCAAAATATCAAACTTTGGTAAATGGATCTCACAAATCCAAGCGACCGTCCATGTGGTTCCAAGTGGCGCTATCGACAGAGTGTTAATATAAAAATCTTTGTTTGATAACTTTAATAATTAAATATTACGTACTATTAGACTAAGTATGAAACCATAAATTTCATGCGTATTGTATGCTGCTTTGTGGTGTGTAAACATTTTTAAGTTAACTCCTAGGATTGCTATAGGGATATCGATTGCGACTTGAAGCACTTTGTCTATAATTTAATTATTCAGTATGGAATCAACTGCCTTTCGGTTTCCTGAGTTACCAATAACCCACTCGGCACAAACAGCATTGTGACGCACATGATAACTTAAGCAATATTTCCGCAGTAATATGGCAGTTTACTACCTCGTTTTCATCAATTCATCCTTTCTCGGTCTTAATAGGGGCTTTTATTCTCTTCAAAAAGGGGCCAAAGTCTGTAGCTGAAGTCACTAGTAGGTCCCCACTAGATACAAAAGCTTAATTACTGTCTTAAAGGTTTCCCTTGGATACGGTAACAACTTTTGTATTTCTAAAGGATGGTTTGGTCTTGCAGAACTGTTTGACTTTTAATAACAAACTTTCTCTTAAGTGAAAATCTCTTGTCAGTTGCTAAGTAAGAGTCCAAACCTCCCACTTTTACTGGTTGTTTGCTTTATAAGTTAACTCGTCTCTCGAGAGTTCCAAAAGGTGACAAATCATAATATCTCCAGAAGGCCTCTATCGATATCGTAAATGTTTTTGGACGTTATACAGTTTGTAATTGTTTACTCCGCATTTCTTAAATATTTCAAAAAATCGGAATCATAAACATTTTTTTAAAAACACACACTCGCTATAAAAACATATAAAAAAGGCGTGTTTCATGCTGCATATGTCCATATATGTTCATATATTCTGATGGTACTGGTTTTTGTTTCACATACTGTTTTTTGTTTCACATGAAGCTAATGGAAATAGTCAATTTTATAATTTTAAAGTTTTGTTTTGTTTTATACTTATATATCTTATCCATATCACGATTTACAAGTGAAAATAAGTTTGGAAAATAAAATAACTAAAGGTTTTTGAAGTAATTCATGAAACTCATTTACCCTTTTTCTTTTTCCACTGATCTTTCCGATTTCGTAAACGATTTTTTAGTAGAAATATTTGGGACTATTTTAAGAAAAAGGCTATGGTTATGCGTATTTTTATAGATAAATAGTAAAAAGAGGGCACAATTTTTGACTGAAGCTATATTGATAAAATATTTACAGAATTATTCAAAATCTAAATTACCATAAATGGTTAAAAAATATATAAATATAATTTCGGAGTAAAAACGAAGCAATGTTTCCAGTAATTGTAACAATAATAATAAATTATATTGCATATCTTATTTCTGGAAATTATCCAAACAACCATCCAATTTCCTCATGCTTTATTTTATGCTCTTTCTGCAACTTTTTGGACTCCATTTCATCCATCTTCAGGCATTTTTCTTATTCAATCTACAACTCAAGCCTACATTTTTTCCATTCTATGAAGTCCACATAGTTTTCAGTTGACATCCGCATGATGGTATAGAAGGATCGATCTAATTAGGGATTGATAAATTATTTGTCACTTCTATAAATTTGTTTTATTGAAAACTAGTTTCGAATGTTATACATTCATCTTCAGTTCAAGGTTGGAATGGATTATATCAAACAGAAAATTTTGTAATTTTTTTGGAGGACCCAATCCTTAGTTTTTTTAACCAAATATTTTACTGTATTTTCCGAAATAAAAATAACATTAAAATTAGCTAAAATTCTTTACAGGAAAAATCAGTGATCACAATTTAAATATTCCTGGAAAACTCCCTTGAATAAATCATATTTTGAATCCGGAACAGTCAATACCTAATTAACTTTCAGACCAAAGAACAGCAATTAAGAAAGTAAAAATAAAGAAATGGAATGTAACCGATCGGCTCCCTTAGCAGTTACTTCTCCCTTTGACGAGCTCTGGGAATCGAAGTTGAGACAAGTTGGGGTTGCAAAACCACTCTGCCGGAAATGTGGTCGAGAGTCAGACTCCTGTTCAAGTATTGGGCAAATGTCCAAACAACGCGGTCTTTGTCACCACTCGGCAAAACAGAGACAAAGGGAGGATTGAAGGAAATCCAAAAGAGAAAGGGATCAACCAACTAACGTTAAATAAACCGTGCGTGAAATGATAGGCAAACCAAAATCGTGATTATAGTAGCAGGGCAGTAGATGAGCATTTAAAACATTAATATTGTGATAATAGCACTAATAATGCAAACATTGAAACAAATGACATGACAATTTATGACATTGTAAAAAAAAGAAATGAAAAAAAGAGGAAATTTTGTAAACTTAAAAAAAGCTCGATATGATATACTTTCTACTTGATTTTGATGAAAATAATTTCAGTGAACAATCTTTAGGAATTAGCAACATTTATTTTTGTACACTAAAAATATAGCAAAGTAAAAATAGCGTCATATTCTTTATTTTGAAAGCCTAGACGATTTCAATAGCCGAATCATTAGATGTTAGTCGGAAAACTTAATGTAGGAAATTTATAAACGAAAATATTAAAATAATTTCTTAGATTCAAATAATTTTAGGTACTTAGCAGAAAACTTTTTAATTAAATCAAATAATAATTTTTCGGGGATCAGTTTGGTCCTGAAGATGGCCTACATAGTTTCGCCAATACTTTGGCTATTGCAATAAAGAAACTTTTTTTTTTTAAATCCCCGAAAAATTATTATTTGGAACTACTATACATGGTATATACATGCATACAAATTATATATATATATATATATATATATATATATATATATATATATATATATATTTTTTTATTTTTATTTTAATTGTTGGCATATAAATGGAAGATTCCAAACGCGAACCTTAAAGTATCTAAAACATTAACTGAGTAGTTAACGTTTCGCCAATTCAAGCGTCATCAGAACAAAAAAATGAGATCACATAATGTAGACATCTCATATCAACAGTATAAAATGACAAATCAACTAGAGACGGTACCTCACTACAAGATATCTACACACATTTATATCCAAACAATTATTTTTTGTCTCTTCTTCGAGTTTTCATTCTTCTTTATCAATTTGATTTTAATTGGTCTGTTTTGCACAAATTCTACATTATCTAATTTTTGACAACAATGATTAATTTTTATTGATTTGTTGCTTTCTTACCATTACTAACTTTTTTATTCTTTTGGAACAATTTTAAATAAATGTATACAGAAACACACACACACACATATATATATATATATATATATATATATATATATATATATATATATATATATACACATATATGCATATAGCACCGTAATGCTAAATGAATATGAATTAGCTTGAAGAGGAACGGTTGGTCGCAACTTGTCGAAAAAGTGATGGAAGCCTTTAATTGATAGATCAACAAAGTTAGCTAGAAGATGAGTTTACTTTCCCCAAAAATATATTTCCTTTCTAAGAAAGTTGATCTTTGTGTGCCTAAGGCTTTAATAAATTGAATAATATTATTCTCGAAGATCAGAAATTAAAGGAAGAATTTCTTACTAATAATTTTTGTGAGCTTATTTTACAAACGGTTTCGAATTGAGAAATATATTTAAGAAATTATTATTTTTTACGTAATTTAATAAGTCCTGACATATCGAGCATCTTACGGATCATAAATATCAAGAACGGAATCATTGACTATAAAGAGAGAATAAAATCGACTGGAAGAATGGATAATGCTGCAAATGAATATCCTTTCTTCCCAGGGACATAATTCAAGAAAACTTTCTAAGATGATTTCGACACGTTTTAAGAATGGAAACTAATCCTCTTGACAGGATGATGCAAAGCAAAACTAGACAGACGGCTCTAAAGGATCGCGAAACATAGGAGAAAGGAACTAGAGAATGTTTAACAAAGAGCAGCCTGAAAAAGGATAAGAGAAAAGAACTGGATGAGAATGGTAGAATATGGTCGAGACTAATTATATTTTATTTTTTAGATTTAATTAAGTTCGCCTATTATATAAACATAAAAATGACATATTAAACTTTATTTATATAATTTTATTATAGCTACTTATTTATTATTGATATTTGGACCGAAGAAGGGCGAGTTCTGGAGGCTGCAATACGCGGAATCGCGAAACATGAATCTAACCCATTTATACCCGGTGGTGCGAAATCGCATCGTAGGAATTGCTCACTTGTGTGTAAATTCTTATCTTCTTATTTTTATTTTTTGTAAATGATACTGTTGATTTTTTTTGCTTACAAGATGGGTGATTTAATCACATCACCTGTTTTTATGTTTTTATTCATTTTTTGTCAAAAGTTATGTTTTGTTGTGTTAACACGTTTTATTTTTTAAATTCGTGAGCCAGGTTTAAAGAGAAAAATAAGAAGCTACATTTTATTTTTAATTTTCAATTAATTTTTAAATGTTCTAATGTATTGTTAATAGATTAATCTAAAGTGCAACATAAGATTCACATGATATTCAGCTGAATTTGTTCACATAAATTACTTTGGCACGTGAACGCACCACCGTGTACTTCGTAGTCATTTTTTTCTTTCATAGGATTTATCGACCGTCGACGAAGTCAATGCATTTTATGAATTAATGCTAAAGATGCTGAAAATGTTAACACGATAGATTTTGGATTAGATGGAACTGATAAGGATAGTGGAGGGGGGAGGGAGGAGAGTGGAGGCTAATTCTCCAAGTCGGCCTTTCGGTTTATTTTCGATTAGATAGTATTTCATTTTTATTTTCTGACAGTTTACTCAAAGATATTCATAGTTCTTCTTTTTTTTTTTTTTTTTTTGTTATCCTTTGTTTGTTTATAATTATAGTTCTTCCCAGCTACACCACATATTTACCTAAAATTATTTTACAAACTTGACTTTCGCCAAGTAAAATCCATCGGGATTTTACTAATTTTTATTGATTTGAAAATTCTGGTAGGGTGACCGGATTTGAATTAGCAATCTAATCGATGTATGTGTATCGTTATTTTATTATCAATCATATTATATTTTCAAATTTAAAATTTTTGGTATTCTTAATATGTCAAACGGTTTTTCTGATGTTTTAATCACTTGACGAAAAATATATTAATTAATTTTTTTTTTTAATCTGTTAAAGCGAGCAATTATTATCTAGCCTGAAAGTCAAAAATAATTTTCATAACCACCCAAGCCCTGTGTGGTGCGTTTTTGAAGCATGTCATTACTACACAATCAATTAAAGCTGCTAAAAATCATTATTTTTTTAGAAAAAAAAGAAATCACATATTTGCTTTCAATAAAAAAAAAAAATCGGGTTAATAAAATCGAAGAAATAGCATGGCGATGAATTAAATGGACATATAAAGTTGTGGAGCTTAGTGACGAACGAATCCATAAAAAGTTAATTTGTGCTAAGCCGGCGGATGAACGTCCGAAAGGTAAACCGAGCTCAGATGTGAGGAATTTGTCAAGGTTGACCTTGCGCAATGGGTTTTGACGAGTCAGTGGAAAGAGGTCTAAGCGACGATAGGTGGAATCGGCATCTAACCACGAGGCTCTCTAAGCCTCTTACTATAATTACTATTATAGCAACAAGTTGCATGGACAAACACTTTGGAGTCGTAAGCGGCACAGGTAGGAATCCCTCCTTGGAGTTATGGGATGATTTACTATTAGTTTATGACGGATCCATGGAATAAATTTTGACTCCCCCATTCTCTAGCTAGAATAGATTAATAACCCGTAGTAATAATCCGTCCCTCCTTTTTTAGTTGCAGGACATAAGCAAGTAGAACCAAATAAACATTCATGTTATACAATTATACAAAATACATCTAAATTTTATTATTTTAAGTAATGAAGTAACACAAACGTGTAGAGTCACAACTTATTTGTTCTGTAAATTGATAAAAAGATGACTTTCATAAATTATCATAAAGATCAATGGGAAACCAGAACGAGATTGTAAACTGACAAAAGCAGGCAAACTGTTAATTATAGTGGGCCGGGACCACTGGGCCGAGACCAGTGGGCCAACCGTCCCCGGCTAGAATTTATGCCACTATTAGAGCGCGACTGGCATAGATCGGGGAAGGGAAAGGGTCGGGGGAGAGGGGCAGGTGGAAGAGTTACGAGGGCCAGGATGAGATATCGTTTTGAGGTGACCGCCGCTAAATCCAAGGCTGCATCAGGAGTGGAAAACAGATGAAAATCCATATTTCTAAGAGACAGTGAGACTTATCGTCCCAACGGCTCATAGGGATAAAGGTAAACAAGGACATTCCTCAGCGACAAATAACACAAGTCTGTTGGTAATCAATAGCCTCAGGTGCCCAGAAAGGCCATTCAAGAGCCATAATATTCACTGTAATATAGAGCTTTCATCCTGGCCTTAATCAATAAGTTTTATTCCTGATTAAACTCAGATCATCGAGAGACAAGACAAGTAAATAAATTCATAAATATGTATTGTATTCATAGATATATGATCGAGACCGAATAGAATCTGATAGTCCGTTGAACTCAGCCGAGGAATCGCCCTCACTGCTATAAAGATATTATCAACACGCCTTAAGATATAAAATATCAATATAATTTAAGGCTTCAATAAACAAAAAAAACAACACAAATTTACTATATATATATATATATATATATATATATATATATATATATATATATATATATATATATATATATAAATATGCGTGTGTGCTAAGACCCGGAATGCAACAGTATTAGTCTTAATACCATATCCGGCCGTCAACAACGGCCAGAATGTATATAAGGAGGATTAAAAGCTGAATAAAGTTAGTTTCAGTGGCGATATCGCAAGTAATCAACAAATGGCAAATAAAATGGACAAACACAGCAGAAAACAAACTAAGAGAGCTTAAAAACACAGTACTTCCATGGAAAACGTCAACTCAGTGTAGCAGACGAGAAGTAGTACTGGTAAGACTACGAATCGGACACACGCTTCACCCATCAATATTTGTTGACTGGAACACCTAGACTAATATGCGCCCAGCGTAACGTACCTATGACTGTAAAACAGTTACTGACTGCAGACAGTTGATTGATACCGGTCTCCCATATCATTTGGCAACTTTACTAAATGAAAATAGTTCACACATTAACGAAATATTCGATTATTTAAAGAGAATTGCCGTATATGAATCGATTTAAAATTAATGATATAATTCTTCAATTTAAGTTTCTTATATATTTCTCTTGCTTCCACAATAACCATTCATGTATAATGTATGTTTTATTTTAAGTTTTCTTCTTTTATTTTAACTTATTTATTTTCTTCTATACATTATTACTATTTTTATTTTAATTATATGTATATATTTATTTAGATTATTTAATTATATTTCCATTTATTTATTACTATTATTTTTTTTTTTCATTATTAGTATATATATTTTATTTTTATGGTTTTATATATATATATATATATATATATATATATATATATATATATATATACATATACTCACTCCATATTAATATAAAATGTAGCCAATCATTTATTAACTTTTAAATTTATAACTTTCTATTTGTGTCCAATGTCAATATGTGTTCAGAACCACTGTAGTCTATATTACCTGAAGTTATGATGTTGGGGACAGTAAGGCCGGAGGCATTTTCAATCACATACATAAAAATCATCATTTACTATTACTTATTGTCGTCAGATTGTCATTTTATTTTGCCAATATCATTATCAATTTGGAGACAATTATGAAAAAATATAATAGGGTTATTAAACTTGTAATATTTTCTTGCCAAGTTCACATTTTGATATAATATTATTTAAGTATTCTTATGACACGACTTTGAAAAAATATGAATTTCCATTCTTATGAAAATTTATGTATACATTATTGAGTGTGTTAAAGCTAGTTGAAGTTAGGCACAGTGAGTATGGGAGTGATCACCTCTCTCAACCAAGAACTATTGGCTCCACTGGACTTACTGGAAGAAACTGACATCAACCTAACGAAAGAACTGCAGGACCCTAATCTTTAAACATCGGAAACAGCAAAATGACTAATCGGAATATTCAGGTAACCAACAGGAGGTTTATGGAGCTTTAAACCTGAAGTACGAATAGATCTTGATGAATTCGTAACTGTCCTTAATTACTTGAATGACATCTTTCAAAATGCGTGAAATAGTATCGAATAGCAACAAATTGACCTGCTATCTGGATATTTGTTGCACACTGCAGCTCCAAAGAGAACATTGTTCACAGCAGAATCAGAATTCCTCCCCTCTAGTCTATCTCTCAAAACGTATATATTTGTTTTAAATTCTAAACCATCAAAGTGTTATATCCTCAAACATAAGTCTTTACAACATAAGACTTTCCAAAATGTGTAAGGTCAAACGCCGTAATTGTAAACAAATGTTCAATTTTTTTCATTCAAATATTACTCTACTCCTTGAATGAATCAACAGATAAAATTTTGTGATTCGTAGGCAATGCTATAACTTCTAATGAATAATTGGACCTAATCATTTTGACTATATCTCTATTCGTATGAGAGGGAATGCCTGTTTTCATTTACCCCAGAAATCTCTGTGGTAATTGGTGGTAATTGGAAACAGTAATTTTTTCACAAGATGGATAAAGAAGTTATCCATGGCAAATAGGCTTACCTAGATGACTCAAGAAGTTCTATGCAGAAGATATAAAGGAGCCGGCTCATGACGAAAATAAAATCGAAAATTGAACATACAGAACCTGAGAAAATTATTGAAAAAGATCTTACAAAACTTTCTTAAAATCAAATTACATACTTCAAATATTCACAACAATTATAATTCACTGCAAAATTTGTTGTTAGTAGGCTTGCAAACAAATGGGAAAAGAATTGTTTCCGGTTACTCCTGGATACAAAATATTTGGGGTAATTGAAAACATCTAACTAGCAGAGTAACGAAAACAGAGAGGACAAAAACATACCTAATTTTTATAAGCAACATTCTACATGACTAATAATAAAAGTTAAGCCATTTACTTTATCTTAGTAGATTTCCTAGGAGAGAAAAACAATATATCCCTTAAATTTGATAAACAAAATTTTGTAATATCAACTACAAACACTGTTGAAATCCTCTTCCTTTTAAGTTAAAAACAGGAGACCTCTCTAATATCTTATTTCTGTTGTTAAGTCAACATTTAACAAACTTGAGTGTTTAACACCACCACAAAGGAGTTAGCATCCTTTGTTTCCATTTACCCCATGTTTCCATTTACCCCTCCTAGCCCTACAATTGTAAAAGTGAATAACCTAATTAACCTGCCTAGATAATGAAATAATTAAAACAACTACCTGCTGTTTCATTCTAGATTTTCAATTATACAATGACATAATATACTCAATAGTTAGCTAACCTAATCAAGAAGCAGTGGATGGGGAGGCGTCCCTTTGCCGGGGTGATTGAAGTGTAACTGGACGTCCAAATCAATCAGCCACAGCCCCACATGTTGTCCAGGCAAAATGAAATTGTTCCAGCTATTTTATCAATGCAATCAACTCCAGCTACCAGTAAATTTCTTTGCCAATTACAAATTTATTTATGTGTGATGGCTTGAATTGTAAAACGTATAACTGTATTGTTAAATGCAATTTCTGCTTATTGAATAAAAGCCTGCTAAAAGTCCTGAATATATATATATATATATATATATATATATATATATATATATATATATATATATATATATGTATGTTTATATTTTTAGTTGACATCCGCATGATGGTATTGAAGGATCAATCTAATTAGGGATTGATAAATTAATTGCCACTTCTATAAATTTGTTTTATTGAAAACTAGTTTCGAATGTTATACATTCATCTTCAGTTCGAAATTTAAATGGATTATATCAAAAAGAAAAGTTTGAACTAATTCCTTCTCGCATTGTTCAATATATTCATTAAAATATATACCAGTATAAACTTTTCTGTTTGATATAGGTAATCCATTTTAACCTTGAACTGAAGATGAATGTATAACATTCGAAATTAGTTTTCAATAAAACAAATTTATAGAAGTGGCAAATAATTTATCAATCCCTAATATATAAATATTTTTTAATGGTAGATGAAGTTCATAATTTTCAGTTTATTAATTTTGTAATATAATTAATTTTTATTTTTTTAGCCGTTTCTTACTTCCAGCTACGAAGTTTATGCTATCCATGCCAACTCAAGTCATTGATCATAGTAAAATAATTTGAGAATGACAGAGACAAGATTATTCTTAATTTTCTTATAACTACTGAGTTTATTTCAAAGAAAGCTCTTAATATCTTTAATATCAATAGATTTATAAAACAAATACGATATTTAGTTTTTTATTGAAGAAAATAGAATGTTACGTATCCAGCCCATCTTTTCAAACAGGATTCCTGGGCACTGCGGAGATTGTTATAATGTTTTGTCAACAATAGACCTAAGATCAGACCGGAGAGTTACTGTTATGAAATTGGAAAACAATTGTCAAACATGTTAAAAGATCTAAATAGTAAGCAAATCCAACACCATAGCCAATAAAGAAATATGATCTGGTTTTGTCAAGCAAAGTAAAAGATCTGGAATTCAGGACGTTGACGAGTTGATGGCGGCATCAACACCTTATCTTAACTCCCATTCGCAGGTTTCACACGCGAGAAGCCGCTTGCAGACAAATTTATCTTTTGTCTTCTTGAACCCAATGCTTTATTTCTAAAAGAAAGATACATAAAATTGCAAAACAAAAGTTTAATCATTGTCTTGTAATTTTTTGTGGAAGTTAAAAAAATATAAATGTTTAGATATATAAAAATATATAATTCAATTATATATAATTGTATACTCCATGGCTGGGGTTTGTGGTACTTGTCTATCATGATAATTGCGCTGATGGAATTATTAAATGTAAATTACACTTTGTTTCCATTCAGAAATTTATTTAAATTGATGCGGAATCTATACCCCCAGGAAGTATGAGTATTGATCAGAAACATGAAATATTGAAGGTAGATATCAATAATTTAGTAACATCGTTGGTAGACTTATAAAACATATATTAATAATAATAATAAAAAATTATGAAAATAAAACTGAGATAGTAGTATAAAGTAATATTCATAGATTAATTGAAAAAAAAAACACGGTACCACTATAACTCTTGAAGAGACTCCGATTTAGCAAGATTCATCCACAATCGTATTGTTGGTTCAGTCACGCAGTTTTTAGAGGCTGGGTTGTGCCCGAAAGTCCTTCCGATATAAATAGATATATACATAGAGAGAGAGATAGAGAGAGAGAGAGAGAGAGAGAGAGAGAGAGAGAGA